>JAZKJV010009116.1:972500-1712500 GCA_037367405.1 Ottelia alismoides | reverse complement strand
AAAATCGATGCAATCCGTGGATTTTTGTTGCTTCTGGGTTGGTCTTCTTAGATCGAAACAGAAAGGACGGTAACGATGGCGCCTAACTTTATTGTCTTTCTCACCGATGAGCAGGGACACGGCGATCTGTCGTGCATGGGCGCCACCGATTTTCGCACACCGCATCCGTGTCCCCGCCATTGTGCACTGGCCAGGCGTCATCCCCGCAGGGCAGGTGCGCCACGATCCTTGCGCCAGCATGGACGTCTTCCCCACGCTGCTCAAGGCTGCGGGTGGAAACCTAAACAGCATCGTTGGAGCCGTGAGTTCTCCGTGGAGCGGCAGGGTACTGTGACCCTCTGATTAGAATTGCCCAAACCTCAACAACTAAGATTCAGTGAGAATGGATCGGATCTGCGGTTCATTCTCGGTTCCCCATGCCTTCAGTGCTTCGAGCAGCGGCGTCAACGTGCGGCCAAAATTGCTTAGGGCATATTCTACGCGCGGTGGCACTTCGGGGTATTGGGTGCGCGTGATCAGTTGATCCTGTTCCAGTTCGCGCAGTTGTTGGGTGAGCATCTTTTCTGTGATGCCGGGCAGCCCACGCCGCAGTTCCCCAAAGCGCATTGTGCCATTGTAGAGTTTCCACAAAATGCGCGCCTTCCAGCGTCCGCTGAGCAGTTCTAAACCGGTTTCAACAGGACAGATGTGTGTTCTGCGCAAGGTGGCGTGATCCATACTTTCCTCCATTGTTACGCTCTCTATGCTTACCAGATCTCTATACTTACCAATTGGATAGTACCTATCTAAAAAGTCAGTACTTGAATTTCCATCAGTGTACCCGTATTGTCTGGTCTGTCAATTAAACCACCTGATTCACGGAGAAATTCATGTCTGCCACGCTAGACATCCTCAATCCTACCCACCCGAAACGGGTATTGATCGTCGCCGCCAACCCTACCGTGTCCACACAGACCGGCTGGCCCATTGGGTTTTGGGCCGGCGAGTTGACCCATCCTTACTGGGAATTCACTGAAGTAGGTTATGTCGTCGACATCGTCAGCCCCGATGGCGGCGATCTGACGGTCGACAGTTACAGCGATCCGCGCGATCCCAGCGGTTATTCCGCCGCCGATCTGATCAGCCTGGGCTTCCTCACATCCCCCAAACATGCTGCGCTGCTTAAGGACACAAAGTCGTTGGCCAATGTCTCCTGGGAAGAGTACGATGCCATTTTCCTGGTAGGTGGGCAGTCGCCCATGTACACCTTTATCGACAACGAGCCGTTGCACCAATATGTCGCCGCGGCCTATGCCGCCGGGAAAGTCGTGGCAGTGGTCTGCCATGCGACTTGTATCCTGCTCAAAGTGAAAGACAGTGCCGGGCGGCTGTTGGTGGAAGGCAAAACGTGGACGGGTTTCGCCGATTCCGAAGAGCAGTTCGCAGATAGCTTTGTGAATATGCGCATTCAGCCTTTCTGGATCGAGAGCGAGGCGCGCAAACTTCCCCATACCAACTTTGTGGTCAATGGAAGGTTCAAGTCTTTTGCGGTGCGCGACGGTAATCTGATCACAGGACAGCAGCAGTATTCCGGATCGGCGGCGGCGCGGTTGGTCATTCAAGCATTGGGCATATAAACACACAGGAGACAAGCATGCAGATCGGTATCATCGGTGCGGGGAACATCGGCAGCACGCTCGGGCAAAAATGGGCGGCGGCGGGGCACACCGTCGTTTACGGCGTGCGCAACCCCGCGGACACCAAGTTCGACGAACTCCGCAGTTCGGGATCAGTGGTTTCAGTGGGCGAAGCGGCCCACGCAGGCGAGGTAATTGTGCTGGCGTTGCCCGGCGCAGCGGTGAACGCTTTTGCGACGGAACAGGCGGCGGCGCTGGCGGGGAAGGTGATCATCGACGCCGCCAACAATGTCGGCGGCGTCGAGTTGAACAGTCTGGGCGTGCTGGCCAGGGAGATCCCATCGGCGCGGTTGGTGCGTGCCTTCAGCACATTGGGCTGGGAAAACTTCGCCGATCCACAGATCAACGGCGAACAGGTTGATCTGTTCTACTGCGGCGACCCGGCGGCCAAAGACGTCACAGAGCAGTTGATCGACGACGTAGGGCTGCGTCCTGTTTACATCGGCGGGGTGGACACCACACCGGCCCTCGACGGCATGACACGTCTCTGGTTCGCCCTGGCGTTCGGCCAAAAGCAGGGACGGCGCATCGCGTTCAAGCTGCTTCAAGCTTAACCGATCATCTTGAGCGCGGCGCGCATGAAGCCCAGGGCGTAGGCCATGCCGGCGTGCCAGGGCGCGTCACACAGTAGCAGCGGCGTGTGATCGGGGATCAGCACCCCGTCAAAGCCATTGCGGTGCAGGATCTGCATTACCCGGATCATGTCGGTGTCGCCCTCGTCCACCAGCATTTCGTGGTAGTTGGGCGCTTTGCCGCTGACATTGCGGAAGTGGACGTAGCCGATGCGCCCGGTGCGGCTGTAGCGATCCACCATCTCGTAGATGTCGCCTTCGGGCATTTCCGAAAGGGTGCCCACACAGAACTCCATAACGTTGGCAGGGCTGTCACTCAGTTCGAGGACACGCTGGTAGCCGTCGGGATGGTAGACCAGCCGCGCAGCCCCGCGCAGGGTGGGCAGGGGCGGATCGTCGGGGTGGAGCGCCAGTTTGACGCCTGCTTCCTCGGCCACAGGCAACATTTCGCTCAGGAAGTCCTCGAAGCGCTGCCAGATTTCTTCAGACGAAACCGGCGGCACCACGCCTTTGGGGTTTTCGGGGTCGAAGAGATCGAGATCATAGACCATATTCCACACCATCCCCGCGGGGATCGGCGTCTGTTTCGGGTTCTCGAAGCCCACGGAACGGGCGCCGCCACGCGCATACGGCCCTTCCACGCGCCCCCACACGCCGGCAACCGTGAAGCAGTAGCCCATAATCGGGATGCCCAGCTTGCCTACATCACGGATGATCTGCTTGAGGTGCTCCATCTGTTGCTTCTTCTGCGGCCCGTCGAGCAGCACATCGTACCAGTGCGCCGGGGCGAAGTTTTCCAGCGCTTCCAGTTCCAATCCTTCGGCGTTGATCATTGCTTTAAGATCGCGCAACCCTTCGTACGTCCAGATCGGGTCAGCGGGATCAGAGTAGCCGAAGCCGGCGGCGGCGCGGTCGGAGGTGATGATCTTCTTGCCTTTGGCAAATTCGCCAGGGATGTGGGCCACGATGTGCGTGGCGCCGGCCTGCTTGGCAAAGCGCACATTTTCGGGGGTGAGGATGTCGCGGTAGAGACCAAGTCCTAGTTTCATGGGCGGTGTCCTTTGTGGGGTGGTAGGGTTGCAAGTATACAGGTAAAAAGTGTGCAATTGGCAGATAGAGTACGCAGATTGTACACAAAAGCGCTCATCGATTCCATTCTTTTGGCTGAATCTGTCAATTGTCCATAGAAAAAGGAGGAAGGATATGTCAGACTAGGGTATAGGCAAACTAACGAGTTCCGCAGCAGATTTTAGTGGAGAGGCGACGATCCGCATGTCGATGCCGCTGCTTACGACTAAACTCCACCGCCCCACGCGCCTTACGGAACGGGTAGAGCGACCTGCGTTGCGACGCAGGCTTCGTTCCGTGCTCCAACGTAAGGTGACGCTTGTCTCTGCGCCGGTAGGGTTTGGCAAGACGGCGCTGGTGGCGGACTGGTGCAACTGCTGTGAATGCCCGACGGCATGGTTTACCCTCGACGAGGGCGACAACGATCCTGTCCGCTTCTGGTCATACTTCATGGCGGGGTTGTGTGCGCTCTACCCTGCGCATTCAGACGGCGTCGGTTTCTACGGCCGCGCTGCACAGACCATCCTTCATGCCTCGCACCCGCCACCTGTCGACGTGATGATGGTGGAACTGGTCAACGAATTAAGTGGGTGTGAGGGGGGCGGCGTCTTTGTCCTCGACGATTTTCACACGATCCGTGAGCAGTCCATCCATGATGCTTTGATCTTCTTGGTGAACAACCTGCCTGCTACTTTGCACCTCGTCCTCGCCACACGCCAGGACCCACCCTGGCCATTGGCGCGCTTGCGTGCGTCCGGCCAGATCCTTGAATTACGCGCCGCCGATCTGCGTTTTTCAATCGATGAGGCCGTCGCCTTTTTGAACGGAGTTGAGCGGCTTGATCTGCTGCCTGGCGACATCGCCCTGCTCAACAGTCGGGTGGAAGGTTGGGTGGCCGGCCTGCAATTGGTGGCGCTCTCACTGCGTCATCAACCGGACGTTTCGTCGTTCATCCACGACTTGAGTGGCAGCGAACGTTTTGTCCTTGACTATTTGTTGGACGAAGTGTTGTTGCGACAACCCGAACCACTCCAGGAGTTCCTGCTCAAAACGTCGATCCTCGATCGGTTGTGTGCAGATCTGTGTGATGAAGTCGTTGGTCGTGCAGCAGCCGAAGTTTGCCGACAAATCATCCAGGAGCGCGCTCCAGCGCCGCCGCATGAAGCGTCGGCCTCACAGGCTGTGCTTCATCACCTCGAAGCGGCCAATCTTTTCGTGGCGCCGCTGGACAACCAGCGCTGTTGGTATCGTTATCATCATCTCTTCGCCGATCTGCTGCAGAATCGTCTCGAACAATTTTGGCCGACTGAGCGGGCTGCCTTGCACCGCCGCGCCAGTCAGTGGTATGAAGCGCATGGATTCATTGCCGACGCCATCGCCCACGCTCTGGCCGGCGACGAAGTGGAACGGGTGACACAATTGCTGGAAGGCAATGCGTTGCTTTCGGTTTACCACGGTGAATTGGCACAACTTACCCGCTGGCTGGATGCGCTGCCGACTGCGCTACTTCATACCCGCCCCTGGTTGGCGGTGGCACGCGGCTGGGTATTGGCGCTGACGGGGCAGTTTCGTGAGTTGAACGAACATCTTGACCGCGCCGAAAGCCATTTGCGTCGCCAGAGTGCACAACAGGAGACGGGAGCAGGCGACGGCGCGCCAACCATCCTCGCCCACTTCTACACGCTGAAAATGTATGCCGATGCTGTGGTGATGGATGTTGACGCGGCCTTTCACAATGCCGATCTTGCTTTGCGTCAACTCCCCGAAGAACCCTCTCCCCTGCGCGACCACATTAATCTGTTGCTGGGGACGCTCTACCACCGCCGCGGTGATCTGGCCGCGGCAGAGGACAAGTGGCTCGCCCACGTCTTACGCTGCCGGGCTACCGGGAACCTGCTTGATACAGTGTCGGGCCTGGCCGAACTGGCGGCTCTACAGATCGAGCAAGGCCAGCTCCATTGGGCGCATGTCACCTGTCGCGAAGCGTTGCAGATGGCCGGTGGACAGGCTGAAAACGATAGCTGTCATATCTCGTTTATGGGAAGGATCTATTTGATCCTTTCCACGCTGCAACTGGAATGGAACGAACTCGAAGGCGCACTGCACATGGCGTATCAGGGCAAAGAGATCGCCACACGCTGGGGGCAGGCTGAAGGAATGCTGCACGCCTACATGACGCTGGCTAATGCGTTGCAGGCGGTGGGTGATGCCGAGGGCGCGCTAGACGCCATCTCCCGCGCCGGCGAAATCGCCCATTTGCTCTCGCCCTGGCACATTCACAGGCAAGAAGCCGAAGCGGCACAACTGTGGATTGCACAGAAGAAGGTGGCGGCGGCCATTACCTGGGCCGACCGTAGCGGGCTGCGCTTGACCGACCAACCCACCTACCTGCGCCACACCGAATACCTTACCCTGGCCCAGGTTCGCCTGCTACAATATCGCCTGTTTGCCGACGAGCAGGGGGCGCGTAACGAACTGGCCGACGTCATTCGACTACTCGACCAATTGCTCGACCTCTGCGCCAAAACAGGCAGCGCCGGGACGTCCGTGCGTGTGTTGGTCTTGTTGGCCGTCGCCCACCACACCCGCGCCGACGAAGCACGCGCGTTGGCCGTTCTGGCACGGGCGCTGGCACTGGCCGAGCCGGAAGGTTACATCAACGCCTTCCTAACCGCCGGATCGGCGTGCGTGCCGCTCTTGCAGCGGTGGGTGGCGCTACACGGAGAAAGCGCCTACGTGGGCGAACTGCTGCGCGCGGCTTATATCCGTCATACTTTTGACGCCAACTACAACGTCGAAAACAGCTTTCCTGACGTCACCGAACCGTTAAGCCCACGCGAACAGGACGTTCTGTCGCTCTTGCCGTCCAACCTGTCTACCGTAGAGATCGCTGCTCGACTCATGTTAGCACCCAGTACGGTCCGCTCACACGTCAAGAGCATCTATGCCAAATTGCAGGCCCACGGTCGCAGCGAAGCGTTGGCCATAGCGCGCCGTCTCGGCTTACTTTAGCCGCCGATCCCCCACCCAATCCCCTAGATCGCAGGATGCGCCCCCTTTCTATGCCGCCTACACTACAAATAGGCGTGTCGGTCGCTGCCACATCCAGCCATACGCTTCATCGGTAGTTCATCGGCCGCAATTCGCTTGTGAAAGAGAGGTACAACAATGCGTACACAACTTGGGAGATTGATGCGGTTTATGCTGGTCACAGTGTTGGTCGTCGTGCTGGCGCCCACCACTGCCCTGGCGCAGGGGAGCGGCCCCAACGACGCCATGTCGCCCAGTGGCAACATGACGCCGATCCAGCCGGGCGAAACCCTCTGGTATGTGTTCCACGACGAAGGGGACGGCAAACAGATCGAGATCGAGATGTTCGTCGAACCCGAACGAGGCGCCGAGTTCGAAGTATGGACGCCTGAACAGTTGAAGCTCTGGCAAAAGGAGATCAAATTCGAACCGATTGGACGCGGCACGCCCAACGATGCCATCGAGGCAGACTACAACTGGACCGGCAACTTCGTACAGGCCGCCAACTACTACGTGCTCGTAAAGAACCGGACCTCTAAGATCAGCTACTACAGGCTCGTGATCAAGGGCAAAGACGTCTCGTTCCCATCCACCATGCTACCGTCGAGCATACCGCCGACCGCGGTGTCCACGGCGCCGATGGAACGAGCGGTGACGTCGACTGCGCCGGCCATGGCGCCCGGCATCTATGCAGTTGACGGGCAGTGGCGCACCCTGGCGATGCGTGAAACCCACTGGTACGCCTTCGACTACAACGGCGATGACGAGACCAGCATTCACATCACCATCGACGAGAAGACGCCCGGCATGGTCAACTTCGCTGTGTGGACCCCTGATCTCTACGCCCGCAAGATGAAGGGTGAAGAGGTCGATCCTATCGGCTGGGGCGCTGAGGATCCATGTGTACATGCCGCCGATCTCAACTGGCAAGGCTCGTTCAACTTCTCGGGCCGCTTCTACATCGAGGTGCTCCATACCTGCCAGTCAGGAACGGCCAATTACCTGCTCACTGTCACCGGGGAGGATGTCTCCTTCCCGCCTGTGAGTAGCGCAGCTCCGGCACCAGCACCGGTTCCTGCACCAGCACCGGTTCCGGCACCGGCACCGCGAACTGTCGCACCGGCAGCAACGCCTGCCCCAGCGATCTTCAATGTCGACGGGATGTGGCGCCAGTTGGCGATGCAACAAACCCACTGGTATGTGTTCAACTACAACGGCGACGATAAGACCATGATCGAGATCGCCATCGACGAAGAGACACCGGGCATGGTCAACTTCGCTGTGTGGACGCCGGATCTCTACGCCCGTAAGATGAAAGGCGAGGACGTCGATCCCATCGGGTACGGTAGTGAGAACCCCTGCACCAAAGTGACCGATCTCAACTGGGCAGGTTCGTTCAACTTTTCGGGCCGCTTCTACGTAGAGGTGACCCACACCTGCCAGCCAGGAACGGCGACCTACCTGTTAACCGTCACTGGTGAAGATGTGAGCACACGGTAAGCATCGCTTGCACCTCGGTGCTAGAGGTTTCTGCACCCAGGTTAACAACCCAGGTTAACAATTGATCACACATCCTTTCTCCCTGCGCCCTCTGCGGTTCACCTGCAGGGGGCGCAGGTGATCTACACAAAAGAGAAAGTACGACCGTGCTTACATACTGATCAGGAGGTCGACCCATGTCCACAGGAAAACCGCTTGATCGACCGACAGCCTACCGGATCATTGTGCGGGGTGCGCTTGATCAGCGCTGGTCGGACTGGTTCGACGGGTTCACGATTACATTACTCGCCAACGGCGAATCTTGTATGACGGGCGTTGTCGCCGATCAAGCAGCACTACATGGTATACTTGCCAAACTCTGGAATCTCGGGCTGCCCATCCTGCTCGTGCAAGAGGTGTCGAGCCATAAGCCCCATATGCCGGCGCTCCGAGATCCGCCGAGTTGATGATGAGATTAGGAGATTAGGAGATTAGGAGATTAGGAGATTAGGAGATTAGGAGATTGGAGAAGGAGTTCCCGAATCACCTAATCTCTTAATCTCTAATCTCTTATTCTCCTAATCTCTTAATCCCCACCAGTGCGCGTAGATCGACGCCAACTTCTCCAACTCGTCCAGGGCCACCCATTCCTCGGCGCCGTGGGCCTGGTCGATGGAGCCGGGGCCAAGGACGATGCACTCGTCTGCCACGGCGGGATAGGCCCAGGCGTTGGTGCCGTAGGGGGCGACGGTGGGCGTCTGCCCCGACCACGCCGCCAGTTGACCCAGCCAGGGCGTGTCGGGGGATTGGTAGAAAGCGTCGAGGACGAGCAGGTCTTCGCTGGTGATGGGCAAGGGAGAGACCTCTTCGGCCAGTGCGCGCAAGGAGGCCGCCACCGCTGTCGCCGTTTCACCGGGGACAATGCGACGGTCGAAGGCGACGCGGCAGCGGTCGGGCACAATGTTGATGCCGTCGCCGCCGTCGATCTGGGTGACGGTGAGCACCGGCGGCCCCAATGGCGAAGGAATGTCCTGGATGCGGCGATGTTCTGCGTCAAGCGCCTGCACAATGTGGGCGGCGGCGGTGATGGCATTGCGCCCCAGGTGCGGCTGTGAGGAATGCGCCGCCTGCCCGTGGACGCTGAAGCGCAGCCGCACCGCGCCCTTGTGCCCGTGGATGGGCCGGCACAGTGTCGGCTCGGCCACCAGCAGTTGATCGACGTGGATGGACTGGTCTTGGAGCCAGCGGGCGAAGTTGGGCGCGCCGGTAGCGCCCACTTCTTCGTCGGCGGTGGCGGCGATGAGCAGCGAATCGCGCAGCGTCACCCCTTGCGCCTGCACGGCTTCGAGCAGCGCCAGGATCACGCCCAACGACGCCTTGGTGTCTACGGCGCCGCGACCATAAACGCGTCCTTGCGTGATTTGACCGGAAAAGGGCGAACTTGTCATGTGCGACACGCCCACGGTGTCGGTGTGTACATCCACCGCCAGCCAGCGTCCTGATTCCCCGCGCCAGATGCCGTAGACGTTGGGACGCCCCGGCAGCGCCTCGTGTACGTGGACCTCACCGCCCAGCGCGCCGAACCATTCGGCCACAGCGGCGGCAATGGGTCCTTCGCCGGCTTCGCCGCCGCCCGGCCCGGCATAGGCGGGGGCTACACTGGGGATTTGGACGAGGCGGGAGAGCCATGATCCTAGTGAAGATTGAGTGGGTAAATTCATCTTTGATCTCTGGATGCGTTGAAAAATAGAACGCGGATTGGGCAGATTTTAGCGGATTTTCAGAAGTAATTCGTAGCGATCCGCCAAATCCGCTCAATCCGCGTTCTATCCTACTTTCAGGATAAAATTGTCTCAGCAATCGCTTTGTACCCCTTCGCCGCGCCTAACAAATCGGCAATCGCCAGCTTTTCGCCGACGATGTGGGCGTCGCTTTCTTCGCCGGGGCCGAAGCCGATGGTGGGGATGCCGGCCACGCCCGCGCTCCAGGCGGCGTTGGTGCAGAAGCGGTAGGCGCGGGTGTTGGGCTGGAGACCTGCGCCGGTGAGCGCGCCCAAGGACGCCTGTACGAAGGCGTCGTCTTCGGGGAGCAGCCAGGCCGGGAAGAACTTTTCCTGGGTGAAGGTGTAGCCGTTGTAGCTGCTGTATTGGCCGATGCCGATGGTGGCGTTGAGGCGAATGTCGCCCAGTTCGGGGCGCTCGGTGATGCTGCGCAACACGTCGCCGGCGCTTTCGCCGGGGAGCAGACGCCGATCATAGGTGACACGGCAGATGCTGGGGATGACCGAGTGGCCGGGGTAGGGATCGGAGACGATGTCGGTGAGGGCGAAGATGGCCGGCCCCATCAGCCGATCTTCGGGCAACGAGAGATCTTCGACGGCGGCGATGACGCGCATCATGTCGAGGACGGCGTTGCGTCCTTGCTGCGGGGCCGAGGAATGGGAGGGCTTGCCCACCGTTTCCAGGTGGACTTCGGCGCGGCCACGCCCGCCGCGAGCCAGGTTCAACCCCGTCGCTTCGCCGATGACGACGAAATCGGCGCCGGCCTGCGCCGCCACCCTTTGCAGCGCCACGCCCTCCAACACTTCCTCTAGCACCGAGGCGCTGATCACCACCTTCCCTTTGAGCTTGCGCCGGTCGAGCGAAGCGGCGGCGTAGACCATGGCCGCCAGCGCGCCTTTCATGTCCGCGCTGCCGCGGCCGTGGAGCGCGCCTTCCATCACCTCGCCGCTGAATGGGTCGAGCGGCCAGGGCACGCCGGGGGAGACGCCGACGGTGTCCATGTGGGCGTCGTAGACGAGGGTAGGGCCGGCCTCTACGCCCTGCACCACGCCGACGACGTTACCGGCTTCGTCCACCGAGACGCTGTCGAAGTTCAACGCCTTCATTTCAAACTCCACGCGCTGCGCCACTTTGCGTTCCTCGCCGCTGAGGCTGGGGATACGCACCAGATCGCGCGCAAAGGAGATCAACTTGCCATTGTCCATGCAAACCTCCGGCTGGGATGTTAGATTTTTGTGGTTGCCAACCATTGTAGTGCTTTTTCAGCGTGGGCAGAAATAGAACGCGGATTGAGCAGATCGGGCGGATGAAACGGATTGTTTCTGAAAAATCCGCCGAAATCTGCCCGATCCACTCAATCCGCGTTCTATTCTTCCGCGTTCCATTCCCCCCGCTAGCCACCTGTTCAGGATCGATCTATACGCCTGACCAACGCCCTCCTCTGAAAAACCTGCTACGATTTACTGAGAATTGAGCAGAAGTGATCCACAGATTTCACGGATGAAAAGGATTTCGAAGATTTTTCTGAAATCCTCTGGGAATCCTTCAAATCTGTGGAATCTGTGGATAATTTCTTGGATTGGACAGATGCACGAATTGTCGATAGCCTACAATCTTGTGGAAATTGCGGTGGATGCGGTCAACGCCGCCGGCGCGGAGGATGTGCAAAGCGTCCACGTGCGTATCGGCGCGCTGGCCGGCGTGGTGGAAGACGCCCTGCGCTTCGGCTGGGACGTGGCCACCGAGGGGACTGTGCTGGCGGGGGCGGCGCTGGTGGTGCACGCGCTGCCGGTGGTGGTCAACTGCACCGCCTGTGGCCGGCACTCTACCCTGGAGAACGTCTACCCGCTCTGCTGCCCGCACTGCCTCGGCCCTGCCAATGTTGTTGCAGGGCGGGAGTTGGAACTGTCGTCAATTGAGATTGTGGAACCGGCGTTGTTGGCAGAAGGTTTGTAACATTTGTACGAAAGAAGATCGTATGAGCACAAGATTTTTAGAGATTCGCCAGGGTGTGCTGAGCAAGAATGATCGGCTGGCCCAGGGGCTGCGGCAGCGCTTCCACGACGCGGGGGTGCTGGCGGTGAATCTCGTCTCCAGCCCAGGGACAGGCAAGACGGCGCTTCTGGAGCGGACACTGCGCGAAATGGCCGCCAAGTACCGGGTGGCGGCGCTGGTGGGTGATCTGGCAACCGAGAACGACGCCAAGCGGCTGGCGCGCAGCGGCGCGCCGGTGCGGCAGATTGTCACCGCGGGGATGTGTCACCTGGAGGCGGAGATGATCGAAAGTCACCTTGCCGGCTGGGATCTGGCCGATCTCGATTTCCTTTTCATCGAAAACGTAGGCAATCTGGTCTGCCCGTCGAGCTACGATTTGGGCGAAGATGTGCGTGTCGTCCTGCTTTCGGTGACCGAAGGCGAAGACAAGCCGCTCAAATACCCGCCCATGTTCAATTCCGCCGACGTGGCGCTGATCACCAAAGTTGACCTGGCCGACGCCGTGGAATTTGACCGCGCCGCCGCCCACGCCAACCTGCGCGCCATGCGCCCGGATGTGACGATTCTGGAAACATCGGCCAAAACTGGGGCCGGCATGGCCGAGTGGATCGACTGGCTGGCGGCGCGGCGCATGCGTCGCGGCGGATAAAAATTTTTGACTCCACTGCAAAAAGTTTGAATTTGCTGTAACCAGTCACCAAAGGAGCGTGTGATAGCGCACCTGGATCAGACGGCGGACTATGAAATCCGCGTTGAGGGCTATGTGGACCGCAGTATGGTTGATTGGTTTGGTCCAATGCAGATCGAAAACGGCGACAACGGCGCGGGGTGCCTGACGGCGCTGCCCCACATTGTCACCGATCAGGCGGGCATCGTCGGGCTGGGGATCGTGTTGATGAAGTATTGGCATACAGCATTGGCATACAGCATTGGCATACAGCACTGTGCGTCAAGAACACACGCGCAGCCTGTTCTAGCTCAGAGGAGAAAACGATGAAACACCAATCTGCCTTGAAATGGCTGGTCCCGGCGATCTTCGTGTTGGCGCTCTTTGCCGCCGCCAGCGGGGTCTTCTACGAAACGCCGGGCGCGGCCTACGCCTACACCAATCACCGCGGCGAAACGGTGATGATCAACGGCCACGGGCTTTACTACTTCGACACGGTCAGCTCGGCGGCGCAGCAGCAGGCCAACGACCTGGTGACGTTGACGGTGGGGCTGCCGTTGCTGGTGATTTCCACGTGGCTGGCTTTGCGCGGCTCGCTGCGTGGACGGCTGCTGCTGGCAGGCACGCTGGGCTTCATCCTCTACACCTACATGTCGATGTCGATGCTCACGGCCTACAACGCGCTCTTTCTCGTCTATGTGACGCTGTTTGGGCTGAGCCTCTACGCCTTTGTGCTCACCATGCTCTCGTTTGATCTGGCCGATCTGCCCAATCACTTTTCGGCACGCCTGCCACACGGCTGGATCGCGGCGCTGATGTTCGTGATCGGTGGCTTCCTCACGTTGGCGTGGCTAGGACGGATCATCCCGCCGCTGCTCTCCGGCGCGACACCAGTGCTGGACAACACCACCACGCTGGTGATCCAGGCGATGGATCTGGTGTTGATCGTGCCGTTGTCTGTCCTGGCCGGCGTTCTGCTGTTGCGCCGCAGCGCCTGGGGCTATCTGCTGGCGTCGGTGACCATGCTCAAAAGCGTCACTTTGGGGCTGGCCGTGAGTACAATGTCGATCAGCATGATGCTAGCCGGTGTGGGCGAAAGCCTGGCGATTATGGCGCCCTTCCTGGTGATCACGCTGCTGAATCTGGTGATGGCGGTGATCCTGTTGCGCAATGTGCAGGGGCTGGGGCCTGGAGACCGGGGATTGAGGATTGGGTAGAGCAGAAGTTGTGGACACGAATGAGGCAACACGGAACAGAAAGAGAAAAATCCGTGTTCTCAGCAATCTGTGTCCACAAGATTTGCCATCACGCCACATACAAAGGAGATTCTGATGCAGAAATATCTTGTCACCTACGCCAGCAAAGCCGGCTCGACGGCGGAAGTGGCCGAAGCGATTGCGGGGCAACTGCGCAGCCGCAGCATCGCCGCCGATGTGCGCCGGGTCGAAGATGTGACCGATCTCAGCGACTATGATCGGGTGATCGTGGGCAGCGCCATTCGCATGGGGCGCTGGCTGCCACAGGCCGTAGATTTTGTGAAGCGCCACGCGCGGGAACTCACCCAAAAGCAGGCAGCGATCTTTACCGTCCACATGCTCAACGCCGACGAGAGCGAAGAGAGCCGCAGCCAGCGCGCCGCCTACGTCGAGCCGGTTCACGAATATTTTCAACCGGCGCAAGAAGCCTTCTTCACCGGCAAAATGGAGCTGAAACGCCTCAACCTCGTTGATCGCTTCATCGCCAAAATGGTCAAAGCCGAAGACGCCGACCAGCGCGACTGGAACGCGATCCGCGGATGGGCGCAAAAGCTGTGACAAGGTGAAGGGATGAGGGGGTGACAAGGTGACAAGGTGATCGTTCAATTGGATAGATTTTGCGTAATCGCTGATGATGGGATGATGAGATGATGGACACCGACGATCATCTCATCATCCCATCATCCCATCATCCCATCATCCCATCACCCCATCATCCCATCACCCCATCATCCCATCATCCCATCACCCCATCATCCTATCATCCCATCATCCCATCATCCCATCATCCCATCATCCCATCATCCCATCATCCCATCATCTCGTTTACACGATCACCTTGTCACCCCCTCACCCCATCATCTTCCCCAGCGTTTCCACCAGCAATGCGTGCTCGGCGGCGTGGATGCGGGCGGCCAATGTCTCTTGGCTGTCTTCGGGCAGGATGGGCACTTGCTGCGTCGCCAGGACGGGGCCTTCGTCGACGCGTTCATCGGGGACGAGGTGGACCATGATGCCGGTGTGGTCGATTTCGCCGCGGCGGTAGGCGGCGAAGGCGTCGGCGATGGCGTGCGCGCCGGGGAATTGACCGGGCAACGCGGGGTGCAAATTCACCACACGGTTGGGGAAGTGGCGCAGAAATTCGTGGCTGAAAATGTGCATCCACCCGGCGAGGACCACCCAATCAGGCGCATAGTCGGCGAGGAGCGCGGCCAGGTCGGCGTCGTAGGCGCTGCGGTCCTGGCCGCGGTCGCGGTAGGGCTTGAGCGCATGGTAGCGCGTGGGAATGCCCGCCCGTTCTGCCCGCACCAGCCCAAAGGCGTCCTTGCGGTTGGAGACGACCACAGCAATGCGCGCGTCGAGCCGTCCGCTCTCCACGGCGTCGATAATCGCCTGCAAATTCGAGCCATTCCCCGAAATGAGGATGGCGAGGGTTGCGGTCATAATATGTGTGCTTTCGTCTTCCGTCTTTCGTTCTATTCAGGAATCAACGCGCCGAGTAACTCCGCTCTCCACTGCTGCGCCGCTGGGTCGTAGGCGCCGAAGCCGGAGGCGAATTCCCAGTAGGCCCAGCTCATGCCCAATTCCTCGGCGGTGCGAGCGACGTGACGGGTCCACAGGACGCGGGAGGCCATGTCGGCTTTGCTGTAGGCGCCGAATTCGCCCAGGTTGATAGGACGGTTGTTGCGTTCGCCCCAGGTTGCGGCCAGGGAAAGATCGCGTTCTACGGCTTCGGCCTGCCCACCTTCGCCTGTCCACGTGCTGCCCAGCCACGGCTCACTGCCGTTCACCCATTCCGCGCCCTGATGGGTGAAGCGGAAAGGTTCGTAGTAGTGAACGGAGACGATGATGTGCTCGTCTTCGGGCAGTTCAAGATCGACAAGCCAGTTGACGTTGTACCAGTTGGCCGGCCCGATCAAGACGTTGCGTGTGGGGTTCGTGGCGCGGATGACTTCGAGGGCGGCTGCCAGCAGATCGTTCCAATGGCCGGCGGTGAGCATGTTGTTGGGTTCGTTGAGCACTTCAAACAGCACTTCAGGCGGCGCGTCCTGGTAGTGGGCTGCAATCTGTTCCCACAGCGCCAGCAGCCGTTCACGGTGCGCCGCCGGCTCGATCATAATCTCTTCGTAGTGATGAATGTTGATCACCACCAGCAGCCCGGCATCCAACGCCTGCTCAACCACGTGGTCTACGCGTTCGAAAAACGCTGCGTCGATGGTGTACGGCGGCTCTGTCTGCGCGTGCGCGTTCCAACGAATGGGGATGCGCACCGAATCGAAGCCCGCCTCGACAATGATAGGAAAGTATTCGTCGCGGATCGTCAGCCCCCAATCCCCTTCACGCGGCGCCTCCAGCGTATTCCCCAGGTTGATGCCCCGCCCCAACTGCACGTTTTGCTCAAACGGATCCACGGCAGGCGTCGCCGTGGCAGGGATGGAGGGGAGGGTGCAGGCGGAGAGAAAGATCAGCACGAAAAGCAAGCTGGTGAAACGAGTCATGAGTAATGAGTAGGGGGCGAAGCGAGATGTCTGCATGATTGGTCTATCTTTCTGTCGTCCGTCAAAATAAAGCGTTCAAGCGAATAGATCAGCGTCAACGCTCACAATTGCCCATGTAAGATCAACGATGTCTGCCGGTACACGCATTACGCCTTACACCAGCAGCACCGGCGCGTCCTCGCCCCGTTCAAACAATTCCCCAATCACCACCGCTTCGGGGAGAGCCTCGATGGCGGCCTGCGCCCCGCCGGCAGGGACAATCACCACCATGCCGATGCCCATGTTGAAGACACGGTAGGCTTCTGCCGCCGACATTCTGCTCCAATCCACAAGCTTCTCGAAGAGGAGGGGCGTTTGCCAGCGTTCGCGTTCGATGCGCGCCGCCAGCCCGTCGGGGAGGACACGCGGGATGTTGTCTACAAAGCCGCCGCCGGTGATGTGGGCCATCCCCTGCACGAGGACGCCGGCGTCGAGCAGCCGTTGGATGTGGGGCAGGTAGCAGCGGTGCGGGGCCAGCAGCGCATCGGCCAGGGGAATGCCGTCGATCTCCTCGTTCAGATTGCGGTCGGCGATGACACGGCGGATCAACGAGTAGCCGTTGGTGTGTGGTCCACTACTGGGTAGACCGAGCAGGACGTCCCCTGCGGTCATGCGTTCGGGGCGCGGCAGCAACGCCCCCCGCCCCACCACGCCGACGATGGTCCCCGCCACGTCGAAGGCCCCCTCGGCGTAGACGCCGGGCATTTCGGCGGTTTCGCCGCCCAGCAATGCACAGCCCACGGCCTCACAAGCTTCGGCGATGCCTGTCACCACGGCGGCCACCGCTTCGGGGATCAGCTTCGACGTGGCAATGTAATCGAGGAAGAAGAGCGGGCGCGCCCCCTGCACAAGGATGTCGTTGACACAGTGGTTGACGATGTCGTGGCCCACACCGTGCCAGCGGCCTAACTGCGCCGCCAGCTTGACTTTGGTGCCCACGCCGTCGGTGGAGGCCACCAGCACAGGCTGATCGGGCAGGTTTTCCAGGGCGAAGAGGCCGCCGAAACTGCCCACGTCGGCCAAGACGGCGGGTGTGTAGGTGCGGCGGATGGCGTTTTTCATCATCTCCACGGCGCGGGTGGCGGCGTCGATGTCCACCCCGGCGGCGGCGTATTGTGACATACAGATTCTCCTTCGACAGGACGCCAGCGACGTCGGTTGAGTAGGCGAGTCTGCGCAGCCGTATCGAAACCAAGCGGGTTATCCTCTAAACCCGCTTGGTTTCGATACGCCCTGCGCAGGCTCCGGGCTACTCAACCGGCGCTGGCGTTGGTGGTGGTGAGTCATTCGTATTCGCGACTCCAACCGACTTGACTGGGATCGGCGTCGCCGCCCAGTTCGGCGTAGACGCTTTCTACGTTGCGCCGGTGCTCGACGGCGTTGGCTTCGGGATGGCGGTAGCAGATGCCGGCGCAGCGGACGACGGTTTCATCCAGGCTCATGCCCGCCGCGATGGACGTTTCCACACGGCTGCGTAGTTCGGCCAGGTAGGCACGGTCTTCAGCGATGCGGGCGTGGATAGCGGCCCGATCCCGTGTGGGGAAGCCGTGCCCCGGCACAAGGACGTGGATTTCCAACTCGGCCAGCCGCGCCAGCGTCTGCTCGAAGCGGGCCAGGCTGTCGCTGACAAACGGGATCTCCACGTCGCTCAAAATGTCCGACGCCCACAGCGTGGCCGTAGACGGTTCGTAGATCGCCAACTGATCGGGGGAATGGCCGGGCGTGGCGATCAAGTCCAGGCGCAGGCTGCCCAGCGCCAACTGATCCGGTGGATCGACGAAACGGTTGAGTTGGGGGAAGGTGAAGGGTTGCCGCCGCGGGATCTGGTTTGCTGCTTCCCAGCGCTGGATGGCCACCAACGTGTCTGCGCCGGATTTGCCCGTCAACTGTTGGGGGAGCCGTTCGTGGCCGATCACCTGCGCTTCGGGGAAGGCTTCCGGCCCCAGGATGTGATCCCAGTGGTAGTGGGTGAGCACGATCCACGACGCGTGCAGCCCGCGCCCGCGCAAAAAACGGCGGATACGCGCCAGTTCGTCAGGCGTCATGTTCGGGTCCACCAAACAGGCGTGACCGTCCGCCGCGAAGATGCCCGTATTGGTGTAGAAAAAGCGACTCTGTCCGATCCACAAATTGGCGGTGAGCCGCTGGATGCTGTCCACGCGCTCAGGCATACATAAGGCGTCCCTTGGGTTCGGGGATGGGACGATTAAGTTCGCGTGCCGTTTCGATCCATTCCTGGATCACGACTTCGACGTTCGCCAGCGCTTCCTGATAAGATTCGCCATCTGCCATGCAGCCCGGCAATTCTGGTACTTCGGCGATGAAGGCGTTGTCTTCGTTGCTCCAGTAGAGGATCACTTCGTATTTGTAGTCAGTCATTTTTGGGCACCAATCGATATCTCAACAGTATCTCACGGACTTACTTCACTTGATATGCCTTGGCTTTGCTGCCTTTAGGTTGGAGATTCAGAATTTCCACAACTTTGTCATGCGTGAAGATATGATGGCTTCCTCTCACACGTTCGTCAAATCCCAGTTTAAGGAGGATGTGACAGAGATCTTCAAAACCGAAGCTTTGATCAGATCGCCCACGAAGCAACTTGTCGAGCGCCTTCTCAAATTGAGACATATACTACCGATTCCTCCCATACTGCTCATGACTCGACACCCAGTCCGACGCGGAAATCGCCGCGGCCAGCGAGAGTTCGCCCGCCAGCACCGCGCCCGCCACGATTTCGGCAAATTTGTTGACCTTCCCCTTGCCCACACAGCCCAGGGTGGACAGGCATTCGCGCTGGGTGGGCAGGCCGGTGCCGCCGCCGTAGGTCGCCACGATTAAGGACGGGATGGTAATGGAGATGTAGAGATCCCTGGCCTCGGTGAGTTCGCAGTAGATGATGCCCGCCGACGATTCGGCCACGTTGGCCACGTCCTGGCCGGTGGCGATGAAGAGGGCGGTGATGGCGTTGGCCGAGTGCAGCCCGTTGTTGTTCACCCCCGCCATAATCGAGCCGATGTTGGCCACGCCGTAGTGGTAAAAGAGCTGTTCCGGCGTTACGCGCATGTGCTGGATCAGCACGTCGCGGCTGATCACCGCTTCCGCCGTGACACGCTTGCCGCGGGTGCGCATAATGTTCACCTGCGACGCTTTCTTGTCGGTGGCAAAGTTGGATTCCAGGTAGAAGTGCTGGATGCCGGCGTAATTGTCCAGGATCCACGAGCAGGCGGCGAAGGTGGCGCGGCCCACCATGTTCTGGCCGGCGGCGTCGCCGGTGGTGTAGTTGAAGCGCAAAAAGGCAAATTTGTTGGACTGGTAGGGATCGATGTGATCGAGTTTGGCTACGCTGGAGGTGGCTTCGGCCTCTTCGCGGATCTTGGCGATGTTGGCCTGCACCCACTTGATGAAATCGCGGGCGCCGCGGGCATCCTCGAAGATGAAAACGGGGGCGCGCTGCATGGCATCGCCCGCCACCGTCACCTTGACGCCGCCGCACAGGTTGAGCAGCTTCATGCCCCGGTTATACGACGCCACCAGCGTCCCCTCGGTGGTGGCCAGGGGGATGATGAACTCGCCTTGCGCGTGTTCGCCGTTGATCTGCAACGGCCCGGCGAAACCAAGCGGAATCTGCGCCACGCCGGTAAAATTTTCCACATTGCCCTGGGTGACGTGGGGATCGAACGAGTATTGCGCCACGTGCTCCAATTGCGCGCCGGTGCGCTCTTCTACAAACGCCTGGCGCGCCTTGATGATCTCGTCGCCGTAGTCGTCGTCTTTGTCGCGGGGGATGCGGGTGAGATCGGCCTTTTCGGAGATGGCGTCGTCGACGCTGAAGTGAATTTTGCCGAAGGGCGACGTCTGCACCCCGATCTCGATGACGTGTTTCCCCTTGGCCAGCGGCGCGCCGTGGATCTCCACCATCACCTCTTTGCGCAACGGGAAATCGACCATGCCGGTTGCGTTAAGCTGCGCCGGCGTCATGCGCACGCCGCCCCCAAAATCAAGGACAACCCGCTCCGCCGGCACCACTTCGCCGTTGATGGCGACGCGCTGAAAACCGATCAATTTGGCGTCGCTCAGCCGGTTCTTGATGCCGAAGCGCACCCCGTTCGCTGTATTGTGCAGACTGCCGAAGGTGTAAAGCCGCTTGAGCAGCATACTGGGAATGAAGGCCATTGGGATCCTCCTTGTTGGGATCAACGGCGGTTGGGAAGAAGGGTGCGATCTTGCATCCAACGTTCTGCGGTTAGTAACCGCAGCTACGACAGACGGGACGGTTACCGATGTCGTAGGTCACGCTACCAGCGTGACGAGCGTGCTCAACGAGTTCGCCAACAGAATCATCTCATCATCTTCGCGCGATATCACGACGACAAATCGCACCGTCGAAGTGAATTTTGTCGACGCCGATGTAGGCGTGTTCTGCCGCTTCGGGCAGCGACTCGCCCAGCGCGGTGACAGCCAAGACGCGCCCGCCGCTGGTGACGGGGTGGCTGTTCGATCCACTGGTGCCGGCATGAAAGACGATGCAGCCGGCCTCCTCGGCGGCGGCGATGCCGTGAATCGCTTTGCCGGTTTCGTAGGCGTCGGGGTAGCCGCCCGAGGCCATCACCACGGTGACGGCGGCCGCGTCGCGCCAGGACAGGTCGATCTCGTGCAACCGGCCCTCAACACAGGCGAGGATGACGTCGAGCAGGTCGGTTTCGAGCAGCGGCAGGAGCACCTGCGCTTCGGGGTCGCCGAAGCGACAGTTAAATTCGAGCGTCATCGGGCCGTCGTCGGTGAGCAGGATACCGGCGTAGAGGACGCCGACGTAGGGCGATCCTTCGGCGGCGATGCCGTCGATGGTGGGCTGCAAGATGGTGCGTTCGATCTGGTCGATCAGTGCCGGCGGGGCCAGCGGCGACGGCGCAAACGCGCCCATGCCGCCGGTGTTGGGGCCATGATCGCCGTCGAGCAGCCGTTTGTGATCCTGGGCCGGGGGCATCACACGCACGGTTTTGCCGTCGCAGAAAGCCAGCACTGAGACTTCGGGGCCGTGTAGCCGATCCTCAACCAAGACGGTGGTGCTGGCCGCTCCAAAACGGTGGGCCACCAGCATTTCGCGCAGCGCGTCCTGAAGTTCCATGCGGCTCTGGGGCAGCACCACGCCTTTGCCCGCCGCCAACCCGTCGGCCTTGATCACGGGCAGGTGATCCAGTTCGTCGGCGTAGGGCCATGCTTCGTCGAAGTTGTCGAAGGTCATGGCGAAGGCGGTGGGGATGTGATGGCGCTGCATAAACTGCTTCGAGAAGACCTTCGATCCTTCCAACCGCGCCGCCGCCTGGGTGGGGCCGAAAACAGGCATGCCTGCTTCTTGGAAGGCATCCACCAGCCCCGCCACCAGCGGCGCTTCGGGGCCGACCACCGTCAAGGTCACTTCACGCGTATGGGCAAAGTGACGCAGCGCGGCCATGTCCGTCACGTCGATGTGGACATTTTCACACTTGGGCGTTGTCGCCGTCCCCCCATTGCCGGGGACAACGAAGATCCGATCCACCCGTGGCGATTGACTCAACTTCCAGGCCAGCGCATGTTCACGCCCGCCGGAACCAATGAGGAGGAGGTTCATGGGGAAAGATTGATCCTTGTGATTGGGTTGGATGAACGGAAAAGAAATGAGTAAGGAGTAATGAGTAGGTTAAGTATGCTCTTTGCGCGGCAAGTTCCTTGCCGCGATGAGTCGAACTCACCCCCTACTCATTACTCCTTACTCATTACGTATCACCCTCCCCACACCCCCGCGAACTTCTGCTTCTCTTGCAGTTCAATGTACGGGATCGGTGTGGAGAAGGGATAGGTGCCGTGGAAACAGGCGTTGCAGTAGCCGTTTTCGGCGCGCAGCGCTTGCATCATGCCGTCGATAGAGAGGAAGGCCAACGAGTCTGCGCCGATGTGGACGCGGATCTCTTCGAGGCTCTTCTGCGCCGAGATGAGTTCTTTCTGCGTCGCCATGTCCACCCCCATGAAGCAGGGGAATTTGATCTGCGGGCAGGCCACACGCACGTGGACCTGGCTGGCGCCGGCATCGCGCAGCAGTTGCACCAGCGGCCCCGATGTATTGCCGCGCACGATGGAATCGTCCACAAGGACGACGCGGCGGCCTTCCAGGTTGTGGGGCAGCGGGTTGAACTTCATGGCCACGCCCACTTTGCGCAATTGGTCGCTGGGCTGGATGAAGGTGCGCCCGATGTAGCGGCTCTTGATCAGCCCCTCGCTGTAAGGGATGGCCGATTCCTGGGCATAGCCGATGGCGTGGGGTGTGCCCGAATCGGGGACAGGCACCACAATGTCGGCATCGGCGGGCGCCTCGCGCGCCAGTTGGCGGCCTAGCTCCTGGCGCACCTGGTGGACGAGTTTGCCGTTCAGAATGCTGTCGGGGCGGGCAAAGTAGATCTGTTCAAAGGTGCAGAAGGCGCGCTGTTCGGGCGGTAGGCCGGCCACGATCTCGTAGCCTTTGGCGTCAATGCGCACGATTTCGCCCGGCTCGATTTCGCGTACCATCTTGGCGCCGATGGTAGAAAAGGCGCAGCTTTCCGAAGCCAGGCAGTGGCCACCGTCCATTTCACCCAGCACCAGTGGACGCAACCCCCACGGATCGCGGATGCCGAAGATGCCGTCACGCGTGAGGATGATCAGCGTGTAGGCGCCTTCGAGCTGTGCCATCAACTGGCGAAAGCGGTTGAACCAGGTGCTGCCCCGTGTACGCGCCAGCAGGTGAATGATCAACTCGCTGTCGGTGGAGGTGGAAAGCCCAACGCCCCGTTCCAGCAGATCACGGCGCAATTGGGGTGCGTTGATCAGGTTGCCGTTGTGCCCAATCGCCAGTGGACCATCCAGCGTTTCCAGGATGTAGGGCTGGGTGTTGCGCAGCCGGGGCGAGCCGGTGGTGGAATAGCGGGTGTGGCCGATGCCCATGTGGCCGTCGAGGTGGCCCAGGTTTTCTTCGTTGAAAATCTGCGACACCAGCCCCATGCCCTTGTGCACGTGAGCAATGTGACCGTCGCTGGTGACGATGCCGGCGGCCTCCTGTCCCCGATGTTGCAGGGCGTAGATGGCAAAGTAGGTGAAGCGGGCAATGTCTTTGCCCGGCGCATAAATCCCGAAGACGCCACACTCTTCGTGCAGTTCATCGCCTTCCAGATCAAGATCGTGGTTGGGGAACATGATGGTCTCCTTGAATTGACGACGGACGACGGACGACGGACGATGGACGACGGACGATGGACGACAGACGACAGACGACAGACGACAGACGACGGACGACGGACGACGGACAACAGACGACGGTACAGCGCAGATCTTGGGGATGAGAGTATCACGCCCATAGCTGCACGCCGTTGTTTGCCAATCACCTGCTCATGCACTCGCCATCGATCGGTCGTCCGTCGTCCGTGGTCCGTCGTCCGTCGTCCGTCGTCCGTGGTCCGTCGTCCGCTGTCCGTCGTCCGCTGTCCTTAGTGCGGCGCGTGCCGCCAATGCAATCGACAACGCCTCGTCCACCGTGGCCGCCGTCACGGTGATGTGTCCCATTTTGCGGCCAGGGCGGGCCTGGGCTTTGCCGTAAAGGTGCAGTTTGGCAGTGGGGAAGGCGGCCAATGCCGCCCAATCCGGTTCGCCGTCGCTCCACAGGTCGCCCAACAGGTTGACCATCACAGCCGGGCGCAAAAGCTCGGTGGATCCCAATGGCAGGGCGCAGGCGGCGCGCAGTTGCTGTTCAAATTGGCTGGTGACAGCGGCTTCGATGGTAAGATGCCCCGAATTGTGGGGTCGCGGCGCGATTTCGTTGAGGAGCAGGCGGCCATCTTTGGTTAAAAAGAACTCTACACAGAGTACGCCCACTGCGTCCAGCTTTTCCATTACAATCTTGGTGTATTGGGCGGCGCGCACGACAATGGATTTGTCCACCGCGGCGGGGGCAAGCGAGACGTCGAGGATATGGTTGGCGTGGCGATTTCGATCAGCCCGTAGTGGACAAACGCGCCGTCCACCCCACGCGCCGCCACCATCGACACCTCGCGCTCAAAGTTCACCACACATTCGAGGATGGCCTCCTGTTCGCCGATGGCCTGCCACGCCTCCGCCGCCTGCCGGGGATGCTCGATGCGGACCTGTCCTTTGCCGTCGTAGCCGAAGGCCGCCGTCTTGAGGATGGCGGGCACACAGACGGTCTCCAGGGCAGTGCGCAGGTCGGCCAGCGAACGCACCGGCACAAACGAGACAACCGGCAGACCGGCTTCGGCGAAAAAGGTCTTTTCGCGCAGACGATTCTGCGCCGTGCGCAGCACCCGTCCCCGCGGGCGGGTGGGCACGCCCTCTTCGCGGGCGATCATGGCTACGTGGGCGGGCACATTCTCAAACTCGTAGGTGACAGTATCGACGCTGCGCACAAAGGCGCGCACGGCGTCGGTGTCCATGTAGTCGGCCACCACTTCCCGATCCGCCACCTGTCCTGTGGGCGAATCGGCCTCCGGCGAAAAGACGGCGATGTGGTAGCCCATGCGCCGCGCCGCCAGCGCCAGCATACGCCCAAGCTGTCCACTGCCGAAGACGCCGATGGTTGAGCCGGGAAGAAGGGATTGGTGATTGGTGATTGGTGCTTGGGTGGTGGGGTGAGACAACTTCTGCTCCTTATTCGAGTACTTGATTCATCACCTGCTCAGCCCGCTCTTGGCGGAATTTCTGCAATTTCTGGCGCAATTCGGGCTGTGTGGCCGCCAGGATGGCGACGGCGTAGAGCGCCGCGTTGATCGCCCCCGCCTTGCCGATGGCCATCGTCGCCACAGGGACGCCGGCGGGCATTTGCACAATGGAAAGCAACGAATCAAGGCCGTTGAGCGCCTGGCTCTGCACAGGGACGCCGATCACGGGCAGCAGTGTGTGGCCTGCCACCATGCCGGGCAGGTGGGCCGCGCCGCCGGCCCCGGCGATGATCACGGCGAGGCCGCGTTCCTGGGCGGTGGCGGCATACTCAACCATCCAATCAGGCGTGCGGTGCGCCGACACCACACGCGCTTCGTACGCGACATCAAATTCGCGCAGCGTCTCGGCGGCGAACTGCATACACTTCTCCCAATCCGAGGTGCTGCCCATGATAACGCCGACGAGAGGTGAAGGGGTGGGCATAATCTTTCCTTGATCGGTAGTGGTTCGGCTAAGAAATGAGTAAGGAGTAATGAGTAGGTTCAGCGTGTTCTTTGCGTGGCAAGTTTGTTGCCGCGACGAGATTGGCTCATTCCCTACTCATTACTCCTTACTCATTACTCCTTACTCATTCTCTCCAGATTCCTACGCACACGTTCCGCCGCCGGGTACTCCCCCGCTTCAAAGCCCTTCCCTGTGATCATCTCATAGGTGCGGATGTAGCGTTGGGCGGCTTGAATTGCCAGCTCGGCGGGCAGGGGAAAGGGATCGCCGTCGCCGCGGTAGCCGTGTTGGGCATAGTACAGCCGGATGAACTCTTTGTCGAAATTTTCGGGTTCGTCACCGGCGGCGTGACGGGCGGCGTAGCTGTCGGCGATCCAATAACGGCTGGAATCGGGCGTGTGGACCTCGTCGATGAGCAGCACTTCGCCGTCGTCGCTGAGGCCGAATTCGTACTTGGTGTCCACCAGGATCAGCCCGGCCTGGCGGGCAATTTCCTGGCCGCGCAGGAAAAGCGCCACCGCCGCGGCTTGCACCAGTTTCCACGTTTCCGGCTCGACGAGTCCTTGCGCCACCACCTCGGCGGAGGTGATGCGCTCGTCGTGTCCGCCGTGGCGGGCTTTGGTGGTGGGCGTGATAATCGGTTCGGGCAGGGCATCGTTCTTGCTCAATCCGTCGGGAAAGTCAATGCCGTAGATCGTGCGCTCGCCCTGGCTGTAGCGATACCACAGCGCCGTCGAGGTGACGCCGCTGATAAAGCCGCGCACCACCACTTCCACCGGCAGTGGACGGCACTTGCGCCCCACCGTTACATTGGGATCGGGCATGCTGAGGAAATGATTGCCCACAATGTCACGTGTCTGCTCGAACCAGAAGGCCGAAAGCTGGTTGAGCACCTGTCCTTTGTAGGGGACCAAACCCAAAATGCGGTCAAACGCTGACAGCCGATCCGTGGTGACCAGGACCAACCGATCCCCCTGATCATAGATCTCGCGCACCTTGCCGCTGGATTTGGGGCCAAGGAAGGGTAGATCGACGCCGTCGAAGGCGTGAGGGAGGGTAGACGCGATCTGTTCGCGTTGCATGAGTGTCTCCTTAAGAAATGAGTAATGAGTAAGGGTTGAGTTGGTCTCGTCAAGGCAGGCGTGTTGCCGCGACGAGACCGACTCAACCCTTACTCATTACTCGTTACTCATTACGCACCATCGCTTGAAAGATCGCCAACCCCAACTCTCCCCGCCCACCCAGTGGATTCTGGATCGACAAAATGTGATCTTCCGGGTGGGGCATGAGGCCGAGGACGTTGCCGCGGGCGTTGCAGATGCCGGCAATGTCGGCCACGGAGCCGTTGGGGTTGAGCGGGTAAGCGCCGCCGGATCGTTGACCGCCGGCGTCCACATAGCGGAAGGCAACCAGCCCGTTTTCTTCCAGCGCCGCCAGCGTACTCTCGTCCTTCACCTGAAAGTTCCCCTCGCCATGCGCCACAGGACAGAAGATCAGTTCGTCGATCCCACTGAGGAACCCTGCCTTTGTCCCCGGCTCCACGGCCAGATGCACCCAGCGGCACTCGAAATGGCCAGAGGCGTTGTGTGTCAGCGTCACGCTGCGGCGAGAGACTGCCCCATTTTTGCCTTTTGCGCTTTGCCTTTTGCCTTCTTCTCCGCCTTCTCCCGGCAACAGCCCTGCTTTTACAAGGACCTGAAAGCCGTTGCAGATGCCGAGGACACGCTTGCCGCTTTCTACAAACTCGTGCAGTTGATCTTGAAAAAAGACTTGCAGATCGAGCGCTTTGCGCACACCCGCGCCCAGGGCGTCGCCGTAGGAAAAGCCGCCGGGCAGCAGCAGCATGTCGAATTCCTTGAAGTTGCGTTCGCCGCTGCGCATCTGGTTGATGTGCACAATTTCAGGCGCGCCGCCCGCCAGTTCACAGGCACGCGCCGCCTCGGCATCCCGATTGGTGCCCGAAGCGTGAAGAATGAGGATCGATGGTTTGGTCATGGTTGCAAATCCATAATTTGAGGGGGAAGAAATGGATGAAGAATAAAGATTGGGTCGGCAATGCAACTTGCTTGATCGGCGGCAACCCGCTCAACCCAATCTTTATTCTTTATTCATGCCTTTCCACGCCGCTAACGCTGCATCAATCGTGAGATCGACCAACGCACTGTTTTGAGATGAAATGCTGATCCGCGCCCCGTCCGTCACCTCGCCGAGCAAAGACAACGCCGTGCCGGCGAAATGGGCTTCGAGTTGGGCAGCGTCGGCAGGCGCAACTTCGAGCAGGAGACGTCCGTTGCTTTCGCTGAAAAGCAGTTCCACCGGCCCAAGCCCGTCTTCACCGGCGACGGCATCCAGGCGCACATTTGCGCCCAGCCGCCCGGCCAGTGACATCTCCGCCAGCGCCACGCCCAGGCCGCCTTCGCTCAGGTCATGGCAGGCGCGCACCCAGCCGTTTTGAATGGCCTGATGCAGCAGCCGGTAGCGGGTCAACGGATCAGCGGGCATTGTGGGCGGCATGCCGCCGTCCAGCCCCAGGTGACGGAAGAGCAGCGAGCCGCCCAATTCCCGTTTGGTTTCGCCCAGCAGGTAGATGCGATTGCCCGCCTGCTTAAAGTTCGACGTGCAGGTGCGCTCCATGTCGGGGACGAGGCCGATGGCCGAGACGAGCAGCGTACCGGGGATCGGCTTGCCGTTGAATTCGTTGTAGAGGCTGTCTTTGCCCGAAATGAAAGGTGTATTATAGGCCACAGCGCCGTCGTAGCAACCCTGACAGGTGCGCACCAGCGCGCCCAGCCGATCCTGCAAAGTGGGGTTGCCCCAGCAGAAATTGTCGAGGATGGCGACGCGGTCGGGATCGCCCCCCACAGCCACCAGATTGCGCATGGCCTCGTCGATGACGCTGATCGCCATTGCGTATGGATCACGCCGCCCAATACTGGGGTTGATGCCATTGCTGAGGACGAAGGCGCGCTTGTGATGCCACGTGCCCAGCGGCTTGACCACGGCGGCGTCGGCGGGGCCGTCCATGTGCGGGCCGATGAAAGGACGCACCAACGTGCCGCCGCGCACTTCGTGATCGTAGCGGCGCACGATCTCTTCTTTGCTGGCCACGTTGGGGTGAGCCAGCAGGCGCAGCAGCGTCTCTTGAAGCGTGCCGTCGAGTGTGGCCGACTGGTTGGGATCGACATTCGGTTCGTAGTAGGTGGCGAACATCTGGCGACCGGGCAGACCGTCGTGCAGGAATTCCATGGGGATTTCGGCCACCATTTCGCCGTCATAGCGGACGGTGAGCACCCGCGTGCCGCTGAAGTAGCCCACATCGCTGAGTTCCACATCCCACAGCGCCGCCAGTTCACGCAGACGGGGCAGGTTGGCCGGCGGCACCGCGATCACCATGCGTTCCTGCGCTTCCGACACCCAGATTTCCCAGGGGACGAGGCCAGGATATTTTAGCGGCACATCGCGCAATTCCACATCGACGCCCAATTTTTCGCCCATTTCGCCGATGGCCGAAGACAGCCCCCCAGCGCCGCAGTCGGTGATGGCGTTGTAAAGTTGCTCGTTGCGCGCCGCCTCAATCAGCTCAATCAACCCCTTCTCGGTGATGGGATCGCCGATCTGCACCGCGCTGCCAGAGACTTCGCTGGTTTCGTGGGTCAACTCGGCAGACGAGAAGGTCGCGCCATGCAGGCCGTCCCGCCCTGTGCGCCCGCCGAGGACGATGATGCGGTCGTTCAACTGCGCCTCGGTGCGGTGACTGCCCACCGGCAGCAGCCCCACACAGCCGCAGAAGACAAGCGGGTTGCCGATGTAGCCCTCGTCATAAAGCACTGCGCCGTTGACCGTGGGCAACCCCAACTTGTTGCCGTAGTCGCCGATGCCCTCAACCACACCTTCGGCGATGCGCTGCGGGTGGAGCACGCCGGCAGGCACCTGATCCGTGGGCAGATCCTGGGGACCGAAGCAGAGTACATTCGTATTGGCAATCGGTCGCGCCGACACGCCGATGATGTCGCGCACCACGCCGCCCACACCGGTGTTGGCCCCACCAAACGGCTCCAGCGCCGACGGATGGTTGTGGGTTTCCACCTTGAAGGCCAGGTCGAAATCGTCGTCGAAGGCGATGATGCCGGCGTTGTCCACAAAGGCCGAGCGCAGCCAATCGGGTTTCACCTTTTCGGTGGCGGCCTGGATGTAGGTTTTGAGCAGGCTTTCGATCTCAAAAGCGCGGCGGGTGAAGCCGTTGGTGGCCTTGACGCGGAACGAAAGCCGCGCCTTGAAGGTCTTGTGGACGCAATGTTCGCTCCACGTCTGGGCCAGCGTTTCCATTTCCACGTCGGTGGGGTGGCGGCCCATCACTTTGAAGAAAGCCTGGATCTGCTGCATCTCCTCAATGTTGAGGGACAACATGCGCTCTCGGCTGACCTTCATCAGAGCTTCGTCCTGCAAACCGAGGATGGGCACGGCGTCGACCAGATTGCTGGCCGTGGTGACGGCGTCGAATTGGGGCGGGATGACGCCGATGGCGTAGTGTTCGATGGTCTCGTTGCAGAGGAGTTGGCGCGCCAGCCGGTGCAGATCGGCGCTGGTGAGGTCGCCGGTCAAGGTGTAGCGGGTGGCGGTGGAGGCGCGCCGCGCCGGCAGCCCCAATTCCACGATACCGCGCTCCAATTCCCGCGCCGCCACATCGGTGACGCCGGGGCGCAGCGCCACCTCGATCACGTGTGCACCGGCAGCGTCTGATTCACCGCGACAGACCGTCTCGGTGACGGGGTCGGCCAAAAGAAAAGCACAGAGCGTATCAAATTGCTCTGTGCTCAGGTCGTCGGACAGATAGTAGATTTTGGTGGTGCGACAGGCTTGCAGGCTGTCAATGCCCAGGCGTCGGGCATCTTGTACCGTCTTCTGGCTCTGGCTGTCGCTTCGAGTCACTTCAACACGCAGGGTCATAGGCGTATCCCGAAACAGTGAAAAAATGGGGCGGCAGACACGTGGTTCCTAAACAGCAAAAGACCCGAAGTGGTGTACGTCGGGTCTTTGAACTGTACATATAAAAATGTGTACCCCCAAGGGGATTCGAACCCCTGTCGCAGGCTTGAAAGGCCTGTGTCCTAGACCTCTAGACGATGGGGGCTTGTTTTCAGCCACGAGCCGGAGTATACCAGCGCCGGGCGGAACGGTCAAGTTTCGTAGGGCGTGGATGAAGATGAAGAGATGAGGGGTGAGGGGGTGACAAGGTGAGGGGGTGACAAGGTGAGGGGGTGACAAGGTGAGGGGGTGACAAGGTGAGGGGGTGACAAGGTGATCGCTTGATTGGCAGGATCTCTTGTTTTCGCGATGATGAGATGATGGAGAACGCCGGCCCATCATCTCATCATCGGCTACACAACTAAACTACCCAATCAAGCGATCACCTTGTCACCCCCTCACCCCTTCACCTTGTCATCCCATCCCCGCCACGCGGCGCACGTCGTCTTCCTGTCCTTCGTACATAATGCCCTGGCCGACGCGCCAGGCGATGAGTTTTTCCATTTCTTCGGGGGGGAGCTTCTGGCCGCCGCCCAGTTCGTGGACAATTTTGGTGATCTGGGCGACCTGCTCCAGTTTTTCGAGGCGCAGGTAGGCTTCCAGGGGGCTGCGCCCAACGGTGACACTGCCATGCCGGCGCAGGACCAACGCATCGCAGCGTTTGATCAGGTCGGTGATCACGGCCGCGCCTTCGGCGCTGGACGGGGTGGCGTAATCGCTGGTGGGGATGACGCCCAGCCCCAGGACCACGTCGGGCAGGTAGCAGGGTGCAATGTCGATGTTGAGGATGCTCAACGCCACGGCGTAGGTGGGGTGGGCATGGACGACGGCGGTGATCTCTGGGCGCTGCTTGTAGGCTTCGAGATGGAGCAACATTTCGCTGCTGGGGCGCAGGTTTTTGTTGGCTTCGGTGCGTGGGCCGACGGGTTCCACATCCCAGTCGATGACGATCAATTGATCGGCTTCGAGCTTGCCCTTGCTGAAACCCGACGGCGTGCAGAGGAAACGATCCTCGCCCAGGCGCACGCTGACGTTGCCGTCGGCGGAACCGACCAGGCCGCGCTGCCACATTTTGTGACAGACTTCGATGATCTCGGCGCGCCATCCCTCTTCGCTGCGCACAATGGGCGCTTTCTTCTCTACTTTGTAACGGATCGGTGCTGTGGTCATGCCAAAACTCCTTTGAGTGAATGTGAATGTCAGTAGGGGTTTGCGTGGGGGCGGGATCAGCGCCGCCTGATGGCGACAACGACTTCCGCCCCCACGCAAACCCGTACGCGTTATCTGTCTGTAAATCCCTGTAACAGGCTCACCACGTTGTCGCCCAGCGCGTGGACGGCGTAGCCGCCTTCCTGCACGATGACGGTGGGCAGAGCGAGGGCGGCGAAGCGGCGTCCCATCTGGCGGTAGGCGTCGGTGGTCAATTTGAACTGGCCCAGCGGATCGCCGTTGAAGGTGTCGAAGCCGGCGGAAACGACGAGATGGGCCGGCGCAAATGCCGTCACCGCGGCCAGCGCTTCGTCGAGGACGGTGAGGTAGCGGGCGTCGTCGATGCCTTTGCCCAGGGCGAAGTTGAGCGTTGTCCCTGCGCCGTCGCCTGCGCCGCGCTCGTGGGCATTGCCCAGAAAGTAAGGATATTCCCAGTGTGGATCGCCGTGAATCGAGACGAAGAGTACGTCGCTGCGGTCATAAAAGATGCGCTGGGTGCCGTTGCCGTGGTGCACATCCACATCGACGATGGCGACCCGTTTTTGCCGTCTTTGGGTGAGGAATTCGGCGGCGATGGCGGCATTGTTGAGGAAGCAGTAGCCGCCCATCAAATCCTGTGAGGCGTGGTGGCCGGGCGGGCGACAGAGGGCGTAGGCCACCCGCTCGCCGCCGAGGACGCGCTGTGCCGCGGTCAATGCGCAGTGGGCCGAAGACAGGATCGCGTCCCAGCTTGTCGCCGTGATGGGGGCCGACATGTCGTAGCAGTAGCGCGCCGCCCGGGCGTAGGGGGTAGACGAGGTGCTATCCTGGCCGGGGCGGGGGAAGGTGAAGGGCACAACCGCCGCTGGTGTTGCGCCCACCGCCACCCAATCGGCGTAGATCGTCTGCAAATGGTCGACGTAATCGGCGCTGTGGACGGCGCAGATGGCGTCTAATCCGAAATCGTCGGGGGGGAGGATGGGGCCGATCCCTGCGGCGGAGAGCGCTGTCACAATCGTCTCGGCCCGCGTCGGCGACTCGGTGTAGGGGACCAATCCTTGTTCCAAAAATTCGTGGGGGGGGTTGTGCAGGCGGTGTTTGTCGGAGTAGATGGTGAGCATGGGTGGGATCCTGGTGGACGGCGAGAGAAATAGTGTATCGCCAAAGCGTAACGAAGAAGAAGGCAAAAGGCAAAGTGCAAAAGGCAAAAATATCGGCTTTTGCCTTTTACCTGTTTCTACGTTAAATCTATCTCTAGATCAACGGTGCGGCAACCCCATCACAACCGGGGATCGGTACAATCCTCCCACTCACAGAACCGAAAACCCATCGGGTTCCTGCAACCCGGCAGGTTTGGCAGATTGAAAGGACACCCCATGCTCACGCTTGTCGAGAAGATCCTTTTCGTGGTCGCGGTGGCGGCTGCGCTCTACTTCGGCTATGTCCATTTTAATCGCGTCTATCAGGTGATCCGCCGCGGCAAGGGCGAGATGCCGGGGCGCGGTGAGTTGGTGGGGCGGCTCGTAGGCGCGGGGATCGAGTGGCTCTCTTTGCGCCCGGTGTGGAAGACACGCACCGTCAGCAGCATCTTCCACGCCCTGATCGCCTGGGGCTTCACCTTCTATTTCCTCGTCAACCTGGGCGACGTGATCCAGGGCTTCTTCCCCGTGCGCTTCCTTGGCGACGGCCCCATCGGCGTGGCCTATCGCTTCCTGGCCGATGTGCTGACCATGGCGGTGATGATCGGCGTCGTCTACTTTTTGCTGCGCCGCTTTGTCTTCCACAGCCCGGCGCTGACCTACCGCGACAATGTGATGCTCATGGACAGAGTCAAGGCGGGCGGCATCCGGCGCGACTCGTTGATCGTGGGGTTGTTTATCCTCTTTCATGTGGGTTTTCGCCTGTTGGGCGAAAGCTTCACAATTGCGCTGCACCGCCTGGAGACGGGCATCGGCGATCCGGCGCAGCCCTTCGGGTCGCTGCTCAGTTTTGCCTGGAGCGGACTGCCTGAGGGCGTGCTGCGCGTGGGCCGGCATGTAGGCTGGTGGGGCGCGCTGGGTTTGATCCTCGCCTTCATTCCCTATTTCCCCTACACCAAACACTTCCACCTGATCATGGCGGGGGTGAACTTCCTCACCAAGCCGCAGCGCACCTCTTTGGGCGCGCTGGAACCGGAGGATTTTGCAGACGAAGCCGCAGAGGAATTCGGCGTGCAGAAGCTCGAAGATCTGCCGTGGACACATCTGGTGGATGCCTACGCCTGTATCATGTGCAATCGCTGCCAGGACGTCTGCCCCGCCTACCTCACCGGCAAGGAGCTTTCGCCCTCTGCGCTAGAGGTGAACAAGCGCTACTACCTCAACGAGCACATGGCCGAAATCGCCAAGGGCACAGAGACGATCCCGCTGCTCGACTTTGCCCTGAGTGAATCGGCCATGTGGGCGTGTACGACCTGCGGGGCGTGTGTGGAGATCTGTCCTGTGGGCAATGAGCCGATGTTCGACATCCTTTACATGCGGCGCCATCAAGTGCTGGTGGAAAACGAGTTCCCCAAAGAATTGAAGACGGCCTTCCGCGGTATGGAGCGCAACGGCAACCCGTGGAACCAGCGCAGCGGCGACCGCATGAAGTGGGCCGGCGATCTAGACATCCCCACCGTTGAGGACAACCCCGACTTCGAGCTACTGTGGTGGGTGGGCTGTGCGCCGTCCTATGATCCGCGGGCGCAGCAGACAGCGCAGGCGCTGGCCAAGGTGCTCAACCATGCCGGCGTCAACTACGCCATCCTGGGTGAAATGGAAAGCTGCACCGGCGACGCCGCCCGCCGCGCCGGCAACGAATATCTTTTCTACGAAATGGCAAAGGCCAACATCGAAACACTCAACGAGGTGAAGCCCAAGCGCATCGTCACCACCTGCCCGCACTGCCTGCACACGCTGGGCAAGGAGTACGGTCAATACGGCGGCCACTACGACGTGATCCACCACACGCAGTTGCTCAGCGAGTTGACCGCAGCCAAGAAGATCCAGGTGTCGGCCAACGGCGAATCAGACACCATCACCTTCCACGATCCGTGCTACCTGGGGCGGCACAACGGCATCGTCGACGCGCCGCGGTCCGCGCTGGCGGGGATCGGGCTGGCTGTGGTGGAAATGCCGCGCCACGGCAGCGGCTCCTTTTGCTGTGGGGCGGGCGGCGCGCAGATGTGGAAGGAAGAAGAACATGGCGCAGAATCTGTCAACGCCGCGCGCTATGCCGAAGCCAAAGCCACCGGCGCGGAGACGATTGCCGTGGGCTGTCCTTTCTGCCTGACCATGCTGACCGACGCCGCGACGACGGCGGGTGATGGGGTGGTGGTGAAGGATGTGGCCGAGTTGGTGGCGGAGCGGTTGGGGTGATGGGGACGCGGATTTTTGGGAGTTAGAAGAATAGAAAATTATAGGTGATTGGTCAAGACCAATCACCTAACCAGCGCACGTCATAGTCCGTCTTAGATACGGCACGAAGAAGCTTCTCATCGGCGGTGATCAACGGCTTGCCCAGTTGTGCAGCAAGGACGACATAAGAGGCATCATAAGCGGTCACATCATAGCGCAGGGCAAGCACCAATGCGTCAGAAATCAGCAATTCAGTGGGAACTGAGGTGAGCATCAGTTTCCCCAGTTGTTCGACAAAAATCTCAGCATCTTCAGCGGGCAGACCAGCACGGTCAACGGCTTTCCAGAGAATATTTGTACACTCGACGTAAAAGAGATCCGGTACGTAGAACAGAATCGGCGGATTGTCTGTGAGCCGGGCAAACAGGTCGTGAGTCTTGTCTGACAGGGTTTCTGTGATAAAAAGTTTGATACCGACGCTGGCATCAATGACATAGCCTGACGTCGAAGTTATGCTCATCGTGCACGATCCTCGTGGAGGAGTTCGGTAGTCGTTGGGCTATTGGCAGTTGGGGTAAAGCGACGTCGGCGGATCGCCGCCAACAGTTCCGACTGCTGCTCTTGCCGACGTTCGATTTCGACTCCCTGTGCCAACATGGCAATCACCTGAGCGCTCAAGGATCGCTGGTTGAGCTGTGCCAGCATTTGGACCTCTGTGTACAAAGCTTCAGGTACGCTACGGACATGCAAAGTAGGCATGGTATATCCTTTCATAACACACTAATCTGACTTATAGTTCAAAGTATACCAAGACATGTTGCACTATGCAACACAAAAACCCGCCAGAGTGTGCTGGTGGGTTTTTCTATTCATATGGTATCTAGAGAAGATGTAACGCGTCGTAGTCGACAGATTCTGATGGTTGCCCTCTTGTTGCACTTAGTTGGTCGATTGGGGGATATTACGTCGCTGTAGACGTATCGAATGGGGCAACTCAGATCGCCTGTGACACACAGTGCGGTTCGGGCAATACTGGCGGGTAACCGAATCGGTACAGATTCACTGATTACAGGCCTGCCAGATTGCCTAACAAGCCTGTAATCAAAAAACCATACCAATACTAAAGTACCCAGTTCTTGAAAAAAGACAGCCTGCCGAAGTTCTTCGGCAGGCTGTCTTTTTTCAAGAACACAGATCCACTCACCCATGATCCACAGGACAGCCATTCCCGTTGCGCGATTTCGATGTGGCACGGGCTGCCGGCGTGGCAACGGCCACTTTGGCCACGGCCCTGTTCATGGGCTGTGGCGGCGTGGTGATCTTGGGCGTGGGCAGAGCCGGCGGCTGAAGCGGCTGCTGCACCTTGACGCTGCCTTCCAACTTTTGAGTAATGGCAAAGCGGCGCACAATCTGGCTGAGGTTATCGGCCATCTCGCTGAGTTGACCGGTCGAGGCCGTGGTCTGCTCCACCTGCGCGCTCACTTCTTCGGCGCCGGCAGAGACCTCTTCCGCCGCGGCGCTGTTTTCTTCGGACATAGCCGCCATTTCTTCGATCTCGTGCAGCACCATCTCGCTGCGCGAGGTGAGCAACTGCGCCGATTCACTGTTGGTTGTGGCAATCAGGCCCACTTCTTGCATGACGTGACGCATGTCTTCGCTGCTGTGTCCCATCTCAACCACAGATCTGGCCAATCCGTTCAACTGCGCGCCGACGGTGTGCATCATCTGGCGAATTTGATTGAGGGCACTTTCAGCCCCTGCCGCCATGATGACCCCCTGCTCGACCTCACGGCTGCTTTGATCCATCGCGCGCACAGTTCGATCAGCGGTGGTCTGCACAGAGGTGACAATCGCGGCGATCTCCTGTGTGGAACGAGCGGCCTGCTCTGCCAATTTGCGCACTTCGTCGGCAACCACGGCAAAGCCCTTGCCGTGGTTGCCGGCGCGCGCCGCTTCGATGGCAGCGTTAAGCGCCAGCAGGTTCGTGCGTTCGGCGATATCATCGATTTTCTGCACAATGACGCCAATATCCTCGCCCAGACGGCCCATCTCGGTGACACGTTCACCGACCTGCTTGGTTGACTGCGCCAGCGACCGCATGCCCACGATGGTCTGTGTCACCGCTTGGGTGGCTGCTTCTGTAGTTTGAGAGGCTTCAGACATGGCGGCAGAACTGGCATCAGATGCATGTTGTACCGTTGAAATATTCGAGGCAAGACGCGATTCAAGTGTGCGGCGAGCTTCATTTGTCGCCTGTAATTGACGCTGCGCATCGGTGGCAATGGCGGTGATGGCTTGATTCTGCTCCATGACAAGTTGGCGCACTTGCTCCACACTGCGCGCCTGATTGGCGCTGCCGTCCGCTACATGGCCGATGGTCAAGGCAATCTGCTGGGTGGCCTGCGCCGATTGTGCCGCCGCATGAGTCAGTTGGCTGCTTGCCTCTAGCAGCACCTCACTCACATGAGACATGCCCCCAATTGTGTCATTTAACACTTGCTTGAACTCTGCATAGTTGTCAGAGAGATCCTCACCCTGGTTGCGTATGGCAATCAGCGACAGATCGATACCGGTTGAGTCGAAGAAAAACGCATCCATAATGGCTTGAATGTCATAGTTGAACACGGCCAGGATCGCCCGTTCCGCCTTGGCCCGAAAGCCTGGCCGAAGTGGATAGGCTCGGCCAAGGTATTTGCGCACAAGATCAGAGTAGTAGACGTAACTGCCTACATACCACTTGAGGGGCAGGTTAATGTCGTTGTGTAACTTACCCACCTTAAGCCGCTTCTCAAAGTAGACTTCACCAAAGGCGCCGCCATTGGCGGCCTCATCGAAAATTTCGAGGAAGTAGCGGGCCTGCATCGCTTCAAGGTGCGAACGCAATTTATCAAACGGATAGTTTTTTTGTTTAGAATACTCTTCGAAGAAATGGCGAGCAGCGGGGATAGAAAACTGATGATCATAGAACTCTTTCACCAACACAGGGGCAACTTTTTCTGACCAGCCTTTGAGCTGAGCGAGAATTTGTATGTCTTTCTGTGAAAAACGAATGAAAGATTTGCGATTGACTAGATTTGCATCGGAGATTGAGTACTGCTCTACGAGTTTCTTCATGGCCTCTCCCTCGACACTCATTGTTTACGATATCGTAAGATTTTGAATTCCCTCCTTTTATCGACCATATTTACCACTGACAATATCAGTATTCGTACGGATTTGCTTATTTTTACACTATACAGACCGCATGTCGCACGGATCTACAGCCTAGAAACACACACAGACGGGAGAAGCGCTCCCGTCTGTGTATGTGCCGATTTGCGCTTGTTGAAACTCTACCCATGATCCACTGGACAGCCGCGCCGGTTGGCTGGTTTGTATCCATTCCCCGGTTTAGCCGAAGCGGCCGGGGCCGGTGTGAGCGAGGCATAGGTCGGCACAGGGTTGAGATCTACTTGCCGTGGCGATGCCCATGTCCCCGCGGGCGTGGGTGCGATGCGCTGCTTTGCGGGCAATGCAGCCGGTGATGCCACCCGTGATGCTCCCGGTGATGCTCCCGGTGATGCCAGCCGGGATACAGTCGGTAAGGCGACTGGGGCTGGGGCTGGTGCTGGGACTGGTGATGTAAGCTGATTCGTCTGCAACTCCTTGGCGATTTCAAAACGTTGCACAATTTGGCTCAAATCTTCGGCCATCTCGCGCAACTGAGCAGTCGAAACAGTTGTCTGCTCTACCTGCGCGGTGACTTCTTCCGCCCCGGCTGCCACTTCTTCGGCGGCGGCGCTGTTTTCTTCTGACAGGGCGGCCATGCCTTCCACTTCGCGTAAAACCAGTTCACTGCGCGAGCTGAGTCCTTGCGCCGACGCCTGATTGGTTGATGCAATCATGCTCACTTCTTCCATTGCGTGCCGCATGTCTTCACTGCTGCCAGTCATTTCTACAACAGAGTTGGCCAGGCCGTTGAGGCGATTGCTCACGGTATGCATCATTTGCCGGATCTCACCGAGTGCGCCTTCGGCCTCTGCCGCCAACGTGACGCCGGATTCCATCTCACGGCTACTCTGCTCCATCGCCTTCACCGTCCCTGCGGCTGTGGACTGCACGGCGCTGACCATCTCGGTGATTTCTTGTGTGGAGCGGGCGGCCTGCTCGGCCAGTTTGCGCACTTCGTCGGCGACGACAGCAAAACCTCTGCCATGTTCGCCGGCACGCGCGGCTTCGATGGCGGCATTGAGCGCCAGCAGATTGGTGCGTTCGGAGATAGCATCGATCTTGCGCACAATGACACCGATGTCCTTGCCCAACCGCCCCATCTCGGTGACACGCTCCCCCACCTGCTTCGTCGATTGGGCCAGCGATCGCATGCCGACGATGGTTTGTGTCACCGCCTGTGCGGCGGTTTCAGTCGTCTGTATCGCACTCTTCATTGCCGTCAGACTACCATCCGACGCATGCTGTACATTGGTAATGTTGGCCGCCAGACGAGATTCCAGCGTCTGTCGGGCATCTTGCGCCGCCTTCAACTGGCGTTGTGCGCCTCTGGCAATATCGGCAACCGATTGATTCTGCTCCAACACAATCTGGCGGACCTCTTCTACGCTACGTGCCTGTTCGGCGCTGCCCTGCGCCACATGACCAATGGTTGATGCTATCTGTTGTGTAGCCTGAGATGACTGCGCCGAGGCATAGGTAAGCTGTTCGCTGGTGGTAACCAAAGCGCTGCTTACCTGAGACATGCCGGTGATGGTATCATTAAGTACTTGTTTAAACCCGGCATAGTTATCAGAAAGATCTTCGTGATCGTTGGCAACTGGGATCAGCGACAGGTCAATGCCGGTGGAGTCAAAGAAAAAGGCATCCATGATGGCTTGCGTATCGTAGTTAAACACCGCCAGGATCGCCCGCTCTGCCTTGGCGCAAAAATCGGCTTGGGTTGGGTAGGCGCGATTCAGGTATTTGCGCACAAGATCGAAGTAGTAGACGTAGCTCCCAACAAACCACTTGAGCGGCAGGTTGATGTCGTTGTGCAGTTTGCCCACCTTCAGCCGTTTTTCGAAATAGTCCTCATCAAAGCCGTTCCCCTTGGCTGCCTCATCAAAGATTTCCACAAAGTAAAGCGCCTGCATCGACTCTAAGCGCGCACGCAGCCTGTCAAACGGATATTTCTTTCGACGAGAATACTCTTCAAAAAAGCGGCGAACTGCTGAAACCGAAAACTGGTGATCGTAAAACTCGCGCACCAATTCCTTAACCACCTTCTTCGCCCAATCTTTGAGCTGCGAAAGGATTTGCATATCTTCGCTTGTGAAGCGAATAAATTGCTTGCGATAGGCCAGGTTGGCATCACGAATCGAGTACAACTGCGCCAGGGATGTCATAGACACCGTACTTTCCTCTTTTTTGATTTGCAAATGTTCACTTACACAAGGCCATGTTATTTTCCTCCCGCACACCGTTTGATTCATATAGGTAATTCTTCACAAAACATCGACAAATATTGTCTTTGCACAGTTTTTGACCAATCAGGTCACTTACAGATAGTTCAACAATTCGAGGTGTATACCATGCAATCGATTGACCTTTTCCTACAAGCCCAAGAAGAAAACTACAACGCCGATCTTCACATGCTCGGTCAACGTTGGAATGGACCCGGCTACCACACGCGTATCCCCAACGGCACGTGGGTACACCCCACCCGCACCGCATTGGACTACGCCCTGGCGCTCCTCTTTAGCGCGGAGCCCAGCCACCACGTCCGCGCCGCCAACGTGATCTCGAAGGTGCTCACGTTGCAAGATGTGGATCCTACCAGCCCCACCTACGGTATCTGGCCCTGGCTGCATGAAGAGTCGCTGGCCGAGATGGCCCCACCCGATTGGAACTGGGCCGACTTTTGCGGCATGCGGCTGGCGCTGATCTTGGCTGACCACGCCGACCGGCTGCCCGCCGATCTTGTCCAATCCATACGCACGAGTCTGGGACACGCCGGCTGGTCGATCTTCCGGCGCAATATTCGACCTGGCTACACGAATATTGCGATTATGGGCGCCGGGGTGACGCTGGCCACCGGCGAACTGCTCGGCGAACCGCGCCTGGCCGATTATGGACGACGGCGCTTGCGCAATGTGGTGGAACACACTGAACGTCACGGTGGTTTCAACGAGTACAACAGCCCCACTTACACTGTGGTGGTGCTGCACGAGTGCGAAAACATCCTCCACCTTGTCGAGGACGCACAGGCCCGCGCCGACGCCGAGGCGCTGCGCATCTTCGCCTGGGAGACCATCGCCGAGCACTTCCACCCCGCCACCCAACAGTGGAGCGGACCCAACAGCCGCGCCTACACCGACCGTGTCCCCGCCAGTCTCTGTTCCTACCTGAGCGCACAGACCGGCGTAGAAATTCGCCCCCACCCCGACGCGCCCGACCGTGGCAGTGAAATCGCCCTGCCCTACCACCTGCCCTGCCCGCCGCAGTTGACCGAACGCTTCCGCACCCTGCCCCAGCCCGAAATGACCATCGAACGCCGCTTTATCGCCGGCGCCGACGAGGAAAGCACGGTGCGCGGCGTCACCTGGCTGGGCGCGGACGCCTGCCTGGGCAGCGTCAACCACGATTGCTTCTGGACACAGCGCCGCCCGCTGCTCGGCTACTGGCGCACGGACGAAGATCCCGCTGTAGTCTTCCGCCTGCGTTTCCTCAAGGATGGCCAGGACTTTTCCTCGGTCTATGTGCGCAATGTGCAGCGTGGACGCCGCATCCTCTCCGCCGTGAACCTGCTCACCGACCGCGGGGACTTCCATATCTCGTTGGATCGCCCCGCCGACGGGCGCTTCACCGGCTCGGATCTACGCCTGCGCTATGAGTTGACCGGGCGCGACGTGACGGCGCGGCAGATTCGCGACGGCGTCTACGAATTGGCGGCGGGCAACCACCGCGCTGTGATCCACACGGCGCCCGGCCGGTTCGGCGAGCAGGCCGTGGCATGGCAACTGGGCGAAGACGAAGGACGCGTCTTCCTCGACGCCGTTTGCTATGCTGGTCCCCCGCTCACGTTCGAGCCGGCCCAGATCGGCCCCGTCCTGTTGGCGGCGGGGACGGAACTACTCCCCCACAACGCGCCCATCTCCGTCCACCCCGTCGACGTGGATCTTTTCACAGAAAAAACGGCCGTCGCCCGCTGGGGAGAGGTGACAATTGAGGTGCCGTTGCAGGCGCACAAATATCAGAGTTAGAGATTGGGGGATTAGGCGATTAGGTGATTGGGGATCGTGTTGAGCCGGTGATTCGCCAATTGGGAATCATCGGCTTCACACGATCCCCAATCCCTTAATCTCGTGCACCTGCCCTGGCAGATGACCCACGGCGACTACACCCCCAGCAACACCCTCGTCCTCGAAGACAGGCCCAGCGCCGTCCTCGATTTCGACATGGCCCAGCCCGACGCCCGCGCCATCGACATCGCCGCCGGTCTCAAGTACAGCATGAACATTCACGACTTCATCGTTGCCCAAAATAGAACGCGGATTGAGCGGATTGAGCGGATTGAGCAGATCCAGGCGGATCAAAATCCAGAAAATCAGCGTGAATCCGCCGAATCCGCTCAATCCGCATTCTATCCCACCTTCTATCCCGATCCACTTGCATTCGCCGCCGCTTTCTGGCAGGGTTATACCCAGTGGGTCATCCCCACCGACGCCGAAATCGCCGCCATCCCCAAAAGGAGACACATCATGTTTACCCGTACACTGGGCCGCAGCGGCATTCGTGTCAGCGGCCTCGGATTGGGCTGTTGGGCCATCGGTGGCCCGTTTTACCGTGACGGCAACCCCGTGGGCTGGGGCGAAGTGGACGATGCCGAGTCGTTGCGGGCGTTGCAGCGTGCACTCGACCTGGGCGTCACCTTCTTCGACACCTCCGACGTCTACGGCTGTGGGCACAGCGAAAAGATCCTGGGGCAGGCGATTCGCGGCAAGCGCAACAATCTGGTCATTGCCACCAAATTCGGCAATGTCTTCGACAGCGACAGCCGCCAGATTGTGGGGGCCAGCGCCGATCCCGAATTTATCCGCAGAGCTTGCAATGCCAGCCTCAAGCGCCTGAACACCGACTACATCGATCTCTACCAATTCCACCTGGGCAGCTACCCGGCAGAAGAAGCCAACGTTGTGCGCGATGCGTTGGAAGGACTGGTGGCAGCGGGCAAGATCCGCGCCTACGGCTGGAGCACCGACAGCGTCGAGCGCGCCGCCGTCTTCGCCAAAGGGGACAACTGCGCCGCCATTCAGCAGCGGTTCAATCTCTTTGAGGGCAGCGCCGAGGTGCTCAACCTTTGCGAAAACGAGAACCTGGCCTCCATCAACCGCGGCCCGCTGGCGATGGGGCTGCTGACAGGCAAGTTCAACAGTTCGTCACAGATGCCTGCCAACGACGTGCGCCACGCCTGGGACTTTCAACAGGGCGAGCAGGCGCGCCGCCTGGACAAACTGGCGCAGATCCGTGATGTCCTTACCAGCGATGGGCGCACCCTGGCCCAGGCCGCGCTGGGATGGCTGTGGGCGCGCAGCCCTGTCACCGTGCCGATTCCAGGATTCAAAACCGTGGCGCAGGTCGAAGACAACGTGGCTGCGCTCAAACGGGGTCCACTGAGCAATGAGCAGATGAGGGAGATCGCGCGCATCCTGGCGGAGTAGTTTTTTATCCCGCTGCAAAAAGTAGAAGCTTTGCCGCTCCATGTTCGCTGAGTCTACCGTTGTAACGCTTCTGCTTTTTGCAGTGGAGTTTCCTGTGGACACGGATCAGGGAAACACGGAGCAGAAAGAAGAAATCCATGCTCCATTGAAACCGGTCACAGACAGATCATCCCGTCACCCTTCGCTGACGAAGTGAGCGCTTTGCGCCACCCCCAATCCCCAGTCCCCAATCCCCAGTCCCCAATCCCCAGTCCCCAATCCCCAGTCCCCAATCCCCAGTCCCCAATCACCAATCCCCAATCTCCTTGAAAATTCAATAGATCCAAACCGCCAACCTGCACGTCAAACCGGCTGTATGGCATCTGTTCAAACACCAACAAGGAGAAAACCAACATGCACATTTGGAAACGGACAACACTGCTTGCGGCAACTCTGCTCATGACGTGGCTGATCCTGTTGCCGACGGCGGCGCAGGCGGCGGGGATCATTGTGGTCGACACCACCATCGACGAATACGGCGACAACGAAGATGCCTGTTCCCTGCGCGAGGCCATCCAAACCGCCAACGCGGACGCCGACTTCGGCGGCTGCACACGGTTGGGATCAGGCAGCTACGTGATCTGGCTGCGCGCAGGCACCTACACCTTGACCCGCACCGGCCAGGGGGAAGACGGCAACGCCACCGGCGATTTGGACATCAGCGCCAAGCTCCGAATTGTGGGCGTGGGCAAAGACAAAACCCTCATCCAGGCCGGCGACAGCGTGAAGATGGCCGTCGACCGCGTTTTGCATGTCACCGCGCCTGTGGAAGTGAGCCTGCGTAGCCTCACCGTGCGCCACGGCATGACCGAAACCGACGGCAACGGTGGTGGTATCGCCAACACCGGCGGCATGTTGACGATCATCGACAGCCGCGTGGAAAACAACGTTGCCCTGGGCGATGAGCCAGGACAGGGCGGCGGCGGTATCTTCAACGCAGCCGAGAGCACGCTGACCCTGCACAACAGCGACGTCATCGGCAACATGGCCATGACGGGCGCCGGCAACGGCGGCGGCATCTTCAACGCCGGCGAAGTGACCATCATGGGCGGCGTCATCGGCGGCAACAGCACGGCGCGCGCCGGCGGCGGCATTGAAACCAACGGCGGCAGCGTGATGTTGCATGACGTGATGCTGGCGGGCAACTACGCCGGCATCAACGGCGGCGGGCTGCATATTTCCGCCGCAGGCATGGTGACGATGATGGGCGGCAGCGCCACCGACAATGTGGCCGACGGCGAAGGCGGCGGCCTGTGGAACTCCACCGCCGGCACGATGATGGTGGACGGCGTGACGATCCGCGGCAACAGCGCCAACGGCAACGACGCCGACCAGGGCGGCGGCGGTCTCTTCGACGACGGCGGCATGATGACCGTCAACAACACCATCCTCATGGACAATGTGGCCGGCGGCACGTCGGGCAGCGGCGGCGGCATCTTCGTCAACGCCGGCGCGGTGCTCACCGTCACCAACAGCACCATCGACGCCAACACAGCCAGCCGGGCGGGCGGCGGCATCGAAGTGCGCGCCACCGTCACCGACACCACGGCGGCGATGCTCGAATCCATCGTTTTGACGGGCAACCACACCGGCGACAACCCCGGCAATGGCGGTGGCTTGCACATCACCGGCCCGGGCACAGTGGACGTGATCGACAGCGTCGTCATGCGCAACAGCGCCGGCGCGGAGGGCGGCGGCCTGTGGAATTCGGCTTCGGGCACGTTGACGGTGGACAAGAGCAGCATCAGCCACAATGTGGCCGAAGGCAGCGCCGAGGATCACGGCGGCGGCGGTCTCTTCAACGACGGCGGCAGGATGACTGTGAGCAACAGCACCGTCAGCTACAACACGGCGACCAATGCGGGCGGCGGCGTCCTCAACTTCGGCGAGACGACGCTGATCCATGTGACAATCTTCGAGAACGGCGCGGCCAATGTGGCGGGTGGGGTTGCGAATCACGCCGGGACCGCCAACTTGACGAACAGCATCGTGGCACACCAGGAAGCAATGGGCGCGGACTGTGCCAACGTCACCGCGATGGGATCGAATCTGGACAGTGACGGCAGTTGCGGCGCATCGGTGACCGCCGATCCCATGCTCAGCCCGCTCATGGAAAGCGACAGCATGATGATGATCCACGCGCTCCAGCCCGGCAGCCAGGCTATCAATGCCGCGGATGAGACATTCTGCATGGAATCGCCGGTGGGCATGGTCGATCAACTGGGCATGGCTCGTCCTACGGGCGAAGGATGCGATCTGGGCGCGGTGGAAGCGGTGATGGGGGATTCGTGATTGGTGATTGGGGATTGGTGATTGGGGAGAGGGAAATTTTGGGCGTAACGATACAGGTCATGTAGGGGTTTGCGTGGGGCGGAAGCGAAACTCGCTTGATTGGCGAGTTTCGCTTCCGCCCCACGCAAACCCCTACCGTACACGCCGGTTACATCTATGTCGACAATCTGCCGTCTATGCCATGTCGAGCACTTTGAAGATGAAGGCGTACTCGAAGGCGATCTCTTTAAGGTAGTCGTAGCGACCGGAGGGGCCGCCGTGACCTGCGCCCATGTCGGTTTTGAGCATGAGCAGGTTGTCATCGGTCTTGAGGGTGCGCAGTTTGGCCACCCACTTGGCCGGTTCCCAATATTGCACCCGCGGATCGTTTAACCCGGCGGTGGCGAGGATGGCCGGGTAGGCTTTGGCTTCGAGGTTGTCGTAGGGTGAATACGATTTCATATAGTCGTAGTAGACGGGATCGTTGGGGTTGCCCCATTCCTCGTATTCCTGCACTGTGAGCGGAATCGTGGGATCGAGCATGGTGCTGATCACGTCTACAAAAGGCACGCCCGCGATGACACCGGCGAAGAGATCGGGGCGCAGGTTGGTCACTGCGCCCATGAGAAGGCCACCGGCGCTGCGCCCGCTGATCACCAGCCGATCGGGGCGGGTGTAGCCCTGGGCGATGAGATGCTCGGCGCAGGCAATGAAATCGGTAAAGGTGTTCTTTTTGTGCAGGAATTTGCCGTTTTCGTACCATTCGCGGCCCATGTCCCCGCCGCCGCGGATGTGGGCGCCGGCAACGACAAAACCGCGATTGAGCAGGGCGATGCGGTTGCTGTCGAAACCTGGATCGTAACTCGATCCATACGAACCGTAGCCACGCAACAACATGGGTGTGCTGCCGTCCAGCACGAGATCGCGCCGGTAGACCAGCGAAATCGGCACACGTACACCGTCGGGCGCGGTTGCCCACAGCCGTTCGGTTACATATTCCGCGGCCTTGTAGCCGGGCACCTCTTGTTCTTTGCGCAGGAGTTGGTAGCGCCCGTCCATGCTGTAGTCGTAGACGGTGGGTGGCTGCACCGGCGAGGCGTAGACATAACGCACAAAGCCGCTTTCGTAATTGGGATTGCGCCCACGGCTGTAGGTGTAGACCGGATCGTTGAAACTGATGCGGTGTCCATCGCCGGTGCGCAGGTTGTGGATACGAATGTTGCGCAGGCCGTCTGCGCGTTCGTGAAGGACGAGATGGCCGCGGAAGACGTCGATATCTTCAATTTTGACGGCGGGGCGGTGGGCGATGAACTCGCGCCAGTTGTCTCGTCCTGGCGCGGTGATGGGCGCTGTCATTACGCGGAAATTCTTTGCGTCCCAGTTGGTGAGGATGAAGAAACGCTCGACGCCTTCATCGTCCACATGATGTTCGACGCTGTACTCATGGTTGGGGCTGCGCGGCTCCACCAACTGTGGGCCGGCGTCGGGCTGGTCGGCGTCGAGAAAATGGACTTCGCGCGCCGTATGCCCCAAACTGGTGATCAAGAGATAACGACGACTCTTGGACTTACCCAAAATAACTTCGTACAGTTCGTCTTCTTCGTGGAAGATCAGCACATCCAGCGCCGGATCGCTCCCCAAGATGTGACACCAGAGCTTGTCGGGGCGATTGGCGTGATCGAGCGTTGTGTAGTAGAGCGTGTGGTTGTCGTTGCCCCACTCCAGGCCGTAGTAGGTGTTCAGGATCGTGTCGGCCAGCACTTCGCCCGTCTCCAGATCCTTGATGCGCAGGGTATAAACTTCGGAGCCATTGGTGTCGAGGGCGTAGGCCAGCAGCCTTTGGTTTGGGCTGACAGCGAAGTTCCCCAGGCGCAGGTAGTTGTGTCCTTGGGCCAGTTCGTTGAGATCAAGCAGGATTTCTTCGGAGGCGCTGATGCTGTTGTGCTTGCGACAGTAGATCTTGTACTGTTTGCCTGCTTCGGTACGATCATAGTAGAAGTAGTGATCGTCCTGCACAGGGGCGCTGCTATCTGTCTCTTTGAGCTTACTGCGCATTTCGTTAAAGAGCGCCTGTTGAAGCTGCACCGTATCGTCCATAAGGGCCTGGGTGTAGGCGTTTTCCGCTTCCAGGTAGGCAATCACATCAGGATTGGTGCGTTCACGCAGCCAGAAGTAGTTGTCCACGCGCACATCGTTGTGTGTGTGCAGTTCCACCGGCTTTACAGTCGCCAAAGGAGGGGAAAGTGTTTGATCAATCATGCTATGTCCTCATAAATAACGCGCCATGTCGGCAATAGAGAGGGGTTTTCGGCTCGACGCAACAGGTTAAGATTATATCCTGAAATTCACAGCAGCCCGGCGAGATGACCCAATGTAGAGCAGACGTGTGGCTGCGCACTGTAATTTCAGGATAGAGACTAAGGATAGGGTAGAGCGTCTGCGCAACATTGTAACCTGAGTTGTGGGTTGCGACTACCCGCAATTCACGAAAATAGTGTGTGGTGCATCTACAGGCAAAAAGCCCTGGCAGCACACGCACTACGCATGACATTCCCCCCCGATTGCGCTATGATGAGACCATCTTCTCTCCTCCATCCACTGGAGCGGACCATGAAAACTCTCACCGTTCTTAAAGCGAAACGTTACGGCGTCTACACCTGTCACATCGACCTGCCGCTACATGCAGCGGCGCGCAAGATGGTGGACGAAGACATCAGTTCACTCGTGGTTGTGGACAGCGGCGGCATGCTCTTGGGCATCCTCACCCGCGTTGACCTGATGCGGGCGCGCCACCGCAGCGACGACTGGGGCAACCTCACGGTGGGCAGCGTCATGTCGCCCGACGTGGTGACCGTCGGCCCTGAAGATACGCTTGACAAGGTGATGACGCTGCTGCTCGATCGCCACATCCACCGCGTTGTCGTCGTGCGCCAGGAAGCCGCCGGGCTACGCCCTGTCGCCGTCCTCTCGGCCGCGGATATCGTCTACCACATGGCGCGGGAGGGTTAGGGAATGAACACCCCCAACGCCGATTTCATGCCCGAAGTGCGAGTTTCGTTGGGGCTGGTGGTGGGCGGATTGGCGGCGGCGGGCGCGCTGATCGGTTTGGTGGGCGGCACACCGGCGCAGTTTGCCACGAACATGCCCATCGCGCTGGCGATCTTCCTGGCGGCGGCGCTAGGATGGATGCTAGGGCGCTGGCGTTATGCCGCAGGCGCCTGGTTCCTGTCGCTGAGCCTGATCGGCGTGGTGTTGATTGTGCGGCTGTTGCTTGGCGCGCCGGGTGGGTTGGTGTTGCTCCTGTTGCCCGCCGCCCTGGGATCGGTGATGCTGCGCCCGCGCGCCGGGGCGATCCTGGCCACGGTGGCTTCGGCTGTGGCTGTGCTCCTGACACAACAGGGGACGGTGACCGCGGTGGAGGCGGCGCTGAGCGTGGCCGGCGTGTGGGCCGTCTACTTCGTCTATTTTGCTGCTTTCCGCTCGGTAGATGGTCTTGTCACCTGGTCGTGGACACATTACCAGCACGCCCAACACTCGCTCGACGAAGTGCGCGCCAACCGCGCCCACCTCTACCAGACGCTCGACGACCTGGCCCACGCCAATCGCCAACTGGCGCTGATGAACCGGCGGCTGGCGGCGGCGCAACTGGCCGCCGAAGAGGCGCGCAAATCCAAAGCGGCCTTCGTGGCCAACGTCAGCCATGAATTTCGCACGCCGCTCAACATGATCATCGGCCTCTCGGATCTCCTGATCGAAACGCCCCACGTCTACGGATCGCAACTCCCCCCCGCCCTGCTCGAAGACCTGGAAATCGTGCGCCGCAACTCGCAACACCTGCTCAGCATGGTCAACGACGTCCTCGATTTGAGCCAGATCGAAGCGGATCGACTGGCCCTGCACCGCGACCGCGTGGACCTGGCCGACGTCGTGCACAAGTCGGTGTCGGTGGTGAAGCCGTTGCTCAACAAAAAAGATGTGTCGATGCAGGTGGATATGCCGCCTGATCTGCCGCTGATCTACTGCGACGGCACGCGTGTGCGCCAGGTGCTGGTGAACCTGCTCAGCAACGCCGCCCGCCACACCGAAGGCGGCAGCATCCGCGTGGAAGTGCGCCACGATGATTTCGACGTTACCGTCTGCGTGCGCGACACCGGGCCGGGCATCCCCGCCGACGAGGCTGCACACATCTTCGAGCCATTTTATCGGGGCACTTTTGGGGCACGGCGCAACGAAAGTGGCAGCGGCCTGGGGTTGAGCATCAGCCGCCAATTTATTCAGATGCACCAGGGCGAAATGTGGCTGGAAAGCGAAGTAGGGGTGGGCAGCGCGTTTTTCTTTCGCTTGCCCTTGATGCAGCCGCTCGCCAATCTGCCCGGGGCCGAGCGCTGGCTGGTGGAAGAGTGGAACTGGCGTGAACGCACCGAGCCGGCCCATCTGCCCACAGACGCCGGCAAGCCGCGCATCCTGGTTGTAGACGAGACCGACGATCTGCAACAGGCGCTTGCCCGTTTCCACGATCAGGTTGTCTACGATCGGGTGGCGACGCTGGCCGAGGCGACCGCCGATCTGGCGCGGCTGCCGGCGCAGATGTTGATCGTCAATGCAGCCTCGGTGCGGCTGCTGCACGAACAGATGACAGCGGCGCGGCAGCTTGATCCACTGCTGCCCGTGATCGGCTGCTGCCTCTCGCCCAAATTGAGCCAGGCATTGGCGGCAGGCGCGGCAGGTCAACTTTTGAAGCCTATCACCCACGCCGAGATCAACGACGTGCTGCGCCGCCTCGATCCGTCGCCGCGCACTGTGCTGGTGGTAGACGATGACGCCGACGCTCGCCGCCTTTTCACACGTATGCTCACGGCAGAACGGCCCAATTTGCGTGTCGTCACAGTAGAGACGGGCGGCGAGGCGCTGCAACAGATGCGCGAGAGCGTCCCCGATCTGGTGCTACTTGACATTATGCTCCCCGACATCGACGGCTGGCAGGTGTTGAAGACGAAGATATCCGATCCGGCGATCTGCGCCATCCCCACCTATCTACTTTCGGCCCAAGATCCGAATCAGGAACCGCTATCGACACAGGTGATCACCTTGCAGATGGGCGAGCCGTTGCCCTTCCACGCGCTGTTGCGCTGTGTGGAGGTGATGCCGGCGCTGCTGAGGCAGGGGGAGACCCCTCCCTAACCCTCTCCGCCCGCTGTCTTCAGCGGCTGCGGGGAGGGTTAGGGAGGGGTGAGACGGGTGACCGCGTTGAGCGCCTGCAACAAGGCGCTGCGCCGCACCGGTTTGGCCAGATAGCCGGACGCGCCCAGGGCCAGGGCCAGTTCTTCTTCTTGGATCACAGAGCAGACGATGACTGGAATCGTACGCCCGATGGGGTGCTGGCGCAGGGCGGTGAGGAGTTCCCAGCCGTCGGTGGTGGGCAGCATCACGTCGAGGACGATGATGTCGGGCCGCAATGTTTCGACGGTTTCGAGCAGCGCGGCGCCGCCGGTGAGCGCGGTGACCTGGAAGCGGGTCTCTTGCAGGTAGCGGCGGTAGAAGTGGAGCAGATCTTCGTTGTCGTCCACCACGAGGACGCGCACCGGCGGCGCGGCAGGCAATGAGATGGTGAGGGTGACAACGTCGTCGCCCGCGGTGATCTCGATTTCGCCGCTGTAGGCCCCTAGCAGCGCTTGCACAAGTGCGTCCTCACGTAGATGGTGCAGATCGGCGCCGGCCCCCCGCAGAATCACACGCACAGCCCCGTCAACCTGCACCGCCCCTTCAATGTCGCCTTTTTCCAAATGACGCGCCCACTCAGTGAGGCAGCGCACCAGCAACTGGCGCAACCCCGACGGGTGGGCGCTGGCCTGAGCGTGGACGTTCATGGCGCCCAGGCGCAGGGTGACGCCGCCGGCCGCCAGCACCGGCGCCAGCAGGTCTACCACCCGCGCCAGGATATCGGCCACGTCGGCCACGCCTTCGGGGACATGGCGTTCGAGCGCGCTGAGTTCCTGTTGCAGTTGGGCCGACCAGTCGGTGGATGTTTCCAGGGTGGGGGCTGCGCGCTGCCAGAGGATCTGCGCCAAAGCGGCGACGGCGTCGTTCTGTTCACGGCGGACGTGGCGGGGGGTGATGTGCAGGGCGTCGGCGGTTTCGTCTTGGGTGCGGCGTTGGACGTAGCGCAGGTTGAGCACCTGGAAGAGACGATGGGCGCGGGCGGCAGCGGGCGTCGACGGCGGCGGCTCCAATTGGGCCACGGCGTCGATCAACGCCTGCGACCACTGCATGGGATCGGCGGGTTTGTCTCCACAGAGCTTTTCGAGCAGGGCAGGCGCAGGGCGATGGGCGGGATCGTAGAGACGGACGAGGGCAGCCTGGAGTTCTTCCACAAAGGCGTCGAAGGTGGTCATGTCCTGTTCATGTCCGCTGCGCGTCCTTGAGGGAAAGAGGGAAGCAAGGATATAATGCCGTTACCTCACAATATTCTAACATGTCCAGCAACACCGTTCAATTTCATAGATGAGATTCCAATTCGGATAGATTGCACGCATGTGGGTGACCGTAATGCGTAATCCGTGATGCGTAATTCGCAGAGAAAGTGAATTGGCGATTGGTATGGTCCTCGGTTGAGGACGGCATACCCGCTATGCGACATCGAACTTCACGAATTACGAATGACGCATTCATCCCCGTGCCTGTAACACGTTTTCCTAAACGGAGTATTGCTATGGCAAAAGACTCTCGCTTGTCCTCTGCGCCGGTGACGAGCGGCATTGCAGCCGGTGGTGCTGTACACAGCACGCCGCAGGTAAAGTCGCGCCGGCGGGGGATCTTCAATGCGCGGGATCTCAACACCAACCTGAATCTGCTACTGATGGCGTTGCCTGGGGTGATTCTGCTCTTTGTCTTCGCCTATTTGCCTATGTTCGGGCTGATGATCGCCTTCAAGGATTACCGCTTCAACCTGGGCATCTTCGGCAGCGAGTGGGTGGGGTTGGATAATTTTCGCTTTCTCTTTGGCACCGATGCGGCGTGGCGCATTACGCGCAACACCATTTTGATGAATCTGGTCTTCATCATCGTGAATACGTCGGCGTCGCTGCTGGTGGCGATCCTGCTCAACGAGGTCTTCCGCAGCCGTATGGTGAAGTATTACCAGACGTTGCTCTTCTTCCCCTACTTTATTTCGTGGGTGGTGGCGAGTTACTTTGTTTTCGGGCTGCTCAACGGCAACACAGGATTGGTGAATCAGATCTTCGTGAACCTGGGCCTCGATCCGGTGACATGGTACCGGGAGCCGGAGTACTGGCCGGCGATCCTGACGCTGGCTCACCTGTGGAACGGCCTGGGCTTCGGCAGCATCATCTACCTGGCGGGCATTCTGGGCATTTCGCCCGAACTCTACGAAGCAGCCAAAATCGACGGCGCCAGCAAGTGGCAGCAGATCCGCTTCATCACCCTGCCCAACCTACTGCCGTTGATCATCATCCTGACGCTGCTGGCCATCGGCAAGATCTTCAACGCCGATTTCGGCCTCTTCTACTTCCTCCCGCGTGACACGCCCATGCTCTACAGCACCACCGACGTGATCGACACCTTCGTCTACCGTTCGCTGGTGGAGCTGGGCGACATCAGCATGGCCGCCGCCGCCGGCTTCTACCAATCGGTGGTGGGTTTCGTCCTGGTGATCCTGGCGAACTGGGCCGTGCGCCGCTATAACGAGGATTATTCGCTGTTTTAAGAGGTGATTGGTGATTTGTGACTGGTGATTGGGAAGATCGTGTACAGGATTTGAAATCTCCTAATCGCTGAATCTCGGCTTGACCGTTACTGAGCGATTAGGGGATTTCACAAGCTCAACGAGATCTTCCCAATCACCAGTCACAAATCACCAATCACCCTCCGCAGGAGGTTCTCATGACAAGCACAACGCTCACTCGCCGCAAGCAGTGGAACATTTACAAGACGCGTGAACTGCTGGGAAGGTTGTCGATCCATTTGGTGTTGACTTTGATCGGCATGGCCTGCTTGATCCCGATGTTGCTGGTGGTGTCCGTCTCTTTTTCAGAGGAGAAGGCGCTGGCGGTGCAGGGCTATCAATTGCTGCCGGTGGAGTTCACCACCTTTGCCTACGAGTACATCCTGACGAACCCACAGCAGATTCTGCGGGCGTACGGGGTGACGATCTTTGTGACGACGGTGGGCACGGTGTTGGGGTTGATTGTCTGCGCGTTGATGGCCTATCCGCTGGCGCGCAAAGACTTCAAACTGCGCGGGGTGTTGTCGTTCTACGTCTTCTTCACGCTGCTCTTTAGCGGCGGCATGGTGCCCTTCTACATTTTGGTGACACAGTATTTGGGCTGGAAGGACAATGTCCTGGCCCTGATTGTCCCCTACCTGGCGACGGCATGGTATGTGTTGATCCTGCGCACCTCTTTTGCGCAGTTGCCGACAGAACTGCTCGAAGCGGCGCGCATTGACGGCGCAGGGGAATGGCGCATTTTCTTCCAGATTGTGCTGCCGCTCTCCAAGCCGGTATTGGCCACCATCGGCCTCTTCTTCATCCTACGCTACTGGAACGACTGGTTCATGGCGCTCTTGTTCATCAACGATCCGCAACTTTACCCGCTCCAATACCTGTTGCAGGTGTTGATGCGCAACATCAACTTCTTAACCTCCAATCCTCAGACCATGGGCGAACCGATCCCCACCAGTTCGGCCCGCATGGCAATGGCGGTGTTGGCCTTCGGCCCGGCCCTCTTCGCCTTCCTGTTGCTACAGCAGTATTTCATTCGCGGCATTACGATTGGCAGTTTGAAAGGATAACGTAATGCGTAAGCCGTGATGCGTAATTGGTAGAGACAATGCCTCTTTAGTGGCGACAACAGCTCAACAAGTTACGCATTACGGATTACGCATTACCCAACCAAGGAGGCGCAAACCACAAAACCAACTCACTCTCCCCCACCACCATCGTATTCACGATTCTTTTTCACAGAGGAGACCCCACATGCAGAAGCGTACGATGCAGTTCATTTTTGCTTTGCTGGTGATTCTGTCGATGTTGTTGGCGGCGTGTAGCCCGGCGGCGCCGGCGCCGGCTGCCCCCAGCGGCGACACGGCGGCGCCGGCAGAGAGCAGTGCAGACGCCGGCAGCGACAGCGGTGTAGTGACGATCCGCTACCAATACCCGCGCGCCCCGCAACAGGATCTGCAACTGGTGCAGGACAAGTTGAACGAAATGATCACCCCGCGCATCGGCGTGGAATTGATCCTCGAACCGATTGACCCCGGCGTCTACAACGACAAGATGCAGTTGGCGCTGGCTTCGGGCGAAGAATGTGACATCATCTTCACCGCGCCGTGGACCAACAGCTACATCACCAACGTCGCCAACGGCGTCCTCTACCCGCTGGACGACCTGCTGCCCGTCCATGCGCCGGGGTTGTGGGCCAGCATGCCCGAAACCACCTGGGAAGCCGCCCGCGTCGGTGGACACATCTACGCCGTGATCAACCAGCAGATCTTCCCCAAACCCTGGGGCGTCAACGTGCGCAAGGACCTGCTGGAGAAGTACAACTTCAGCCTCGACAATGTGACCAAGTGGGAAGATATGGAACCCTTCCTGGCCGCCGTGCGCGACGGCGAAGGCATCAACCCGGTCTACGCCAACGAGAACTTCACCGGCATCTTCCGCGCCGGCTACTATGGGCTGGTTGAACTCGGCCCCACCGGCGTCACCGTCTATGCCGACGACGAAGCACGCAAGGTTGTCAGCCTCCTCGAAACGCCGGAATTTAAAGAAGCTGCCGACCTGACCCGCCGCTGGGTCGACGAAGGTTTCTTCCCGCTGGAAGGCCCGCCTGCCGACCAGGCCGACGCCATGTTCCGCGCCGGTCAATTCGCCATGAACTACCACGTGGAAAAGCCCGGCAACGACATCGAAAACCAGAATCGCTACGGCTGGGAATTCGTGAGCAAGAACCTCACCGATCCGCTGATCCTCGACACCGGCGCGGTGACAGCCACGATGAACGGCGTCTGCGCCACATCGAAGAACCCCGAAAAGGCCGTCGAAGTGCTGGAACTCTTCAACACCGATGTGGAAGTCTACAACACCCTCGCCCGTGGCATCCAAGATGTCCACTGGGTGTGGGTCGACGAAGCCAATAAGGTGATGGGCTTCCCCGAAGGTGTTGACGGCTCCACCAGCACCTACAACCCCAACGCCGACTGGATGTTCGGCAACCAATTCAACGCCTACTACCGCGATCCACGCCAGGTAGGCGCTTGGGAAGCCACCAAGGCCATGAACGACGGCGCTTTCCCGGCCACGGTCCTCGGCTTCTCGGTTGACACACAGCCGATTGCCACCGAGCTGGCCCAGATCAAGGCCGTGTGGGACGAGTACGTCCTGCCCATCCAGAACGGCTGGGTCCCCTACGACGAAGCCGCGCCCGATGCCATCGAACGCCTCAACGAAGCCGGGATGCAGACGGTGATCGCTGAGATCCAGCGCCAGATCGACGAGTGGGCAGCGAACTGATAGTCGGTTACGTTTGTTGGTTTTGGATTGGTACGCTGTTGTGAGTAGAAGAGATTAGGCGATTAGGAGATTGGGCGATTGGGGATCATGTCGAGCACGTGAATTGCCAATACGGAACCCACGTGTCGACACGATCCCCAATCCCTCAGTCGCCTAATCCCCCAATCTCCCACCTTCCACGGACAAACACAGTCATGACAACACTCATCGCCACCGTCCCCACCGGTGCGCCGCCGCGCTGGGCGGTGATGCAGCGGGCGCTGATCGATCTGATGGATCGATCAGTTTTTCCATATTTAGAGAAGTATACGCGCCCCGACGGCACGCTGATTTGGGCCGATCAGTGGCGCAATTCGCGCGACGGGCTGGACGATCTCTACGAAAGCTTCTACAACTGGCCGCTTTTTTACATCCTCGGCGGCGGGGATCACATGCTGCCGCTGGCGCAGACAGAGTGGGAAGCGATTACGCGGCAAGGGGAAGGCTTCGGGCTGGTGGAGCGCGAATATGAGATCGGCTACGATCAATTCCACCAGGGCGAAAGCTACATCTACTTCTACTTCCTTTGCCTGGCCGACCCCACCAACGCCGCCAATGTGGAGCGGGCCAAACGCTTCGCCGGTTTCTACATCGGCGAAGATCCTGCCGCGCCCAACTACGATCCCGAACACAAGATCATCCGCGCCCCGCACAACGGCAGCCGCGGGCCGCGCTGGGGATTTACCGAGGGCGAGGAACCCTCCTACGGCTGGGCGGAGGGGATGCGTGTCTACGGGCTGCCCTTCACCGACGTGCCCGGCATCGCCCACTACGACGATCTCAAAGATCCCGCCAACGCCCGCCGCATGGGGCAGGTGATGCACGAACGCATGGGCCAGGGCGACGTGGCGGGCAATCTCATTGTCACCAGCCTGGTGGCCAACGCCTACCTCCTCACCGGCGAAGACAAATACCGCCGGTGGATCGTCGACTATGTGGGCGCGTGGAAAGAACGCGCGCAGGCACTCGGCGGTCTCTTGCCCGACAACATCGGCCTGTCGGGGCAGGTGGGCGAACAGATGAACGGCAAGTGGTACGGCGGCCTCTACGGCTGGACATGGCCGCACGGCTTCTACAACATCGAAATGGCGGCGATTGTGGCCGGCACCAACGCCTTCCTCGTCACCGGGGACGCGAGCTACCTCGATCTACCCCGTGTGCAGATGGAAAAGATCTGGCAGATGGGCGAATTCCGCGACCCGCGCCAACTCGATATGAGCCTGCGCCACCACTGGCTGCGCCAACTGGGCGACAGCGACAACGTCTTTGTCGTCCCCTACCGCTACGGCGACGCGGGCTGGTTCGACTGGCAGCCGCTTTCGCCCGTCTACCCCACCGCGATCTGGAACATTACCCAGAGCGATGAAGATTGGCAGCGCCTGGAAACGCTGCGCCAAAGCGAACCCTACGACTGGGCCGAAGTGCTCAGCTTCCGCAACAAAGAGGACAACGGCCACGAGCAGCCGTGGCTGCGCTTCCTGGCCGGCGACAACCCCGACTATCCTGAACAGATCCTGGCGGCGACGTACGAACAGGTCTGCCGCCGCCTCGAAATGATCCGCATCGACGAACAGGATCTGACCACCGTCAACATTCACCACTGGCAAGAGCACAACCCGGTAATCACCGAAGCGCTGGTGCAGTTGACGCTGGGCGGCCCGCAGATCATCTACAACGGCGGGCTGTTGCACTGTCGTGTGCGCTATTTTGATGCAGATCGCAACCGTCCTGGCCTGCCCGCCGACGTGGCGGCGCTGGTCAGCAAAATCGAAGACGACCGCACTGTCCTCACGCTGATCAACCTCAGCCCATTTCAAGCACACCGTGTCGAGATCCAGGCGGGCGCGTTCGGCGAACACCGCTTCGACGCCATCAGCCACGACGTTCTTGTGAGCGACTACCCTGGATCACACAAGTCCTACGCGGCGGATGACCTGAAGACGGAGCGCGAAACCGTGCGCGTGGACAGTCACAGCGTCCTCGTGAAGTTGCCGCCGGCGACGCAGATTACCTTGGATGTGACGATGTCGCGGTATGTGAATCCGCCGTCGTATTGAGAGGGACGATAGACGAGGGACGGAAGACGAACGTGGGGCAAGCGCCGGGGAAGGTCCAGCGGATCGGGGTGAAAGAAACCGTGGGCTGGACCGTCCCCGGCACTTTCTGCAGCGATTATTCCATCAGTTCCACTGTTTGGGCGGGGCCGTCGAGGAGAAGGCGGAGTTGGTTGACCACATCACGCCCTAACAAGAGATCACCATCTTCACTGGCGATAATCTCCAAATCGGCGATAACGATCTCTGAAATAAGCAGATCAACCTTGTACAAACGGACCATACCAACGCCACCCCATAGACCACGAACCTGCTCACGGCGTGTGGGATTGGCGCCCAACTGCCTTAACAATGCCAGTGGAGCCACCGTACTGTCCGAGCCTGTGTCGATCGGCGCGTGGAGCAACTGTGTGCGCTTACCCGTACTTGGCTCAACGAAACGAATTTCAAGCGCAGGGACAGGCGGAAAGAAGACGTGGCTGTAAGGCGTTGCCATGTCAGTTGTCCTTCATTTTTGATGCAAGTTGGGTACGGGTAGAGTAGTGGGTACGCATTGTGCTGGTTTCGTACACAGGAAAAATCGCTACCACCGTGTGTGGGAAACGTTGTCGGACACGAATGTATAGATGACGTTCATTTTCATCCGCGTCGATCAACTTCCCCTCATGAAAGGCGACGTACTTGCCCAGATGAGTCTCGACAAGGTGTGCGTGTTGGGTTTCAAAAGCAAATCTTTCTTGATCCAGCTTCTGATCAACCCACTCATCCAACACGTCATTAACAGCCTTGTTTACTGCCGATTGAATCCTGGCTTCAAAATCTTCACCAGCATTTCTAAGTGCTGCGATGCGCTCCGCAATTTCTGGATCGAGATAAACAACGTTCATTTAGGACTCCCCACGCTACTGTACATGCGCAATTTCTAGCCTGAATTATATTGTAAATCAACCGATCTCTCCACCCAATCAGGAACCACCCATGAAGATCACCGCCATCGACACCCTGAACCTCTCCCGCATGCACCAGCCCCACGAACAGTGGTTCACAGGACAATACCGCTCTGTCAAAGCCGACTGTGTGATCGTCGTCATCCACACCGACGAGGGGATCAGCGGCATCGGCGAAGCGTGCGCCTACGGCAACCCCACGCTGATGAAAGAGTGGATCGACTGGCTCACCCCCACGCTGCTGGGGAAAGATCCACGCGACGCCTCCATTGTGCCCCACCCCAATTACAAATCCTGGGCCTTCGACTGCGCCGTGGCCGGCATCGACTGCGCCTGGTGGGATCTGCGCGGCAAGATTGAAGGCAAGCGCGTCAGCGAATTGCTCACAGACAAGCCCATCGAAAAGATCCGCCTCTATGCCTCCAGCGGCTGCCGCTATGACTGGCGCGCCGATCCCCACCAGTTGATCGACGAAGCGCTGGGCTACATTGCAGACGGCTACACCGCCCTCAAATTCCGCATCGGCAGCCACTGGGCCTGGGACGGCGTCACCGTGGATCGCTTCCTGGGGCTGGTGCGCGAACTGGTGCAAGAAGTCGACGGTCGCCTCGAACTCATGCTCGACGGCAACCAACGCCTCACCGTGGACGAAGCCCTCGTCATCGCCAAAGAGCTGGATCGCCTGGGCTTCATCTGGTTCGAAGAACCCATCCCGCAGACCGACATCGACGGCTACGTGCGCCTCAATGCGTCTGTGGACATGCCCATCACCGGCGGCGAACAATTCACCACGCTGGAACAGTTCCGCCCCTACATCCAACGCCACGCCTACGGCATCGTCCAACCCGACATGGGCTGGTGCGGCATTACAGAAGGCATGCGCATTGCCGAAATGGCACACCGCAACGGCATCGACTGCTGCCCGCACGGCTGGCACAACGGCCTCATGTGCTTGGAAAACGGCCACTTTGTCGCCGCGCTCCCCAATCCTCGTGTCTTGGAACTCTGCATGATCCAGGGTCCGTTGCAGTGGGAAATCCTGAAACAAAAGCCTATCGCCAACGGCTACCTCGAACTGCCCGACCGCCCCGGCTTCGGCGTCGATCTGGCGGACGGGCTGACAGAGCGCTTCCCATACATCGAGGGTGGGTACGCGATTCAGGTGCAGCGCTAAGAGGACGGAGGACGGAGGACGAAAGACGGAGGACGAAAGACGAACGTTAAGTGTGATCATTCATAGAACGAACGCCGATTTGTACAGCCAACGCTTCCAACTCATTGGCTCTACCAGACATTAAACCTGTCACGTTCGTCTTTCGTCCTCCGTCTTTCGTCCTCCGTCTTTCGTCCTCCGTCTTTCGTCACCCTCCCAACACATAACAAGGAGATCCCCAATGAAAATCACATCACTTGAAACGCTCTGTCTATCGCGCATGCATGAACCCGAACGCCAGTGGATCACGGCGCGCTACCGCACGGTGAAGGCCGACTGCGCCATCATCGTCATCCACACCGACGAGGGGATTGTCGGCATCGGCGAGGCGTCGGCCTACGGCTGGCCGTTGAGGATTCGCCAGTGGGTGGATTGGCTGGCGCCGACGCTGATTGGCGGGGATCCAAACGATCCCGGCCTTGCGCCCCACCCCAACGGCAAAGACCGTGCCTACGACGCCGCCGTGGGCGGTATTGACTGTGCACTCTGGGATCTACGGGGTAAAATCGCGGGGAAACGCGTCAGCGAGTTGATTTCGCCGTCCGCCGCCGACAAAGTACGCATCTACGCCTCCAGCGGCTGCCGCTACGACTGGCGCAAGCGCCCCGAACAGTTGATCGACGAAGCATTGGAATATGTCGACCAGGGCATTACCGCCTTGAAATTCCGCATCGGCACCGAATGGAGTTGGGACGGCGTCACCGTGGATCGCTTCTTGGGGCTGGTGCGTGAGCTGGCGCAAGCCGTCAACGGGCGCATGGATCTGGCCCTCGACGGCAACTGCCGCCTTACCGAAGACCAATCGTTGCCCATCGCCAAAGAGCTGGATCGGCTGGGCTTCGCCTGGTTCGAGGAACCCATGCCCCGTGACAACATCGACGGCTACGCCCGTCTGTGCGCGGCGGTGGAGATGCCTGTCACCGGCGGCGAGAGCTTCACCACGCTGGAGGAGTTCCGTCCGTATTTCGAGAAAAAAGCCTACGATATCGTCCAGCCCGATGCCGGCATTTGCGGCCTCACCGAGTTGATCCGCATTGCCGAAATGGCTGAACACTACGGCTGCAAAATGTACCCGCACAGTTGGCACAACGGCCTCATGGGCATGGCCCACGCCCACGCCATCGCCGCCCTGCCCAATTCCGACATCCTCGAAGTCTGCATGATCCAGGGTCCGCTCCAGTGGGGCATTCTGGCCAATCCGCCGCAGATCGTAGACGGTCACCTACGCCTGCCCGACGCGCCCGGCTTCGGCGTCAGCGTGGCGAGAGACGTTGCAGAACGCTTCCCACACATTGAAGGGCATTACGCCGTGATTGTGGAGAGGTGAAACGTGGTGCGTGGTGCGTGTACCGGTAGAGCGTACGATTTCTGCATTGGGAATCATCGTCGTTAGATTATCGCTCTTTTGTGGACACGGATTGGAGAGAACACGGATTTCAGACAAATAAATCCGTGTTCTCTCCAATCCGTGTCCACAAGAAAAGCAAACCAATACAAGCGCATCATCCTCTACTGGCACACGCACCACGCGCTACGCACCCCGATCTTCCACACATTCACCCCATCTTCGCGCGCATAACTCAGTTCATCCACAGCGCGGCGGGCCAGGGACAACCCCAGGCCGCCGCGTTTGTGTGCCTGCCAGTGGCTGGGCAGGGCAGAGTGGGATAGCTGGGCGCAGTCGAAGACAACTCCACGGTCGCGCAGGACGATTTCGACACGATCTGCATGAATGGTGGCTACCACGTGGAAAACAGCGTCTGGATCAGGATGGCGATGTCCATGTTCGATGATGTTGGCAGCAATCTCCATCGTCGCCCAGATTGCGGCAGCGGCGCGAGATGACGGCGTGGCGACTTCGGCGAAGAAGAAGGAGAGATCGGTATAAAGGAAAGCGAGGAGATCCAGCCGCACCGCATATTCAGCAGCAAAATAGAACGCGGATTGAGCAGATTGGGCGTATGAAACGAATTCTTCCTGAGTATCAGGAATCTGATCCGCTTTGATCTGCCCAATCCCCGTTCTATCTTTCCCCATCGCCACCTTCTGCTCCGTTGACATGCTTTCCTGCCGTCATTTTCGATCAATTGTCAAAGAATGTAAGCTAGCCCAGTCACTTATGTCAGCCGTGCAAGCAAGGAGAAAGTAACGGGAATTTTCACATGAAATGACTGCTACAATTTGTCCATTCTGCGTTCCCTCAATTAGGCAAACCCCAGCAGTTGGCGTGGAGACACGGAAGTTCCTGCTACATCAAGTTTAGCAAGGCTAGTCGAGGGGGCTAGCTCTAACCGTCTACACAATATCCAATCCCTTTTCCCCACAAAAAAATGCGGCGCCGGATATTAATCCGGCGCCGCTGTACGACAAATTGACTGTAAATGCAGACTAGCTGACGACGACAGCCACGTCTTGTGCTTGCGGCCCTTTGGGGCTCTCTACGACCGTGAACTCGACCGCCTGGCCCTCATTTAGGGAGCGGTAGCCATTCGCCCTGATGGCTGAGTAGTGAACAAATACGTCGCCGCCCTGTTCACGCTCAATAAATCCGTAGCCCTTCACATTGTTAAACCACTTCACATTGCCACGTTCGCGCGATTCCATGCTGATACACTCCTTGTTACATCGGGAAAACAACGGCAGTCCGATCACAGCAAATTCATCGAACGTTGGGCGAAGGCCATGCGTCGAAAGAACTATGTTGATTCGCGGCTGCCACGACAACCCAACATTAACATATGCTAAATAAAAAGTCAATTCGTATAAGTGAAATACCTATAAACTTGTGGTACACAAAACGAAAATCGCACAGCAATCGTCGTTCATTCGTTGGATAGGTACCTTATATATTAGAAGGCGTAGGGGTTTGCGTTGGAGAAGACTTTTCGCCAGTCGGCAACGCTGGCGTCCCCCCATGCAAACCCCTACTTTACACGGCTATATGATTACGAAGGTATGGCGTAATGTGTCTGTGGCAGAAAACGGAGTTGATCCAGCGTTGCAACCCCTTCTTCATCGCCGGCGAGGATCGTCTCATTGCCGGCGCGCAACACCAGCACCGGCGCGCTCCCTGCCACCGGTTGCCAGTTGACCCCATCAGCAGAGTGCCATAGCTCCTCAGATGCACTGAGCAGCCAGCCACCATCCCAGGCACACAACGCATTTATCTGATCCGGCGCCGACGCTACGCGGCTGAAGGAATGGCCGCCGTTGGTGGAACGCCACAGGCCATCCATTTCGCTGCCGGCTATCACAACGCCGTCGCTGTGGAATTTGGGCGACACCGCCAGGATCTGATAGACCAATTCGGGGCATTCGGCGCGCCGCCAGCCACGTCCACCGTTAGGAGAGCGGTAGATCCCCTCCTCGGTGGCGGCAAAGACGATCTCACGCTGCGGCCACAAGCCAATCTGCCCCAGCGGCGCCCAGGCAATTGACAAGATCATGAAGTTGCGCAAGCCAAAGTTGCACGGCGACCAATAGCCGCCCCGATCCGTGGTGCGCAGGATGCCTTCCCCTTCGGTGCCGGCCAGCACGACACCGCTGTTGTCTACATTCGGGTCTGCCGCCAGCACCAGGACAGCCGATTGGCAGCCGCTCATCCAACCTGCCTGCCAGTTTTGTCCTTGATCCGCGCTGTAGGCGACGCCGTGGGGGCTGCCGCCCACCAGCAGGCGCTGCGGCAGCGCCAGGGTACACGCCAGCCGCTCCATGGGCTGCAACACAGGGTTCAATCTACCCGTTCCCACCTGAAACAGGCCATGTGGGCCTGCCGCCCATTGCACATCATTGGCTTCGCTGATGGATAAAATGATGGCCATGTTAGGGTTCCAAGCTTTCTTTCGGTTTGCGGTGATAGACAATCGTATCGGTGCTCAAAGCCATCAAGGCGCCGCTGGCCGCCGTCTCCAGCACAGCCGTCAACACGTCGGCGACATCGAGCACGCCGGCGCTGTAAGCGTCGACCACCTGATCGGTCAGCGCGTCGTAGGCCATGGGCGACCCGGCCTGGCGCACCCGTTCCACCACGGCGGAAGGCGCTCCATTGCCTCCATTTTGAGCAATCTGGCGCAGTGGGGCGCTCAAGGCCCGCCGCACCACTTCCACGCCCATCATCTCTTCGTCGTTCATGTGGAAAGTGGGCAATGCTTCCACAGCATGCACCAGCGCCGCCCCGCCCCCAGGGACAACGCCGCTCTTCTGCGCCGCCGAAAGCACCTTGACGGCACGTTCTGCATTGTCGGCGCGCACGGCGCGTTCCGTTTTGGTTGATGCGCCGACCTTGAGCGTGCCCATGCCGCCCGAAAGCGCCGCCAGCCGTTTGATTAGTTTGGCGCGGTCGTCATCGTCTTGTGCAAGGGGTTCGAGCTGAGCACGCAGTTCGGCCATACGCTCCTGCACCGCCACTGTCTGCACTTGCTCAGGCAGGATCTGCAACATCTTGGCGTCCACTTCGGCGCGCAGGGCGGAGCCGACGTGTTCAGGCTGTGCACGCTGCGCCGGCGGCGTGAAGCCACGCCCCAGCACCGTTGCGCCCGTCAACAACGCCAGATCGTCCAGCGCTGTCCTTCGTTCGTCGCCCACCGCTTTCAAGGTGACGCCGACCAGAGACAGTTGCTTCTTTTCGGCCTGTTGATTGGCAACCAGCGTATGCAGGGCGCTGTCTTTGAATGAGTGGGCAATGATCACAAGCGACTTCTTGCCATTGTGAATCGCTGCCTGCATCAACTTGACCACCTCTTCGGCCTTGGTCAGGGCAGCTTCAGAAATCGCCACGGCACAATCGGTGTGGATCGCCCGCTTGTGTGCCGCATCGGTGTAGAGGAGATAGCTGGCGATCTGTGCTTCGTAGTTGGCGCCGGGGAAGTAGACACGCTCCAGGTAGGGCGCCACAAACTTGTCTACATTTACACGGGCATCTTCACCCAGCAAGTAGCTCATTTCGCCCAGGATCGCCGCCATCGGCCTTTCTTTGACAATCGTGTAGGCAACCGCGGCAAGTTCGTCTTCATCTGCCACAGGACGGGCCTGGTGGCGGATATAGTCGTTTACGGCTTGGATGGCGGCGCGCACGCCGTTGCTGATCCAGACCGGGCTGGCGCCGGCAGTGGTCATGCGCAACGCCTCGGTGAAGATGGACTGGGTGAGTAGCGCCGTGGTGGCGCCGCCGTCGCCGACGCGGCCCGTCACCTTCCACACCAGATTGCGCATGAGCATGGCGCCCACGTCAACGCGCGGATCGCCCAGGCTGAGGATACGGCGCACGGCTGTTGCCGAGTCGTCGAGCATTTCGGGCATGCGGGAGCGGTCGCGATCATTGATCACCAGGCCGCCTACCGGCCCAAGCGTAGGCGCAAGGAGGCGGGCAATGGCGTCAATTCCGGCTTTAAAGTGCTTATGTGTCTGATCCGGGCCGGCAATGGTGGCCCTGCGTCTTCCCATACGTTTCACAGAAACACCTACCGATCTGTTGGGTGGTATCGTGGGTGTGCGATGGTTGAATCAAGCGTCAACGTCGGCAAGGAAAGGACGACGTTGCAGGCATCGTAGACATTCTACAGAGCTTCATGGAGCTGTCAAAAAGTGGGCGGGAGAATGGTGATTGGTGATTAGGGATCGGGGACTGGGGATCGGGGACTGGGGACTGGCCTGAAACATGCGCATGAACAAAAGCAGCGGTGTGCTCGAAAAGAGTACCGCACGTTATTTCACCGCTCAGGTGATAACCCCAGTCCCCAGTCCCCAGTCCCCGATCCCCAGTCCCCGATCCCCAATCACTGCCACAAATGCGCGTACTTTAGCCCCGTCCCTGTGTTAAAGAGAACTACGGTTTCGTCGGAGCGGATCCAGCCGCGTTCGAGCAGGTGGATCTGCGCCGCCAGTGTAGCCGCGCCTTCGGGCGCGGGGAAGATGCCGGTGTGTTGGCCCATCACCCTGGCGTAGTGCAGCATCTCTTCGTCGGTGACGGTGATGGCGGTGCCACCACTCTGGCGCAACGCCTGCAAAATTAGGAAGTCGCCCACCGCCGCGGGGACGCGCAGCCCGTCGGCCACAGTCTTGGCGCCCTGCCACGGCTCGGCGAACTCGTTTTCTTCCTCGAAGGCGCGCACCATGGGCGCGCAACCGGCGCTCTGCACGGTGACCATGCGCGGGCGCTTGCTGCCGATCAGCCCCATTTTCTCCATCTCGTCGAAGGCTTTCCACATGCCCACCAGGCCGGTGCCGCCGCCGGTGGGGTAGATGATCACATCGGGTAATGTCCAGCCCAGTTGTTCGGCCAGCTCATAGCCCATTGTCTTCTTGCCTTCGATGCGGTACGGCTCTTTCAGCGTGCTGACGTCGAACCAGCCATGCTGCTGCGCGCCTTCACGCACCTTGACGCCACAATCGGTAATCAGCCCGTTGACCAGCGTCACCGTGGCGCCGAGTTGCGCACACTCGACACGGAAGGTCATGGGCACGTCGGCGGGCATAAAGACGTGCGCCTTGAGGCCGGCGGCGGCGGCGTAGGCGCTCATCGCCCCGGCGGCGTTGCCTGCGCTGGGGATGGCAATCTCTTTGGCGCCCAGTTCGTAGGCCCGGCTGACGGCCATCGCCAATCCGCGCGCCTTGAAACTGCCGGTGGGGTTGAGCGATTCGTCCTTGATCAGGGTGTTGGGGCAGCCGATTTCATTGCCCAGCGAACCGGCACAGACCAGCGGCGTCCAGCCTTCACCCAGCATCAGCCGTGCGTCGTCGCGCTGCACGGGGAGGACTTCTTCGTAGCGCCACAAACTCGCCGGTCGCGACTTCAACGTGGCCGGCGTCATCGTTTGCGCCGCCTTCGCCAGATCGTAACGGGCCAGCAGCGGTTTGCCACACGCCGGGCAAAGATTCATCAATTGGTTGGCGTCGTAGGTTGCGCCGCACCTGCCACATTCGAGATGGGTCAAGGTCGAAAGCGTCATGCAGCTCCTCCGCAGGAGAGAAAATTGATGATTGGGTAGAGCTTGTCACCGTACGGGTTTGCGTGGGGCGGAAGCAGAGGTCGTTTCATTGGCGAGCCGGCCTTCCGCCCCACGCAAACCCCTACAGGATCTGTATAGATACGAGCCTGTTTCGTCAGAATCCGCACTACGCACCACGTCGCTTGTCCCATACCTCAGGGTTGCAAATATCTCTGGGCCGTTCACCGGAGAAGAATTCCACCAAACGCGCCACCGCCATCTGTTCGATGCGGGTGCGGCCTTCGCTGGTCAAGGACGCCGTATGCGGCGTTACCAGGATGTGGGGGTGGTTGCGCAGGCGAGAGTCGACGGGCAGCGGTTCGGGGTCGAAGACGTCTAATGCAGCGCCGGCCAGCTTGCCGCTTTCCACGGCGGCGATGATGGCGTCGTCTTCCACCAACGGACCACGCGCCACGTTGATCAGGTAGGCGCCGTCTTTCATGGCGGCGATGGTGACGTTGTTGATCAGGTGGTAGGTTTCAGGGATGGCCGGGGCGTGCAGGCTGAGGAAGTCGGCCTCGGCGATGACTTCGTCCTGTGTGCGCAGGGTGACGCCGAATGCCGCCGCCTGTTCGGCGCTGACGAAGGGATCGCTACCGATGACATGCATGCCCAACCCCAGACCGCAAATCTGTGCCACGCGCCGGCCAATGCGCCCCAGGCCGATCAACCCCAGCGTCTTCCCCTGCACTTCGCAGCCCATGAGGATCGTGCGCGGGCCGAACTTGCCCTCGGCCATGTTGACGTCGCCCTGTTTGATGCGCTTGGCCAACGCCAGCAGCATGGCGACAGCATGTTCGGCTGTCGATTCAGTCGGTCCATCGGGGGTGTTGCAGACGACGATGCCGCGGGCGGTTGCGTCGGCCAGGTTCACATTGTCAATGCCGATGCCGGTGCGGGTGACGATGCGCAAGTTGGGTAGTTGATCAAACAGTGCGCCGTCATAGCGAATGGCCGATGAGGCCAGAATCGCTTGAGCAGGGCCTGCATTCGAAATAGGTGACGCCGGCGGGGCGGCTGGGTAGAGCAGGGTAACACCAGACAGTTGATCGAGCGCATTCGATGTGAGCGGCGCTTCGATCCAGACGTGCGAAAGGTCGTTCAACATGGCGTTTCTCGAATTGTTGGGTCGGTGGGATATTGTTGATTCATTGTAGCGCAGTTGAGGAAGCACGGCCAATTCTCAAGTGTATTCGGGGGAAGAGAGAACGATTTACTTACAGTAATGAAAGCTTGATTACATTTGCATCCCCCAACAAAGCCAAATATACTTTCCGATATATAAACAGCTATAAGGTCGTCTTGTTGCCACACCGGCCACTCTTGTGCACAAAGACTCGGTGCAGAGGGTCTGCTATGTCTACTTGGAAAGGTATGACACCATGTCCGAGGGCCTCGACCGTTCTGTGAATGAGGAAAGAAAAGACGCTTTTCCCTCACCTAGCGAGTCACACTACCGCGCCATTGTCGAGAGCCAGGCGGAGATGATATGCCGCTTCCACCCGAACGGCACCATCCTTTTTGTCAACAGCGCTTATGCCCGCGCCCGCGGCACCACCGCCGAAGCATTGGCAAAGGCCAACTTCTGGGAGTTTGTCGACGAAGCGGATCGCCCGGCCGTGCGTCAACAGCTTGCACAACTTAGCCCCCAATCCCCCGAAATTCGCATTGAGAATCGCTTTGATACCGCCGAAGGTGTGCGCTGGACGTTGTGGACAAATCGCGCGCTCGCCTTCGACGCCGAGGGCAACGCCACCGAAGTCCAATCCACCGGCATTGACATCACCGAACGTAAACTTGCTGAAGAACAGCTACGCGCTTCGCAAGAACGTCAACGCATCGCCACGGAAGCGGCAGGGCTTGGCGTTTTCGAGTGGAATGCCCCGAATCAGTACGCCGTGTGGGAAAACGAGCGCATGTACGAGATTTTCGGCCATGATCAGAGCGACGCGCCTGTCAACTGGACACAGTTTTTCGAAAATTATCTGCACCCAGACGACCTGGACAGATTCCGGGAGGTGGTGCAGGCAAGCCTCAGGCAAAGGGAGACGCTACGTTATAGCGGACGGATTCGCCGCAAATCAGATGGTGAGATACGCTGGATTAGCATCAACGGTAATTTTGCCTTTTTAGATGAGGGCAGACCGATCCGGCTGGTGGGTGTGGTGGCGGATATTACCGAGCAAAAGCGTGCTGAAGAAGCGCTCAAGCAGATCAACGAGACGCTCGAAGATCGCATCGCCGAACGGACGGCTCAAGTGCGCGCCCTGGCGTCTCAACTGACGGTGGCGCAACAAGAAGAGCGCCGCCGTATCGCCCAGATCCTCCACGACGACTTGCAACAGCATATTTTCGGCGCACAGTTTCAGCTTCAGGCGCTGCGTACGGCCCTAGCCGCAGGCGATCTTGCACATGTGTCGGAACGCATCGACGATATTGATCAGACGTTGAAGACATCCATCGGCGTCACACGCCGGCTAAGCATTGATCTAAGCCCGCCGATCCTCAGCGCCAGCGGCTTAACCGAAATCATCCGCTGGCTGGCGACACAGGTGCAACAGCAACATGGCCTGATCGTACATGTGCGCGCTGTGAACGAAGTGCTCCTCCCGAATCAAGATCTGCGCATTCTGCTCTTTCAGATTGTGCGCGAGTTGCTGTTCAACGTGGTAAAACATGCCAATGTTTCAGAAGTCTTCGTTACCCTGGTGCGGGTAGAGGATTGGATTCGCATCGAAGTACGCGATCGGGGCAATGGTTTCAATGTGGCCGAGGTGACGAACGAAAGTGTACGCAGCCATGGCATCTGGCAAACACAACAGCAGTTGGAACTGATCGGCGGACACATACAGATTGAGTCGCGCCCTGGTCACGGCACAAGTGTAACGATAGATTGTCCGCTAGGACGGGGAGTAGCGTAACTCGTTATTCGTATTTATGTCATTTGATGGATCTCCCTCACAACAAACCTCGGCTGCCTGCGCAATTACTCCAGCATACAATGGTCATACGCACCAGGATCTCTATGTTACGAATGTAACTGTACAGGTCCTGTAGGGGTTTGCGTGGGGCGAAAGGCTCACTGGCCAATGAAGCGACACCTGCTTTCGCCCCACGCAAACCCCTACGGCACGTCACCTGTATAGTTACTTACGAATTACGCATCACGCATTACTTTCCAGGAGCCGCAGGATGACCGCCATGAAACCGCTTCGCCACCCCTTATCGCACATCACAGCGGCCCAAGTGCGCGTTGTCCTCTGCACAGGGATCGGCATCAGTCTGGGTGTTGCTCTGGGCGTCGCCACCCACAACCTGTTGATCGGTCTCTTCCTCGGCCTGGGCATCGGTGCAGGGACAGGCATCGCCATCGAACAGCAGCACCAAAACGCGCCCCAGGATCTTGATCCCACATTGTGGGCCTGCACGCCATTACTTGTCTTCGCCGTCATCGTCGCCGTGATCTGGTTTTTGTAGCGGAGTGGTGATTGGGGATTGGTGATTGGGGATTGGGTTTCGCAATATGCGAGTGAACGGGAATAGTACAGCTCAGGCATCACCATTCACTGACCAATTGAGACGCCCAGTCCCCAATCCCCAGTCCCCAGTCCCCAATCCCCAGTCCCCAGTCACCAGTCCCCAATCACCAATCACCTCTCCCCCAAGGAGTTTACGAATGCTACGCACTTCTCGCTCCGACATCGATCCGAATCATCCTGTTAGCGCGTTTAACGCCAAACCGATCCCAATGGGCGAAGCGATCGTCGAATTGATCGGAAGCCTGATCATGCTTTCGATCTTCAATGTGCCCGAAACCTGGATCTCTATCTTGCAAGAGTTCGTTCCTCCTGACACGCTGATCCCCACCTTCTCAGCAGAATTTCAGAGCTACCTGCCCATGATCAACACCTACCTCGGCCTCGCCGTGGTGTTGGCGTCGGTGATGCTTTACTACCGCTATCGCGTCCCAGGCATCTTGATTGCCGAGTTGGCGCTGGCGCTCTTCGGCATTCAGATCGCCATCGATCTCCTACGCGGTGGACCGTTGCTGGCCTTCGCTGCCGGCGTCACCGACACCGCACAGTGGACAGACCTCATCGATCTGATCAACCTCATGATCAGGATCGGCATCGGCCTCGCCATCTTCGGCGCTGTGGTGGATATTATTACGAAGGTGCGCGATTTGATCGTGTCGATGCGGTGAGAGAGGACGACGGACGACGGACGAGGGACGAGGGACGACAGACGACGGACGACGGACGACAGACGACAGACGACAGACGACAGACGAACGTCAAGCACATTGTCGGCATAGTGAGACACGCCCACTCAATCGACAGCGAACTTGACGTTCGTCCGTCGTCCGTCGTCTGTCGTCCCTCGTCCCTCGTCCCTCGTCCCTCGTCCGTCGTCCGTCCTCTTTTTCATAAAATCCCCCCACACCTGCTAAACTATGGGATGCACCGGCGCTGTTTGGCGCGCCGTGCGTCCCATTTTTGTTTCTCGAAACCGCCGGCCCAGTCCAAAGCGAGACACACGATGAAAAAGCTTTCAACCAATCAAATTCGTAAATTGTTTCTCGACTACTTCAACGAACTGAACCACGCCATTGTGGACAGCAGCAACCTCGTCCCCGCCGACGATCCCACGCTGCTCTTTACCAACGCAGGCATGAACCAGTTCAAAGACGTTTTCCTGGGCCTGGAAAAACGTGACTATAACCGCGCCACCACGTCGCAAAAGTGTATGCGCGTCAGCGGCAAACACAACGACCTGGAAAACGTCGGCCCCAGCCCGCGCCACCATACTTTCTTTGAGATGCTGGGCAACTTCTCGTTCGGCGACTATTTCAAAAAGGAAGCCATTCAGTTCGCCTGGCAGCTGCTCGTGGACGAGATGGAACTGCCCCTGGAACGCCTCTGGTTCACCGTCTACACCGAAGACGACGAAGCCGAGCGCCTCTGGATCGAAGCCGGCGCGCCGGCGGATCGGGTGCTGCGCTTCGGCAAAAAGGACAACTGGTGGGCGATGGGCGATGTCGGTCCTTGCGGTCCCTGCTCCGAGATCCACTACTACTGGGGCGATCTGGCGGTGCAGGACAAGGGCGGCGTCAACAAAGACGACGAGTACCTGGAAATCTGGAACCTCGTCTTCATGCAGTACGAGCAGAAGCCCGATGGCCAGATGATCCCGCTGCCCAAACCCTCCGTCGATACCGGCGCAGGGCTAGAGCGCATCGCCTCGATTTTGCAGGGCAAAGACAACAACTACGACACCGACGCCTTCACCCCCATCCTGGATCGCATCCAGCAGTTGCTCGGCCACGATGCCGAACAGCGCAAGCAACATCTGGTGGGCTACCGCGTCATCGCCGATCACAGCCGCACCATGAGCTTCCTCATCGGCGACGGCGTGCTGCCCGGCAACGAAAGCCGCAGCTACGTCCTGCGCATGATCCTGCGCCGCGCCGCCCGCTTCGGCAAGCGCATCGGCTTCACCAAACCCTTCCTGGCCGAAGTCTGCAAGGTGGTGATCGACCAATACGGCGGCCATTACACCGATCTGCCCACCAAGGCCGACTTCATCCTCAGCACCGTCACCGCCGAGGAAGAACGCTTCCAGCGCACATTGACCACCGGCCTCAACCTGCTCGACGAGTTGATGACCGAACTGCGCGCCGAAAACAAGAAGGTCATCCCCGGCGCCGACGCCTTCCGCCTGTGGGACACCTACGGCTTCCCGCTGGACATTACCCGCGACGTGGCCCAGGAAGCAGGCTTCAGCGTAGACGAAGAGGGTTTCCGCACCGCCCTGGAAGAACAGCGTGAGCGCGCCCGCGCCAGCGTCATCACCACCGAAGCCAGCGATCTCTCGATCTACGGCCAGGTGCTGGCGCAGTTGAAAGAAAAGGGCGTGCTTGGCCCCGAAGGCGTCAAACACCTGATCTACGAAAGCTACGAAGACGCCGACACCACCGTCGCCGCTGTCATCGCCGACGGCAAAATTGTGGACGAAGCCAGCCAGGGCACGCAGGTGGAAATTGTGCTGCCCGAAACGCCTTTCTACGTCGAATCGGGTGGTCAGGTCAGCGACAGCGGCGAAATCTACTACTTCCCCGAAGACATTGAGCAGCCGATCTGGACGGTGCACGTGCGCGACACACGGCGTCCTATCGCCGGCCTCATCGTCCACATCGGCGAAGTCAGCACAGGGACGGTCAAAGCGGGCGATCCTGCCTACGCCATCCTCGACGTGGACCGGCGCTGGGACATTATGCGCAACCACACCGCCACCCACATCCTGCACATGGCGCTGCGCAAGACGTTGGGCGATCATGTGCATCAGGCCGGTTCTCTCGTCGCGCCCGACCGGCTGCGCTTCGACTTCACCCATCCTCAGGCCATCAAATCCGATGAACTGGAGAGCATCGAGCGCATTGCCAACGAGACGATCCTCAACAATTACGCCGTAGGCGACCGCTGGACGAGCCAGGAACGTGCCATTGCCGAGGGCGCGATGGCCCTCTTCGGCGAAAAGTACGGCGACACCGTACGCGTGATCACCATCGGCAACCGCGAGGAAGATCCGGTGAGTATGGAACTGTGCGGCGGCATGCACGTAGACAGCACCGCCGAGATCGGCAGCTTGCGCATTGTCAGCGAAAGCAGCAGCGCCGCCGGCGTGCGCCGCATCGAAGCCGTCACCGGTCGCGCCGCCGAGGATCTGATCAAGCAGCGCATGCATGTCTTGACGCAGACGGCGCAGGCCCTGCGCACCCGCCCCGAAACCGTCGGCGAAGCCGTGGCCCAGTTGCAGGAACAGAACCGCAAACTCCAACAAGAATTGGAGCAGATGCGGGCGCAGATGGCGCGCCGGCAGAGCGAATCGCTCCTCAACCGCGCCGTACAGGTGGACGGCCTCGCCGTCCTCGCCGAGCAGGTGCAGGCCGACAACGCCGACACCCTGCGCCAGATGGCTGACTGGTTCCGCGACAAGTTGGGCAGCAGCGTGGTCGTCCTTGGCGCGGTGATCGACGAAAAGCCGCTCCTCATCGCCGCCGCCACCGAAGACGCCGTCCAACGCGGCATCCATGCCGGCAACATTGTGCGTGATGCCGCCAAGATTGTGGGCGGCGGCGGCGGCGGTCGCCCCAACATGGCCCAGGCCGGCGGACGCGACAGCGCCAAACTGCCCGAAGCCTTGAAGATTGTGCCGGAGTGGGTAGAGAAGAATTTGAAGTAGAGCGAGGGGCGAGTTGCGAATGGCGGATTGCGGGTTTCGTAGAGGACGTAGGCTCGTCGATTGGAACATCTCTCGGCGAGTCTGCGTTTCACCGTAGCCAGCCAGCGGTTGAAACCGCCGACTGATACGGGAAACACGATAAATCGTGTTCCAGAACCGGCTTTTGATGATTGACAAAATAATCCGGTAACCCAGCGGTTGAAACCGCCGTCTGAAATGGGAAACCGGCTGAAGCCGGTTCTGGGAACACGATTCATCGTGTTTCCCGTTTCAGACGCCGAATTCATTCGGCGGGCGTGTTACCGGAATAATTTCTAAGATTCTATCCTGAAATTCACAGCAGCCCGGCGAGATGCCCCAATGTAGAGCAGGCGTGTGGCTGCGCACTGTAATTTCAGGATAGAGACTAAATGTTCAAGCGGGCGTGGTTTATCGAAGACCTGTTCACGCACCCAATCTCACGTCGCCATCGAACACCCATTCCCGCAATTCGCAACCCGCAACTCGCCATTTCCCAGGAACACATTTTGACCGAACTCATTCACATCGAACCAGACACCAAACCCGATGCCATTCGCCAGCAACTGGCCCGCCTTGGCAGTGGACAGGTTGCCGTAGTGCTGCCCAACGGCTGGAGCGAATTGGACAGCTTCGCGCGCATGCGTCTGCTGCAACGGCAGGCGCGGCTACGCAAACAGGATCTCGCCCTCGTCACCCAGAGTTTGGAGACACGGCGCATTGCCGGCGCGCTGGGCATTCCCGTCTACGGCAACGAAGCAGGCATCGTCGGGCGATCCTGGCGTATGCAGCCCCAACTGCCCGATATCGACCCGCGCAACCCGGCGGCAGGGCTGCCCGAACCACCGGCCTGGCGCAACAGCCGCCTGATCAACGACACCAGCGACAAGACCATCGAGCGCTTGTCGCGCCCCAGCCTGCATCGCAGCCGCCAGCGCCGCATCCGCGCCGAAGAAAAATATCGGCGTCCCATGCCCTTCTGGCTGCGCTTCATCGGTTACTTCTTCGCCGGGCTGGCCTTTGCCGCCATGCTTGGCGCCTTTGTCTTCTTCGTGCTGCCTGCCGCCACCGTGACGGTAGTGCCCGGTCAGCGTCCAGTTGAAGCCTCTGTCACCCTCACCGCCGATCCCAGCGTCGACGTTGCCGATCTCGAAATCGGCGTGATCCCGGCGCGGTTGATGGAAACCTACGTCGAACGCACCGGCACCATTGCCACCACCGGCAGCAATCAGGCCGCCACCGACCGCGCCGGCGGCAACGTCGTCTTCACCAACCAGACGAACCGCACCATCCGCATCCCGGCGGGCACCGTCGTTTCTACCAGCACCGGCGACCGCGTAGACTTCCGCACGCTTCAGGACGTGGATCTCAACGGCCCCACCGGTACACGCGTCACTGTGAACGTGGAAGCCACCCAGCCGGGGACACGCGGCAATGTGCGCGCCAACACCATCACCACCGTCTCCGGCGCCCTGCAAGGACAGGTGCAGGTGACCAACCCAGGCGCCACCGGCGGCGGGTCGTCCAACCTTGTGCGCGTCGTCACCCAGGCCGACCGCGACGCGCTTTACGAGCAGGTCTTTGCCGAGATCGAAGCGCTGGCCTATAGCGAACTACAAAGTCAACTGAGTGAGGGCGAATGGGTGCCCGCCGAGTCGATGCAGACCTTTGTGATCGACCGTTTCTACGATCACTTTAACGACGAACCTGCCGACACACTCACCCTCTCCTTGCGTGTGTTGATCCAGGGCGTAGCCGTCGATCAGGCCGACGCCCAGGAGGCGGCCTTCCAGGCGCTTGAAGATGCCGTGCCCGAACGGGGTAAGCTGGTGGCCGACTCGATCCAATATTTCGCCGCGCCCGACGCCACGGTGACCAACCGCAGCGTAGAATTTTCCATCGTCGCCCGCGGCAACTACGTGATTCCAATCGAAACACGCGAGATGCGTGAGGCCATCGCCGGGCTTACGCCTCAAGAAGCTGACGCTCTCCTTCAGCGCGATTGGCTGCTGGCCGGCCCGCCCGACTTTTATCAGGACCCCGACTGGTTTGGCACGCTGCCCCGCATCGGCAGCCGCATCCAGGTGCGCGTAGACCTGACCAACGCCGTCGGCGAACAGACCACACCATGAACCCGCCCGGCAAGATCCTCGCCTTCGACGTGGGCGACGCCCGCATCGGCGTGGCATCCTGCGATCCACTGTGGCTGTCGGTGAAACCGCTCACCGTGATCCACCGGCGCAGCCGCCGTGAAGATTTCGACGTCATCGGTGCGCTGATTCGCCAGGAAGCGCCCGACGCCCTGCTCTGCGGCCTGCCCCTCAACATGGACGGCAGCGAAGGTGCACAGGCCGAAAGCACCCGCCGCTGGGCGCGGCGACTGGCGCAGGCGCTGAAGCACATCCTGGGCAGCGCGCCGCCCATCATCTTTTGGGACGAACGACTGAGCAGCTACGCCGCCGACGAGTTCCTGGGCAGCCAGGATGGCCGAAAATCCCAAATCGGCCAGGACGCGGTGGCCGCCGCCGTCATTTTGCAGAGCTATCTCGATGCTCAACGGCGCGGCGCTAGAGAAAGCTACGGACGCATTGGTTAATCTCGATTTACGCGGCAAAAATGCCCTCATCACCGGCGTCAGCCGCCGCGCGGGGATTGGCGCAGCCATCGCCTTTGCCCTGGCCGAAGCAGGCGCAAACGTCTTCATCACCTACTACCGCCCCTACGACGCCGCCATTCACCAGGGCAGCAGCGCAGACGACGCCACAGCGATCCTCACCTCGTTACAGGCGAAAGGGCTACACGCCGCAGGCATGGAAGCTGATCTGGCCGACCCGTTGATGCCTGCACGCATTTTCGACGCGGCGGAAAACGCCCTGGGGCCGCTGCATATCCTGGTCAACAACGCCACCCATTCCGAGCAGACGCCCATTGAAAGCATCACCGCCGCCGATCTCGACCAGCACTACGCTGTCAATTTGCGCGGCGCCATGCTGCTCTGCGCCGAGTTTGTGCGCCGCTTCGACGATGACTGCGGCGGGCGTATCATCAACTTTTCGTCGGGGCAGGGTGTGGGTACCATGCCCGGGGAACTGGCTTACGTTGCCACCAAAGGCGCCATCGAAGCGATCACCGTGACGCTTAGCGCCGAAGTGAAAGGCCGGGGGATCACAGTCAACGCCATCGATCCCGGCATCACCGACACCGGCTGGATCCCCGATGAACTGCGCCAGAGATGGCCGCAACAGATGCTCTACAACCGGCTGGGGCAGCCCGCCGATGCCGCCCGTCTTGTACGTTTCCTGGCCTCCACCGAAGCGGAGTGGATCACCGGGCAGGTGATCCACAGCCGCGGCGGATTTTAGGCCCGTGCCTATTCGAGATCATCACGACTACCATGAACCGAACTCATCCATTGCGCCGCCTCTCTCCGCGGCGACCTCAACCCAAAGATACAAAGACACGCTCCTTTTTCAGCGTGCAGTCGATCCTGCTCAACCTGGTGCGCCTCGGCTTTTTGGCACTGGTGATCGGCGTGTTGTGGAGCATCTGGTCGGTGGCCGATGCACATCTCACCGAACAGTTCCTGGCCGTAGAACGGCAGAACGCCGCCCTGATCGACCCCAATGTCGGCGAAAACGCGCTGACGCCCGAAAACATTGAGCGCCAGATCCTCGTCTACAACCTGCGCATGCGCGAGGACGAACTCAACCGTCCCGCCGGCGACGATCCGCGCCCGCGGCCGTTTCAGGTTATCCCTGGCGACGCGGCCCGCTTCATCGCCGCCCGCCTGCAAAACCAGGGGCTGATCAGCGATGCCAGCCTCTTCAACCTCTACCTGCGCGTCACCGGCATGGACAGGCGCATCGAGGCCGGCAACTTCATGCTGGCCGAAACCATGACCATGCCCGAAATCGCCGAAGCGCTACAAGAAGCCCGCTTCGAAGAAATTCTCGTCACCATTCCCGAAGGCTTCCGCGCCGAAGAAGTGGCCGAACGCCTGGCCGAGAACTATGTCATCGATGCCGAGCGCTTCCTCACCGCCGTGCGCCAGCCCCGCAGCCTCACCATTTTCGAGGACTACGATTTCCTGCAAAATCTGCCGCCCGACGCCTCGCTGGAAGGCTATCTCTTCCCCGACACCTACCGCTTCCCCGTCAACGCCAGCACACCCGATCTGGTGCTGGCCTCCTTCCTCGACAACTTCGAGAACCGCGTCGGCAACGACGGTCTTGTGGGCGGCGGCAGTGGCCTCAGCGGGCGCGACTTGCTCAACCTGGCCGCCATCGTCGAGCGCGAAGCGGTGCAGGCCGACGAACGCCCAATGATCGCCTCCGTCTACGTCAACCGCCTGAGCAATCGCTGCGCCGATTCGGGCAACTACCTGCAAGCCGACCCCACTGTGCAGTACGCCCGCGGCACCGTGGGCAACTGGTGGTGGAAGCCGCAGAGCATCGAAGAGTACAGCACGGTGATCAGCCCGTACAACACCTACCTCAACCCTGGCCTGCCCCCCGGCCCCATTGCCAGCCCTGGCCTTAGCGCCATCGAAGCCACGCGCAACCCAGCCGGCACCAACTACTGCTTCTTCCTCGCCACCGGCGACGACGGGCGCCATGTCTTCGCCCAAACCCTCGCCGAGCACCTGCAGAACCTGCAAATCTATGGGTACAATCCGTAAGATCGGATTGCGAATTGCGGGTTGCGTGTCCCAAAGGAATGGCCTTTGGACACGCCATCCGCAATTCGCAATCCGCCAAACGGCAACGCTCATCATCGCCGCCGTCTTCCTGCTATCCTGCACATCCACCCGCCCGGTCGCCAAAATTGCGCTGGTTGCCCCCTTCGAGGGGATCTACCGGCAGACGGGCTACACGGCGCTGGAAGCGATGCGTGCAGCCATCGCCGAAAGCGACACCGGCGGCATCGACATCATGCCCCTGGCGCTGGACGGCAGCGGCTCACCCGATCAGGTGCGACGGGCGACGCAGAAGGCGCTGCGCGATCCATCGGTGACCGCGCTGGTGGGGCCATTCGATCCGTCCGCCGCCGCCGCCATCGACGACATCCTCGCCGCCGACGGGCGCGCCTGGTACGCGCAGACGACGCAGATCCTCACCGACACCATCACCGCCATTGCCGCCCACGTCGATCCCGCCCACAATCTGCTGTTGGCAGGAGAAAGCGAGTTGCTGGCTGCGGTGGATGCGGAGACGCTGGCCGCCCGCCTGGATCGTCCCGTGCGCGTCCTCGCCGGCGCCGCCGCACCCACCAACGAGGACGCCGTGATCTGGCTGGGCGACGCTGCCGCCGCCGCCGACTTCGTGATCGCGCGGCGCGTCGATGCGCCCGCCGCGCCCTTCTGGCTCGCCTTCAACGGAGACACGCCCATCTTCGCCCAACGTCTCTTGCGCACGCCTGGTCCAAACGGCGCAAGTGCGCCCCTCGGCCCCGTCTACTGGACGGCCTGGCTCGAAGCGGGTTACACGTCCTGGGCCGAGACGCACCAGCCCAACTCGCCCACGGCCTACATCACCTACCGCGCCACCCAGCGCGCCATCGCCCAACTCACCGGGGCGGATACGGTAGACACGGTTCAAACTCTGTCTATCTTTCAACTCCAGCGCGACGGCAGCAGCCATCTGCTAGAGGAATAATTTCTAATTTGGCATCATCATCTCGACTAGGTTCTGTTGACATGTACAGTGCGGTCTCCTGGCCAGTTGCCGTCATTTAAGCGTGCGACCAGAGGAGACCTGTGAAATGTCAACACAGCCCAGTACACGCACCACGAAAGATCGACACAAACCTGTGAAGACAGAGAAGCCGTCCCCAACCCTGCAACACGAAATCCGCCTCTGGCAGCAGGGCTTCGTCGCCGTTGCCGGCGTTGACGAAGCCGGGCGCGGCGCGTTGGCCGGCCCTGTGACGGCGGGGGCAGTGATCCTGCCGCCGGGCAGCGCACAAACCGGCATCTGGGCCGCCGTCAGAGACAGCAAACTGCTCACCCCAACCCAACGTGCGCAGATGGCAGAAGAGATCCGTGGGGCGGCGCTCGCCTGGGCCGTGGGCAGCGCCTCAGCACAGGAAATCGACGCGATGGGCATTGCCCCCGCCACCAAACAGGCCATGCAACGCGCCCTGGCGGCGCTGACAACCGCCGCCGACTACCTGCTCATCGACTGGGTGCGGCTGGAACAGGTCAACACCTACCAGGAAAGCTTCAGCAAAGGCGATCAGCGCATCGTTTCCATTGCGGCAGCCTCGATCCTGGCCAAAACCACACGCGACGCCGAGTTGATTTCGCTCCACGAACGCTTTCCAGATTACGGTTTCGACAGCCACAAAGGCTACGCTGCTGCCGGTCACCTGGCGGCGCTGGCTGAATATGGTCCTTGTGCGGAGCACCGGCACAGTTTCGCCCCTATCTGCACCCAACAAACCCTGTTCGATTGATAAACCCATCTCATCATCGCGTAATCCCATCATCTCACCCACCAGGACAGACCATGCTCGCAAACTCCACCCGCCCAGATTGGCAAATCGGCTTCGGCCTCTCGGTTTTCACCGCGCTGCTCTTTTCGCTGCTGCCGATTGCGCTCAAGGGGCTGCTGGGCGGCATGGATCCGATTACCATCACCTGGTATCGCTTCTTCTTTGCCACACTTTTCCTTTTGGCTGTAATTGCCAGCCGGCACGGCTTTCCTTCGTGGCAGACTATGCGCAAGGCTGGGTTGGGGCTGCTGCTGCTGGCCAGTGTGTCGCTGTGCGGCAACTACCTGCTCTACCTGCTGGCGCTGGATCACCTGACGCCGGGCAGCGCTCAGGTGTTGATCCAGACGGCGCCGGTGCTCTTGCTCTTAGGCAGCCTCGTTTTTTACAGCGAGCGCTTCAGCCGCCTGCAATGGAGTGGATTGGCGCTGGTGCTGGTAGGCATGGGCCTCTTTTTCCACAACCGGCTCAACGACATTTTCGGCAATTTCGGCGATTACAGCCTGGGTGTGCTGATCATGATGGGCGCGGCAGTGGTGTGGGCCGTCTACGGGTTGGCACAAAAGCGGCTGCTCGGCACCCTCTCGGCCCAAACCATCATCGTCTGCATTTACGGCACCGGCGCCATCCTCTTTTTGCCGTTGGCTAAACCGGCTCAGATCAGCCTGCTCACCGGCGTCCAATGGATCTTTCTCCTCTTCAGCGTGGCGGCAACCTCGGTTTCGTATGTCTCGTTTGCCGAGGCCATGAAACGCTGGCAGGCGTCGCGGGTGAGCGCCGTGCTGGCTGTGGTGCCTATTCTGACCATCGCCTTTGTCAGCCTGGGCGCATTGATCTTTCCCCACATCATCCAAGCCGAATCGCTCACCCTGCTCAGCCTCAGCGGCGCCGTGCTGGTCGTTGTGGGGTCTGTCCTCAGCGCGTTGGCGCAGAATTGATACCGTCCACCGTCCTCTCCTACTGGCTAGTCTCCCCCCACCCAACTGACCCATGCTATCCCCGACACTTGACAGTGTTCAGTCTCGTCAGCGCGCGTTAAAGTGTAGGGGCAGCTTACGCAATGTTCAGCCACACCCTATAGCCTACCCCGGCTGAATCCCAGACAGTGAGGACACCTATGATTAGTCACAAGATGAGCCCGCTTTATCCGATCCAACCCGTGGATCACTTCTCGTTTTTGGAGGAGTGGAAGAGTGAGTTGCGGCTGTTCGCTACCGGCGCAGGTGTTGGCGCACTCTTTGGTGTACTCCTCTGGTTGAATAGCATGTTGACCGCAGTTTAAGTACGCCACAACCGAATCGGGCCGGCAACAGCGAGGTCGTCGGTCAACAAATCGGCCGATAGCACGTGTGTGTAGATCTCGAAAGATGTCCGGCTTCTCCGGCGTGTGGAAGGTAGTTATACCAGGAACTCTAGAGTACGGAGGGCGAATGGCGCAGGCAATATTCGTTCTCCGTATTTCTTTATGAACTGAAGCACTTTGTCCACAAGCGAGGAGCGCATCAATGAAACAAATCAGTACATTACCCGGCAAGTCGAGTTCGAAGATGCCAAAGCAGTCAGAAGGTACAGGCGCCAACATTTGGCCCTTTGCCATCGGATTGGCGATCCTGGCGGCGGTTTTTGTTTGGATGGGCATGCAAGGCACAGGCAGCGAGCGTGAAGCATTGCCGTTGCTCTGGTGGTTGAGTCCAATTGGTAGCCTGATCGCGTTGGGTTCCGCCGTCTACTTTTATCAATCGGTGATGAAAGTAAGTGAAGGTACGCCGCGCATGGCCGAAATTGCGGCGGCAGTGCGCGAAGGCGCCATGGCCTATCTGGCCCGCCAATACAAGGTGGTCTTCATTGCCTTTGTGGTACTCTTCGTCGTCTTTGCCATCCTGGCCTACGGTTTCGGCATACAGAACCGTGTGGTCCCCTTTGCCTTTATCACCGGCGGCTTCTTCTCTGGGCTGTGTGGCTACTTCGGTATGAAGACGGCCACCAATGCTTCGGCCCGCACCACCAACGCCGCCCGCCAGAGCCTTAACGATGGTTTGCAGGTAGCCTTCCGCGCCGGCGCCGTGATGGGCCTGGTGGTGGTTGGTTTTGCCCTGCTCGATATCAGCCTTTGGTTCCTCGGCCTCTACTACCTCTTCCCTGCCACCTTTTTCGATGCCAACCCACTGCCGCAAATCACGGTGATCATGTTGAGCTTCGGCATGGGTGCCTCTACGCAGGCGCTCTTTGCTCGTGTCGGCGGCGGCATCTACACCAAAGCAGCCGACGTCGGCGCGGATCTGGTGGGTAAGGTCGAAGCCGGCATCCCAGAGGACGATCCGCGCAACCCCGCCACCATCGCCGACAACGTAGGCGACAATGTGGGCGACGTGGCCGGCATGGGCGCCGATCTCTACGAATCCTATGCTGGGGCCATCCTGGCTACCGCCGCCCTCGGCGTCGCCGCGGTGACCACCGAAGCGGCCCGCAACCCTGCCTTTTTGCAGGGAGCGTCGGAAATCGCCATGCAGTTGCGTTATGTGGCTGCCCCAATGGTGCTGGCTGCCATCGGCGTCGTCCTTTCGCTCTTTGGCATCTTCATCGTGCGCACCAAAGAAGAAGCTACGATGGGCGATCTCATGGGCGCCATCAACAACAGCATCACCTACAGTTCCATCGGCATCGCCGTGGTGGCGCTGGGTGTTGTCTACGGGTTGGGGCTGCAAAATCCGCTCATGCTCTGGCTGGCGATTGTGGCCGGTCTGGCCGTGGGCATTGTCATTGGGCTGTCCACCGCCTACTACACCTCCGACGAATACGCGCCCACCAAGGGCATTGTGCAGCAGTCGCTTACCGGCCCCGCCACGGTGATCATCGACGGCCTTGCCGTGGGCATGCGCTCCACCGGTATCCCTGTGGTGGCGGTGATCGTGGGCATTGTGATCAGCTTCTACCTGCCCGGCGGCAGCACCAACGCGTTGCTGGGTCTCTATGGCGTAGGCATGGCTGCTGTGGCGATGCTCTCCACCCTGGGCCTCACCCTGGCCACCGATGCCTACGGTCCTATCGCGGACAATGCAGGCGGCAACGCCGAAATGGCCGAACTGCCGGCAGAAGTGCGCCGCCGCACCGATCAACTGGACGCCGTGGGCAACACCACTGCGGCCACAGGCAAGGGTTTCGCCATCGGCTCCGCCGCTCTGACGGCGCTGGCATTGCTGGCTGCCTACATCGAAGAGATCCGCTTTGCGTTGATCCACCTGGGCGAGAGCGTGCAACAGGTGCAGATCGGCGAGCGAACTGTCGCCGTGGCCCAGATGACGCTACAAGATTTCGCCGCCTACTATGAAATCAACCTGTTTAACCCCGCCGTCTTGATCGGCCTCTTCGTCGGCGCCATGACCGTCTTCTTCTTCTCGGCCATGACCATGAGCGCAGTGGGGCGCGCCGCCGGCGCCATGGTGCAGGAAGTACGCCGCCAGTTCAAAGAATACCCTGGCATCCTCAAAGGGACGCAGAAGCCCGACTATGCGCGCTGCGTCGCCATTAGCACGGCAGGTGCACAGCGTGAAATGATTGCCCCATCGGTGCTGGGCATCGGCGTGCCGGTGGTCGTGGGTATCCTCTTCGGCGTGGCGGGTGTGATGGGTCTGCTGGTGGGTGGGCTTTCCACTGGTTTCGCTGTGGCGGTGATGATGGCCAACGCCGGCGGCGCATGGGACAATGCCAAAAAGCACATCGAAAAGGGTGCGCTGGGCGGCAAAGGTTCCGATGCCCACAAGGCGACCGTCGTCGGCGACACCGTGGGCGATCCCTTCAAAGACACCACCGGCCCGTCGCTCAACATCCTCATTAAACTGATGGCGATGGTCTCGATTGTCTTCGCCGGTGTCGTGGCGCAGCTTGGCCCGGGCGGCCTGTTGGGCATGTTGCTGGGTGGTTGATAGCGTGGTTAACAACCCAATGAAGCAAAACGGGAGTGGTTCATGTGAGCCACTCCCGTTTTTGTGTCAAACATCTTGCAGCGGCGGCGGCGGCTCCAACGCGGCAAAACTTTGATTATCGAAAATCGAAAATCTTTTGTAACTACCGTACGGGTTTGCGTGGGGCGGAAGCAGGTATCGCTTCATTGGAAAGCGAGCCTTCCGCCCCACGCAAACCCCTACTTCGCGCTCACCTTGGCGTTATACAAAATATAGCTTGCACCCCCGTATTCACCGGCCACTTTGACTTCGTGGCCGATGAGGGTGCTGAAATCACCCTGGATAGGTTCGCTGGGCGCGCCGCTGCTAAGCAGGAAGTAGCGTCCTTTTTTCTCCTGGTAGAGGACGCCGCCGGCGCCGTTGGCTTCGGCAGGCAAGTTGGGCGCGGTGACCACAAGGGTGCCGGTGCGCGTGGTCTTGCCGCTGCTTTTTTCGACGGCGGCTACCTCCACTTCGTGGATGCGGCCATTGTTGACAGCGCCGGCCACCGTCACCCAGGCGCCGATAAGGTCACTGTCGAGGGCTTTGTCGAGATGGTAGCGGGTTTCGGAGAGAGGTTCGAGCAGAACGGCGTCGCTTTCGAGGACACCGTAGATCTTTTGCTTGGCCATTGGAAATTCCTCCTAAGTATTCGGTGGAGCACCCACCAGATTGGTCTGAAAAAAGTGACATTGCCTGCCCGTCCGTGCAGGGCGGGCGAAACGTCGAATCCACAGTGCCGCCGTGGAGGCAAGCGTCGCGCCGACAGGTACTTCCCAAAGCGCAACCGGTTGCACGCAAACGCCAGAGAGGATACCACAACTCTTGTAGCCCCAGCAACTTTACGCCTCACCAACGTTCATCAAAAAGTATCGCGCGCAACTTTTCTGCGGAGAAGGTGTTTGATCTACAAAGGTTTTGTCGGTTTCATGGTATAGAATCGACAAAAAACCTGCATAGAACACTGTTTGGTGATACACTGATTCAGATCAAAACCTTCCGTGCAGGCATGCGCTAACAGCGCTCTGTACGCCAGTTAGAGGACTTACAAGTATGGCAGAGCAAAATGTGTCGCCCCATGCCAACGGCGCCGGCCACAACGGCTATCCGCCGCGTGTTGTCATCACCGGCGTGGGCGCCATTACCCCACTGGGGCTAAATGTAGACGAAACCTGGCAGAATCTCCTGGCCGGGAAATCGGGCATCGATCATTTTTCACGCTTCGACACCAGCGATTTGAAGACTACCTTCGGCGGCGAGGTGAAAAACTTTGCCCCCGAAGATTACCTGGATCGCAAAGAAGTGCGACGCATGGATCCCTACATCCAGTTCGCGATGGTGGCCAGCGCTGAAGCAGTGCGCGATGCCGGTCTGGATTTCACTCAGGAGGACGGCAGCCGCATCGGCGTGATCATCGGCAGCGGTGTAGGCGGCGTTCAAACCGTCCTCGAAAACCAGGATGTGATGACGACGCGCGGTGTGCGGCGCATCAACCCGTTTATGATCCCCAATATTTTGGTTGACAGCGCCGCCGGGCGCGTGGCGATTGAGTATGGGCTGCAAGGGCCGAATTTTGCCGTGGTCAACGCCTGTGCCAGTGGAACCGCGGCAGCGGGCGAGGCGTTTGAGCTGATCCGCCGCGGCGACGCCGACGTGATGATTGCCGGCGGCTCAGAAGCGGCGCTTGTCCCCGTGATGGTGGGCGGCTTCGACGTGACCAACGCCATGAGCCGCCGCAATGAAGACCCGGCGCGGGCGTGCCGTCCTTTCGACGTAGATCGCGACGGCTTTGTGATGAGCGAAGGCAGCGCCGTCCTCATCCTCGAATCGCTGGAACACGCCCTGGCGCGTGGGGCGCGCATTTACGCCGAGGTGATCGGCTATGGCAACACCGCCGACGCCCAGAGCATGGTTGCCCCGCACGATCAAGGTGTGGGCGCCATCAACTCAATGCGCATGGCGCTGCGCAAAGCGGCGCAGTATGGCGTCTCACCCACCCAGGTAGATTACATCAACGCGCATGGCACAAGCACGCCGCTCAACGATCCACTGGAGACGATGGCGATTAAGGAAGTGTTGGGCGAGCATGCCTACAACCTGCGTGTGAGCAGCACCAAGAGCATGATGGGCCACTTACTGGCCGCCGCCGGGGCTATTGAGGCCATCGTCTGCGCCAAGACAATCCAGACCGGCTGGATCCCACCCACCATCAACCTGGACAACCCAGATCCCGCCTGCGACTTGAACTACACACCCAACAAGGCGGTGCAGGCAAAGGTGCGGGTGACCATGAGCAACAGCTTCGGTTTCGGCGGGCACAATTCCTGCATTATGTTGCGCGAGTACGAGGACAAATCGGCATGAGCAACCAAAACGATCAAACGGATCGCGGAAGCAGTGGACTGAACGGTGTCCATTCCGAGAGTGAACGCAGCCGCAACGGGCATACGTCCGCCAATGGCACGCACAGTCACGCAAAAGACAAAAACGCCGACACTCAACCACGGCTAGAAGCAACATTTATCCCGGCGCCGGCGCGCTATGCTCAGATTGTAGGCTGGGGTTATCACGTGCCCAGCAAGGTGATCACCAACGCCGACCTGGAGCAGATCGTCGACACCCAGGACGAGTGGATCCGCTCGCGCACCGGCATCCAGGAACGCCACGTAGCGGCGTCGCCGGCGGAGACGTCGGCCACGCTGGGCATTCAGGCAGCGCGCAAAGCGCTGGACGTGGCCGACATCCACCCCAACAAAATCGACCTGATCATCTGCTCCACCAGTTCGCCGGAGCACATCTTCCCCTCCACCGCCAGCATCATCCAAGACGGGCTGGGGGCGAGCAACGCCGGCGCATTTGATCTGAGCGCAGCCTGTTCTGGCTTTGTCTACGCCTTGAGCATGGCGCGGGGACACATCCTGGCCGGCGACGCTGAGTATGTGCTCGTCATCGGCGCGGAGACGCTAAGCCGCATCGTCGACTGGACTGACCGCAGCACCTGTGTCCTCTTCGGCGACGGGGCGGGTGCGGTGTTGGTGGCGGCCAGCGATGTGCCGGGTGGGATCATGTCGTCGGTGTTGGGGAGCGACGGCTCAGGCGCGGATCTGCTCACCGTGCCGGCGGGCGGCAGCGCCATCCCCGCCAGCCTGGAAAGCGTCAACAACGGCGGCCACTATATCAAAATGGACGGGCGCGCCGTCTTCCGCTTCGCCACGCGGGTGATGGCGGAGGCGACGACGCAGGTCCTCGCCAAAGCGGGCCTCACTGTGCAGGACGTCGATTTGGTGATTCCACATCAGGCCAACGAGCGCATTATTCAGAACAGCGTGCTCAAGCAGTTGCAGATCCCCGAAGAGAAGGTCTTTGTGAATTTGCAGAAATACGGCAACACCAGCACCGCCAGCATTCCGATTGCGCTGTGCGAAGCGATTGAAGCTGGGCGCGTCAAGCCGGGCGACAAACTGGTTTTCGTGGGTTTCGGGGCGGGGTTGACATGGGCGGCTTGCGCCGTCGAGTGGCGTACACCGGTGGAAAAGCCCGAAGCGAACTGGTGGCGCAACACACAACGACAGGCCACCTACCAGGCCGCCGCCGCCCGCAGCATGTGGAAGCGCGCCATCCGCCGTGTCTACAGCCAGGTGCTTCCTCCGCGCGAGGAAGGTTGGGACAAAGACGAGGAATAAATCTTGGAAGGGGAGATTGGGAGATTAAGAGATTGGGGGATTGGGATCAATTGCCTACCTTAATCTCTTAATCTCTTAATCTCTTAATCTCTTAATCTCTTAATCTCTTAATCTCTTAATCTCTTAATCTCTTAATCTCCCAATCTCTTAATCCCAACAAAAAACGCCAGGCTTTTCGGAGCCTGGCGTTTTTCATTCAAATTCCCTTATTGCCACTTGTAGGTCGCTTTGGCGTCCTGTGGGAGCTTGTCGAACGACTGCATGGCCTGCCCGCGGACGGCTTTGAGGCCGGCGCGTTCGGCGATGAAACGGGCCAGCAGGGGATCGTAGGCGATGTCCTCGCGATTGATCACGGTCGAGCCTTTTTCCACCCGGTAGACCTGCATGGTCACGTCTTCGAGTTCAGCTTCCACCTGGCCTACGATCACGTCCATACGGTTGATCTCCGTCCACTTCCAGACGCGCTTGGCTCGCCAGAAAATGAAAGGCGTAAAGATGATCAGCGCCTCGTCGGTCACCTGGTAGCGGGTGGCATAGTCGGAGAGATGGTTGTACATCAACAACGCGCCCCAGATCGAGACGGTCCACGCCATTGCTTCGACGAAGTAGATGTGGGTGATGCCCAAGGTAAACGCCATCACACCGCCAATCAAGAACGCCAGCGCCCCGACAATGGACTTGGGGCGAGTGCGAAAAATCAGATTTTCCGGCGCTGCTGCCTGCACACTTTCCGTCATAAAAACCACCACTTTCTTGTCGTAGATCGAGGGATCTGCGGGAAAAGTCATGTATGCTAGAATCCAAATGATCACGGATAGTATAGCGGGATCAGGGCAGATTCACAAGAATCAAGGGCGCTTGGGGGAAAATTCACAGAAGAGAGGCTACTTATTTCGACTTTGTCTTTACGAATTCCCACTATATGCAAGATAGTCGAACTGAGCATTGACATTGCGCATCGTTTGTCCACAATTGGAGTTGTACATGTGCCATTGATTCCAGGCGAAAACAAGCATGATGCACAAGAACATCTAACTTCGTATATGGAAAGCGCAGATATAACTGAAAAAGGATTCAACAGTACATGGAATACGGATGGTTATCACTACTTACGTTTGGCGTATCTATCATTGTCTTTGTTTACGCCAAGCGAAGTACACGTGACCCCAAGATCGGTGCAGAACGGTTCATAACCAGGTTCGGGGCCCCTCAATCGATCTTTGCCATCAAGTATTTCGGTGAACCAGAACGAGCGAGGGAGGAATTTATGAACAACAGTAGTCTGCGCCGTCGGTATGTTATTGAGCAGTATGTGAACGCCAGCTTGCTGGTGTTTTGCTCCTGGTGTTGGAAGTAATAAACTAAGACAGGGCAAAGCAGACTCTTGCTTGTGGTAAGCTGAACACACATACCACAACGCAAATAGAGAGATGGAGGATAAAATGGCACTGATGTTAAAACTATCCGCCGATGATGAAGAACAACTGGAGATTGAAGCGTCGCAGCAAGGTCTCTCTGCAACGGAGTACGCTCGTCGTCTTTTGGAGGAACATCTACGTCAAAAGCGCCGGCAGACGGAGGCGATTGCTCAAATTGAGTCCTGGATTGTGGACGGGGATGAAGAAGAGCAACGGGAGACCGGTGACTATTTGATTGAGGCGCTTAATGTTAATCGCACCAAAGCTCGTCCTCTTTTCCCAGATGAACTGAAAGGGAAGTCCTGGTGATAGAAGTGGTCATTCTGGATGCTGGACCGCTTGGCATGGTCACCAATCCTCATCGTTCACCGCTGAACATGAGTTGTGCGCGCTGGTTGCAGTCCCTTTTTGTGACTGGCATACGTGTCATCGTTCCTGAAATCGCCGACTATGAAGTACGACGAGAGCTTCTTCGGGCCAACAAACAACAGGGATTGGCCCGACTGAACGCATTCACAACTAGCGCGGAGTATCTTCCGCTGCATACAACAGCCATGCGGCAGGCGGCTCAGTTCTGGGCGCTGGCAAGGCAACAAGGGTATCCTACAGCGCCAGATCCCGCACTGGATGGTGACGTTATTCTCGCTGTGCAGGCTGTGACCCTCTCTGCGCCATCCTTTGTCATTGCCACAACCAATGTCGGGCACCTTCGTCGCTTTGCGCCGGCAGAGCTTTGGACGGATCTCCAGCCCGGTTAGCCTGAGCTACCCCAATCTTCGATACCGATAATACGCCGCACACGCCCCCTCCGAGGACACCATCGGCGCGCCGATCGGCTTGTCCGGCGTACACAGGACGCCGAAAGCCGGGCATTCGTGTGGATGTTTCAATCCCTGCATGATCTCCCCGCTGATGCAGACAGTTGACTCTTCGGTGACCACGCCGCTGACGTTGAATTTCCGCTCGGCGTCGTAGGCGGCGTAGGCGGGGCGGAGGCCCAGGCCGCTGTAGGCGATTTCGCCCAGGCCGCGCCACTTGCGGTCTACCACTTCAAAAACCTCTTGCATCACCTGCTGGGCGGGCAGGTTGCCGCTGCGGTTGACGGCGCGGGCGTATTGATTTTCCACTTCGGCGCGGCCTTCTTCGAGCTGTTTCACCGTCATGTAGACACCCTGCAAGATGTCTAATGGCTCGAAGCCGGTGACGACGAGGGGCACGCCGTAGCGCTGCGCCAGCGGTTCGTATTCGGTGTAGCCCATGATGGCGCAGACATGGCCCGCCGCCAAAAAGCCCTGCACCTGGTTCTGCGCCGACCCCAAAATCGCTTCCATTGCCGGCGGCACGAGGACGTGCGAGACCAGGATCGAAAAGTTATGGATATCCTGTTGGCTGGCCTGGTAGACGGCCATAGCGTTGGCCGGGGCGGTGGTCTCGAAGCCGACGGCGAAGAAGACGACCTCTTTGTTTGGGTTCTCGCGGGCGAGTTTCACGGCGTCGAGCGGCGAGTAGACGATGCGCACATCGCCGCCGTTGGACTTGACCGAGAAGAGGTCGCCGCCGGAGCCGGGGACGCGCAGCATGTCGCCGAAGGAGCAGAAGATGACGTCGGGGCGGGCGGCAATGGCCAGCGCTTTGTCGATCAACTCCAGCGGCGTCACGCACACAGGACAGCCCGGCCCATGCACAAGCCGGATCTGCCTGGGCAGCAATTCATCGATGCCGAAGCGCACAATGGCGTGGGTTTGCCCGCCGCAGATCTCCATAATCGTCCACGGGCGGGTGGTGATGCGGTGGATGGCCTCGGCGTAGCGTTGGGCGGCGTCGGGATCGCGGTATTCGTCGATGTACTTCACGGCGCGCCTCGCGTGGAACCGTCCACACCCACGGCGTAAGATTCTGCCGCCGTCAACTCCTCCAACTCGCCCATCTGCTCCAAATAGCCGAAGACGAGTTCAGCTTCGTCTTCATCCACGGTGCTAATGGCAAACCCTACGTGAACAACCACATAATTGCCCACCACCGCCTCGGGGACGTAGGCCAGGTTGATTTCCTTGACGATGCCGCCAAAGTTCACCCGTCCACTGCGCATGATGGGATCGGTGTTAACGATTTCGATGATCTGGCCGGGAACGCCGAGACACATGTGTGATCCTTTCAGAGATAGGGATTGGGGATTGGTGATTGGTGATTAGGGATTGGGGATTGGTGATTGGGGATTGGGGATTGGGGCAGAGGTGAATTCTGCCCCAGTCACCAATCCCTAATCCCCAATCCCTAATCCCCAATCACCTGCCCAACTGCGACGCCGCCGTCGTTCGGCGGGATGCGTTTGTGCCAATGGGCACGATAGCCGCTCTGGCGCAGGCGCAAGATCAGGGATTCGGTGAGTAGTTTGTTCTGGAAACAGCCGCCGCTGAGGACGACGTCTTCGAGGCCGGTGCGGTCGGCGACACGGCGCACGGTCTCGACGGCGGCTTCGACGAGGGCATTGTGGAATTTGAGGGCGATGCGCCCGGTGCTGTTGCCCCGCCGTGCGTCCACAAGGATCTGCTCGACCAGAGTCGTCCAGTCGAGGATGAGACGGTCGCTACCGTCCTCAGCCGCCAGCACAGGCAACAGGTAGCGTTCGGCGGTGGCGTGGGCCTGGAGAGCAGCAAATTCCAGCGCCATGGCCGCCTGTCCTTCAAACGCGGCAAGGGGATGCAACCCCAGCAGCGCGGCGACGCCGTCGAACAGGCGGCCCATGCTGCTGGTGTTCACCGTGTTCAGCCCGCGCTTGAGCATCGTCGCCAGGATGGTGCGTTCTTCGGGCGTGAAGTCGGGCAGGGGCAGCCAGAAGCCGGGGGCGTCAACGTCTTTGACGGCGCTACGCAGACCCAAGGCCGAACGGCGCGGTTCGCGCACAGCAGCGTCTCCGCCGGCCAATGGGAAGGGGCGCAGGTGGGCAACACGGCGGTAGCCCTCCTTGTCGACGAGCAGAAATTCACCGCCCCAGATCGTGCCGTCATCGCCGTAGCCGGTGCCGTCCCATGCCAGGCCGAGGAGAGGTCCACGCAGGCCGTTTTCGGCCATGCAGGCGAGGATGTGGGCGTGGTGGTGCTGCACCTTGGTAAGCGGAATGCCGCGCTGCCCGGCCAGCTCCACGGCGTAGCGGGTGGACATGTAGTCGGGGTGGGCGTCGCAGACCACGGCGGCAGGTTCAACTTCGTAGAGTTTGCACAGGCTGTCGACGGTGTGGCGGAAGGCGTCGTAGGCTTGCGGCGTTTCCAGATCGCCGATGTGCTGGCTGAGGAAAAGCTGATTGCCCACGGCCAGGGCGATACTGTTCTTCAAATGTGCGCCCACGGCCAGCACCGGCGCGGGGAGCGCTTCGGCCAGGCGAATGGGCAGCGGCGCATAGCCACGGCTGCGGCGCAGGATCTGTACTTCGCCGGCCACAATGCGCGCCACCGAATCGTCCACAGGGCGGGCGATGGGGCGGTTGTGCACGAGGAAGAAATCGGCGATGCCGCGCAGCCGTTGCAGCGCTTCCTGTTCGTCGGTGCAGATGGGTTCGTCGCTCAGGTTGCCGCTGGTGGCGACGACGGGAAAGTTCAACTCGGCCATAAGCAGGTGATGCAGCGGCGTGTAGGGCAGCATCACACCCAGCCGCGGGTTGCCGGGGGCGACGTTGGGCGCGATTTCGCTGCGTTGGCGTTTGGAAAGCAGCACTATCGGCGCGGCGGACGAGGTGAGCAGTTTCCTCTTCGGCGCTGGAGATGGCGCAGATACACTCGGCTTGGGCCACGCTGGGCACCATCAGGGCGAAGGGTTTTGCTTCGCGCTGTTTGCGCCGGCGCAGCTTGGCCACGGCTTCTTCCGATCGGGCGTCGGCCATGAGGTGAAAACCGCCCAATCCTTTGACGGCGACGACCCAGCCCTGGCGGATGGCGTCGGCGGCGGCGAGGATGGCGTCGTCCTCTTCGACGAGGAGCAGGCCGTGGCTGTCCCAAAAGGCGAGTTGCGGGCCACAGTGTGGGCAGGCATTGGGCTGGGCATGAAAGCGGCGATTGGCGGGATCGTCATATTCGGCCTGGCATTCAGGGCAAAGGACAAACTCGCGCATCGTCGTCTGCGGCCGATCGTAGGGAATGCCCTCGATGATGGAATAGCGCGGCCCACAATTGGTGCAATTGATAAAGGGATAGCGATAGCGTCGATCGTTGGGATCAAAGAGTTCGCGCAGACAGTCGGGGCAGGTGGCCACATCGGGCAGCACCAGCGTTGTGCGTGGCCCGCCGCCGTCGCTGTGACGGATTTCGAAATGGCAATAGCCCACCGGCGGCAAGGAGGTAATAGTCACGTCCTGGATCTGCGCCTGCGGCGGCGCGTCGGATTGAATGCGGCGGCGGAAAATTTCCAGCGTGGCGGCGTCGCCTTCCGCTTCCACAAAGACGCCCTGCGCCGAATTGAGCACCCAGCCGGTGAGATGCAGTTCCGTCGCCAGCCGGTAAACGAAGGGGCGAAAGCCGACGCCCTGCACCGCGCCGGAAATGTGCAGCGCCAGGCGAGCTGTGGTTGTTTGTGGGGCTAGATTTCGAGACTGTATTGGAATTTCCACAACGGCACCCTCCTGTGCAGAGCCGTGCGCCGGTTTCTATAGGAATACCGTCACTGCAGAGGCGTGGGGAATCTGCGCTCTCTCAATTTTAGGAGAGAGAAAGGTTCACAGCACCCGACATACAGGCTGTGTTACTCCTGGCTGATTGGTTAGGTTTATGGTTTGAGTGGAGGAGGTTAAGCGGAGGGTTCTGCTACGATCTCTTTGACCCGCGCCAGAACGCCGGGCAGCGCCGCTGCGACGGCAGGGGACAAGGTTTCGGTGTAGCCGAAGCTGTCGCCGTTGACGGTGATGAGGAAGCCGTGTGGGGCGTGGCCGTAGAGGATTTGCGCCGCCGCCAGCAGATCGGCAGGGGCAACGTGATGGGTGAAGGGCTGGGCGGCGAGCGCGCCTGTCTGCTCGACCCGGTGACAGGCGATCTGCCCGGCAGGTCCTTGGGCGGCGGCGTCAATAAAAATGACACACGACGCTGCGCTTAATGTCTCGGCCAGTTCGGGTGTCAACTGGTGGCGGGTGATCACCTGCACTTGCTCTTTGAGTTCACGCGACAGCAGAATGGCGGCCTGCCAGCCCACGCCGTCGTCCCCGCGCAGGGGGTTGCCGTAGGCGACAACCAGGGTAGAATCGGAGAGAGGAGAATCGTACATGGGAAGATCCTTTGTATAGAATGTTGGGCAGAGGGAAGGCAAAAGGCAAAGTGCAAAAGGCAAAAACTAGGAGGAAAAGGTTGTTTCATAGGTAAGTTGTCTCGAATGGCCTACCACAATCGAACCTGTTTTTGCCTTTTGCACTTTGCCTTTTGCCTTCAAAATCCGTTTACCTCTGCAACTCGTCCACCACTTCCCCGTCCGGGCCTATGAGTTGAACCTGGAGCGGCATCTGGCCGACGGCGTGGGTGGAGCAGCTCAGGCAGGGATCGAAGGTGCGGATCACGGCTTCGACGCGGTTGAGCATGCCTTCTTCGATCTTGCCGCCGTTGATGTAGTGTTTGGCCACCTGTTTGACGCTCTTGTTCATGGCCATGTTGTTGTGGCCGGTGGCGATGATCAAGTTGGCGGTGGTGATCAGGCCGTTTTCGTCAATCTTGTAGTGGTGCATAAGCGTGCCGCGCGGCGCTTCGGAGACGCCGATCCCTTCGCTGCGGTTGGGGCTGGCGTAGGCGCGCACATGCTCGTTGAGGATATCGGCATCGTTGAGCAATTGCTCGATGCGCTCCACACAGTAGAGGATCTCCACCAGCCGTGCATAGTGGAAGTGGAACGAACTGAGCACGGCGCCCCGCTCCAGCCCACGGAACTCGGCCCACTCTTGATCAGCCAGCGGTGTGCCACAGCGATCCACCAGGTTGAGCCGGGCCAGGGGACCGACGCGATAGACGCCTTCCGGCCCCATCGGCTTGTAGTAGGGGAACTTCAGGTAGGTCCACGGCGCAACGGACTCTTCGATGTAGTCCTGGTACTTCTCAGGCTTGAGCCGGTCGGCAATGATGTTGCCGGTGGCGTCCACAATGCGGATGCGCCCATCGTAGAACGAGAGGCTGTTGTCGTCTTCGTTGACGAGGCCCATAAAGAGCGTGGGGAAGTTGCCGAAGCTGCGGATCTCTTCGCGGTAGTTGTCCACCACCGTCTTGAACCAATCCAGGGTGCGGATGGCGATCTGTTTGGCTGCGGGCAGCGCCGCCAGGATCGTGGCGTGCCGTTCCTCGTTAAGCGGATCGCTGACGCCGCCCGGCACCACCCACGCCGGGTGAATGCGCTTGCCGCCCAGCAACTCGATGATTTCCTGGCCGAACTTGCGCAGGGCGATGCCATCTTTGGCCAGGTAGGGATGTTGCTGCGCCACACCGAAGATATTGCGCACAGCGGGATCAGCGTCCATGCCCATCAACAGGTCGGGCGACGATAGGTGGAAGAAGCTCAAGGCATGGGATTGGATGATCTGCGCCAGGTTCATAATGCGGCGCAGGTTGGCCGCGGTTTCGGGGATCTGCACCGCCAGCAGTGCATCACACGCTTTGGCCGAGGCCATGAGGTGGCTCACCGGGCAGATGCCGCAAATGCGCGCCATCAACGACGGCATCTCGTAGAAAGGACGGCCTTCACACAGCTTTTCGAAGCCGCGGTATTGGGTGACGTGGAAGAAAGCATCGTCGACCTTGCCCTGATCGTCCAGGTGGATCGTGATCTTGGCGTGTCCTTCGATGCGGGTGATGGGATCGATCGAGATTGTCTTGGGCATGTTGACCTTTCCTCGTGGCTATTTCCCGAAGCGGGTGAACTGCTGCGGTTCGGGGGTGCGCCCTGCCACCAGTTCGGTGAGGATGTAGTAGATGACGTCGCGGTGGGGCGGGCAGCCCGGCACGAAGACATCCACCGGCACAATTTCGTGGACGGGCTGCGACTTGGGCAGCAGCGGCGGGATCACCTGATTCGGGATCTGCTGGCTGCGTTGGGCGTTTTCGATGTAGGCCCGCGCCAGCACCGATTCCACGCTGAAGGGGTTGCGCATGCCCGGCACGTTGGCCGTCACCGCGCAATCGCCCAACGAGACGAGAATGCGTGTGTGCGCCCGCACTTTGCGGATCTTGTTCAGATCGTCCTCGTTGCTCACAGCGCCCTCGATCAAGGTCACATCCACCATGTCGGGGAAGGTTTTGTTGTCGACCAAGGGGCTGTAGACCAGATCCACGTGCTGCGCCAGTTCGAGCAGCCGCTCGTCGATGTCGAGGAAAGACATGTGGCAGCCCGAACAGCCGTCCAGCCAGACGGTGGCCATGGTCACCTTGGTTGCGCTGCCGGCGCCATTCGTGCTTACTTCGTTGCGTTCAGCCAGATCGCTCATCATTCCTCCTCGCGCATGGCGGTCAGGTAGGGCAGGAATTGCCGCCGTTTGGTCATCTCGGCCACAGACTTGCCCTTTTCAAAAAGTGCGCCGGTGGGGCAGACCTGCACACACTTGCCGCAGCTTGTGCAGCTTTCCGCCGTGCCCCACGGCTGCATCAAGTCGGTGATCACCCGGCTTTCCACACCGCGGGCCATGACGTCCCAGGTGTGGGCGCCTTCGATTTCGTCGCACACCCGCACACAGCGCGTACAGAGGACACAGCGGTTGTGATCCAACACGAAGCGCTCGTGAGAGGCGTCGATGGGCAGTTTGGGATAGAGATAGGGCACCGTGACGTGTGAAACGCCCAGGCCGACGGCCAGATCTTGCAGATCACAGTGGCCGTTGGAGACACAGACGGCGCAGACGTGGTTGCGCTCGGCAAAGAGCATTTCCACAATCACGCGGCGGTAGTGTTCGAGTTTGGGCGAATGGGTTGTCACTTCCATGCCTTCCTGCACCTTGGTGATACAGGCCGGCAGCAGTTTGTTCGTTCCCTTGACCTCCACCACACAGAGACGACAGGCGCCGATGTCCGAAAGGCCGTCCAGGTGACAGAGGGTAGGGATCTCGATGCCGTTCTCACGCGCCACATCGAGGATGGTCTCGTCTTCGCGGGCGCCGATGTCTTTGTTATCGATTTTCAACGTTACAATCTGAACCGTGCTACTCTGTCTCATCACGCCACCTCCACCGTCTGGGGTTTGTGAATCTTGCAGACGCCCGCCGGGCATACTTTGCCTTCGATGTGGGCGATGTACTCGTCGCGGAAGTAGCGCAGTGTACTGATCACCGGGTTGGGCGCCGTCTGACCAAGGCCGCACAGGCTGGTTGTCTTGACGACGTCGCACAGTTCTTCGAGCATGGTCAGATCATTCATGGTGGCCGTGCCCTTGGTGATCTTGTCGAGGATGTTGTACATCTGCACGGTGCCCACACGGCAGGGGATGCACTTGCCGCACGATTCGGTCATGCAAAATTCCATAAAATACTTGGCTACATCGACCATACAGGTCGTCTCGTCCATCACAATCATGCCGCCCGAACCCATAATCGATCCCAGCGCGGCCAACGATTCATAGTCAACCGAGTGATCGAGATAGTCTGCGGGGATACAGCCGCCTGAAGGACCGCCGGTTTGGATGGCCTTGCATGCTTTGCCGCCGGGGATACCGCCGCCGATTTCATAGACGATCTCGCGCAGGCTGATGCCCATCGGCACTTCGATCAGGCCGGTGTTGACGATGCTGCCCGTCAGCGCGAAGACCTTCGTCCCCTTGCTCTTTTCGGTGCCGATAGAAGCGTACCAATCGCCGCCGTTGCGGATGATGGGGGCGATGTTGGCGAAGCTTTCCACGTTGTTGATCAGCGTGGGCTTGCCCCACAGGCCCGATTGGGCGGGATAGGGCGGGGTGAACGCGGGTGGCCACGCTTGCCTTCGATGGATGCAATCAGCGCCGTCTCTTCACCGCAGACGAAAGCGCCGCCGCCCAGGCGAATGTCGACGTCGAACTCAAAGGTGGTGCCGAAGATGCCGGTGCCCAACACACCCTGCCGCTTGGCAAAGCGGATCGCCTTCTTCAAGCGGTCCACAGCCAGGGGATATTCACCGCGCACATAGACAAAGCCTTTGCTTGCCCCCACGGCGTAACCGGCAATCGCCATCCCTTCGAGGACGCGATAAGGGTCGCTTTCCAACACACTGCGATCCATGAAGGCGCCGGGATCGCCCTCATCGCCGTTACAAATGACATATTTTTCGGCGGAAACAGCCTTGGACACCGTCGTCCACTTGAGGCCGGTGGGGTAGCCGGCGCCGCCACGGCCACGTAGACCGCTGCGCATCACTTCTTCGATCACCTGCAACGGCGTCATCTCGGTGACGGCTTTGCGCAATGCTTCGTAGCCGCCCACAGCCAAATAGTCTTCGATTTTTTCTGGATCAATATACCCACTGTTTTCAAGAACAATCTTCTTTTGCCGGGTGAAAAATGGCGTCTCGGTGTGCGATTGCAGACGTGTCACCAACTCTTTGTCGATAGAGTCGACAATGGCGGCGGCGTCGTCCACCTCCACATTCTGGTAGAGGACAGTCTCTTCGTGGTGATGGCTCTCTTCCACGAAAGGACGGATCGACACCAGCGGCCCACGCGAACAGAGACCACGGCAGCCGACACCCTTCACCTCGCAGCGGTGTTCCAGACCGTGCGCGGCCAGTTCCTTCTCAATTGCTTCTTTTACCTGATCGCTCTGCGCCGAATGGCAGCCCGAAGAAACGCAGACTGTGATTGTCTGCTCATAGGCAGGAGGCGGTGCTGCTTCTTTGCGCGGTGCGGGGCGTTTCACTCGTTCAGTCATTTTCGCCCTCCTTCCACGCAGTGATCTTGTCAAATGTTTTTTCGGATGTAAGTTTGCCCATCACATTGCCGTCGAAGACGCCCACCGGTGCAATCCCGCAAGCGCCGAGACAACGGGCCGTCATCAGCGACACCAATCCGTCTTCGGTGGTCTCGCCGGATTTAAGACCGTACTTTTCTTCGAACTGGCTGAGAATTTGAGCGGTGCCCTGCATGTAGCACGCCGTCCCTGTGCAGATGACACAGGTGTGCTTGCCCGCAGGTTTAAGTGAGAAAAAGTGATAGAACGTAGACACACCGTAGACCTGGCTCAGGGGCGCGTGCAGCGAAGCGGAGACGTAGCGCAGCGAGTCTTCGTCCAGGTAACCAAACGATTCCTGGATCGAGTGCAGCGTTTCAATCAACGCATCGCGCTTGAAGCCGTTACGGCGCATGGTGGCCTCGACGATTCGCCAGCGCTTATCGTCGGACGGGGCAGCAATCGTGTTGCTATTCGGTGCAGGCACGGATACCTCCTCTACAGTAGACCGTGGGCATGCGCAGGGTGATGCTCCTGCAAGAGAACTGAACGACTGAACTGCATATAGGCGGAAGTCTGCTTCCCCGCTAGTTTAGGACAAGTGTCCCACTTCTACGTCGGGCAATCGATGGGTGAGCCGACTAGACATGTGACTAGTTTCACAAACGCGCTATTTGTAGGAGCGAGGCGGCGGGGTGTAGACAGCCACACCCCGCCTGGGCAGGAGGGAAGATGGAGAAAACAGTCTGGCGCATCCTGACGCACTGACAGAGGACGAAGCGAGATTGTCGTCTTCAGGAAGCTCGCCGTGGCTCAAAGCCCGCCGCTTGAGACGAGCGGGCCGGTTGACGGTAATGGGTTCAGGTGCGCCGCACCGGTCGATACTTCGTACCGGTGCGGCGCACCTGAGGTTGAACTTCCTTAGCTCTTGCCGTTGAGGGCGGCGTGGGCGGCGGCCAGGCGGGCCACAGGCACACGGAAGGGCGAACAGCTCACGTAGTTGAGACCCAGCTTATGGCAGAGCGCAATCGACTTCGGATCGCCGCCGTGCTCACCACAGATACCCACTTCGAGGTCGGAGCGAGTGGCGCGGCCTAGCTGCACGGCGATGCCCATGATTTTGCCAACGCCCTTTTCGTCGATGCTGGCGAAGGGATTTTCGGGCAGAATGCCGCGTTCCAGGTACTCAATCAAGAAGCCGGATTCGGCGTCGTCGCGGCTGATGCCGTAGACGGTTTGGGTAAGGTCGTTGGTGCCGAAGGAGAAGAACTGCGCCTTCTCGGCGATTTCGTCGGCGGTGAGAGCGGCACGTGGGATTTCGATCATGGTGCCGAACTTGTAGTCGACTTTGCAGCGCTGTTCGGTCATCACCTCTTCGGCGATCTTGAGCAAGGCTTCTTGCTGCACATTCAACTCGTTGACGTGGCTGGTAAGCGGAATCATCACTTCAGGATGAACGTCGACGCCTTCCTTGGCGCACTCACAGGCGGCCTCAAAGATGGCGCGCACCTGCATCTGCGTCAATTCGGGCATGATGATGCCCAGGCGCACACCACGGGTGCCCAGCATGGGGTTGGCTTCGCGGATGCTCTCGACACGGGCCAGGATGTGTTCCTCTTCTCCCAGCTTGCGCAGCAGATCGTTGATCTCTTGCAGCGTGCCGGCCTTGCTCAGGCGGATCTTGTGATCGGCGATGGTTTCGGCCAATTCGTCGTGGCCGGGCAGGAACTCGTGCAGCGGCGGGTCGATCAGGCGGATGATGACGGGGTAGCCGTCCATAGCCTTGAAGAGACCCTTGAAGTCGTTGCGCTGGAAGGGCAGCAGCGCTTCCAGCGCCGCGCGGCGTTCGGTGGGGCTGTCGGTCATGATCATCTTCTGCACAATGGGCAGACGTTCAGCTTCGAAGAACATGTGCTCGGTGCGGCAAAGACCGATCCCCTGAGCGCCGTATTCGCGAGCGCGGCGGGCATCGTGCGGGTAGTCGGCATTGGCCCAAACGCCCAATGTGCGGAACTCGTCGGCCCAACTCAGCAGCTTGATCAGCCACGGATCCGAGATGTCGGGAACGTTGGTGTCCATCTGGCCGACGTAGACTTCGCCGACGGTGCCGTCGATGGCGATAAATTCGCCTTCTTTCACCTCAAGGTCGCCCACATACATGACACGGTTGACCATGTCGATTTCGAGAGCGGAGACGCCGACGACGGCTGGCTTGCCAAATTGGCGGGCAACCAGGGCGGCGTGGCTGGTGCGTCCACCGCGGCTGGTGAGGATACCCTGAGCGGCCAGCATACCGTGGACATCATCGGGCTTGGTTTCGGGGCGAACCATGATCACCTTCTTGCCCTCTTCCTTGGCCCATTTCTCGGCCAGGTCGGCGTCAAAGGCGATTACGCCCACGGCGGCGCCGGGGGAGACGTTCAGACCGGTGGCCAGCAGGCGACCATTATCCTTGGCATCCTTCTTGGCCTTGGCCGAGAACTGCGGGTGCAGGAAGAAGTCGATCTGATCGGGGGTGACACGCTTCACAGCTTCGGCCTTGGTGATGATGCCTTCTTCGGCCATATCGACGGCGATACGGACGGCGGCCTGGGCGGTGCGCTTGCCGTCGCGTGTCTGCAACATCCAGAGTTTGCCGTGCTCGACGGTGAACTCCATGTCTTGCATGTTGCGGTAGTGCCCTTCAAGGCGGCGGGCAATGGCATCAAATTCGGCGTAGGCTTCGGGCATCACTTCGGCCATCTTCTCAATGGGATCGGTGATGCGGATACCGGCGACTACATCTTCACCCTGGGCATTGACCAGGTAATCGCCTTCGAGTTTCTTTTCGCCGGTGGTGGCATTGCGAGACATGGCGACGCCGGTGGCGCTGTCGTTGCCCATGTTGCCAAAGACCATGGTCACAATATTAACGGCTGTGCCCAGGTTGTGGGCGATCCCGGCGGCATTGCGGTAGTCGCGTGCACGGCGGCCATTCCAAGATTTGAAGACGGCTTCGGTGGCCAGCCGTAATTGTTCAATCGGGTCGCTGGGGAATTCTTGACCGGTGAAGCGCCAGATGATCTTCTTGAACTCGACGCTCATCGCTTCCCAATCCTCGGCGCTGAGATCGGCATCGTTGGTGACGCCACGCTGGCGGCGATACTGCTCGATGACGTGCTCAAACGGTTCATCGGGGACGCCCATCACCACCGAGCCGAACATCTGGATCAGGCGGCGGAAGGAATCGTAAGCGAAACGCGGATCATTGGTCTTGCGAATCAACCCCTCCACGGTATCGGCGTTGAGGCCGATGTTGAGGACGGTGTCCATCATGCCGGGCATTGAGAATTTGGCGCCCGAACGGCAAGAGACCAACAATGGGTTGTTGGGGTCGCCGAACGTCTTGCCGGTGACCTCTTCAACCTTGCGCAACGCCGCAATTTCCTGCTCCCACAAACCGGCAGGAAATTGTTCGCCGGCAGCCAGATAGGCATTGCACGCTTCGGTGGTGACGGTAAAGCCTGGAGGCACGGGCACGCCGATGCGGGTCATTTCGGCCAAATTGGCGCCCTTGCCGCCCAACAACGCACGGACTTTGTCCCATTCGCCGCCGACTTTGGCTTCAGCCTGATCGACTTCGTCGAAGAGGTAAACCCACTTCGTCTCTTGTTTGTTGGACTCTTGCGAGAGGGGTTCAGCTTGAAGTGTAGACATTTGTTTCTCCTTCCAAATGGCCAGCCGTAACCGTTACGCCTGACACCTTTGGTGTGTGGACGATCCGAAAAATAGACTCTCATAAAAACATTGGGCTTACTGTCGCTTGTTCAAGGATAGGTGTGAGGACCCAATTCAAGCACCGTCTATTGTTCGGTATTGCGGCTAGCCAGCGGTGCGGTCGAGTGGCTGGTCAACTGGGGGGGAGGGGGACAGGAGATCGTAAGGAGAGGGGCGAATGGCGGGCGTCGGGGTTTGCGTGGGGCGGAAGCAGATGCGGACACTACATCTGCATCTGCTTCCGCCCCACGCAAACCCCAGCACAGAGACAAAAGTGAGTCCTATTTATTTTGCCGATTCACCAAGATTTCTAATGCAATCTACGGGCGATTCTTAGGACTTTTGGCCTACACTGGTGTTACAGAGAGATTATGTGAATCGCACCAGGAGAAAATCACTGTGACGAACCAGATGCCCGCTGCCCAGGAGCAGCCTTCATTTCCAGCGCTAACACTTCCAGCGCCTTCACCAGAAGCACCCGCCAAAACTCGTCTTCGTCAATGGGGACATAAACCGCTTCGCGCCCGACATGGATGGCGTTTTCGGGGATAAACTCGCCTGCGTCGTTGGTGTGGCCCAAAGACATACGTAGCTGCTGCTGGAGTTTGCGGCGGCGTGTGTCGCCCAGGTCTTCAATGAAAATGGCGACCTGATCACGGCGCCGGCCAATGTTGGCGATGCCGGCTTTGAGCGCCAATCCCTTCACCAGGATCTGGTAGAAGAGATTCTCCACCGCATCGGGGACGCGCCCCCGTTCGTCTTCAGCGCCGAAACGGTCGAGCAATTCCTGGCGCATGGTGTCGATCTCTTCCTGGTTGGTGAGGCCGGCAATGCGCCGGTAGAGTTGCAGGCGTAAGTTCTCTTCAGCCACGTAGCTGTGGGGGATTTCGGCCACGATGGGCAGATCGAGAATCACCGGCGGGGCGAGTGGATCGTCGATGGCGAAGGCGAGGGGCGTGCCGTCGTCGTCGGTGCGTGGCGCAGGACGTTTCGGCCCCATCTCGGCAGGCAGCGCTGCACCACCGTTGGCGGCCATGCGGTCGAAGCGAGCTTTTTTGTCGCGCATGTCGTTGATGGCCTGAGCCAGCAGACGTGTGTAGAGATCAAAACCCACGGCGGCAATCTGTCCATGCTGGCGTGCCCCCAGCAGTTCCCCAGCCCCCCGGATTTCGAGATCGCGCATGGCGATGCGGAAACCGGCCCCCAGTTCCTCGCTACTTTCCAGCAATGCTTCCAGCCGCCGACGGGCATCGAACGAAAGCGATGTGTGTTTTTCGTAGAGCAGGTAGCAGTAGCCACGCACTGAGCTGCGCCCCACCCGTCCCCGTAATTGATAGAGCTGGGCCAGGCCGAAATGATCGGCGCGGTTGATGATCATGGTGTTGGCGCGGCGGATGTCCAGCCCATTTTCCACGATGGTGGTGCAGACCAATATATCGATCTCGCCCTCGGCAAAGCGGATCATCACTTCTTCCAAATCGCGCTCCGACATTTGACCGTGGCCCACGCCCACCACCGCCTCCGGCACAAGACGGTGAACGCGCGCCGCGATCTGTTCGATCCCCTGCACACGGTTGTGCACGAAGAAGACCTGCCCATCCCGATCCAATTCACGCTGGATCGCCTGCTTCACCAGTACTTCGTCGTACTCCGAAAGGACGGTGCGCACAGGCAGCCGTTCCTGAGGCGGCGTGTTGATGGTGCTCATGTTGCGCACGCCGCTTAAACTCATGTGCAAGGTGCGCGGGATGGGCGTGGCGCTCAGTGTGAGGACGTCGATCTGTGTGCGCAGTTGTTTGAGCCGTTCTTTGTGCGAAACGCCGAAGCGCTGTTCCTCGTCCACCACCAGCAGCCCCAAATCTTTAAATTCCACATCCTGGCTGAGCAGGCGATGGGTGCCGATGACAATGTCCACGCTGCCTTCGCGCAAGCCTTGCAACACCTTTTCCTGTTGCGCCTGTGTGCGGAAGCGCGAGAGCATTTCCACGCGCACGGGGAAGGGCGCCAATCTTCGGCTAAACGTGCGGTAATGCTGCTGCGCCAGGACCGTGGTCGGCACCAGCACGGCGACCTGGCGGCTGTCGGTGACGGCCTTGAAGGCGGCGCGGATCGCCACCTCGGTTTTGCCGTAACCCACATCGCCGATGATGATGCGATCCATGGGCTGGGGTGCTTCCATGTCGTGCTTCACTTCGTCGATGGCGCGCAGTTGGTCTTCGGTCTCTTGGAAGGGGAAGGCGGCCTCCATCTCCTCTTGCCAGGCGCCGTCGGGGCTGTAGCTGTGGCCGACCACAACTTCGCGTTCGGCGTAGAGCGCCAGCAGATCCTCGGCGATGTCTTCCACCGCCTTCTTGGCCCGCTCCTTCACCGTCTGCCAGTCCGCCGTACCCAGGCGCGTAATCGAAGGCGGCACCCCACCGTCCCCGGCGCCCACGTAGCGGCTCAAGCGGTCGGCCTGATGCACGGGGACATACAGCTTGTCGCCCTGGGCGTAGTTGACCTGGAGGTACTCGCGCTCGGCGCCGCCCAACAGCAGGCGCACCAACCCTTCGTACTGGCCGATGCCATGCTCCATGTGCACCACGTAATCGCCCGATTTGACGTCGGCGAAGAAAAGTTCGGGGGCGACGGTGGACTGCGCCTTGCGCGACTTACGCGCCGCCGACTTACGCCAGCCGAAAAGTTCCACATCGGTGTAGAGGTGCAGCGTGCTTTCTTCGCTGCGCAAGACGAAACCGTCCCCGGCAATGCCTTGTAGCAGGGTGACGCCGGGCGCAGGCGGCTGCGGCAGTTCCGCTTGCAGGCGCACAGGGATCTCGGCTTCGTTTAACTCTTCCTGGACGCGCGCCGCCTGCCGTGTCACCAGGACGACACTTTGCGCAGCCTTGATGTGCTTTTCCACTTCGCGGATCAGCCGCTTCGTCTCACCGCCAAGCTTGGCCCAGGCACAAACGCCCGCGCCAGCGGCGTGTTGGCGCTTTCGGCGGTGCCGTCTAAACCGCCGAAGCCCAACAATAGCGGACGGCGTGCGCGCAACTGCTCGGTGATCTCCGCGGCGCTGAAAAAGCCGCCCACAAAACCTTCGGGCACTTCGCCGGTGCGCAGGAGTTCAGCATGGGTCTGCTCGGTGCGCCGTTCCATCTCCTGAATCTCGGTAAAGATGGCGGCGCCGTCGTCGACGAGCAGCAGGGCGTTATCGGGCAGGTGATCGAGTAACGACGCCGCTTTGCTGTAGACATAGGGCATGTACCACTCAATGCCGCGGAAACTGCGGCTCTCGGAAAGCGCGTCGGCCTCCTGGCGGATCTCTTCGCGGATCGCCAACAACAGGCGCGGGTCGTCGAGCAGGGTGTTGTCCACAGCAGAGACGGCGGCGTGAGCGGCAACGTCTCCTGCGCCGCGGGCCAGCCGTTCCAGCACTTTGGGGCCGTATTTGCTCAACGCCTCACTGCCAGGGCCGATCTCGATGCGATCCACGCGCCGCTCGGAGCGCTGTGTGGCCGGATCGAAGATGCGCAGGCTCTCCACTTCGTCGCCGAAGAGGTCGATGCGCACAGGGTGGGGCAGATTGGGCGGCCAGATGTCCACAATGCCGCCGCGACGGGCGAAGGTGCCCGGTTCTTCCACCACTTCCACCGGGTTGTAGCCGTTCTGCGCCCAGCGTTCGGTCAACTCGTCCAGGCGCACCAGGGCGCCCACACTCAAGGATCGCAGCGCCAGCCGCAATTCCTTGGCGGGCAACGTCTTCTGCATCAGCCCGGCCACCGAGGTGACCACAATCGGCGGCGGGCCGGATTTGCTTTGCAGCGCGGCCAACGCCGTCAACCGCTGTTGGCGGGTGCGGTCGCTCCAAAAGATCCGTTCGTAGGGCAGCGCGTCGGGGTCTGCAAAGAAGAGGGGGGAAGGGCCACTGTCCTCTGGTGGGGGCAGAAAGCTCGGCAATCGTTCGATCCAGCGTTGGGCCTGTTCGGTGTTCGTCGTCACAATTACCAGCGGCGCCCCGCGGTGGACAGCCAGACCCGCGGCCACAAATGGGCGCGCCGCTTCTAACAACGCCAGCGGTTCGGCGTTGCCTGCATTGCCGCCTTCATCGAGTAAATGCACAAAGGCAGGCAACTGGCGCAACAGCGGAAGCAAACCGGATAGGTTCATGGTGAGACCCCGAGGTGGGATTTTCGATTGACGATTTGCGATTGACTGGTTGAGTGTAGGGGTTTGCGTGGGGCGGAAGCAGGTATCGCTTCATGGGCGAGCGAGCCTTCCGCCCCACGCAAACCCCTACACGACCTGTAAAATTACAATCGCAAATCGTCAATCTTACGTCCCATTGTATCGATTCATCGCCGCCTCTACGCCCTCGAAAATCCAGCATTCGACGGCGTCGGCGGCGCGTTGGCGCAAAGGGCCGAAGATTTCTTCTTCCTGGGCCGAAAAGTTTTGTAGTACGTAGGCGGCGGGGTCCATGCGCCCGGGAGGACGCCCCAGCCCGACGCGCAGCCGGGGAAATTCTTGGGTGCCCAGGCGCTGGATAATCGACTTGATGCCGTTTTGCCCGCCCGAACTACCGTTAGGACGCAGGCGCAGTGTAGCCGTAGCTAAGTCGATGTCGTCTACCACCACCAGCAGATCGGCGGGTTCGACGTTGAAATAATGTACCAGTGGGGCCACGGCGTCGCCGCTGCTATTCATGTAGGTGAGCGGTTTGATCAGCAGCACCTTTTCGCGCACGCCGTTGCGCTGGATCCAGCCGTCGCCGATGCGTGCCTTATTTTGCATCTTCGCAAGTTCGATGCCATGACGCTGGGCGAGGATGTCGATAATCTGAAAGCCCAAGTTGTGGCGATTGCGCGCATACTGTGGGCCTGGATTGCCCAGGCCCACAATGGTTTTCATCTTTGCCACCGGTTCGATCCGATCTGGCTCTTTTTTTGAGAACAGGCTGCGCAGAAAATGCATCATCCTGCCCGGCTGATGGTCCATTCCAAAAGGCGTTTGCCCGCAAAGACGGCGAAGACGACCAGGAAGATCCCGGCGCTGTAGCGGACGCCTGTCATAAAACGTTCACGGAGACGGTCGATGGCCACGGCAGCGCCAAGTTCCTCGGTAAAGGTGGCCGCAAGGCCCGTCTCTTGTGTTGTCTCTTGCACAGCGGTTGTACTGTTGACCGTCTCCGCCGATGTGCTGTTGTCGCCTAGCGCCACCAGCGCCGGCGTAGGCGAAGGTTGCTCAACGGACGTCTCGGTGGTGGTGTTTGATGCTGCGCCGCCGCCGATATTGGGCTGTTGCACTTCCACCACTACAGGTGTTGGCTGCGGCACGGGCGTCGGCGTGTCGATGGGGATCGGCGTCGGCGTTGGGCCTGCTTCCTCGGCGGGCGTGGCTGTTGCTGTAGGCGTCGGCGGCTGGAGGTTCACGCTCAGGTTGGGCGCAAAATGCTCCGAATAGTTGCCGTCGGCCTTCACCACGCGCAGGCGGATAGAATATGTACCTGGGGCGAGATCGCTGGTCTGCCACACACCGAGTTGACCGTTGGTTACCTGGCGCGTGTTGCCGTCGAAGTAGATGTAGGCATCGTCGCCATTCGGTTCTTGCTTGTAGTAAAGCTCGTAGCGCTGGAAGGAATCGATGGCGGCAGTGCCGATGATGGGCACCGCCCCACCCACCGAACTGCCCGGCGCAGGTGAGGTGATCCCGGCGGACTGCGCCTGTAGGGGCAGCGGCAGTTGCCAGGTGCTGAAACTGATCACCAACATAAGCGCTGTGCACAAGCGCCACACGTACAAAGGGAATGCTTTCATGGTCTGTTACTGCGTTTCACTAGGATTGCTGCGCAAGTAGGCCACAATGGCCAACAACTGCTCATCGGTTAGATCAGGCCGTCCGCCGCTGGCGGGCATGACACCACCAGTCGTATTTTCGGGGTCGCCGGGCATGATGCCATTGCGGATCATTTCAACCACATCAGGCGCTGCATGGGCGAGGACAGCTTCCGAGTCAGTCAAATTGACGCCCAGATAGGGCACGCCTTCGCCTTCCGGTCCATGACAGGCGGCGCACGTCTGCTCGAAGAGCAATTTGCCCTCTGCGATTAACGCCGGATCGTCCATGTCGGGTTCCACCGGCGTCATTTGATCGCTTTCAGCCACCGTTTCCACCGCGAAGGCACTGCTCGCTTCGGTGATCGGCGTTTCTGCCGGCTGGCTGATCGCCACGAAAAAGAGGACGACGGCGGTGATGATGGCGGCAACCGGCGGCCAGGGGACAGCTTCTTCCTCGGCGCGGTTCAATTCACCCCGGTAGATGGCCGCCACACAGAAGACTGTGATCATCATGAAGGCCATCATCGCCAGGAAGGGAATGGTGACGAAGCCGAACCAGTTGATGTAGTCTGTAGTGCAGGGCACGCCTGTGCTGCATGCCGCCGGTGCACCGAAGATGGTGGTCTTCTGGAGCAGGTAGTGATAAGTTGACATACCCTGACCGAAAACCGAAAACGGCAGCACCAGGTACGCCAGGTGACGATCCCGGCGCAGCAGGCCGGCAGCCAGCAAAATCGCCAGTGGATACATCAAAATGCGCTGATACCAACAGAGCGCACAGGGTATGTAGTAGCGCACTTCGCTGAAGTATAGACTGCCCAGCGTGGCAACCCAAGCAGTGAGCAATGCGCCGTAATAGCCGTAGTGATTAAAACGGCCCAGGAAGTTTGTCTTAACTTGAGTGTCGGAATCGTTCATAGATGGATGGGTTAATCGGCTTCGTCAACCAAACGACGAATCTCGGCAGCTAGAGCCTGATAGTCGAACCCGTTCTCGAACAACTGCCCGTTGACGATAATCGACGGCGTGCTGTTCAGGCCCATGGAAATCGCCTGGCCTACCGAAGCTTGCACCTCGTCGGCGTACTTCTGGCTGACTACACACTGCGACAGCGCCTCGCCGTCCAGCCCCACTTCGTTGGCGTAGGAGCGCAGCCGATCCAGAGTAAAGCCGGCAGGCCCTTCGATGGTGGCGTTGAAGAGACGGTCGTGGTAGACCCAGAAACCACCCTGATCGGCGGCGCACTCGGCAGCCTGCGCCGCCAGGAAAGCACTTTCACCGTGGCTGGTCAACGGGAAGTAGTGATATTCAAAGCGCACTGTGCCTGCTGCCACGGCGCCTTCAGGCGAAATGTAGTTTTCCATTAACTGGGGCTTGATGGTTTGAGTCCACTGCGAGCAGGCGGGGCAGCGGAAGTCTTCCCAGCCCTGAATCACAACCGGTGCATCAGGGTTGCCCAACGAGCGGCGCGAAACCCACTCCGGCGGGTAGCCTTCGTAAACTTCAGCGGAGACGGGCGCCGGGCGATTGGCAAAAACCAGCGCCACCACCAACAAAAGGACGATTACCGCGCCTCCTCCCACGATGAGCAAACCTGTGGGAATGGGCTTGCGCTTGGGTGCAGCGGCGGCGCCAGCGCCAACCGGCCTCGACGTTTTCTTCGGATTCTGGGCCATAAAAATTTATACTCCTCTTCAAACGGAATTGGCACACGATCAGGAATGATTTCTTTGCTTAAGCCGAACCAAGTACAATCGGAGCACGTACAATCGGACAAAGTAGAATCGAAGAATGATTATAGCTTTTGTAGATTGTAGGCGCCAAACTTTTGAGCACTGTATACCGAGATAGAGAACTGTATACCGAGATAGAAAGGCTCCAACATGGATCTGCGCGACAAAGTCGCTATTGTGACCGGGGCCAGCCGTGGGATCGGCGCCGCCATTGCCGCCGAACTGGCGCAGGAAGGCTGTCATGTGGTGTTGGCGGCGCGCAATCAAGACGCCATCCTGGCATTGGCCGAGCGGCTGAACCGGCTGCACAAGGTGCGCACCCTGGCCGTGAAGGTGGACATTGCCGATCCCAGCGCGGTGACGGCGCTGGTGGAACGCACCGTGGCCGAATTCGGCGGCATTGATCTGCTGATCAACAACGCCGGCATGGGGATTTACGGATCGGTCGACGAAGTGAAGATGGCCGATCTGCGCCACGTTTTCGACGTGAATTTTTTCGGCGCGATTCAGGCGATGCAGGCGGTTGTGCCGGCCATGCGCCGGCGCGGCGGCGGTGTGATCGTCAACATTAGCAGCATTGTGGGCAAGTTCGCTTCACCGCTGGGTGGGGGCTACACGGCCACCAAATTTGCGTTGGAAGGAGCCAGCGCCGCCGCCCGCGCCGAGTTGAAGCGCGACAGGATCAAAGTCATCGTGGTGCGGCCAGGGTTGACAGAGACCGAATTTTCGCAAAATGCACGGGTGAGCGTGCCGGGGGCAGAGCATCGGCAAGGTGAACGTCACGCGCCGATGCAGGGCGTCGCCCCCGAAAAGGTCGCCCGCCGCACTGTGCGCGCCATTCAACGCGAAGAACGCGAGGTCTACATTTCCTGGTTCGACAGGCTGCTCGTCTTCGGATCGCAGATCCTGCCAGGACTTTTTGCGTGGGGATTGGTCTGGGCGGCGGCAATTCGACGCAAACGATTTGAAGAGGTTGGGCATGGGGACTAGGGATCGGGGACTGGGAACTGGGGACTGGGGACTGGGTTAAGCAAGGCACTTGTTATTGGGCGAGTTTACGCAACTCTACTGCACATCTTACCCACCCTGAACCATCATACCCAACCCAGTCCCCAGTCCCCAGTCCCCGATCCCCAGTCCCCAATCCCTAGTCCCCCACTAACAGTACGCAATGCCGGTGATCGTCACCGCCGAGGTGTCGCGCTCGTCGGCGGGGCAGGATTGGTAGGCCATCTCTGCGCCGTGGACGTTGCCCATCACTTTGAGCGCCAGGTAGCCGGGGGTGACACCGCAGACGTTGTTGCGGTTGCGGATACGCCCCACTGCCTGGAAAAAGCCTTCGGCGTCACCGGCGGCGAGGTGATCAATGAGGGTGCGGTCGGCGCTGCGCACTTGTAGGCGATCCTGCGCGGTGAGCGGGGAGCCGCCGAAGGCCGGGCCAACGTGGGCCAGGTCACCCGAAGCCACCACCAGCACGTTGCGCCCATGCAGGTGACGTTCCAATGTCTGCAAAAAGGTCTGCACTGGCGGGTGGGTGGCAGGGCTGCGCTCACTGCCGTAAAAGCGGTGCAGCGACCCCACCAGCACCGGCACGACGGGCAGTGCACGTCCTCGGCGCAGGTGGTGAAGCCAGACGGCCACCAGTTCCAGCGAGTGCTCGTTGACGTGGCGCAGTTCGCCGGCGTAGGCGGCGTCTTCGCCCAACGCAGTGGCCAGGGCATCGACGATCCCGGTTTCGGTGGGCAATGTGCCGAAGGGCGTGGCGTAGTGCTGCCGGGTGAGGGTGAAGAGATCGTCGCCGTGGTGATCGGTGCCGATGAGGACAGCCAGATCAGCCCCGTCTACGGCCTCTTCCATCGCCTGCCAGGCGTGCGCGTAGACGACGCCCCCGCGCGGGTAGTCGATGTGCGGGCTGAAAATGCCGGGGCGGGTGCTGCGTCCTTTGCCGTTGCCGTTTTTGCGCCCACCGGTCTGCGCCAGATAATCGTTGAGCAGACGCGCCAGTTCACGTTCTTCCGCCGGATACGATAGCCCTGCCAACGCCGCCGCCCGAAATGGACGCCGCCGGTATGCTTCGATTTTGGCGTGTAAGGCTGCTGCTGAACGCTGGTTTTCGAGCAGGAGCGCTTCGTCTAACGCCGTCAACACTTCGCCGATTGTCACCACATCAAGGCTCACCCCGTAGCGGACGCTCAACGCCGCGGCCAGCGCTTTGGCGTCTTCCTGTGAACCGTCACACAGCATCAGCAGCGGACCAAAAAACTGTGGCACCAGCAGCGAACCTTCGGTCAACTCCAGTGGATCTTGCAAAAGATAGTAATCGCTGCCATTCTGCCGGTAAGGACGCACGTCCACGGCGCGCAATTTGGGGAAGAGGAGATTTTTGTCGCGAAGCATGGTTGGTCCTTTGGGAAAAATGAGTAAGGAGTAATGAGTAAGAGTAACGCACGCATTCATTTCACTTGAACGAAGTCACGTTCAAGTTTGACGAAGGCCACGCATTCCCCTTACTCATTACTCCTTACTCGTTATTTACATTGCCACCGGCGCCATCCCGCGGATCTGCGCCACAATGTGCGGCAGCTTTTCGAGGACATAATCTATCTCTTCTGCGTTGTTGCTACGCCCCAGGCTGAGGCGAAGAGCGCCCACCGCCAGCCGCGGCGGAATGCCCATCGCTTCGAGGACGTGGCTGGGCTGCTGGGCGGCGCTGGTGCAGGCGCTGCCACTGCTGGCGGCGATGCCGGCCAGATCGAGGGCGATGAGCACACCTTCGGCTTCTACACCTTCGATGACAAAGCTGGCGTGGTTGGGCAGACGTTGTGTTGGCGAACCGGTCAACTGTGCGCCATCCACCGCTGCGAGGATGCCGCCGATCAATCGGTCGCGCAGGAGCTGCAAGCGCTGCATTTCGTTTTCACGTTCCGCTTCGGCCAGCGCCAGCGCCTTCGCCAGCGCCACAATGCCGGGGACGTTTTCGGTGCCGGCGCGGCGGCTGTTCTCGTGGCTGCCGCCGGTGAGGACGCTGTGGAAGGGCGTCCCCTGGCGCAGGTAAAGCAAGCCGACGCCTTTAGGTCCGTAGAATTTGTGGGCGGTGGCGCTAAGGGCATCGACGTGTAACTCGTTCACGTTGATGGGCAATTTGCCCACGGCCTGCACAGCGTCGGTGTGGAAGGGAATCTGCCGGGCGCGGCAGCGCGCCCCGATTTCGGCAATGGGCAGGATCGTGCCCACTTCGTTGTTGGCGTACATCACACTCACCACAGCCACATCGTCGCCGAGGAGAGCCTCCACAGCGGCAGGATCGACCTGTCCTTCGCCGTCGACGGGCAGCAGCGTCAATTCAAACCCATAGTGATCGCGCAGATCGAAGGCTGTTTCCAGCACCGCTTTGTGCTCGACAGGCGTTGTCACAATGCGATTGGCGCCGTTCTGTTCACGGCGGGCGAGGGCGATGCCACGCAGGGCGGCGTTGTCGCTCTCTGATCCGCCGCCGGTGAAGATGATCTCGTTCGTCTTTGCGCCGAGGATCTGCGCAACCGTGCGACGTGCGCCATCCAAACCGGCGTGGGCTTTGCGTCCTGTGCGGTGGATGCTCGACGGATTGCCGTAAAATTCGCCCAGGTAGGGCAACATCGCCTCCACCACCTCCGTCCGCACCGGCGTGGTAGCGGAATGATCGAGGTAGATGTTCATGGTTGGTGTCCTTTCTGGGGGATTGGGGACTTGGGATTGGGGACTGGGGATTGGGGACTGGGGATCGGGTAAAGTTTGTGTTGCTGTAACTACTGGATCTTGTTTGAAAGAGATTAGGCGATTCAGGAATTTGGGGATTTTCACGATACATGTCTACCCAGTCCCCGATCCCAAGTCCCCAGTCCCCGATCCCAAGTCCCCAGTCCCCGATCCCAAGTCCCCAGTCCCCGATCCCCTGCTTTCCCCGATTCTAGCATCGCGATCCCTGCGGGTCAACAAACGAAGATTTGGCCCAAAGTTGCCATCAATGCGGTTGAGGTCTACAATAATGAAATTCCCTTAAACCGGTACAGTTGAATCTCGTTCGCCTGTCTTTAAGAAAAGGCCCAGATATGTCCAATTCACCGCAAAAAGAGCAACCGAAATCTGCCCGCGCCTCGCATGATCCATATGCCGCGTTTCGCATTCCGGCCTACCGACTGTATGTGGTGGGCTGGTTTATCGCCATGGCAGGGACGCGCATCCAGAGTGTCGCCATTGGCTGGGAAATGTATCAGCGGACAGGCGAGGCGCTGTCTTTGGGGCTGGTGGGGTTGGCGCAGGCGATACCGACTATGCTGCTGGCGCTGCCTGCCGGCTACCTGGCCGACCGTTTCGACCGCTCGCGGCTGGTGATGATCAGCCTGGGCGCGATGACGTTGACTTCGCTGGCGCTGGCCTGGCTCTCGTTCACGCAGGGGCCGACTTCGTGGATGTACATCTTCCTGTTCCTCGACGCGGCGGCGGTGATGATTGGCCGCCCGGCGCGGGTGGCGCTGCTGCCGCAGATTGTGCCGGCGGAGGTCTTCCCCAACGCGGTGGCGTGGAACACCAGTTTGATGCAGATTTCGGGTGTGGCCGGCCCTGCATTGGCTGGGTTGGTGATTGTCTTCAGCGTGCCGCTGACCTATGTGCTGGCGGCCACCAGTTCGCTGCTATTCATGGTGGCGCTGTCGCGCTTCAAGTTCGATTTCGACACCAAACCGACGGGCAACGCTTCCTTCCAAAACCTGGTTGCCGGCATCCACTTTGTATGGAAGACGCGCATCATCCTGGCCATGATTTCGCTCGATCTTTTCGCCGTGCTGTTGGGTGGGGCGGTCTACTTGCTGCCCATCTACGCCGAGGAAATCCTCAACGTGGGCGCCACCGGCTTCGGCTGGCTACGTGCAGCACCGGCCATCGGCGCTTTCTGCATGGCGGTGACCATGATCTACCTGCCGCCGATGCAGAAAGCCGGGCGCAACCTGCTGTTGACGGTGGCCGGTTTCGGCGTCGCCACCATCATCTTCGGCCTTTCCACCAATTTCTGGCTCTCGTTCGCCATGCTCTTCCTCACCGGCGCGTTTGACAATGTCAGCATGATCATCCGGCAGACGTTGCAGCAGTTGCTCACCCCCGATCACATGCGCGGGCGGGTGGCGGCGGTGAGCAGCGTCTTCATCGGGGCGTCGAACGAGTTGGGCGGCTTTGAATCGGGGGCAGTGGCGCAGGCGTTTGGTCCTGTCTTTTCGGTGGTGAGCGGCGGCATCGGCACGCTGGTCGTCGTGGCCGTCACCGCCTGGGTTTCGCCCAGCCTGCGCGCCTTTGGCGCTTTAAACGAAGCGCGTCCGATTGAAGTCAAAGAAGAAGTCAAGGATCTGAAGGCGAAACCGGCTGAGTCGCCGGCAGATTGACAGGTGAAGTAGGGGCTTGCATGGGACCGAAGCAAGCCCCTACTTCACCTGTATGGTTACTGGCTACTCATCATCTTCGATCTGAAACGAATCAAACACATTGCGTACGAGATCGTCCAGTTCGGCGCGTTCGTCATCGGTCAGCGGTGGGAACATCTCGCTGCCCGATCGTCCGGCGTAGAGGAACGATGCTGTAAAGGCAATACCCTCTTCGACGTAGCTCATTCGCTTCATTCGTATAAGGTCATTGGCCAGTCTGAGTTCGAGTTCTTCGATTTCATAACCAAGCGCATTGGTGCGTACATTACGCGAGATCACCTGCGAGCCGGGCTGGTTTTCCAGCGCTTCGATGGTCAGATCGATATATTCTTCGAGTTCCATGTCGCCAAACCCAGCTTCGTTGAGATCCTCTTCTGCAATAGAGAGCACCAGGCTGTTGCGTGGGTTACCGTAACACTTAAGGGTGGCCCGGCAGACGTTGGCGAAACCATCGGCGCGAATGGTTGTACTCCACTCGGCAGGGGCCTGAATTTGAAATGCGACTTTGCCTTCGCTGGTATATTGCTGCACAGCCCCGAAAGCGCCAATGATGGGTGTAGGCGTGGGCGGAGGCGCCATCGGCGTGGGTGCATCTTCGGCAGGACGATCGACGGTTATAAAATATCCGCCAGGTGCGCCGCCATAGTCCTCTACCAGGACATAATACAGACCATCCTGGGGCGCTTTGTAGCTCAATTCTGCATCTGTGCCGAAGAGGCCGCCGCCGGTATCGTCATCAGAGGGGTTGTCGGCAAAGTCCATATCAAGTTGAGGAATGGCAACTAATAGCGTTGGATCGACCATAATCGCCTCAGCAAGAAGATAGACCACTTCACCGGCTTTCATCGCCAGCGTGTAGACATCGACATCTCCCTGATAGTCAATGTAGCCGGCGATTTTGTCCCCTACGCGCAAAGACTCCAGCCCCTCTTCCAGTTCATTATAGGGTGTAAGATCGATATCGGCATTGAGGATCAGGGTGCCGGTGGCATCTTCGGTGTCGAAATTTTCGGGCCGGTTGATCAGGACAAAGTAGATGCCTTCCGTGCGCGGCACAAACGAGATGGTCTCATCCTGATCATTCTGCAAGAAGGCGCTGGCAACAGAGTATCCCCAGGCAGGTTGTACATAGATGGAGACATCTCCACCGCCTGTAAAGGCTACGTCGAATTCGAGTTTCTTCTCTTCTTCCTCTTCGGGATCGCTGCCTGTGACAATGTCATCTTCGCCCAGTTCAAAAACAAGCAGTATATCGTCTGGTTCCCGCTCGAAGGTGAATTCGTGCTCGGCGCTGGTTTTGTCTTTAGAGAGCCGGTTGCTGATCAGGGCGGTGCGTTCTGTATCCTCTTTCATTCGCGCGACAAGCGGGGCCAGATCGGCAGCCGAGGCGACCAAAGCAAATTCATTGTTGGCAAAACTGAAGCCCGAAATGCCGATCACCTCACCGATCTCCGAAACCAGGACGCCGCCACTCTGTCCACCGGCGATGGTGGCGTCGGATTGAAAGTAGGTCAGGTTCAACGGTTTCCACTCGCGCAAGCGCGAAATCAGGCCACGGGATATGGTAGGCTGTGGAAACTCTTCTACCTCACCCGGATAGCCGATTAAGTAAACATCGCTGCCGATGATCAAATCCTCACCGTCGACCAGCGCCAGCGGGGGTTCGTCAACTTCAATGGGGCCAATGAGCGCCAGATCGGCCATGAGATCCCAGTTGAAGACCGGGGCGTCTTCAATCTCCACACCGTCGGCAAAGACCACACGCACTTTCTCTTCGGGCCAAACCACATGTGCATTGGTAAGCAAATAGCCGCCCTCTAACAAAACGGCACTGCCAGAACCATTTTCTGTCTCAATAAAAGCCACCGACGGCGAAACAGATTGAAAGATCACCGCGGGGCGCAGTGGCTCTGTGTCTAGATTGCGTGTGGGAATCGCAACAGGCGAAAGTGTGGCCGTCGCCGTAGGACGTGCAACCGCTACAGGCAATGAAGCCGGCGTCGGCAACAATGTCTCAAGCAGATCCGCTGAAGGCAGGGCCGTTGTACAGGCGGCCAAAAACAAAACAAGCAGCAGTGTGGCAAGTTTCTTGGGCATGGGTTCACCTTAAATTCGAGTTGAGGTTAATATGGTACGGGGAGATGCTGCACAAGCCGGCCAATATGGGTGTCGGTGGAGGTAACGCCAACTTGTATGAATAGGCAGTATACTGTGTATTTGCAGGAAACAAAACTGATCGTATGGCTAGTTTTTGTGCCGGTTAACCATGCATTGGAGATTCACCCCAAACTGCGTTATAGTAGCCGATGGACGATTTAGGACGGCAGGGTGGCCGCGACTGCATCGCCGCGGCAGATTTGCCGATATCAGATGAAACATTGCATTTACAACGACTTAGGAGGTCGGTTCCATGACAACCATCGAAGCGATTGTCGGGCGTCAGGTATTGGACAGCCGCGGCAATCCTACGGTAGAGGTGGATGTAGTGCTCGAAGGCGGCGCGCTCGGACGGGCCGCCGTGCCCAGTGGCGCCAGCACAGGCGCGCATGAGGCGGTGGAGCTGCGCGACGGCGACAAGGCCCGCTATGGCGGCAAGAGCGTAGAACAGGCCGTAGACAACGTCAACACCGTCCTGGCGCAGGAATTGGTGGGGGCCGATGCGCTCGATCAGGTGGCCATCGACGAGTTTATGATCGAACTCGACGGCACCGAGAACAAGAGCAACCTGGGCGCCAACGCCATCCTCGGCGTGAGCCTGGCCGTGGCCAAGGCCGCCGCCGACGCGCTGGGCCTGCCGCTCTACCGCTACCTGGGCGGCGTGGGCGCACGCACCCTGCCCGTGCCCATGATGAACATCCTCAACGGCGGCAAGCATGCCGTCAACAGCACCGACTTTCAGGAATTTATGGTGATGCCGGTGGGCGCCGAATCGTTCAGCGAAGGGCTGCGCTGGGGATCCGAGATCTACCAGTCGCTCAAAAAGGTGCTGCACGACGCCGGTCACAGCACCAACGTGGGCGACGAAGGCGGCTTTGCCCCCAGTCTGGGTGGCAATGTGGCCGCGGTGGAAGTGATCCTCAAGGCGATTGAAAAGGCCGGCTACCGCCCCGGCGAAGATGTCTACATCGCCCTCGACCCCGCCAGCAGTGAACTCTACGACGAAGCCAGTCACCGTTACAAACTGCCCATCGAAGGGGTGGAACTGAGCAGCGAAGAGTTGGCCGCGCTGTGGACGGATTGGGCCAATCGCTTCCCCATCATCTCGATTGAAGACGGCATGGCCGAAGACGATTGGGACGGCTGGAAATTGCTCTACCAGAAGATCGGCCACAAGGTGCAACTGGTGGGCGACGACCTGCTGGTGACCAACGTCAACCGCATTGAGCGCGCCATCCACGAGAAGGCGTGTAATTCGCTGCTGTGCAAGGTCAACCAGATCGGCACGCTCACCGAATCCATCGCCGCCATCGAGATGAGTCACCGCGCCGGCTGGTCTGCCGTGGTCAGCCACCGCTCCGGCGAAACCGAAGACGCCACCATCGCCGACCTTGTGGTCGCCTTCAACACCGGCCAGATTAAGACAGGCGCGCCCGCCCGCAGCGACCGCGTCGCCAAGTACAACCAACTCCTGCGCATCGAAGAAGAATTGGACGCGATTGCGCTCTACGCGGGGATCGATGCGTTTCCGCACATGCGGTAGGGGACGTAACATGTACGAGTTTGCGTGGGGCGGAAGGTGTGTTCGCCAATGAAACGGAATCCGCCTCCGCCCCACGCAAACCCCTACGGCGACCTGCCAGGTTTTCTGAAACCTGGCAGGTTTTTTGTTGCCGCTTGTCGGCGCTGACAACCACTTGTCGGCTTTTTTGACCGTTCATTTGCACTTTCGAGACGAGATCGGCGCTGCCTGTTATGCTGGCGCACAGGCTGTGGATGCTCCACGGCTTGTGATTCTGAACCTTCGCCGCAAGACCACGGAGGCGCTGCCTATGCACACACTTTCACGACGGTCGTTGCTGACCTGGCGCTCGCCAACTGAAGAGGCGCCGCCCCTGGATCAGCCACACCAGGATCAGTCGATCCGCCCCACTTTGGCTGCCAACGCCGAGATTGTCCACCTGCTCAACCGCACTACCTGGGGACCGCGCCCCGAGGAAGTCGCCCACGCCGAGGCCATCGGCTATGACGCTTTCCTCGAAGAACAGCTTGCACCGGCAAGTTTGGAAGACGCAGCGGGCGACGCCGCGATTGCCAAAGTCGCCATTTTGGGGCTGTCGCGCGCCGAACTCTACCGCATGCACGACAACGACGGGCGTTGCCGCAAGGCGCTGATCGACGGCTTCCTGGCGCGCACGATTCACAGCCGGCGCCAGCTTTTCGAGCGGGTGGTGGAGTTCTGGGCCGATCACTTCAACATCTCCGCCGATGCCTACGTGCCCGATCTGGTGATCTTCCAGCGCGAGGCGATCCGCAAACACGCTTTTGGCCGCTTCCGCGATCTGCTCTTTGCCACAGCCAAAGCGCCGGCTATGCTCTACTACCTCGACAACTTTGTCAACGTGGCGGCTCACCCCAACGAAAACTATGCCCGCGAACTGCTCGAACTGCACACCCTGGGCGTGGACGGCGGCTACACCGAAACCGACGTTAAAGAAGTCGCCCGCGCCTTCACAGGGTGGACGGTTCACCCACGCACCCGCGACGGTTTCTACTTCAACCCCACGGAACATGACATGGATCCCAAAACGGTGCTCGGCCACAATCTACCCGGCGGCCGCGGCATCGAAGACGGTCTCCACGTGTTGCACATCGTCGCCCACCACCCGTCGACGGCGCGCTACATCTGCAAAAAACTCTGTGTACGCTTCGTCAGCGACCGTCCTCCGGTGGCCCTCATCGACCGCATGGTGGAAACGTGGCAACAGACCGACGGCGAGATTGTCGCTGTGCTGCGCGTGCTTTTCCAGTCTGCCGAGTTCAAGGCATCGGCGGGGCAGAAGTTGCGCCGCCCGTTGGATTTCCTTGTAGGCACACTGCGAGCCACCGGCACACGTGTCCTGCGTTGGTGGAAGTTGGAAGAGATCCTCAGCGACCTGGGGCAACCGCCCTACGGCTGGTCGCCGCCCAACGGCTACCCCGACGTGGCCGGGGCGTGGATCAACACCAGCGGCATGCTGGCGCGCTGGAACGTGGCCATGTTGCTCACCCACAGCGCCTACAGCGACGCCGGCGACAGCGGCTACGCCCTGCTCGCCAACCTGCGTGATCGCATCGGCAGCCCACAAACTGCCGGCGCCCTTGTCGACGCCGTGGCAGCCCAGGTTTTTGGTGCATCCCTTACCGGCGCCGCCCGTGACCAATTCGTCCGCTACCTTGCCGACGATTTCACCGCCGACACGCCCATCTCGTCTATCACCATCGGCAAAAAACTGGCCAGCCTCTACGGGATCATGCTGGCATCGCCCTATTTTCAGTGGAGATAAGGGGGATTGGGGACTGGGGATTGGGGACTGGGGACAGGTTAGAGTTTACACCGCCTCCATTGTCCGCTCTCTCCTTGAGAATGATTAGGCGATTAAGGGATTGGGTGATTTTCGATTCAACGTGTCTACCCAGTCCCCGATCCCCAGTCCCCGATCTCCCCAGAGGAGAACAACCATGACAAAAACCACTTCAATCGCTACACTCAATCGCCGTGATTTCCTGGGCGCGATGGGATCGGTGGGGGTGCTGGGGGCGAGTAAGTCGCTTTTCCCGGCGTGGATGCCCCGGCTGGCCTTTCGCGATGTGAAACAGACCCAATCCGCCGCGCCGGGCGATGTGCTGGTGAATATCTTTTTGCGCGGCGGTATGGACGGGCTGAGCGTGGTGGTGCCCTACAGCGAGGGGGCCAACTACTACGACGCCCGCCCCAGCCAGGCCGTGGCCGAGCCAGGACGGGCCGGCGGCGTCCTCGATTTGGACGGGCGCTTCGGGCTGCACCCCAGCATGGCCGCGCTCAAAGAGCCGTTCGACGCCGGCGATCTGCTGCTTGTCCACGCCACCGGCTCGATTGATCCCAGCCGCTCCCACTTCGACGCCATGCAGTTTATGGAAGCAGGCGTCCCCGGCGACAAGACGTTGAGCACGGGCTGGATTGGCCGTCACCTACAAAGTGCAGCGTGGCAGAACAATTCGCCCTTCCGCGCCGTGGGCATGGGGGCGATGGTGCCCGCTGCCCTGCGTGGACCGGTGTCGCCGCTCTCGATCCGGTCGATTGCCGACTTCCACTTCAAAGGCCGCGAGGACGAATTGCGCCGCCTGCAACAGACGCTGGCCATGCTCTACACCGTCGACGCGCCCACCGACGCCCTCGACACCCAGGCCGGTCTCGTCTTCGAGACGCTGGAGATGCTGAGCAAGATGGACGCCGTGGGCTATCGCCCAGAGAACAACGCCCTCTACCCCGAAACCGAATTTGGGCTGGGGCTGCGCCAGGTGGCCCAATTGATCAAGGCCGATGTGGGCCTCGAAATCGCCTGTGTGGACCTGGGCGGCTGGGATACCCACGAAAACCAGGGCACCACCGACGGCGAGTTTAACGCCCTCCTCACCGAATTGGCCGGCGGCTTAAGCGCTTTCTACGCCGACATGGGCGAACGCATGGCCCGTATCAGCGTCGTTACCATGAGCGAGTTTGGCCGGCGGCTACAAGAAAACGCCAGCCGCGGCACCGATCATGGACATGGCAACGTCATGTTCCTCATGGGCGGCGGCATGAAAGGCGGGCAGGTCTACACCGACTGGCCCACCCTGGCCCCCGCCGCATTGAACGACGGCGATCTCGCCATCACCACCGACTACCGCGATGTCCTCGCCGCCGTGGTCAACGGGCGGCTGGGCAACCCGGCGCTGGATCAGATTTTCCCCAATCACAGCGTCACCGCGCTCGATCTTGTTCATTCGATCTAAGAAGGGATCCACAGATTGCACAGATTTTAAGGATGGCAGAAATAGAACGCAGATTGAGCGGATTGGGCGGATTTTTCGGATTCATTTCTCAAAACATTTATTTCTCAAAACTCTGTAAAATCCGCTTTGATCCGCCCAATCCGCTCAATCTGCGTTCTATTTCTCCTCCTTCTGACATCCATAAATCTGTGCAATCTGTGGCTCACCTCTGCATTCTCACGTGAAAGGAATCCTGGTATGCGACGCATGATCATCGCGATTTTGTCTGTCACGGTCCTCTTAAGCACGTCGGTGGCGGCGTGGGCGCAGGAGGGGACCTCTGTCTTTTTGCCGGGGGTGGTGGCCGCCGGGAAGAACGCCACGAACAATCCCGCCGAGACGCCGGAGGAACGGGCGATTGCGCTGGTGGCGGCTGTGCCCGACATGGCGCTACACCTGTCTCGCTACCCTGATTGGACGGGCAATGCCTGGGCCGAAAACGATGAGGGGACGATCTACGGGGTGGACTTCTACAGCGAAGCCGCAGATGAGTGGTTGGGCAACGGCCGCGTAGACCTGGACCAGAACAGCGTCCTCAATTACTACGCCCCACGCGAGCTGACGCCCGACGAATTCCAGGCCGGGCTGGCGCGTGTCAAGCCCTTCCTCGACGACGATCCCGAAGTGCAGGCGCGCCTGGCCCCCAACCCCGATTTCTGGTACGAGAGCATCTACTACAACCGCTGGGATCAGGTGTGGGAAGTCTACTACGAGCGAGGATTGGATGCCTTCGTCGTCGCCATGTACGTTGACGACGACAACATCTACGTCGATTCGGTCTACGATCCCTACGGCTTTGAAGAGGCCGAAGCGCTGGAAGAACAGCGCAACCGCGCCATTTCGCTGGCGTGGGAAGCCCCCGGCATTGACGTTGCCATTGAGGGCGTAGATAATTGGAAAACTTACGCCGAAAAGCAAAGCGACGTCCTCTGGACGGTAGAATTCGCCACCGCAGATCGCTCCCTCTTCGCCGCCCTCGTCAACATTGAGACGTGGGAAGTGATTGAGGTGGGGAAGTGAGGGGTGGGGATTAGGGACTGGGGATTAGGGACTGGGGATTAGGGACTGGGGATTAGGGACTGGGGACAGGGTAGACACGTTGAACTGAATATCGCTCAATCCATTAATCGCCTAATCATTCTTAAGGAACGAGCGGACAATTGAGGCGGTGTAAACTCTACCCAGTCCCCAGTCCCTAATCCCCAATCCCCAATCCCTAACCACACCAGAAAGTTTCCGATGAGAACACCAGCGCACGCAACAACCCAAACTCGCGCCACGTTTCCCAGCCTGCGTCAATCGGGCTGGGTGCGTCGCTTGTTGGCTGTGACCGGGGCGACGGCACTGCTGGCGCTGTGGACATGGTCGATCCGTTCAGGCCGATTGGATTGGGATCCGCCCTTCACCGGGCTGGACAGCCTCAGTTTCAACCCCTATTGGCTGGGCGTTTCGGCGCTGGAGTTGGCGCTGCCTGTGGTGATCTTGCTCGTCTTCAGCCGCACCGCCCTCTTCCGCCGCGCCGTGACGTCGCTCAGCGGCGCCGGCGTCATCGACACAGAGGACGCGCCCTGGCTGCTGCTTGTCCTGGCGCTGTTGCAGGGCGTCGCCATCTTCTACCAGCACAGCATCGACAGCATGATGCAAGACAGCACCATGCTCGGCTACTTCGTCGTCCTCGCCGCGGGGATGTTGGGCGGCTGGCGCATCGGGCTGATTACCGGCGTGGTGGCCATGTTCGGCATCGGCACCCAGGAATACCTCACCTGGGAGTGGGTGGAAACCTTCTCGCTGGCCGAATATCTGGGCTACGCCATCCTCGACAACCTCTCGGTGATGGTGGCGCCGTGGCTGGGTTTTGTGGCCGGTCACCTCTTCGACGGGCTGCCACGCAGGCGGCGCTTCAACCCCGGCTTTGCGCTGATCATCGCCCTGATCCTGCACCTGGGGATCGGCCTCAGTGTCGTCGTCGGCTATGACGACCTGGGTTACTACTCGGATCGCTTCCTGCCCAGCGCGCTGATGACGGGCCTGGCGCTGGTGATGGTGGCGCTGATGGCCCGCGACGTCCAATCCGAAGAGGCGCGCCGCCACGCCGAAGCCGCCGGCCTCACCCTGGCCCAAACCGAGCGCGATCTGGCCCAAACTCAACTGGCGCTGGCCCAGGCCGAACTGCGCGCCCTGCACGCCCAGATCAACCCGCACTTCTTCTTCAACTCGCTCAATACCATCCGCTACTTCATCCGCACCGAACCCGAAACCGCGCGCGATCTGCTCACCAAGCTCTCCGAAATCTTCCAACGCTCACTCAGCGCCGGCGAATTCGTGCCGCTACGCGAAGAAATCAACCACGTGGAAGCCTATCTCGCCCTCGAAAAAGCACGACTCGAAGAAAGGCTCCAGATCGTGTGGACAAACCTGGCCGAAGAGCAGCTCGATCTGTTCATCCCCACGCTGATCCTGCAACCGCTGGTGGAAAATGCTGTGATCCACGGCATTAGCCCGCGCACCGAAGGCGGCGCGCTGCACATCGTGATCAACCAGGTGGGCGACGATCTGCTGCTTCAGGTGGACGACAACGGCGTCGGCTTTGAGCCGCCCGTCCTCGACGGCAGCGTTGTGCCCGAAGCGCCTGTCGACGAAGCGCGAACACGTCCTGCCATTGGGTTGCGCAATGTGGACAGTCGATTGCGCCGGCTCTACGGCCCAGCCCACGGGCTGATCCTCACCTCTAAACCCGGCAAAGGCACGCGCGCCATCGTCAAAATTCCAGTGAAAGCAGGGCAGACATAAGATGATCCACAGATTATACAGATTTTAAGGATTGCAGAAGGAGGAGAAATAGAACGCGGATTGGGCAGATCAGACAGATATTACAGAGTTGTGAGAAATGAATCCGAAAAATCCGCCCGATCCGCTCAATCCGCGTTCTATTTCTGCAATCCTTAAAATCTGTGTAATCTGTGGATCGATTTCTCCTGTAACCTCGTGGATTACGGTTTTTCTAAGTTGCGTCAAAGGTGAGGACACGACATGAAGATCCTGATTGTGGACGACGAGCGCCCGGCCCGCGGGGAACTTACTTTCATGTTGGGCCAGATTGAGGCAGGCGCCGAGGTGGCCGAAGCGCGCAACGGCGCCGAAGCGCTGGCCCACGTCACCCGCCAACGCCCCGACGTCGTCTTTTTGGACATTGCCATGCCCGGCATGAGTGGCCTGGCCGTGGCCGCCGCTCTGCTCGACGACCCGGCTCCGCCGCTTATCGTCTTTGCCACCGCCTTCGACGCCCACGCTGTGCGCGCCTTCGAGCTGGCCGCGCTGGACTACGTGGTGAAGCCCGTCTCAGAGCAGCGGCTGGCGCAGACGATGATCCGTGTGCGCGCCGCCCTCAACGGGCGCGATCTCCGCCGCAAACAACAGGAGTCGGTGCGCAGCTACCTCCAGCAAACGCTCCCCGCCGACGCCCCGCGATTGGACAAAGTGTGGGCCGAGCGCGAGAACGAAACCGCCGTCCTCGTGGCCTATGCCGACATCCTGTGGGTGGAAGCCGACAACAAAAAAACCTACGTGCAGACGACACAAGGCGAGCGACTCTCGCTCCGCTCCACGCTCAAGGAATTAGAAGAACGCCTCGCCGCCCACCACATTGTGCGCGTCCACAAAGCCTACCTGGCCAATCTCGACCACGTCGCCGAGATCGTCCCCTGGTTTTCCGGCACCTACGTCCTGCGCATGGACGACGCCGCGGGCACTGAGATTCCACTTTCGAGGCAGTATGCGAAGGTGATTCGCGATATGAGTAATGCGTAAGTAACTGTACAGGTGACGTACCGTAGGGGTTTGCGTGGGGCGGAAGGCTCGCTTGCCAATGAAGAGACACTTGCTTCCGCCCCACGCAAACCCCTACATCTTCATCCCATACCCAATCCACCCCCAGTGCTCATAGTCGACCACTTTGGCAAAGCCGGTCTTTTCGTAGAAGCGGATGGCGCGTTGGTTGCGTTTGCCCACGCCCAGGTGCACGGCAGAGACGTTCAGTGCGCGCAAGCGCGCCAGGAAAGTCTCAATCATGCGGCGGCCATTGCCCTGTCCCTGGCCGATAGGGAGCAGATCGATGTGCAGGTGGGCGGGGTAGTCCACCAGTTCGGGATGGGGGGTGGATGTTTCGTGGAAGGCGCGGATCATGCCGGCGTCGGGTGATTGGTCGTCGGCGGGCGGCAGCGGATAGCGCGCCCGCAGCACGGGATACCAATCCCGTTCACAGCGGTCGGCGAAGGCGACGCTGTCGCGTGTCCCCAGCACGTAGCCCACAGGCACGTGGTTGTGGGTGAGCGTGAAGGCCAGGTCGGGTTCGTAGGCCAGGTAGGGCGCGACATACATGTGGCCCAACAACTCTCGATCCTGGTAAAGATGTGTGGCGTCGGCGCCGCTGTCGCCCGTCTTCAAGCAGACGTCGTAGAGCGCGCCAATGTCGGTTGGGTGGTAAGAACGAATTGCGAATGACATGGTTCCTCGGATTGCGGATTGCGAGTTGCGAATGAATGCAGGGGTTTTGGGGCGGCAGGAGTGCACGCTTCATTGGCGAGCGAGCTTTCCGCCCCACGCAAACCCCTACGCGCCCCACCACGCTTCTCCCTCAGCGCGGTGCGCTTTGAGATAATCTTGATCAAGATCCAGCCCCAACCCCGGCGCAGTGGACACTTTCATTTTGCCGTCTTTGATCACGATGGGGTTCTGGGTGGCCCACTGGTATTGATCGGCGCGCACGGAACATTCCATGAGCGGGCAGTTGAACAGTGCCGCCGAAAACTGTTGCGACGCCATGTTGAGGATCAAGCCGCTCACGTTGTGCAGGCAAACGGGGATGCGGTAGAGCGCGGCCAGGTCGGCCATTTTTTTGACGCCGGTGATGCCGCCGCTGTTGATTAGATCGGGCTGGAGGGCGTCGACGGCCTGATTTTGCAGGAAGGGCAGGGCATCTTCGGCCAGTTCCAGGTTTTCGCCGGTGAAGAGGGGCAGCCGTGTGGATCGGCGCAGCGCCATCCACGATTCAGAGTAGGCCGGGGCCAGCGGATCTTCGTAGTAGAGCGGCTGAATGTGTTCCACCGCCGCTGCCACACGGATGGCGCTGGGCACGTCCAATTCATTGTGGCAGTGGACGATAATGTCGATGTCGTCGCCGAAGGCCTCGCGCGCCAGCGTGTAGGATCGATGCACGTTGCGGGCGTCTTCGGGGCTGATGCTGGGCGAATATTGCTGCATGGGCACGCCGAGGACGTGGTGAATGTCCACCTTGAACGCCTTGAAGCCGCGCCCGTCGCCGGTGAGTCTGTCCACGCGGTCGCGCCAGGCGGCTTTGTCCAGCATGTCACCGCCGCCGCAGTGCGAGTAGAGCTTGATTTCGTCGCGGAAGTTGCCGCCCAACAGCTTCGACACCGGCTGCCCCAAGAGCTTGCCCGCCAGATCCCACAGCGCAATGTCGATGCCGCTGAGCACACGCGTCACCCGTCCGCGCTGCGGGTAGGCGTAGAACATGTTGTGAAAATGCACTTCAATTGCCAGCGGATCCTTGCCAATGAGTCCCAGATGGGGCAACCGTGGCCCTTCCAACGCCGCAATCGCCGCCCGCGCAAAGGAGCCACTGCCATGACACTCGCCGTAACCGTCCACGCCGGCGTCTGTCTCAATCTTAATCAACGTGCGATGATCGGCCAACTCCATCGCCTTGATCGCCGTAATCTTCACCTGTCCAGCCGCGCTGGATTGCATCAATCTGTCCATACTGTCCCCCTGTAGTCGTTTATTCCACGGGCGGCGGAACCCCTCCCCAACCCTCCCCGCGATGGTTAAGTCTGAAGACTTGTTGAGCCAGTGAGGCGGAGAGGGAGCCGTTGTCGCGTTGACAAAGTGATGCTGCATTGGACAAACCCGCCTTGCAACCCACAAACTCTACACGTCAACAGTCCTCCCCCCGCATGCGGGAGTTAGAGGGGGGTTCCGCAGCGAGGGGTTCCCCTGCTGAAACGCATACGCCAGTTGCAGCACACCAAAATCATCTTGATGACGGCCCACAATCTGCACGCCCACAGGCAGCCCGTCCTCGGTGAAGCCGCACGGCACCGAAATCGCCGGGTGCCCGGTGACGGTGATGTAATAGCACGACTTCATCCAGTCGATGTAGGTGTCCATGGGCACCACGCCGTTGGCGGTGTTGATTTCGCGCACGTACTCCTGATCCACGGGGAAGGGCGGCACCTGGCTCACCGGCAAGATGAGGAATTCGTAGATCTCCATGAAGGCATGCATGCGCTGGAAGATCTCGGTGCGCTTCACCTCCGCCTGCCCCAATTGCGCACCTGTCAACGCCGCGCCGGCTTCGATGTTCCAGATCACCGTCTCTTTGATCTGCGCCCGCTGTCTCTCCAAAAGTTTGCCATAGGCCAGGTGGAAGGTCCATGCGCGCCAGACTTTGAAAACCTCGTCAGCGCCGCTGAGGTCCGGGGACGTGGCGTCCACGGTGCAGCCCAGGTCCTCGAAAACAGGCAGCCTGGCGCGGATGACGTCGACCACGCGCGCGTCCACCGGCAGTTCGCCCAGATCCGGCGTCCACGCGATGCGCACGCCGCCGAAGTCACGCTGCAACGGCGCGGCGAAGCGGCTGCCCGGTTCGGGCAGGGCAATCGGCGAACGAGGATCGGGGCCGGCCATCACCTGCATGAGCAGCGCCACGTCTTCGACGGTGCGCGCCAGCGGCCCTTGCAGGGCGAAAGTGGCCCATGCTGTCTGATTCGGCCACACCGGCACCCGTCCTGGCGAAGGACGGAAGCCCACCACGTTGCAGAAGTTGGCCGGGTTGCGCAAAGAGCCGCCCATGTCGCTGCCGTCGGCGATGGGCTGCATGCCACAGGCCAGCGCCACCGCTGCCCCGCCGCTGCTGCCGCCGCACGTCTTCGTGAGATCGTAGGGGTTGCGCGTCGCCCCGAAGACGCTGTTGAAAGTCTGCGAACCGGCCCCAAACTCAGGGACATTGGTCTTGCCCATAGGGATTGCGCCCGCCGCATGTAGCCGATCCACGATTAGCGCGCTGCGCGCCGGGATGTGATCACGATAAATCGGCGAACCCCAGGTGGTGCGGATGCCCTTCGTCTCGATGGTGTCTTTGTGGGCGATGGGCAGCCCATGTAGCGGACCCACAGCATCGCCGCGGCGCAAGGACGCGTCGGCGGCGCGTGCACCGTCCAGGGCGCGGTCGGCGTGGAGCGTCACCACGGCGTTGACGTGCGGGTTGATCCGCTCGATCTGCGCCAGGTGCGCCTCCATCACCTCCAGCGCCGAGACATCGCCTTTGCGGATCAGCCCCGCCAATTCCACGGCGGAGAGGAAACAGAGTTCTTGGTTCGACATGGTGGCTCCGGAGAGGGGATTGGTGATTGGGGATTGGGGCGGAAGAGATTGGGCGATTAAGAGATTGGGCGATTGGGGATCGTGTGGTGGACGAGATCCCTAATCGCCCAATCTCTTAATCTCTTCCTTTACCGGCTCAACATGGGCAAAAAGACCGTTCCGCCCGCCGTCACCTCTTGTGGATGGCCTTCCGGCCCGCACTTGGTCAGGGTGCGTAGACATTCGAGGCGGTTTTCCAGGGCGGCGGGTTCCCAGGCGTTGAAGAAGTCGCCGTGGGCCGTGTAGCCAGGACCGGAAGAGAGGGTGAAGTCGGTGCCGCCGCGGGTGGCGTAGCGCAATTTGAACTGAAGCGCCGGCACCACCACCGGGTGCGTAGACGGGCAAGCGCCGCCCGCGCTGTAGGCCATGTGGCTCTTGTGATCGGCGCTGTCCAGGTTGATACCGTCCCAACAGTCGGGGAAGTTGAGCAACAATTCCAGGCGCGAGCCTGCCGGGCATTCCACGATGTTGCTGGTGCTGCTCACCCCCGATCCCAGGCAGCTCCACTTGATGTGCTGCGCCTGCCCAGGACCGGTGGCCGCGGCGTTCCCGGCGATTACCTTCAGCCCCAGCGGATATTGCTGCACATCGGCGTGGTTGTCGACGTGGACGAGGTAGTAGAAAGTGCCGTTCTCGAAGGCCACTGGGTTGCCGGCGCCGTCGTAGAGCGTAGGCACCCAGTAGGCGGAGCGATCGCCCACCGGATCGCACGTGGTGTCGGCTTCGAGCAGATCGGTCAACTGTGTCGCCGCGCCGGTGACCACACTGCCGAAGAATTCGTGGTTGTGCGATCCCCCCGGCAGCCCTGGAATCACAATCGGATCGTCCGCAGCGCGGTGGCTGAAGTCGCAGAAAGCCACAAATTCACCAATCTCGGCATCCTCGGCGGCGAGGACAGACGATCCCTGCGCCGCGCCCAGGCTGGTCAACGCGCAGAAGAACAACACGAACAGAAGCGGCCAACGCCCAAACCAGTTTAGCATTCGCATGACACTCCTCCAGGGGGAAGAGGTGACTGGTGATTGGTGATAGGTGACTGGGGCAGAAGTGATCTCTGCCCCAGTCACCTATCACCAGTCACCAATCACCCATTCACGGATACACCTGTGTCACCAGCGGCAACACATCTTCGTAGATCTCCACAAACTTCACCTCGCGCTTGCCCCGCGTCCAGCGATAGCGATACCAGCGGTGCTCGCGTTTGTCCTGCACAAATAAAGTGTCATCAGCAATCGAGCGAAATACAAGATTGTCGTACCATTCGCTCAATGCCTGCAAATCGTCAAAGGTTTTAATGGGCAAGAGAAGGCCTTTCTATTTACGATTGACGATCTGTACGGGTTTGCGTGGGGCGGAAGCAAGTGTCTCTTCATGGGCAAGCGAGCCTTCCGCCCCACGCAAACCCCTACACGACAATCGTAAATCGTCAATCGAAAATCTCTTGATATTCCGGGGTTCGCCGCGCCTGGATCAACTGTTCGAGGGCGTAGCCGAGGCGGATGAGCATGGCTTCGCTGTAGGCGCGGCCCATGAAGGTGATGCCCACCGGCAGCGGACCGACAAAGCCGGCAGGCACGGTGAGCAGCGGGTAGCCGGCCATGGCCGCAGGACGTGAACTGCCGCCGGTGAATTTGTCGCCGGTTTCGTAGTTGACGGGCCAGGCGGGGCCGCCGGTGGGCGCGATGAGGGCGTCCAATTGGTATTCGTCCATCACGGCGTCGATGCCTTCCTGGCGCGACATGCGGCGGCTCTTGGTGATGGCGTCGAGATAGGCCTGCTCGGTGAGCGGTCCTTTGGCGGCGGCCATTTCGAAGATCTCCTGGCCGAAGTGGGTCAGTTCCTTGTCGGCGTTGGCCGTGTTGAAGGCGATGAGATCGGCCAGCGTGCGCGGCTGTGGCATGGACGGGTCCACGGCGACGCGGGTGGCCAGGTAGTCGGCCATGTCGGCCTGGAATTCGTAGAGCAGCACTTCGTATTCCGTTTCGCTCGCTTCGACGGCGGCGGCGTAGGGGATGTCCGCCGGGTCGACGATGACGGCGCCGGCGTTGCGCATCACCTCAATGATCTGCTCCATAATGGCGTCGGTTTCGGCGTGTGAACCGAAGAAGCCGTTGCGGGCCACGCCAATGCGGGCGCCGGCCAGGCCGTTGGGATCGAGGTAAGGCGTGTAGTCGGAGACAAATTTGCCCGCGCTCTCCGCCGTGGCCGCGTCACGGGGATCGACGCCCACCAGCGCGCCGAGGATGATGGCGGCGTCGGCCACGGTGCGCGTCATCGGGCCGACGGTGTCCTGGCTGTGCGAAATCGGGATGACGCCGGCGCGGCTGGTCAGCCCCACCGTGGGCTTGAGGCCCACAATGCCGCAGCGCCCCGAAGGACAGACAATCGAGCCGTCGGTTTCCGTCCCCAGGGCGGCGGCGGCCAGGTTGGCGGCGATGGAGGTGCCGGAGCCGCCGCTGGAGCCGCAAGGGCTGTGGGTGAGCACGTAGGGGTTGCGACATTGGCCGCCACGGGCGCTCCAGCCACTGCTGGATTTGGTGGAGCGGAAGTTGGCCCACTCGCTCAGGTTGGCCTTGCCCAGGATCACAGCCCCGGCGGCACGCAAGCGCGCCGCCACGGTGGCGTCCTGGGCGGGGCGGGAGCCGAGCAGCGCCAGCGAACCGGCCGTCGTCTGCTGCTTGTCGTCGGTGTCGATGTTGTCTTTGAGCAGGATGGGGATGCCGTGCAGTGGTCCGCGCACATGACCGGCGGCGCGTTCTCGATCCAATGCGGCGGCGATGGCGTCGGCGTCGGGGTTGATCTCGATGACCGAGCGCAGTTCCGGCCCGGCCCAGTCGAGGGCGTGGATGGCGGCGATGTAATCGCGCGTGATCTGCTGCGAGGTCAATTCGCCGCGCTGCATGGCTTCCTGTAAACCGGCGATGGTGGCTTCGTGTAAGTGCTCGTTCATGGTGTGTCCTGTGTGGAAGACGGGTGACGTTGGACGGAAGACGAAAAATAGCAGACGACGGGCAGGGGACAACCGTTCAATTCCACTGTTGATTCAGGGAACACAGGCATTTTAGCACAGGATGAGGAAGAGATCAGAGGAGAATCCAGAGAGGAGCCATGTGTTGAAGGAAAAACGCAGAGTTGTCAACACAGATAGGAGGGAACCCGGATTCATTGGATAGAATCCGAGTTCCCTCCCATCCATGTTGACAAAGTGAGTCCACTGCCAAAAGCAGAAGAAAACACAGATCAATCTGAAAAATCCGTGTTTCTGCCAATCCGTGTCCACAACTTTGATCCGCTGTGGCACTGTAGGCGCATGGGTAACTTAAATGGTTCTGCGTCGAGTAAACAATCCAACGAGAAACAGCAGGATCACAGCCCCAACAATCGCCACGATCAGGCTGTACAGATTGAAGCCGGTTGCACCTGATTGTCCAAACAGGTTCATGATGAAGCCGCCAATCACAGCGCCCAGGATGCCGACAATGATATTGGCGAGCATCCCCATCGAAGCATTGCGGCCCATGATGATGCTGGCGATCCAGCCCGCAATCGCGCCCAGGACAATCCATACAATGATGTCGAGTAGCATGTTGTATCTCCCTTCACTGGTGTACGTAAGTGTTTCAGCATTTAGACAATTCAATGTCTATTTCAGAGTACACAGCGCAAGAAGAGTGGGCTATTCGGGATTGTCGGCGTCTACGGGTAGGGAAAACCCCAGGAGAACTATACCTTTTCGCCGCGCGCCACCCGTCGCTGCGGCGAATGCTCCACCAATTGCATCAACTCGATGGGGTTGCCGTCGGGATCGAGCACCCACGCTTGCAGGTTGCCGTCTTTGCCTTCTTTCATTTCGCGCCAGATGGAGACGCCGTTGGAACGCAGGTGTTCGACATCGGCGGCCAGGTTGTCGCTCACCAGGCAGAGGTGCATGAAACTGCCCTTCGGCTCCGCCGGTTCAGGGCCATTCGGGAAAAGCTCAACAAAGCGATCCCCGCCCACGTGGAGATAGATCAGCATCAGCGAACCGTCATCGCGGTAGAGGCGAAACGACTCGTTCAGCCCGAACAACGCGTAAAACGCCAGCGATTTGTCGAGATCGTGGCAACGAAAGGCGGTGTGGCCTAAATCGGTGATCATGTGAGGTTCCTTTGTGTGGGGCAGAGGACGAAAGACGATGGACGAAAGACGATGGACGAAAGACGAACGTTCTGCGGTAACGGTAGCACGAAACGCGCTGTTCGTCTAACGCCAACCTCTAATCTGCCCCCGATGCCTGCATGCGCGGTGGACGCATCCGCGCGATGGGGGTGCGCAGCGCTTCAACGCTTGCCCCGCGCACCGACCAGACACAGACCGCCATCCCCAGCGCTTCCAGCCCAAAGATGACGGCATAACCGCCGGCTGCGCCGAACCAGCCGCTGCCGATGAGGATCGTGTGCAGCGCGCCGGCCAACAGGAAGGACGATCCCAGCCCAACCGCCTGCGCCAGACTCCACAGACCCAGGTAGCGTGCCGTCTTGCCCTCCACCGTCATGTCCGACATCATGGTCACGGCGGCGAAGGTGAAGATGCCCACGGTGAGGCCGAAGAGGGCCAGCGCCAGGTTAAAAAGGAGCGACGACGCCGTGGCCGCGGCGTAGGCTTGCAGCAGCAACGACGCCGTCGCCCCACTGCCGCCGATCACGGCGATGCGTTTCTTGGCCGGCATGGGCAGCAGCGCCGATCCACCGCTGATCCCCAACAGGCGCGCCCCCAGCGCGCCTGTCAACGCCATGCCGACGCTAACCATGCCGTTAAAAATCTGTTGAAAGACTGTGGTCTGCCCCACCGTCATACCCAGCACCTCGCCGCCGAAGACCTCTTGCAGCGAGTCTTGCAGGAAGATGGCGGGGAAGGAGAGCATCACGAAGAAGAAGAACGAGCGCGCTGCCGGGTGCGCCAACAGCGCCAACGACTCGCGCACCGGGGCCACGTCCGCGGTGATGTGGGGGTTGTGGCGCGCCGCCGCCACCTCGGCGGGGGAAAGTCGTCGTTCCAATCCCCAGATGCTCAGCACACCCAGCACCAGCACCACCAGCGGCGTCAAATTGTAAAGGCGTTGCATGGCTTCGAGGCTGAATTCGGGCATAATCCAGCGGAAGACCAGCGCCCACAGCACGATGATGCCCGTCTGCCCTGCCCACGCCGCCGCGAAGACCTTGCTGCGTGTCTGGTCGGTGGTGCACTCGGCAATGAGATCGAGGTAGGTGTTGGCCATCAACGCGATCATGGCGCCGAAGACGAAGAAAAGCCCGAAGCCGGCGACATAGGCCGCCGTCGATCCTTCGCGCATCGCCATCGTCAACGCCGGCAGCGGCGGAAAGACAAAGCTGCCCACCATCAGGCCAATCAGCAGATAGGGACTGCGCCGGTAGCCGAAGATAGGATAGCGCGACGTGATCCGCCCGAATACCGGCTGCAACGGCCCGAAGAACGGGTAAAGCCCGATCATCGTCGTCACCAGCACGGCCACGATGCCCAGATCGAAAATCGCCACACGGTTGAAGTTGATAGTCACCAGCGCAAACATCCAGGCGATGGCGAACTTGGAGAGCATGAATTGCAGGGTTGTGCGCATGGGGTTGTCTCCTTTGTGGATGACGAAAGACGGAGGACGAAAGACGGAGGACGAACTTTAAGTCCATTGACGGTCTTGACGTTCGTCCTCCGTCCTTCGTCTTCTGCGGTTACGCCGCTCCCGCTTCCATGGCGCGGCTGACGTCGGCACGGGTGAGGCCGGAGCGGAAGGCGGTGACGCTCACGTGGACGAGGAAGAGCGCGCCGATGGTCATTAGCGACGCTTCCAGGGCGAAGATGGCGGCGTAGCCGGTGCCGGCAGGCAAAAAGCCGCTGCCGATGAAAAGCGTGTGCAAGCCGCCGCCCAAAATCGACGACAGCCCATTGCCCAGCGCCTGCGCCATGCCCCACAGCCCCATGTAGGTGGCGGTGGCGCCCACGGCGCTCATCTCCATCATGGCCGAAAGTGCGCCCACGGTGTAAATGCCGGTGGCGACACCCATCACCAGCAGGGCAGGGTTCAGGAGTGGTCTCATTTCAAGGTAAGCCGTCATTGCCAGCATCAAGAGGCCGATGGCGGTGCCGATGCTGCCGGTGATGGTCACGTTTTGGCGGCTGAAGGGCCGGATGGCGGTGATTGTGCCCACGATGATCATGCTGAGCAACACCCCGCCGCCCCAGATTTGCTGGAACGATGTTGTCTCGCGCACGCTCATGTTGAAAACCTGCGCGCCAAAGATCTCCAAAATACTGTCTTGCATAAAGACGCCCAGCGTCGAGAAAAAGATGAAAAAGAAGAAATTACGGGTGACGCGGTTGGCGCGCAACAAAGGAAACGGCGCGGTGAAAATATTCCCTGGCGGCGTGGCATTGCGCGCCGCGGCTACAGTGACGGCGAGTTCGGCCTTGTTCAGACGGCGCTCGTTGCCCAGCAACGCCAGCAGCGTCGTCACCAGCACAATCGGCGTCGCCAGGTTGTAGAGTTGCTGCATCCCAACCGGGTCGTAGACAGGCATGATCCGCTTCATCACCGAGGCAGAGATGATCATGCTGGCGATCATCACCGTCCACACCAGCGCCACCACAATGCCGCGGTTGCGTTCCGATGTGCGATCTGCAATCCATGCCAGATGCGAACTGCCCGACATTGCCAGCCCCACGCCAAAGACGATCATCAGCACAAAGCCGGAGACGAAAGCCACGAGGTTGCCTTCGCCCATGCCCACAGCAATGCGCGGCAAGAAGGGGAAGATCAACGAGGCAAGCAGCAACCCACCCAGCAGATACGGGCCACGCCGAAAGCCCAGGATCGGGTGCCGATCGATCATGCGCCCAAAGTAGACCTGCATTGGCGACAGGAAGTTGTCGAGGCCGATCATGGTTGTCACCAACACGGCGACCACACCGAATTCGTAGATGGTGATGCGGTTGAAATTGCTCGTCAACAACGCAAACATCCACGCCATGCCGATTTTGGGCAGGGTGAATTGGAGGGCGTTGATGCCGGTTCCCAGCAGGCGTAGCGCTTTTTTCATGTCGGTGTCCTTTCTGCCGGCGGCAGGGAGGGTGGAGAAGTACAGTGCCAACTGATCGTCGTGGTTCAGAGTCTGAACTACAGCCTTAAAAGGAAGAAGCGCCACCCGCAAACCTGCCACGTGAACAAGCCTACAGCAGCGCCAAACACAACAACTGATTCGGTTACTTGAGTCCGCGGGTCACCGTGAGGATGAAACCGTGCTCCACCGTTTGCAGCGCCGCCGGATCGGGCCAGGTGGCGTCGATCCACTGGCCCATGCGCTCGACCAGGGCAGCGAGGAGATCGTCGTCGAGCATCCAGGTTTGGTTGTGCTGGCGCGCCGCCATCTGCGCCAGGATCTCGGCGGGGCTGCTTTGCACCTGCCAGCGCGTCACAATTTGATCGTCCTCGGTGACGCCGCCCAGTTCGGCCAGCGCCTTGCCCAACACCGCAGGGGACGCGGCAGCCGTTGGGCGCAGACCAGGGTTCAGTTCCATGATCACAGTGCGCATGTGATCACGAATGCGCGAGGCGCACGATTCGGGGTGCATCCAGCCACGCGCCTGAATGAAGAGGCCGCCAGGACGCAACACCCGCACCGCTTCGGCGATGGCCTGCTGCCATTCCGGCACCAGATGCAGCACATTGATCGAAAGGACGGCGCTGAAGCTGTGCGCGGCGAAGGGCAGGCAGGCCACGTCACCGTGGACGCCCCAGAATGGGCGTTTGCCTGCCAGCCGCACCGCTTCGTCGAGCATAGCCTCGTTGCGGTCAAGCCCCACCATCTGCAAACCGGCTTCCGCCGCGGGGATGGCGATCCGCCCTGCACCGCAGCCGGCGTCCAACACCGGCGCAGAAGAGGCGATCATCGACGCCAGGGCGCGCCCAATCTCTGCCGCTGCCTGCGTCGGCAGTTCATTGATCTGGTTATACCGTGGCGCGACATTCGAGAACGACATTGCGCTGTATGCATTCGACATAGGTTCTCCACTGGCGGCAACCATGAGTTGGAGAGAAGAGGCGGATGTGGGAAAAAGATGTGCAGAAGCTTTGAAACCACTTCGATCAAAGCTGTGCAGGGGGCAGCATCTGTAAAGGATAGCGCACAAGGCCAGGGGAGGCACCCGTCAGGTGGACAGGAATGGGGGGAATTTTCGATTGACGATTGACGATTGACGATTGACGATTGACGATTGTCGTGTTGGGGATATGACGGTGCTGTCATTTGCTGGCGCGTCGAGTTCGAACTACGCCTCTGCCGAGGAGTTGTGGATTGTTCACGCACTGGCTCAACCAGACAATCGTAAATCGTCAATCGTCAATCGTCAATCGTCAATCGTCAATCGTAAATCAACCCAGCGGTCGCCCTCCATCTACATGCACATCCGTGCCTGTGAGGGTGGGCATGTGCACGATGACGGCATAGATCGTCTCGGCCACATCTTGGGCGGTGACGAGGCGGCCCAGCGGCGTGCGTCTTGTCTGTTCGGCGATGAAGGCGCGGTCGAACGAAGCGGCGTAGGGTCCGTCGACGAGGCCGGGCGACACCGAGACGATGCGGATCTGTGGGGCAAGGGCGCGGCCAAGTGAGCGGGTCATGGAATCGAGGGCGGCTTTGGAGGCGCAGTAGGCGACGTTGCTGCCTAAGCCGGTGCGCCCGGCAATCGACGAAATGTTGATCACCACGCCGCCGTCTTCGGCCTGCAACAGCCGACGCAACGCCCGAATACAGGCAAAGGCGCCGCGCCAGTTGGTTTGAAAGATGCGGTCGATGAGATCATCGTCCAGCGCGTCAAGATCGGCGTGCGCAACGAAGCGGGTGAAGCCGGCATTGTTCACCAGGATGTCGAGCCGCCCGTAGCGTTCGGCTACAAAATCGGCCATGCGCTGCACGTCGGCGGCATTGTCTACAGCGGCGTGGACCAGCGAATGTCCTGCCCCCGGCAGCGAATCGAGCACGGCCTGCGCCTTTTCTTCGCTGCTGCGGTAGTTGACGATCACCTGCGCGCCGGCGGCGGCAAGACGCAGGCAGGTGGCCGATCCAATGTCCCCGCTGGCGCCGGTGACGAGGGCTACTTTGCCGGTAAGTGGTTGTGTCATGGTTGTTCCTTTGGGAAGTGATTGGTGACTGGTGATTGGTGACTGGGATCGGGTTGAGCGTTTGAGGGGTATGATCGCTGAATTGTGGGGTGGGGTCAATGTGTGACTCCGTCATCTACCCTGCTGCCGCCACAGAGTTGACCATATGCCGTCTCCAGCGGACAATGGATGGGCTACTAACCCCACCTACCCTAAACACAGGAGGAATCATGGCCACATCCCGCGTCGCCGTTTTGCCTGCCATCCAGCCCCCCGCGGCCCGTCCTTTTGTTGTGAAAGAAGTCGAAATCCCGCCGCTGACGCCTGGCGCCGTGCTGGGCCGCATGGTGATGGCGGGCGTTTGCGGCACGGACGTACACATCTTGCATGGCAAGGTGCCGGTGCGCACGCCGGCCGTATTGGGCCACGAAAATGTGGCGCGTGTCGAAGCCATCGGCGGCGAGGACGCAATCCGCGATGTCACCGGCAGAGTGGTGCAGGTGGGCGATCTGGTTACCTGGCTGCCCAAGTCTTGTATGCAGTGCTACAACTGCACCATCCTGGGCGATCCGTCGAAGTGTGAAAGGCGCGTCGGCTACGGCGGCTGGGTGGCGCCTGCCGATCAATTTCCTTACCTTGTAGGCGGTTTCTCGGAATATGTCTGGATCTTGCCCGGCAGCGATCTCGTCGTCTTGCCGCCTGATCTTGCGCCCGAAGCTGTGGTGCTGGGCGACGCCCTGCGCATTATGGTGCATGGGCTGGAGCGGATCGGCGGCCTGGAATATGGCGACACCGTCGTGGTGCAGGGCAGTGGCGCCGTGGGTTTGATGGGCGCCATCCTCGCCCGCGATGCCGGGGCCGGGCAGGTGATCGTCATCGGCGCGCCGGCGGCGCGGCTTGAACTGGCGCGCGCGTACGGCGCCGACGCCGTCATCGACATCACACAACTCCCCGCCCCGGAGCGGATTCGCCGTGTGCTCGACTTGACCAATGGCCGTGGCGCCGACGTCGTCTTTGAGTGTGCGGGGGTGCCCGCCGCTGTCGCCGAAGGATTGGAGATGGTGCGCGTCAACGGCAAGTATATGATCGCCGGCCACTACGGCGACGCCGGCGCCGTTCCCCTCAACCCACATCTGATCAACAAAAAGCAGATCACCATCACCGGCGTCTGGTCAGCTTCCAACAAACACTTTCTGCGCGGGCTAAATCTGTTGCGCAAGATTCCTCTCGAAAAGCTCGTCACCCATCGCTTCTCGCTAGAGCAGATCAACGATGCCGTTCTCGCCGCCGAAAGGCAGGAAACGCTGAAAGCCGTCATCACGCCGTAATCTTCTTGTGCAAGTATCGGCATTTCACCGCAAATCACTACTCCACTGCCACGCCGATATCTATTCGCGGGCATTTGCGTCGGTGTTGCAGTAAAACAGCCAAGCAACAAGTCAACGCAGATCCAGGCGATCCTTGCTTTACGTGCTTCTTTGCTGCTCTGGAGTAGACAGTGAAAAACCTGAAACTTGGCTACAAACTGGCGTGGGGATTTGGCTTCGTTTTGCTTTTTACCACCGTGGTGGCAGTCGTTGCTTACATTGGCCTGAAGTTGGTGACCAACGCAGCAGAGAACGCGGCGACGGCCAACGACGTTGCCAGGCAGCTCTTGGAGGTGCGTTGGCAAGAAAAGAGTTTTCAACTGCGCGGGCTTACTGTCTCAAATGGCGACAGTGGCAATGCGGTTGAAAAACTGGAAGAGCAGATGGCTGCACTCGAAGTTGAACTGGTTGATCTATATGCCCAACTGACGGATCCCCAGGCGCAGGCGTTGGTCACCGATGTCGAAGAACATCTGGCATCCTACAAGGCGACATTTGATCAATACGTGGAGATGGAAGCGCTCAAGTCGGAAAGCGAAGCTGCGCTGATTGCTGCCGCCAGTGACGCCATGTTGGTAACCGACGCCATGCGCGATGACCTGCGCAACAAGTTTCAGATCGATCTAAGATCGAATGCTGATAGCTACACGTTGCGCGATCTCTGGCAGAAATTTAATGATGTTGACCTTCTAGCAGAGGGAATTCTGGAAATCCGTCAGCTAGAGCAGGGCTTCATGACAACAAAAAACCGAGACAACATCACCACCATCGACGCCAGACTGGCAGACATGGCGACGCTGATTGAAAGTCTCAAGATGCGCTTTACCGACGCCGCCAATGATACCCAACTGGACGAGATTTCCGTCCGTTTGCAGACCTATCAGGCCAACCTTTACGCCTACCGTGACGCTGTTGGCAATCAAACAGCGCAGGAGCGTCTACTCATTGATGATGCGCTTGTCGTCCAGGAATTGGCAGCACAACTACACGCAAACGAAGATATTAAGATGGCAACCACGCAAGAGCTGACAAGCCGCCTGATTGTTGTCAGTGGTCTGTTGGCAGCGCTTGCCGGTGTGACTGCGGCCTGGTTGATCACCCGCATCATCACCCGCCCGATTGCACGTTTGCAGGCGGTGAGTGAGCAGATTGCAGCCGGCGATCTCAACGTAACGGTCGAGGTCACTTCAAAAGACGAAGTCGGCGCCATGACTGCCGCCTTCCAGGGCATGGTTGCCTACTTACGCCAGATGGCCCACGCCGCCGACAACATCGCCGGTGGCAATCTTGCCGTCAATGTCACGCCCCAGTCTGAAAACGATCAACTGGGGATGGCTTTCCAAGAGATGATCCGCAAACTGCGCCAGACAGTGAGCGAGCTACAACGCAGCGCAGAAAGCGTCGCCGCCGCCAGCGCACAATTGATTTCAGCCTCCAACCAGTCCGGCCAGGCCACGCAGCAAATCGCGCTAACGATTGACCAGGTTGCACAGGGTACAGCCCAGCAGGCAGCCGACATGGAGCACACGCGCCAGATTGTCACTGAACAGAGCAACGCCATTGACACGATCGCCGGCGGTGCACAGTACCAGGCCGATGCGGTGAAAAAAGCGCAGATGGTCCTCAGCGAACGGTTGAATCGATCGATCCAACAGGTCGACGACACGGCGTTACAGAGTGAGAAGTCGGCCAATCAGGCCAAACTGGTGGCCAGGAACGGCGCTGAATCTGTGCGCCAGGCTATTGAAGGTATGCAGACAATTGCCCAGGCCACACGGCAAGTATCCCAGCGCATCGGCGAAATGAGCGCACGGTCGAGTGAAGTTGGCAGCATTGTGCGCACCATCGACGAAATCGCGGAACGCACCAATCTACTGGCCCTCAACGCCGCCATCGAGGCTGCTCGCGCCGGTGAACATGGACGTGGTTTCGCCGTTGTCGCCGATGAAGTGCGCAAATTGGCCGAACAGTCGGCGCGTTCCGCCGGTGAAATCACCAAGCTTATCGGCGCGCTACAGGTTGCAGCACAGCAGGCAACCGCAGCTATGGATCAGGGCAGCAGAGATGTGCAGCAGGGAGTTTCACTGGCCGCCGGCGCAGAGCAGGGGTTGGGCCAGATCCAGGAAGTTGTCACAGAGGTGAGTACGCAGATGGAGCACCTGACCAAAGCAGTGGCCGAGATGAATGGCAGCCGCAGTGAGCTGCTGTCTACCATGGCACAGGTGGCTGACATTGTGGAAAGAAATACAGCGTCTACGGCGAATCTGGCAGCCAGCAGCAACCAGGTTTTGCAGACGATCCAAGCCGTTGCAACAGTGGCCGAACAGAACAGCGCCGCCGCCGAAGAAGTCTCAGCCGGCACCGAAGAAGTCAGCGCCCAGGTGGAAGAGACGATGGCCGCCGCCAACAGCCTGTCACAGATGGCTGCCGAGTTGAGCGCCATTGCGGCCCGCTTCAACCTGAGTGACAGCAAGCCGACTCAGCCGATTACGCCGCCGGCCACGCCCCCTCTGCTGATCATCGAGCCGCCGCTCAACACCCAGTCGAGCATCGAATTGATGCCAATTCCCAATGGGGTGCACGCTGAAGTGATAGGCAATTAACCCTCATCCCCGTTATCCGGCCACATTACCACCTTTCTCGCGCCCAGTGCGTAGATCAAAGCGATCTACGCACTGGGCATTTTCATCCCCACGGGCAGGCCGTGCCACGAGGTATATTAGACTGCTGCGCAGGCTTCGTGAGACTCACGCCGCCTGCACGGCGTCAACGTAGGTGGGGACGCCCTCTTCAGCGAAGATGCGATCGATTTCGGCGCGGTCGGCTTCGCTCAAGCGCCAGTCGGCGGCGGCGACGTTCTCTTGCAGTTCGCGCTGGTTGCGCATGCCCACCAGCCCCACCGTCACCGCGGGGTGGCCGAGCACCCAGGCGATGCCCAGTTGCGCCACGGTCTTGCCGTAACCCGCCGCCATCTGCTTGAGCCGATCCACGACACGCACGGCTTTGACGAAATTTTCGCGCTGGAAGAGCGGCAGCCCAAAGGCATTGCCCTTGCTGCGCCAATCCCAGTCCACGAAGGTGGTGTCGGCGTTGAATGCGCCCGTCATCAGGCCGAAGCCGAGGGTGCCGTAGGCCATGAAGCCGATGCCGTGCTCCTGGCAGTAGGGCAGCACGGCGGCTTCCATGCGCCGGTCGAAAAGATGATAGCCCACCTGGTTGGCTGTAAGGTGACCGTGCCGCTCGCACTCTTCCATCATGGGCACGCTGTAATTGGAGACGCCATAGTGGCGGATCTTGCCCGCTTCTTTCATCTTTTCCAGCGCGCCCATAGTGTCGGCGTGGGGCGTCTTGTGATCGGGCCAATGAATGAGCAGCAGGTCGATATAGTCGGTGTTGAGGCGGCGCAGACAGCTTTCGGTGTGGGCGGTGATGTGCGCCGGTTCGGCCAGTCGCCCGGCAATGGCAGCGCCGGCGCGCAGGGTGGGGTCAGCGTGGAACATGTAGCCAACTTTGGTGACGACGACCACCTCCTTGCGCCGATGCCCCAGCCCCTTCGCCAAAAATTCTTCAGATGTGTACGGCCCGTAGACTTCGGCGGTGTCGAAGAGAGTGATGCCGTGGTCAATGGCCATGTGGACGGCGCGCACGGCTTCGCTAAGGTCGATGTCGCCGTACTGGCTGGCGCCCATTTCCCAAGTGCCGAAGCCCAGGGCCGAAGCGGTGAGGTCGGAATTGCCGAAACGTCGATGTTCCATGAGCAGAACCTCTCGTGACGATTGTGGGGTTGTTGGCAGGGTGATACCGCCAATTTTACGTCCGCTGCGGGGGGTAGGTCAAAGGGGTAGAAATAGAACGCGGATCAAACGGATTAAGACCAAATTTGATCAGGAAATCCGAAAAATCCGCCCAATCCGCGTTCTATTCTCGTATCAGCCGCCCGCCATCGCCCCCACCACGAGGAAAGGCTCATCGCCGCGCAGCACAGCATCGGGGAGGACGGTGTCGTATGGCTCGTGGGAGTAGTCTTCGTTGCACATGAAGAAGCGCACGAAGGCGCGGCGTTTTTGGGTGCCGTGATCGCGGATCGTGCCACGCAGCATCGGGTAGGCTGCTTCCACGGCGTCGAGGACGCGCCCGATGGTCACCGGATCGTCCACTTCCACCGTCACCTCGCGTTGCACACGGGCCAGGTTGCGCAGGTGCACAGGCAAGACGACGCGGATTCCAGAGCGAATCACGGCACGACCTGCACTTCTACCGAGAGGACCTTGGGCAGATCGCGCACAATGGCCTGCCAGGTGTCGCCGCCGTCGGCTGAGGCGTAGACCTGCCCACCGGTGGTGCCGAAGTAGATGCCGCAACCGTCCAGCGAATCGACGGCCATGGCGTCGCGCAGCACGTTGACGTAGCAATCCTGCTGCGGCAGGCCGTTGGTGAGCGCTTCCCACTCGTTGCCGCCACTGCGGCTGCGGTAGACACGCAGCTTGCCTTCCGGCGGGTAGTGCTCCGAATCGCTCTTGATGGGGATCACATAGACCGTCTCCGGCTCGTGGGCGTGTACGGCAATGGGGAAGCCGAAGTCGCTGGGCAGGTTGCCGCTGATCTCGTGCCACAGATCACCGGCGTTGTCGGTGCGCATCACGTCCCAGTGCTTTTGCATGAAGACAACATCGGGCTGGGATGGGTGCATGGCCAGGTTGTGTACACAGTGGCCGACCTCCGCTTGGGCATCGGGCAATTCCCAGGGCGAAATCAGCCCCTGGTTGATGGGCTTCCAGCTTTCGCCGCCGTCGTCGCTGCGGAAAGCGCCTGCCGCCGAGATGGCAACATAGATGCGATTTTCGTTGCTGGGGTCGAGCAGAATCGTGTGCAGACACATGCCGCCGGCGCCGGGCTGCCACAAATTGCCTTTGGTATTGCGCAGACCGGGCAGTTCGGCCCATGACTTGCCGCCGTCGGTGGAGCGGAAGATGGCGGCGTCTTCGACACCGGCATAGACGGTTTCGGGATCATGGCGCGAGGGTTCCAGATGCCACACACGCCTGAACTCCCAGGGATGCTGGGTGCCGTCGTACCATTGGTGGGTGCCGGGGGTGCCGTCGTAGGCAAATTCGTTGCCCACCGGCTCCCAGCTTTTGCCGCCGTCGTCAGAGCGCTGGATCAACTGGCCGAACCAGCCGGTAGACTGTGAAGCGTAGATACGGTCGGGGTTGAGCGCCGACCCTTTCATGTGGTAGATTTCCCAGCCGGCAAAATGCGGCCCACTTACGTCCCAATCCTGGCGTTTTTCATTGGATGTCAGGATAAATGCGCCCTTGCTGGTGCCTACCAATACGCGTACGCTGCTCATCTCTCTCTCCTCTGGTTTAGGAACTGCACCGATCGTCAAAAGGACTACATTCAGAAGAAATCACCGCAAAGATGCAGAGCATCATCCACAGATTACACAGATTTTAAGGATTGAGAAGAAGATTGATTGTAACGGTACAGGTCATGTAGGGGTTTGCGTGGGGCGGAAGCAGGTGTCGCTTCATTGGTGAGCGAGCCTTCCGCCCCACGCAAACCCCTACAACTTTTTTCTTCTTCGCGCTCTTTGCGCCTTTGCGGTGAAGTTCCACTCACTCGCTAGATTACGCAGAAGGCGGTGTCAGAATGCTGAAAACCGCGCCAAGGGGATCGCCGATGACGGCGATGCGGCCGTAGGGCGTGTCAAACGGCGCGACGTGGACGGTGCCGCCGACGGCGGCGGCCTTTTCGGCGGCGGCGTCGGTGTCGGTAACGGCAAAATATTGCATCCAGTGCGGCGGCATATCGCCCCACTGTTCGTCCATTTGCAGCACGCCACAGTAGCTCTTGCCATCTCGCTGAAGTTGGAAATACTCTGCCCCTTCAACCTTGCTAGGTGTCAGATGAAAGAGTTTGCTGTAAAACTCAGACGCCGTAACCGACTCGCGGGTGTTCACCTCAGACCAGGCCATGGTGCCCGGCACATCCTCGATGGAGGCGCCGATGTGCTGGCCGGCCTGCCACAGCCCAAAGACAGCCCCGGTGGGGTCGGCGCAGATCGCCATGACACCCAACTCACCCACGGCCATGGCGTCCATGATCACCTGACCGCCCAGTTCGGTGACGCGGGCGGCGTCGGCGGCGGTATTGTCACTGGAGAAATAGACCGTCCACGCCGAAGGCATTGGCGAGCCGGGCTGCATGGCTGCCACACCGGCGGCGCTTTGTCCTTGCAGCATGGCCATGTTGTAGTGGCCGAAGTCAGGGCCGCTGTCGAAGAAGTTCCAGCCAAAGAGTTCGCCGTAGAACTGCTTGGCCTTGTCCAGATCAGGCGTGGCCAGATCCGTCCAATTCGGTTCGCCGGGCGCGCGCTTCGAAGTCAGAATCGTCATCTTTCATCTCCTGTTGGTTGAATACCGGGTTGGTTACTGGGTTGCTATCCCTTGAGGACACACAGGGCTTGCCGGATCTCGCCCAGATGATAGGCTGTGTGGACAACCATGCCGATGGCGCCGCCGATTTCACGTTCGCTGGGCCAGTCGTTGGTGTCGTGGAGGAGCGCTTTGATGCGATCATAGCTCTTGCGCAAGGACACCTGAATGGCGTCCCATTCTTTGGGGGTGACAGCGGACGTTTCGCGCCAGATTTGGCCCCAGTCCACCCGCTCAAATTGCTGCGTGCGCACCACTTTTTCGACGACATCCAAGTAAAAGGCCGTGTGTTTCACCTGTGCCGCCAGGGTGGCGCACTTGCCCCCCACAGGGATCGACGCTTCTTGCGCCGAAATCGTCGCCAGCGTCTCAAACAGCGACGTCCCCTTGTCGAGGAAGATGCCGTGGACGCTGTCAAAGGTCTCGTCGAGCAGCAAAAAAATGGCCGACTTGAAATGATCGACTTGAATAGGTGTAGACATAAATGCGTCCTAAATCTCTACCTTGAAATGACAGTGCGCAGCCGCACGTCTACTCTAAATTAGACGACCTCGCCGGGCTGCCGTGAATTCCAGGATAGAATCGAAATATAGATTGCGCGAAAAAAGAACTTTTGTTCTAAGATAGAATACAAAAAAAAAGGGGAGACGTCAAGGGGTGATTCAATGTCAATTGGATACAAAAAAATAGACCTGTCAGATTTCGGGACCTGACAGGTCTCACAAAAGACCGCTTTATTCGTTGTTCTTTGCCTCGTCCCTGGCGATGGGGCGATTCGGGTTCGTGATCCACTCGCTCCACGAGCCGGGGTAGACACGCGCTTCGCCGATGCCGGCATAGAGCATGGCCAGGGCGTTGTGTGTGGCCGTCACCCCCGAACCACAGTAGAAGACCACTTGCTGCGAAGGACGTGCGCCGATGATGGGGCCGTAGACGCGCTTCAACTGGTCGGGCGGCAGGAAACGTCCTTCGTGGAGGTTGTTGGCGTAGAAATGGTTGACGGCGCTGGGGATGTGGCCGGCCACGGGATCGGTGGTCTCGTTATGGCCGTAATACCTTTCGGGGGCACGGGCGTCAACGAGCAACAGATTGCCGCTGGCGATGCTGCCCGCCACTTCTTCGGCATCGGCCAGCAATTCAGGCCGCGGTCGCGCGGTGAACTGCACCGCTTCGCGCGTCTCCTCGCCGCCCCGCACAGGACGTTCCTCGCCTGTCCACGCCGGCCAGCCACCGTCGAGAACGGCTACGGCTTCGTGTCCCATCCAGCGCAACATCCACCACAGGCGGGCGGCAATGGCGCCGCCCCAGTCGTCGTAGACAACCACCTGTGTCTCGTCGCTGATGCCCCATTTCGAGAGCGTTTCCTCAAATTCGTGCATTGTGGGCAGCGGATGGCGGCTTGTTCGGCCCGGCACCACCGGCCCCGACAGATCCTCGTCGAGATGGGCATAGAGTGCGCCGACAATGTGCGCCTGGCGGTAGGCGCGGCCTCCTTGTTCGGTATCTTGCAGCGAAAAGCGGCAATCGATCACCACCCAGTTGGGATCGTCCAGGTGGGCGGCCAGATCTTCGGTTGAGATAATGGTTGTGTATGACATCGGGGTCCTTTCGCTAACGGATCAAATCATTGACGCTCGGTCATAAGTTCGATCAGGTCAAGCAGTTCGGTCACATGGAGTACGTCCGAGGGTTGAACAATCTCTTCATCGCCAATGTGACAGTGGTGTGGGAAGTTTGGCAAGTGGGGAAAGTGTGGTGCGTCGTCCCAACGACGGCGAAGCTGCGTTTGGGTACTATCCATCCACTGATATCGATAGCTGCTAATGTTGAGTGTGTTTTCGTTGAGTGTCAACCGCAGTGCGACTTCAAGAAAATCGTGATTAATTAGCTCGCAACGAAACCTTAGGTAGCCGTCAAATCTCGTGGTTATCTTCCTGACGAGCCTTACACTGTGCACAATCCGGTGATTTACTGCGGAGGCTCAGCATCAAGATATTCTTCCAGAATCATTTTTCTACTAACTGCGCCTCTAGTAGATTGGTGAATCCTTGCAGGCGCATGTGCATCTCATACAACACACTCCATTCAAACATCTCTATATTGTCACCCATCTCACCGCGCTGGTACTTTTCATAGAATTCAGGCGACATCATAGAAAACTGTGTCTCGTAACGTCGTAGTTCGGCTGCGAGTTCTTCCAACTTTATTTCATCACGTTGTAGTTGGCTCTCGATTAGCTTCTTGACCGTTAGATCGACAACCTGGTCAGTGAAGCCACTTTCATACATTTCGGCCAAAGTGCGCAATCGTTCCAAAGTCACTGTATTTGATGTCATCGCTACCTCCACTTGTCGTATCTCTGTCCAGATTATAAGATTTTGTTTTTGTTAGTGTCAACTGAGTTCACATAGTCTTCGGATACAATTATTGGCTAGTAGTTAACAAGGTAATCATAACACTGATTTCAGGGAGAGGGGTAGCACTGTAGAAAACAAGACTGACGAAAGCAGCTTTTCCCTAAAAAAAGAAGATTGGAGACGGCGACAACATCCTCTCGCCAATCCCCAATCTCCTAATCCCCTAATCGCTCAATCTCTTAACCTTACCCGATCTTCACCTCTTGCCCCAACTCTGCCGAACGTAGAAGACCTTCGATGATCTGCACCGCGATGAGTGATTCGCGCGGGCTGATCACCACTGCCGTGGGGTCGCCGTCGAGATGACGCACGAAATTTTCGATCAGCCGCCCATACGAATTCACCGCCGCCGAGGAGATGTCGGGCTTGATCACCACGTCCTGGCCGTTGAGGTTGGTGTAGAGTTCAATCTGATCGCGGTCGCCAATCGAGGCGCCGCCATTGGTGCCGAAGATCTCGGTCTGGAACTGGGTGGGCGTGTGCGCCGCCCATGAGACCTGGAATTGCAGCGCCATGCCGTTGTCGAAGCGGACGAAGCCCCAGGTGAGGTCGTCGACATCGAAGCGGGCTTTGGTGGTGCCGGGTTGGCGGTCAATCCCCCAGCCGCCGAGACCCAAACCGCGCGGACCAAACTTGGCATAGGTCGCCCCGCTGACGGAGACAGGTTGCGGGTAGCCCATGAGGTAGAGCGCCCGATCCAGGGCGTGAATGCCAATGTCGAGCAGAGAGCCGCCGCCGGCCAGATCCTTGTTGGTGAACCAGCTCCCGTAACCGGGGATGCCCGAACGACGGTGCCAGACGGTGCGGGCGGCGTAAATTTCGCCGAAGAAGCCGTTGTCCACGTGGGCTTTGGCTGCCTGCACCGGGGCCGTCCACCGGTAGTGGGTGCCCACGGTGAGGACACGGTTGTTGGCCGCGGCCACATCCATCATTTCCTTGGCGTCGGCGTAGGTGAGGGCCAGCGGCTTTTCGCACAACACATGCGCGCCGGCGTTGAGGGCGTCGATGGCCATAGGCTTGTGGAAGATGTTGGGCGTCGCCACCACCACCACATTGGGCTTCACCTCGGCCAACATCTGTTTGTGATCGGTGTAGACGCCGGCGATACCGGCTTCGTTGGCCACGAGCCGCGCCCGCGCCTCGTTGACGTCGACCACCGCCACCACCTCAACATTCTTGATCTCTTTGAAGCGCGGAATGTGGCCAAGCTGCACAATCGTCCCCGCGCCGATCATGGCGACGCGCCAGGTTTTATCGGAGGATACTGCTGTCATACGAATCTCACTTTCTGGTCATTGATTTGAATGATTGTGGACACGGATTGGAGGAAACACAGATCTTTTTCTGATCTGTGTTTCCTCCAATCCGTGTCCACAAAAGTAGTCTGTTGTCACGCTTCACTGCGGATGAGCGCTTCAATGTCGTCGAAGAGGATGGCGTGGACGATCTTGGGGCCGTGGACGCCCAGGGTGAGCAGGCCGCCAATGTCGGCAGATTTGCTCGGCCCGCTGATCAGGCTGACGTTGGCACTTTCATGCAGGTAGCCGACCAGCGTCCCTTTGGCGCGGCGTTCGGCCATCCACGCCTCGATGGTGGGGTAGAGCCTGCTCAGGGGGATGAGCATGAGATGGCGGAAGGGCGTCAGGCTCGCCGTGCGCGGACGGCCCTTGGCGCCGCCCACCGCCACGCTGCCTGTGGACGCGAAGGCGGCGTCCACACCGCTGATGCCCAGCCGCACAGGACGCACGCGGTCGCGGTCTTCGGCTTTGTGCAGGTCTTTGGGCACCACCAGCCGGAATCCGACGTCGGTGAGGGCGGCATCCACGCCGGGGACCGGCAACAGTTCCGGATCCCACAGGATCACATCCCAGTCGCCGCGCTGATCAGGGTTTTCGACGCGGCGTTCGGCCTGTTCCTCTTGCACCCAGGTGTTAAGGCGGGCGATAAGCGCCATCCGCGCTTCGGCGGCGGTTTCCACCAATTCGGCGGTGCCGTGCAGCGTTTCCAGCTCTTTCTTGAAACGCGCCGCCAAGGCCCAGCGGTCCCCTTCGGCTGAGGTGACCGTCATCGGTTTCTTTAAAGGAGTCGTCTCCGCCGCCGGGAAGCGCAGATTGGGCTGCTTCAGGGCGGAGCGGAGGCGGTTTAGGATGTCGTCGCGTGAACTCATGGTTGTCACCCAAACTTGAGATTAGGCGATTGGGCGATTAGGAGATTTCAGAAAGTTGACGATCCTCAATCGCCCAATCTCCTAATCGCTTAATCTCCTGTGGTAAACGAAAGTCACCGGCTAAGCATCGCGGTTGCGCAGAGCCTGCCGCTCCCCCCACCACTCGCGGAAACTCTTTTTGGCGAAGGGGGGGAAGTCGCGGTGTTGGGTCCAGCCGTTGAGGGGCGGGGGCATGAATTTGATGTTGCCGCCGCTGAAGTTGGCCAGCAGGTTGCTGCCCAGGCTGGCCAATTTGCCGCCCTGCTCATACAGATCGCGATTTTCGGCCATTTTGACAAATGCCTGGATGCCCCACTGTTCGGGCCGGGCGTTGGCCTTTTCTTTGACCAAATCGGCGCGGAGATCGACCAACATGCGCGGCAGGTCGATTTTGACGGGGCAGGCGTCGCGGCAGGCGCCGCACAGGGTGGTGGCATGGGGGAGATCTTTGGCCTTGGCCAGTTCGGGGGCCAGCAGCGGAGAAATCACCGCGCCAATCGGCCCGCTGTAGGTGCTGCCGTAGGCGTGGCCGCCGATCTCCTGGTAGACAGGACAGATGTTGAGGCAGGCGCCACAGCGGATACACAAGAGCGCTTCGCCATAGTTGCGTTCGATCATGCTGACACGGCCATTGTCCATAAGGACGACGTGCATCTGCTCCGGCCCGTCGGGGTGACCGGGGCGGCGCGGGCCGCTGGTCATGGAGCAGTAGACGCTGAACTGCTGGCCGGTGGCGCTGCGGGTCAGCGCCTGGAGCTGCAAAATGCCGTCTTCGACCGTGGGCACCACCTTTTCGATGCCCATGAGCACCACATAGATACGGGGCATGGTGCTCACCATGCGCCCGTTGCCTTCGTTGGTGACAATGCAGATGGTGCCCGACTCGGCCACGGCGAAGTTACAGCCGCTCACCCCCATCTGCGCGCCGAAAAAGTCTTTGCGCAGACGTACACGCGCCGCCGAGCAGAGCGCTTCGGGATCGAGTGTGGGCGGCATGTCCATCTTTTCTTGGAAGATCTGGGCCACGTCCTCAAGGCGCTTGTGGATGACGGGGGCGACGATGTGGCTGGGAATTTCGCCGTTGATCTGGATGATGTATTCGCCCAGATCAGTCTCCACCACGGTCATGCCCACTTCTTCCAGGGCGTGATTGAGGTGGATCTCCTCAGTGGCCATCGACTTGGATTTGACCACCGATTCGACGCTGTTTTGCAGCCCGATCTCGCGCACAATGCGGGCCGCTTCGACGCCGTCCTTGGCCCAGTGGACGACGACGCCGTTGGCTTTGAGGTTCGTCTCCAACTGTTCCAGGTATTCGGGCAGATGACGCAGCGTATGCTCCTTCATCTGGCGCACTTCGTCGCGCAGACGCTGGCCGTCCACCGCCGTCATCGAAGTCAAGCGGCCATTGACCAGCCGATCCGTCCCACGCGTCAAAGCCACGCCCAAATGCGGATCGCTCAGGGCCTGCTTCACACGGGTCTTATAAGGTGCGTTGATGTCAACAGACATAGAAGTTCCTTTGGAATTTTCGATTGACGATTTACGATTGTCGGCTTTGATGTGCGTGAATGGGCATTCGGGTGTGGTAGTTAACTATCTGAAACGCAGGCTTGTCTATCACAACAAGCCCGAAACAGTATTGCAAACCTGTCCACCGCTTCGTACTTTCCATTCGTTCTCGCAGAAGCCGACAATCGTCAATCGTCAATCGTAAATCACTCGTTTTTCCACCGCCGCGGATGATCCGGCGTGTTCGGCGCGGGTGCGGCGGGTTCGCTGAGCCGTTCGCCCAACTGGTTGTTGAGGACTTCGGCCACATGGACGGCGCGGCAGCGGATCCCCTCGCGGCTGAGGACGCCGTTGATGTGCGTCATGCAACTGACGTCGCACAGGGCCACCACGTCGGCGCCGCTCTTGTCGAGATTGGTGGCTTTGCGCCGCCCCATCGCCCCGCTGATCTCGCTGTTCTTCACGGCGAAGAGGCCGCCGAAACCGCAGCAGTCGTCCCCTTCGGGCAGGGCGACCATCTCTGCGCCTTCCACGTTGCCCAGCAGGGCGCGCGGCTGGCGGTCGATGCCCAATTCCCGATAGAGGTGACAGCAGGGATGGTAGGTGATCTTGCCTTCGAGGCGGGCGTTGGTGTCGTAGACGCCCAGCACATCCACCAGGAACTCGGTGAGTTCGAAGGTGGACGCCGCCAGGAATTCGGCGCGCCGGCGCAGCCCCAATTCCTGTGATTCCTCAAAGAGCACCGAGTAGAAATGACTCGTCATCGTGGTGCAACTGCCCGACGGGGCGACGATGGCGTCCACGTTGCCGTTTTCCACCATCGGCCCGAAGACCTGCAAGAAGCGTCGCGCCAGCACCCGCGCTTCGTCGCGGTAGCCGGCGTTGAAAGCAGGCTGCCCGCAGCAGGTCTGTTCGCGGGGGAAAATCACTTCAATGCCCTGACGTTCCAACAACTCCACAGTCGCAATGCCCACGCCAGGGTAGAGCATGTCCACCATACAGGTGACAAAGAGCGCAACGCGTTTGGGAGGAGAACTAAAGGTTTTTTTGTGCATGGGTTAGGTTAGGAATGACCTTGTGAAGAGGATCTGAATGGAATTGGAGATTAGAGATTGAGAGATTAGGAGATTTCAGATCCTTTACACGATCTAAAATCTCCTAATCTCCTAATCTCCTAATCTCCTAATCTCTAATCTCTAATCTCTAATTTCGCTACCTGACAGTTAGCCAAGTCAAGAAAGAAAAAAGATTGGCAACGCAAGCGACCTCGAGTAAATTCAAGGTATCCAGCCGAGAATCACTCAGGAGGTACAAATGGTTACCAATCTTCAGCAGTATCATAAGGTCATCACCTATTGTAGTCAACTGATACCGTGGGCACGGATCACGCAAATTCGCAACTTGGCGCTGATAGTCGTGGGATTGCTACACAGTACAGATTGCCATTTGAGCAGTTTGTCAGAGGTGATTCCCCTGCCCATTACTGATCTGAGCGTAGAACAACGGCTAAGGCGCTGGCTTAAGAATGCGGCGGTCGATGTGCGGCGGTGGTATGAACCGTTGGTGCGAACCGCCCTACTCCAGTATCGACAAGAGATCAGCTACGTCGTGATGGATTCAACCCAGTATGGTCGAAGGCATCGGGCCATCGTCGTTGGCATCGCCTATGCAGGACAGGTGATTCCGCTCGGGTGGCGAGTGCTGTCAGGTCGGAAAGGACACACGCCACCTGAGATACAAAACGAGTTGTTGGCAGAGATTCGCACCTTTCTCCCACCTGGACAAGTGGTTTTGGTGGCAGATAGCGAGTTCTGCTCCATTGACCTGTTGCAGCAGATCGACGAATGGAAATGGCAGTTCATTGTGCGGGTCCGCAGCAATATCGGCATGGAAATCAGTGAGAACGAATGGCTCAAGTTGAGTCAATGCGGCCTACGTATCGGCGAAACCAAGGTATGGCATGACATCTATTGGACGCAAAAACACCGCTTTGGCCCTCTGATGACGATTGCCACCTGGCGTCGAGGAGAAAACGAGCCGCTCTATGTCATCACCAACTCAAGCAATCCCGATGCGGCCCTGCTTGTCTACAAGTGGCGCTTCTGGATTGAACCACTCTTCGGCGATTTCAAAGGCAGAGGCTTTCGATTGGCTCAAACTCGCCTTACCGATGCTGACCGGCTTAACCGCTTGCTCCTGGCTGCTTGCATTGCTTTCATCTGGTCGCTCGCTACGGGCAGTTCTGTTTTCCTCTCGCCTCGCCAACGACTCGTTGACCGCAACGACCGGAATGATCGCAGCATCTTTCAACTCGGTTACCGATTCATCAAACGTGCTTTCAGACTCTCTCTGCCTTTGGATGTCTCATTTCGCATCGATCCACGTTGGTTCCCGCGCGATGATTTGACATCTCTAACTGTCAGGTAGCGAAATCTCTAATCTCTAATCTTTCAACAGAGCAATTACCTCGCGCTGCCGCCCCGGCGTCACCTCCAGCCGGTCGGCGTGGACGATGCAGTTGACTTCACTGCGGATGCCCAGGCCCTTGGGCGTGGGGCTGTCGTCCCAGTTGAGGTCGGGCAGGTAGATGCCCGGCTCGATGGTGAACATGACGCCGGGGATCAGGCGGCGGCGATCCTGGGTTTCGAGATTGTCCAGGTTGACGCCGTTCCAATGGACGAGCGGCCCCAGGCTGTGGCCGGTGCGGTGTAGGATGCCGTGGGCATAGCCCGCCTGGCGGATCACGTCGCGGGCCAGATCGTCTAATTCGTAGCCGTGGATCAGGCGCTGCTCGCCCAGCGACGCTTCCACCGCTGCGATGACGGCATCGCGCGCCGCGGCGACGGCGTTGAAAACATCCTGCACGGCGACGGGGACTTCGGCGCCGCAGTAGGCCGTCCACGTCAGATCGCCGAAGCAGGCGCCGGGGGTGCGTTCCTTGGCCCACAGGTCGATGAGCAGCATGTCACCGCGGCGGATGGGGCTGTGCCGCTGCGCCGTGGGGGCGTAGTGGGGCAGCGCCGCGTTGGCATTGACGGCCACAATCGGCGGGTGATCAGGATCGAGATCGGCTTCGGCGAAGCGCGCCATGATGAACTGCTGCACATCGTACTCGCTGATTTCTGTGCCTGTGCGCAGACTTTCGGCCACGAAGGCGAAGGCGGCGTCTTTGGCATCCAGACAGACCTGGGCGGCGCGGCGGTGGCTGTCCATTTGCTCAGGCGAAAGGACGGCCTGCATCAACTGCACCAGATCGGCGCTGCTGACAATCTCGGCGCCTGTCACCTCGGTGACAAGTTCAAAGGTGCCTGCGTCGACCTTGCTCACGTAGGGCACTGCGCCCAGTGGGCTGTACTCCATGGCGATACGCAGCGGACGTTTGCCGTTGCTGCCCACGAAGGTGGGCAGAATCTCGGCCAACTGCTGCCAGCCGATGTAGATGTGCTTGTTGCCCTCCATGTCGGGGGCGACGTCTATAAATGCGCCCCGTTCAATGGCGTGGATCAACCAGGCGGGCCGTCCTTGCGCGGGGATCCAGAGGAACCAGCGCCGCGTGCCGCTGTCTTTGATGCCTGCCACATGGAGCGCAATCGGGTTCTGCCCGCGGAAGTCGTAGAGCAGCCAGCCGTCCAGGTGATTCAACTGAAGATAGGCTTGAATGGTCTCCAGGTTCACAATCAACTCCAGTGTGTGGCGGTTGCAGAAGCGGCGAAAATCGATGGGAACGTTCACCATGCTCCTTTGCCGCATTATCCCATGCTTTGGGGAGTTCGTCTAATTCAAGGGAAATGATAGAGGGTTGCAGAGCTGTTACTTGCAGAGCTTTATACTTGCCCGTAGTAGCCCTTTCAATTATAATAGACTTCACGAGAACAAATTTTCTAGTAGAAGTTCCCATCATTGACTTTGAGACGAGCGCCGTACTAGAATTTTGCTCATTGCCGCCTATCCCTCGAAATTGACGCGTTGCCATTTACAGCAAAGGAGCACCCTCATGTATCAGCAGATCACGATGTTAGGCCGATTGGGCACCGATCCCGAAATGCGCTATACCCCCAGCGGCGTGCCGGTGACAACGTTCAGTCTGGCCGTCAACAAATCATGGACCACGCAAGACGGTCAACAGCAGGACAAGACCACATGGTTCCGCGTCACCGCCTGGCGCGGTTTGGCCGAAACCTGTTCCAAGTACCTCACCAAAGGGCGTCAGGTGCTGGTGGTGGGTGAAGTGGAAGACGCCCGCCCGTGGACAGACCGCGACGGCAACATGCGCGCCTCCCTCGAAGTCACGGCGCAGATTGTGCGCTTCGTCGGCGGTCGCGGCGACGCGCCCGGCGGCGCCAGCGGCGAACAGACACAGAGCGAGCCGGGGGGCGGTGCCGGGAGCGAAGAGGATATTCCGTTCTAGGACATAATGCGGTCATGTAGGGGTTTGCGTCGTGCGGAACCCAGAAAGCGGGGGACGTTGCAGGCGCAGCAGGCATGTTGAAGGCTGAAGAGAGCATTTTCAGGTGTGACGGCACAACCTCACACACCTGAAAATGCTCTTTTTGTTGGTGGTTGCGGAAGCCCTCCCCAACCCTCCCCGCAATGGTGGAGTTTGAGGTCTCTTTGGGCCAGTGAGGCGGGGAGGGAGCCGTGGACGTGTGCAGCAGATCGGCCCAACTTGGGCGAGTCCAATTCTCCCACATCCAACCCACATACCCCACGAATCAATCGAAAATCGTCAGTATCAATAGTGGCATACCGTAGGGGTTTGCGTGGGGCGGAAGCGAATTTCGCTTCATGGGCGAGCACGCCTTCCGCCTCACGCAAACCCCTGATCGTCAATCGTCAATTGTCTTATGCCGCACTGCGTTATAATCTATTGTCAGATTGCGGTTCTTTGCGTACAATAGAGGTATGCTTCACCCCACACAGCCGCACTGTTCTGTAAAGAAGGCGCTATGACCATTCGCCCCGAAGCAGCTCCTATTCGTATTTTGACGCTGGGTACTTTGCGCGTTTTGCGCGATGGCGCAGAAGTGGACGAGCACGATTGGCGCACACGCCAGGCCCGTCAACTGCTCAAGATTCTGATCACCGAGCGGCCGCGGCCTGTGTCAACGGATCGCATTATCGAGATCCTGTGGTCAGACAGCACGCCCGGCGCCGCCGCCACCACGCTGCGCAGCGCCGTCAACGCCCTGCGCAATGTCCTGGAGCCGGAGCGGGCCAACCGCGCGCCGTCCTCTTATATATACACACAAACGCCCGGCTATGCCTATCACAGTCATCCAGATTTGTGGCTGGACGTGGAAGCCTTCGAGGCTCTGTTGGACGAGGCCGCCCATCTGCCCGCTGGCGAGGAACGGCGCAAGCGCATCGAAGCCGCCCTCGCCCTCTACCAGGGCGACTACCTGATCGATGATCCCTACGCTGATTGGGCCAAGGCCGAACGCGAACGGCTACGCGAATGCTACTTCGACGCCCTGCTCGATCTGGCCGCCCTCCACGCCCAGGACGGTCACTACAGCGCCGCCATTTCGGCCTGCCGCCGTGTGCTGGCGCGTGACGAGGTGCGTGAGAGCGCCTACCAGGCCCTCATGCGCTACCAGGCCGAATCCGGCGACAGCGCCGCCGCCCTGCTCACCTTTGAACGCTGCCGTGTGCTGCTCAGTGAGCAATTGGGCGCGGACCCCAGCCCGATGACCCAACAACTGCACACCCGTATCCTCAACGGCCAGATCGACACCGCCGCCGTGGAGACGTTGACGACGCACGCAACGCCGTCCTCGCCTCAGGTGGAGGACGCACCGACGCTGCCGCCGCAAAGCCTGCTGCCGCCCCAGGAGCGCGCCGCCGATCCCTTCGTGGGCCGCCGCCAGGAGACGGCCACCATTGAAAGTGCGTTGCGGCAGGCGCTCCACGGCCAGGGATCGATTGTCGTCCTCGGCGGGGAGATGGGGGTGGGCAAGTCGCGGCTAGCCTACCAGATGTTGCACAGCGCCGAAAGCAGCGCCGCCACGGTGATCAGCGCCACCTGTCAACGGCTGGAGCAGGGCCTGCCCTACGCACCCCTGGCCGACGCTGTCGGTCGCTACCTGCAACTGCTGCCCGATGGATGGCTGCGCCGACTGTCGCCCGCTGTGCTGGCCCAACTGGTGCAGATCGTCCCCAGTTTGCAGGACCGGCTGCCCAATGCCGTTGACCCAATGATGGCGTCGATCAGCGCCGAGGAAAATCGACGGCGGCTGATCGACGCCATTGTCAGCTTTTTTGTGGGTCTGGCGCAGCAGCGTCCGCTGGTGTTGTTTTTGGACGATCTCCACTGGGCCGACGCCGAGACGCTTGCGGTGGTGAGTCGCCTGATCCCGCGCATCCAGCGCCATCCTTTCCTGCTGCTGTTGGCCTACCGGCAGGGCGATCTCGTGGAAAACGGCAGTTTGCAGACACTGCTCCACGCCCTGCGTCGTTCGCCGCACAGCCAGATCCTGCCTGTGGATCGCCTGAGCCAGGACGACGTACTGCTGCTGGTGCAGCAGAGGCGCGCCGAGCCGGACTTTCCCGCCGAAAAGCTGGCGCAGATGCTTTACGCCACCACGGCGGGGAATGCGCTCTTCGTCGTGGAAGCGATTCGGGCGCTGCAAGAACGTACGGCGGCGCGCCCGTCACTGGCGCAGCCGGTGGACCGTCATCTGGCCGATCTCAGTCGCCGCCAACGGGTACAGGAGATCATCCAGGAGCGCATCGAACGGCTGCCCGGCGAGGCGCTTTCCGTCCTCCAACTGGCGGCGGTGATTGGCCGCGACTTCAGCCTTGATCTGCTGGAACGGGCCGCCGCCGTCGATCCCATGCAGGGATTGGACGTGCTGCTGCGCCGCCAATTCCTGCTCGAACGCAGCGACGACCGGCTCGATTTTGTGCATCAGGTGGTGCGCCAGGTGGCGTATGACGGCCTCAACGCGCTGCTGCGCCGTCGCCTGCACCGGCAGGTGGCGCTGGCGCTGGCGGCCAAGGAACAGGTTGACCGCAACCCAGCCGAAATCGCCTTCCACTTCGGCGAGGCGGGGCGGCTCAACCAGGCCGAATACACCCAATACAGCGTCCTGGCCGGCGAGCAGTTGTTGCGCTCATTCTCGTTGAATCAGGCGCTCACCCACTTCGACAATGCCCTGGCCGTTTTTGAGGAAGTGCCCGACGCCGACGCCGATCTAGTGCGCCGCGCCTGGCAAGGACGCGGTCTGGCCTACGAAAATCTACTCGACCCCGACGGCGTCACCGACACCTACACACGGCTGCGACGTTGGGCGCTGCAAACCGGTCACAAGGATCTGGCCCTGCTTGCCCACACCCGCCTGACCACGCTGCTGGGCCTGGTGGGGCAGCAGGCCGAATCCAACGCGCTGATGAAGGAGTTGATCCTCGACGAAGGCAGCACGCCCAGCCGATCCCTGGCCGATCTGCTGGAACGGCATCAACGTCTCTTCAGCCCAGAAGAGATGGACAGCAACGACAGCACCGACAGCGCCGTGGGCTGGGCCGCCTTCCAGCCGCCCACGCCCGTCCCCGCCGATCCTGTGGCTGAAATCAGCGCCGAGATGGGACACGTCCACGCTGCGCTGCCGCTCTTGATCTACGGCTGGGCGCTGCAAGTGCAAGGACAGTTCACCGAGTCAGCGCGGGTGTTGGCGGCGGCGGTGACGCTGGCCGAAAGCACCGAGCAGCGCTCACTGGCCGGCCTCGCCTATCACCAACTTTCGGTAACGGCGCGGCTGCAAGGAGAGTCGGCGCGCAGCCACGCACTCAACGAACAGAGCAAGGCGCTGAACCAGCAGGTCCACGGCACAGCGGCGCAGTTGGCGAGTGTGTGGCCGCGCATTTCCAGCGCCTACCAGGCCCTGGCCCGCGGCGATCTCGAACTGGCGGTGGAACGGCTCCAGCGTGTCGAAGCCTTTTTGGCCGAACGCGACAGCTTCCGCACCCATCACAACAGCACCGTCATCGGGCTGGGGCTGGCCGCCCTCGCCGCCGGTGACCTCGACCGCGCCGAAGATCTCCTGGCCCGTGGCCTGGCCGACCCCGTCAACCGCTACCCGTTCACCTTCGTCAAAGGGCTGTTGGGGCTGGCCCAAATCGCCCACCGCCGCGGCGAGGACGAACGCTGTGTCGCCATTCTCCAGCGTGCCCTCCACTACGCCGGCAGCCGCAGCCTCGTGCGCGAGTACACCGACTGCGTACAGGCCATCGTGGAATTGGTCCCCGCGCGGGCGCCCCTCGCCTGGCTGCAAGCGCAGACGACGACGCAGAACGCCCCGCATGTCAATGGGCGGGGGCGGGAGAGGGTTGTCCACGCGGGGAGGTGAAAGCTATGAAAGAAGAATAAAGATTAGGTAGACACGTCGGCTCCGTTTCGAGACGCCGACGTGTCTACCTAATCTTTATTCTTCTTTCTTATTTGCTCGTAGGCCAGTACATACCCCCGTTACGTCCGCTAAGGAAATGTCGCAAACCCGATTGACAATCCCCCCGCCCCACTATTTTGGTGGAACCAATCATGCCTCGCCAACGCTTGACATATAATGCTGTCAATTGCGCCCATTTTGTAAACTAATGCGGTGTGAACTGGCACTGTGTCAAACTGCACCAAAAGGAAAGATTTATGTCTCAGGGAAAAGAGCCTACGCCCGATCTTCGTCGTTTGTCGTTGCTTGGGATTGCGTTCTTTGTCCTTATGGTCGGCGCGCTGGCACTGATCATGTACAACGGGGTGGGAATGCAGGGACTTGGAGAGGTGAGTGAAACTGCTCGGGAACAGGCAGCGATGCTGCCATTGTCGTCTGGTGAGACTATGACAAGCATATCGGTTCTGCCGACAGATCACCCCCCGTTCGTAGATGAAGCATCCCTAGAGCCACCCACCACCACGCCTGCACCCGTCCCTACGTGGACACCGACACCAGTGACAACGCCCATCCCGTTGGCTAAAGCACCCTTCATCCCCGATCTGCCAGACAACACCGTCCCATACACGCTGCTGCTACGTGATGGTCAAGTGCTCAGTCTGCTCGACAGAGAAAACCTGAAAGAACGAGAGGTTATAGACGTCCAAGCGCGTACGTCTCTCTTCTTGGCGGAACGGCAAGATGGGGTGATGCCTTTTGAATGGGGGGCTGCGTCGCCAGTTGAGGGCAAAGTAGCGCTAGTTTTGGTGGATCGTTCGACCCAACAAGGGATGCCTTCTCGATTCAGCATTCATCTGCTAGACCTAGAAGCTGGTGAGTTGACCCTGTTGGTTGAGGATGGTCTGCTCCCTGCATGGTCACCGGATGGGAGCAGCATTACCTATCGATCTGTGGTCATAGATGAGGTGCCACACGATCTGATAGATGGCGAACGAACTGTTCTGGGTACACGGCAAGTGTTGAGAGAGGAATTGCGTGTTGTCGATGTGACTACAAAAAACATTACAACACTTTTTAGCCTCGATCCCGATGTCGAAAACAGCATTGACAGGATTCAGTGGTCGCCCAAAGGGGACAGAATTGCCTTTATCAAAACCCACAACGATTTCTGGAATACTGGAGCGATCTTCACGGTTTCGGCTGATGGTCAGGAAGAAGCGATTGAGATAGCGCCCATGGAGACAGATGCAGGTTCGATTCGTTGGTCAACAGATGGAAAGCGGATAGCGTTCACTTTTGGCGAGTCCATATGGGTGATTGATGTCGCATCGCATGAGCAGACAAATCTGCATTCGACCAAGTATATGACCATCTCTGGTGGCCAACCGGTTTGGGTTTCGGACAGCCAACAGTTGGTCTTTGCTGGTGTAAAACGGTTTGAACAAGAAACCTACCCGTCATACGATCTTTGGCTCGTCGATACCCAAAATAACAACTTACAGCGCCTCACTCTGACGGACACAGTGACAACGTACCCGGAATGGATAGTCGATAGCGACAAAATCCTGTTTCAAGAAGATGGGAAAGGCATTTGGGAACTCGACCTGAACAGTGGCGAGCAGATCGAAATATATCCCAAGGAAGTGGAGTATTCTATCGTATTGCAACCGGCTACAACCGACGATGCTGAGATGTATACGAGCGAAGCCGGAGGATATTCATTCCTCTATCCACGTGGTTACGTAGTCAAAGAATCCCCACATGCTACGAGCAAGCCAGGGACGGTCGGCATCCTGCCGATGCAAGAAAGCCCACCGGAAGATGCTGTTGTGATTAAGTACTTAGACTTTGAAATCGAAACAGAAGAATTACTAACGTGGGCTGAAATTTACGAGTCGGTTGTGGGTGCGCCATACCATGAGTTGACTTTCTCCACACTCGATTCGAGAAACGAAACGTTTTCGCCTGGTACGCAGCGGATCTATGTCGAAAGCACGCCTGCCTCCTTCTACCCTCTTCAGGGATACTACATTACTCATGGCAATATGGTCTTGAGCATTACCAAATTCACATCTGATCCTAAAGATAACCTTGAACTACTCCAGTTGGTGATGGAGACGCTAGACTTTGCATCGGACGCACCAACAAATTTGGAGGATCTGTATGCGCCGGATCAAGACCCCAACGGTGCACGCTCCTTACGTGAATACCTTGAAGAGCAAGCGGGGGGAGAACTCGTCGCTGAAGCCTTAACGATATACCTGCAAACAGGGAAGCCGGCCACGGAACTGCTGGATCGAATGACCGAATCGCAAAAGGAATTGTACGAAGCAATTCTCCAGCGAGATCAAGAAATTATTGGCGTCCCCGATTGACATCGCAGGAATGGATTAATCGAGTAAGGAGATTTTATGATCAGACACACACTGTTTTTATGGATGCGTTCACGTTCTAACAACAAACACTCAACAGAGACGAGGAGCATGCTTTTGCTCGCTTGTCTGCTCTTGTTGATCCTGGCATTGACGGCGTGCGAGTCGGACAAGTTGAGCGATTCGGCCGCGGCCCCGGAGGTTGCAACACCATTGCCACCTCAGCAACAGCCAACGCAACCGGCGCCGAACCCCCTGTTCATCTCCCCGGTCACCGTTCCGTCAGCCACCGTTCCGTCAGCCACCGAGCCGCAGAGGACGGTGCAGAAGGTAACAGAGTGGTCAACCTTCACCCATGTGAGTGGTGTGTCGATTGAATACCCAACCGGGTGGACGGTTGAGCAATTCTCCTGGGCATCGAACGATACCGTTGATTTCACGCTGCCAACCCCAGATGATAGCAACGGAACCGCAGAGGAGGTCATTACACTTAGGATCTATCAACGTCCGCTGGCGGAGCGGGCAGTAACCGATCCACACAACTGGAAACCGAATGGAGGACCTTTTGAATTGCAATGGGTGCAGCCGGTAGCGGTGGACAACGCAACTGGATTGCTGTTCGTCTGGGCACCGGATGACGCTTTCATACCAGATCCCTTCGGGCCGTACTATTGGCCGTATGTACGGGCCATCTACTACAGTGAGTTGCACGAGCTTGAAGTGCAGGTGGAGAGGTACCTGAATGAAGAGACGGTAGAGATCGTTAGAAAGCAGTGGTTTGACGCTGCCATCCCCCAACAAGAACCGATCTTCCTGCACATGGTGCAGAGTGTGCGCTTTCCGACGCCGTCTGTGAACCTGTCTCCGTTGCCCACGCCCACACCCTTCCCCGGCATCCCCTATCCTTGCACCACCGACCTGCCCGCCCACCTCTTCCGCACCGAAATGTCGGGCGAGTGGATGATGTGCCGTGGTGTGCTGGGCAACCGCTACACCCTGCTCTACCCCTGGGATCTTGCCGTCGAAGTAATAGACGGCCCGGCGGGTCAGGAATGGCGCTTTGTGGACACCAAGCCGCCGACGGCGATGACAGTCGAAGTCGTGGACGGTCAGGTATACTATACGCCCACCAACCCACCGATACCGGAAACACCCATCGCCATCCACGTGCGCATCTTCGCCACCGATCTACCTCTCGATGCGGCGGATCAGATGGTCTACCCCGACGGCACACCCGTTGTCGATCCCAACGAAGAACGATCCAGTGGCAGCTATCTGTCGGATGAGCGAGGGGCGGCTGCCAACAAGCCTGTCTTTAAGTACCGTGCATTTATCGGCGAAACGAATATCAGCCGCGTCTTCGTGCGCTTTCCAGAGGTAGATGAACGGGAAACCGTGCTCTTTCTTCCGTCCCCTGCTCTTGGGACGGACTACGGCTATACCATTGGCAGCGGGCGAGGTGGCGCAATCCGCAGCGAATGGCTTCAGCGCATGTACAGCACCATCGAGCCTCTGCTCACTCAGCCGTAATCATTCCCGCAATCCAGGTCGGCAATCGTCAGAAGAAGGAATGAAGAATAAAGATTGGGTAGACACGCTGGCTTCTCTAAACGGAGCCGACATGTCTACCCAATCTTTATTCTTCTTTCCTTCCTCTTTCCCGTCGCCTGCAAAAGAAAAAGCTAGAAACTACAGTACCTTTACCCCTTTTCGGGCAGGATTTCTTGTTGGAGCAGTTGGCTGGGGATGGCGAGGAAGTGTGGATCCCGGTGAACGAGGATGGCGTTTTGCATCGCGGCCGTTGCTGCAATGATCGCGTCGATCTGGGGTAGGCGTGCTGTTGCCGCAGAACGCAGTTGCAACGAATGGTACACGATTTCAGTCGAGATGGGGTCAATGCCGGTCATCATTTCGCTGATCTGTCGCCATTCTTCGTCAAAGAGCGCTGCTGCACCGATGGCGCGCAGACGGCTCCAAAATTCGGCCATGCTGAGCACGCTCAGGCGCACGATTGTCTTTTCGTCGCTCAAAATCTCCTGGACGCGAGCCCCACCCGGTTCCCCGAAGTAGAAAGCCAGCAATGCCGAAGAGTCGAGCAGGTAGATCACGGCTGCGCCTCATCGCCGTCCTCTTGCAGACGTTCTGCAATCAGATCACGCACAGGATCGACGCCGGGAGGAAGCAGTTTTCGCCCTGCGCCGTGAAGGGCGGCGGCGCGTTGGGCACGCTTGGGTTGCGGCGTGGCGATCAACGAGCCGTCTGCGCCAATCGACCATTTGAGCTGTGTCCCTGGCGTCAGCGCCAGTTCTCGCACAATTTCCGCCGGTAACGTTATCTGATTTTTGCCGGTAATTGTTGTAATCATGGAATCAGTATAGTTCAAGGATTTGCCTGGGTCAAGGAAACGGGAATCGTCCCCCCTAGCCACCTGACCAGTTGACCCCAACTCGCGACGCCATTACACTCGCTAACTACGAGACCCTGGGAACTCAACCAAGCTTCTTCACACCCTCCCCTTCCCAGAACTCCGCAGTGGTTGTTGCAACGTTTCTTGTCTGCTCGCAGTAGCGTGCTTCTCTCCGAATTTGGTTTGCCTTGCCGTTGGCTGGTCCCTTTTTGGTGAAGACAATCTAGCTTTGGCTGCATCGCGCTTGAATCCGTCCGCGTCTTCGCGTTTGGGGCCTTTTGACGGTTTTGTCTATCCATTTTTCAGCACGAAAGGAGTTGTCTATGCGCGCGCCGCCTGTTTTGTTGATCTTGCTATGTGTGCTATTGGCAGGTTGTCATCCTGCTGAGCTTCCGTCGAACCTGCGCAGCTTTTGGGAGGGAGGAGAGCGCATCCCATTTGAAACCATCGCCCAAGAGGAATGGGGAGGCGGTTACCCCTACACGGAACCCCGATTGGTTTTACTGACGACAGAAGAGAGTGTCAACGAAATCGCTGACTTTGTGCCAACTGAGGATCTGCAAGAAGTCCAGCAGGTTGATTTCTCCACCTACGCGGTCATTGCGGTGTTTCGAGGTTTGCAACCTGGTTCCAAGCAAGATGTAGTCATCGACAGAATTCTTCTACAGGAAGCAAGTAAGATGACGGTCGTGGCACTCTTCAGGACACCGAGGGACGGCGAACCGTCCGCAACTGTGCAGACTTCACCATATCATCTTGTCAAGATAGCCAAAGATAATAGGATTTCCGGTCAATTAGAACCTGAACTAGAAGTCAAAACAGGCCTTTACGAACCCACTGTAACACCATGAACCACCAGATTAGGAGTACTGCGATGAAGCGCATGGATAAATTAGCAAGGAGTTACCTATGCATCGTTTGATGATTCTGCTGGGTCTTTCGGCCCTGTTGTTCTCTGGTTGCCAAAACCTGCCCTTCTTCAGACCCGCCGGTCCCGTCATTGCAGGTGAAGAGATTGCCTTTGAAATTGTCGCTACTTCAGACGATGGATGGAAAGAGGTAGACGAAACTTCTCAGTTATTGGTTGTTACCTCACCTGCTGACATGCCACAACTTCAGTCGCTCATCTGGCCGGAATCGGTTCCGGCGGTACAACAGGTCGATTTGGATCTCTACTCGATGATCGCCGTGTTTCGCCACATTCGCATCTGCGCACGCTCTGGCGTCAGAATTGAAAATGTGGCTATCCAAGATAACACACTGACAGTCTACGCACAGTTCCAAGTGCCGGATGGTGCCTGCGGGGAAAGTTCGAACGCACCTTATCAGGTGATCAAGGTATCCAGACAAGATGCAGATCTCGACCGGTTGGATGTTGTCCTAAACGGTCGTGAAGTCTTACAGCGGTAATCTTTGACACTTATGCATACACAAAGGGGGTAAATTCTATGACGCTTATACGCCGAATCTTTATGATTCTGTCCATCATATCACTTTTTGTGAGTAACTATACAGGTGCGACACACTGACCGAAATCAGATGCGATGGTTATGTATCCTCCTGGCCGGTGCGACGCACCTGTACCTGTACAGTTACTATAACTTAGCCTTATTGGCCGAGCTTTCTAGGAGTACGTATGCAGTTACAGATGATTTGCCTAACACTCTGGATCCTGGCTGGTGCGATGGTGAGTTGTTATCGAGAGCAAGAGCCACCCCCCCCCGTCGCTACAGCGACAAGGCCGATTGCCGTCGTTACTCAGTCTGCTGTGCCCAGTCAAGTCAGCCCTTCCGTGTTACCTACACTGACGGCCTCGGCAGACTTCGTTTTGTTTCCCCCTGGCGCCCCTGCTCCTCGACAAACACAAATCGCTTTGCTGATCCCTTGTACTTCGCCGAGTTCAGTAACTCCCGATGAAAACGATCCCTATAGCTATCTTGGCTATCGTTCATACGGATATGGAATTCCTAGGGATCCGACGAAAGATCAATTCGATGGACTAATGGATACTACCCCTAACTGGAACGAAACAAATTCTTCACCTGTCTATGCTATCTCAGGTATGTACAGATACGACCAATTCTGGATATATATACAAAAATACCTGTGCCGGGATCAGGAATATGGACAAGACGCCTATTGGGAGATCGTTGATATGATGATGTTCGAGAAGGGATTGGAAGACGATGAATGGATTGCAACAAATTGTTTGCTTCAGGGTGAACCGGATCCACATGTATTTGCCCTAGGCAAACCTTCGCAAGAAGTGTTTGGAGATTCCCCTATCGTTGATATCAAGCAAGTTTGGCGTGTCGATGAGTCATCAGGAAAGATACAAGAGATCCCAACAACGGACGTTACCTGCACAATTTACAGACCTCACCCTTAATAGATTTCAATATCGTCGCCATGATGCGCGCAGACGACGGCGACGCTGTCAGCGCCTATAACGGCATTGTCCGGTAGTGAAATTGATGAATAAAGAATAAAGATTGGGTAGAGACGGCGTCTCCATTTCGAGAAACCGACATGTCTACCCAATCTTTATTCTTTCTTCTTTTCCGTCGCCTGCAAAAGAAAAAGCTAGAAACTACAATCCTATTACCCCTTTTCGGGCAGGATTTCTTGTTGGAGCAGTTGGCTGGGGATGGCGAGGAAGTGTGGATCTCGGTGAACGAGGATGGCGTTTTGCATCGCGGCTGTTGCTGCAATGATCGCGTCGATCTGGGGTAGGCGTGCTGTTGCCGCAGAACGCAGTTGCAATGAACGGTACACGATTTCAGACGAGATGGGGTCGATGCCGGTCATCATTTCGCTGATCTGTCGCCATTCCTCGTCAAAGAGCGCTGCTGCACCGATGGCGCGCAGACGGCTCCAAAATTCGGCCATGCTGAGCACACTCAGGCGCACGATTGTCTTTTCGTCGCTCAAAATCTCCTGGACGCGAGCCCCACCCGGTTCCCCGAAGTAGAAAGCCAGCAATGCCGAAGAGTCGAGCAGGTAGATCACGGCTGGGCCTCATCGCCGTCCTCTTGCAGACGCTCTGCAATCAGATCACGCACAGGATCGACGCCGGGAGGCAGTAGTTTTCGCCCTGCGCCATGGAGGGCGGCGGCGCGTTGAGCACGTTTGGGTTGCGGCGTGGCGATCAACGAGCCATCTGCGCCAATCGACCATTTAAGCTGTGTCCCTGGCGTCAGCGCCAGTTCTCGCACAATTTCCGCCGGTAACGTTATCTGATTTTTGCCGGTAATTGTCGTAATCATGGGATCAGTATAGTTCAAGGAATTGCCTGGGTCAAGGAAATGGGAATGGTCCCCCCTAGCCACCTGACCAGTTGCCCCAAACCCGCGCCGCCATTACACTCTCTAACTACGAGACCCTGGGAACTCAACCAAGCTTCTTCACACCCTCCCCTTCCCAGAACTCCGCAGTGGTTGTGGCAACGTTTTTTGTCTGCTCGCAGTAGCGTGTTTCTCTCCGAATTTGGTTTGCCTTGCCGTTGACTGGACCCTTTTGGTGAAGACAATCTAGCTTTGGCTGTATCGCGCCTGAATCCGTCCGCGTCTTCGCGTTTGGGGCCTTTTGACGGTTTTGTCTATCCATTTTTCAGCATGAAAGGAGTTGTCTATGCGCACCCTGCCCGTCTTGTTACTCTTGCTGATGTCACTTCTATTGGCAGGTTGTATAACCGCGCTGCCGATGCCAACAGCCGCAAATCAAATTTCACCAACGCCAACAGCAGCAGCGCCTACTCAGGAGGCAACCACTGCTATCACACGTACGTCCACCCCATCTACGCAAGATGTCCTCTTCATGGCGGAACCAGAGACCCTCTACCCGAATAGCTGCACACTCTTCTTCTGGCGAGTAGAGGAGGCCATGACCGTCTACTTCGACGGTGAGGTCGTCGAAAGTACGGGAAGAGCAGCCCGATGCTTACAGGACCAGTCCCAGGTCTTTATCCTCTCTGTGGTCAGGCAGGATGGCACACAAGAAGAGTATCCAGTAGAAGTAAAGGTCACCGAGGAGATACTATCCTTCGAGACCATCAGCCTGGAAGGTTATGGTATAGCTGTCGATTCTAAGGATACTGCTCCCAAGCTCTTTCTGCTCATGGAGCCAGAAGACATCGCGTGGATTGAGGGGCTGATCACACCACAAGATTGGCAGTCGCTACAACAACTCGACTTTGAAGAATATGTCGTCATCGGGCTTTTTCGGGGAGCGCGGCCTAGCTCGAATTATGACACTGTCATCACGCGGCTCAGTAGGTACTATCAGGAGACCTTGATTGTCGAGGCCAAGTTTTATGTACCAGTGTTACAGTCGTCCTTCGCTGTAGTGACTTCTCCTTACCATCTGATCAAGGTATCGAAGACACAGATGCCCAGACCCCTTGGGCTCGAGTTACAAAGTCGAGTCGTAGACCAAGCGTACGAGACGTGTGCTGACAACATCTCTGCGTGCGAATAATGACGCTTATTGTCAACCTAAAGATTGATAATGGGAGATCCTCATGATTCACCACATCCGGGTTAGCCTCATTGTATCGATAGTTAGCTTGATGGTCATTAGCTTATTCATTGGATGGTTGAACTTTTCGGCCATCAATGCCCAGGAAGTTGTATTGTTCACTTCTCCACTGCCAACACCCACGCCACTTGTTTCTGAGTACGGACGACACGCGTTGACCTATGTCGCAGAAAAGCACGATATTCCAATAGAACATCTCTTAATCGAACGCGATCTTGAAACAGAGTACCCTTTGAGTGGGCGCGCCTATCGGCACATCTTGATTGCGCATACGAAGGATCCTAATTGGTCCACCTACAGCGTATCAGTGGAGATGACAACTGGCTTGATTGAAGAAGATATGAGGACGATAGAGCGAGCAGAAGAAGCTGCTTATCTGGCTACATATGGGAGATTGTCGCCATCCCTGTACGAGCGCTTGCAGCAGATTGCCGATGATACCGTTTTACCGGTAGCGATCTGGGCAGGTGGACAGCCCATTTGGACAGAGGAAGAGATACTGGCCATTCTGGTCGGTGAATTTTCGGAGGCGGCGGAAGCCGTTGCCCGTGGCGAAAAACCCATTGATGTGAAGAATCCTGAGACTGCCCAGAATATCCAGGTTCGATATGAGGAATTGCTGGGCGAGAATGTGGCTGCACGGCTGCGGCCTTTTGAGGAATGGCAACAGCAGAAGGGATATGCTCTTATACCAGTCGAAGGGATGCCCTCGCTGGTGGCTACGTTGCCCAAATCAGCCATTCTGGAACTTGCCCAAATGCAGAGCGTTGGAATGATCTATCTCCTCGAAGAGAAGAGCACATTAGGCATGATTACAGCGGCTGCAAGTGACCGAGTGCCTGCCGTCTGGTCACGCGGTATTACCGGCATCGGTGAAAAGGTGGCAGTGCTTGAGCACGGAATCGTTGATAACACCAACTGTCTAAACAGTGTTGTAACCAATCCCAATCAGCAGTCTTCCCCTCATCCCCATACTACCAAGGTAGCCAATATCATTGCCTGCACGACCGAGCCCAAAGGTATTGCCCATGGTGCTGACATTGTAAATGCGAACTACACCAACAATATATGGGCACAGTGGAATGCAGTTCAAGCTCTCATATGGGCAACTCAATCTCCGCAAAACGCAAGGATTGTCAATTCAAGCATTAGCTTTCAAGCAAATTCGAACATAGAATACACAGACAGAGCCTTTGACTACTGGGCCAAAGCACGACATCTCACCGTTGCGGTAGCAGCTGGCAACAACGGTACCTATGTGACATCCCCTGGGAAGGCTTGGAACGTTATTACCGTTGGCGGAAGTAACGATCAGGGAACGGCGTCCTGGTCGGATGATAACATGTGGAGTGGTTCAGGTTACATCAATCCATCCAGTGGTGAATCAGGCACAGATCGAGAAAAACCAGAGGTTGTAGCGCCAGGAGTTGGCATAACTACTCTAAATGGCAACAGTGCAGAACCTGACGGCACCAGTTATGCAACCCCTCAAGTATCCGGGCTGGCCGCGTTGCTTATGAAACGAAATTCACAGTTACGTGTATGGCCAGAGGCAGTCAAGGCCATCATCATGGCTTCTGCGGTCCACAATGTGGATGGACCGCGTAACATTGACCTGTCGCAAGATCTCAAGGATGGTGCTGGCGCCATTAACGCCGCACTGGCGGACCAGGTTGCCCAGTTACGCCAAACCTCTTTGACAGATCCTTGCAACTCACTCTGTTGGTGGGGGATACATACGAGTAGTAGTAGCCCTTCTGTCGGCAGTTCGCTCAATCGCTACTTTAGAGCAACACATGGCGAACGCATTCGTGTGGTCATTTCATGGATGTCAAACGCAGATTCAGAAGCCAATAACTACAGCTTTGATCGACTTGACACTAACTTCGATCTGCGCGTTTACACTCAGGGTGGAACTATGGTCAAGTCATCTGTGAGTATGAAGAATAATTACGAGTTGGTAGAGTTTGTTGCACCTGAAACGACTACTTATCGAATTGAAGTCAAGAAGGAAGCTGTCTATAACAATGAGTGTTGCAACTCGCTCGCCATCGCGTGGACAAGACAAGCGACTTTCCTGCCCGACGTGAGCGGCAGCAACAGCGGTTGGACGAGCAGTATCATCATTCGTAACGATGGGGCGGAAGATCGCGAGGTGCGCGTCACCTACTTGAATGGCACCACCACCCCGACCACGCTTCAAATGCAACCCGGCACCGTAGCCACCGTCCAACCACCTGCATCGTACAGTGGCGCCGCCGTCGTGGACGGCAGCGAGGATCTGTCCGTGGTGGTCTACACGGACGGCGCTGCCCGCGGGTCTCTGGACAATGGCTTCCTGCCACAGGGCGCCGGCGATGCCAGTTTCGAGCAGGCAGGTACGGTCTTGTATGCTCCGGCTTTCTACAAGGCCGCTTTCAACATCAATTCCTCTGTTTCGATTGTCAATGTCGGCACAGAGCCGACCAACGTGAACGTTGAGTTCATCGGGCGCAGCACGATAACTAATGGCAATTTTACGCACAACATACTGAACATTCCCGCCGGTAGCCGCATGACGGTCAATGGCAGCCACATTCAGAACGGCGGTAACCCCTGGGTCGGCTCGCTTCGCCTTACGTCAACTGGGGTGGGGTCGTCACCAGCCCAACCGATTGTGGCCATGGTGAATGATGACACCACCGCCAACCCTGTGTATAGCCGTTCCTACAATGCCACCAAGTTTGGTTCTCCGCTCGTCTATGTGCCAGCGGCATATCGCAACCAGTGGGGGTTCAACACGGGTCTGGTGGTGCAGAACCTGGGTACCTCCACAACCAATGTCACGTTGACCTTCTGTCCACGCCTGGTGGTCAATCTCTCGACAGAGTGTCACCCCTTCACCATCAACAATTTAGAATCGGGGAAAGCACAGGGTGTGTTACTCTCAAACCTCTCGTTCCTGAGCAATGGATGGACCGGCTCGGTGAAGTTGCAGACGACCACGAGCGGCGTGCCAATTGCCGTCGCCGTCACCAATAGCAACAGTGTCGGCGGATACAATTTTAGCGCCACCGGTCGCGGTGGGCGTACTGTCTACTTGCCCTATGCCGCCAGGAATGCCAACGGCATCAGCACAGGCTACACTGTGCGTAACGTTTCGACGAGCAGCGACCCGATCACTGTACAGGCAAACTTTTACAACACATCCGGCACCTTACGTCACACCTATTCTTTCGATTTAGGGCCGGCCCAGGTAAAGGGTTTTGCACAGATTTTGGATGGTGCCTTCACCCAATATGAAAGCTGGCAGGGCAGCATCGTCCTCCAAGCCACAGGTGACATCGTCGCCATGATGCGCGCGGACGACGGCGACGCAGTCAGCGCCTACAACGGCATTGTCCGGTAGCGGTCTGCAAAAAAAAGAGAGAGGACCGGCGCGCGCCGGTCCTCTCTCTTTTTTGTAATCCTTGATCCCCTTTGTAATTCTTGCTCCCCACTGTTACAGATCTGCATCTTCTTCAACAGTGAGCAACTGCAAAGTAAAATCCCTAAAGCGCTGGAGTAGAATCACATCCTGCCCAAGATATTGATAGAGCTTCTCAACGTCGATATCCCAGTAGAGGTGGACCAAGCGGTTGCGCAAGCTTACCATGGTGGCCATTTCGTCGCCGTACGCGGGGTCAAGATACTCAGCCTGAACCAACAGGTAAAACACATCACGGCTTTCGACTGGCTTGCCCAGTTGATAGACTGAGACCAGATGAGATGCGATGTCAATGCAGGCTTCGACAGCGCCTTGAAAGGCCCGCTCGACAGCTAATTGCAGTGTAAAATCCTGTTGAAAGGTTTCAAGCGTGATTTTCTGCTGCTTCTCTAACTCGCTGATGTACCGCTCTAACCTTCTCAAGCGCTGCCTGATACTGTTCACGTTGAGTTTCATCTTGCTGCTCCATCACGCTTTGCACAAACAAACGCCAGTCCTGTTCCAAACGGGGCTGAAGATCCCAGTAACGGCGCCACACAAGCGACTCCCACGCCGCCACTTGATTCACATCGGCTGCCCATAGACGCTGCCCGTGGGCGGTCACTTCATATTGAAACGGCAAAGGTGCCTGATTTAGGATGCGCAGATCGACCTGATCGGGCCAGTGCGCCGCCCATTGTGCTTCTAAGCGCCAAAGTTCGCTCTGATCGCATTGCGGATTCACAAGCACACCGATATCGATATCGCTCAAGGACGTGGTATCACCGGTCAATGCTGAGCCGAACAGATAAACAGCCCAGATTTGTGGTTGTTGACGCGCCCAATGGACAAAGCTTTCGTTATTCACAACCGCTCCATTCATGCAACATACGCGCTACGGATTGGAAGTAAAACGCCGGGGGGAAGCACGCTACACTATTCCAGCATAATCTCTCATCCGGCACTACGCTCCAGGATAGATTTGGTCTACATTGTACTACAAACACCCATCCTGGCGCGACACACCTATAATGGCGTCGTTTGTTTCTGTTTGTGAAGCGATGAAAGAAGAATAAAGATTGGGTAGACACGCCGGCTTCTCTAAACGAAGCCGACATGTCTACCCAATCTTTATTCTTCATTCTTTCTCTCCCAACTGTGACACCCCTCACCGCACAAGATCCCCGCGCCGTGTATTGTCATAGACAGCGAAAGCGACTACAATGACATAGGTAACAGGCCGCTTTTGACTCCGGTTTGCCCCAGCCGATCTATCCACTGAACCTGTTATGCGTTTCCTGATCACAGCGTTCCGACATCCGGTGCGACGCACTGTCCACGTCGTTGCGCTTTGCCTGCTGTCGTTGCGGACAGTGCGTCGCACCGGATGCAACCCTGATCAACAGCAAACCCATCGACTTTCGGCACCCGTACAAGCATCGGCTGTGTGCGGCACGCGGTCAGGGACAACGCACATCAGCTTGACAGGTGATGCTTGCCAAGCGTCAGGTCTGACCTCCAAGACATGCGAAGCTTTGTGAACAAGCCCGGTAGCGCGATTACAGAAAGTCTGCGCGGAATGGCGCTCTGCCATCCCGAACTGCTTGAGATCCACTACGAACCCGATTTTGTGCGGCGCACGCAGCCGACGCCACGTGGCAAAGTCGTTGTGATCAGCGGCAGCGGCAGTGGACACGAACCCCTGCCCACCGGTTACGTGGGCACAGGCATGCTCGACGCCGCCTGCCCCGGCCCCATCTTCACCAGCCCCTCACCCACCCAACTGGTGGCCGCCACCCATGCTGTCGAAGCGGGCGGCGGTGTGGTCTACATCGTCAAAAACTACACCGGCGGTGTGCTCAACTCAGAATTAACGGTGGAGATGATGGAAAGCGAAGGCATCACGGCGCGCACCGTCCTGGTGAACGACGACGTGGCCATCGCCGAAGCCGGCAACCGCCGCGGCCTGGGCGCCGCGCCGCTGGTGATGAAGATCGCCGGCGCCGCCGCCGAAGCGGGCTACGGCCTCGAAGACGTGGTAAAATATGCCCGACGCGCCGCAAGCAACGCCCGCAGCATGGGCGTGGGCACCAACACCAACACCCTGCCCCGCGCCATCCATCCCCGCGCCCTCACCGAAGACTCGGTGGAACTGGGCATCGGCATCCACGGCGAACCCGGGCGCCGCTTTGTGGTGGAAGGCGGCATGGACGAAATCGCCGACGAACTGCTCGGCCCCATCCTGGCCGATCTGCCCGCCGCCAGCGGAGACGACGTCCTGCTCCTGGTCAGCGGCCTGGGTGGCACACCGTCTTTGGAACTCTACCTCTTCTTCCAGGAGATCCACGAACGGCTCGGGCGCGCCGGCCTGCACGTCAAACGCCAACTGGTGGGCAACTACCTCACCAGCCTGGGCCGCGGCGGTTATCTTGTCACTGTCTTAAAACTAGACGACGATCTATTGCACCTGTGGGACGCGCCGGTGTGTACGCCGGCGATGAGATGGTGAAACGTAATGAGTAACAAGTAATGAGTAATGAGTAATTTGTAGAGCACGATTTCGCTTGACTAGGCTGTGTTGACATTTCACAGGTCTCCTCTGGTCGCACACTCAGATGGCGGCAACTTGCCAGGAGACCGCACTGTAAATGTCAACGAAACCGAGAATGTCTGCGTGCATAACGGGAGAATACCCCAATACCGAACCAACATTCTTGACGAATTACTCATTACTCATTACTCATTACTCATTACCCTCTCCTCCCACACATTTCTTTCAATCACGGAGCACCCCTCATGGCTCAGGAAGCAACCTTGCCGCAGTTCCAGCGTTGGATGATCCTCTATGCCGAGCGCATCATTGAGCACGAAAACCAGTTGAATAATCTCGATGCCGCTATCGGCGACGCCGATCATGGGGCGAACATGCGGCGGGGTATGGAAAAGGTGCGCGAACGGCTCGAAAGCCCAGACAACCACTGTGAGGACATTCGCACCCTGCTGCGCGCCGTGGCCATGACGCTGATCAGCGCGGTGGGCGGCGCCGCGGGTCCACTCTACGGCACATTTTTCCTGCGCGCCGCCACCGCGCCCAACGGCGGGCAAAGCGTGGACCTGGCCGGCCTTACCCGCATGTTCCGCTTTGGGTTGGACGGCCTGCAACAGCGCGGCAAGGCGCATCTGCAAGACAAAACCATGGTTGACGCCATCCAGCCCGCCGTGGAAGCGATGGAAGCCGCCCTCGCCGCCAACCAGAGCCTGGCCGTGGCGCTGGCGTCGGCCCGCCAGGCCGCCCGCGAGGGGATGAAGTACACCGTCAAAATCGCCGCCAACAAAGGACGCGCCAGCTACCTCGGTCCTCGTTCCGTCGGCCACCAGGACCCAGGGGCGACCAGCGCCTACTATCTCTTCGAGACCGCGGCGGAGGTCCTCGGCGTCAGCAACAGCCGCGAACCAGAGACGGCGCACTCTGTAAAGTCCAGTAGCCAGTCCTGACACGGTGCGATTGGAGATTAAGAGATTAGGAGATTAAGCGATTGCGCTTCTGTGCCAATCTCCTAATCTCTTAATCTCTTAATCTCACCCAAACCGCTCAACTCAGTAAATCATCTGCATTCTGCCTCACCCCTTCACTTGGAAAGGATCGACCATGCCGGATTACGTTGGGGCCATTGATTCAGGCACCACAAGCACCAGGTTTATCCTCTTTGACCGCGCCGGGCGGATCGTGGCCTATGATCAGCGCGAGCACGAACAGATCTTCCCCCGCAGCGGCTGGGTGGAACACGACCCACTGGAAATCTGGCAACGCACCTGCCAGGTGATCGAATCCACGCTGGCGAAAGCGAATGTCACCGCCGCGGACATTGCCGCCGTGGGCATTACCAACCAGCGCGAAACCGCCATTTTGTGGGACAAAGCCACCGGCGAACCCGTCCACAACGCCATTGTCTGGCAAGATACGCGCACAGATCGCATCTGCCGCGAACTGGAAGAAAACCGCTTCGGCGACATCTTCTACCAGACCGCCGGCCTGCCCCTGGCCACTTACTTTTCCGGCCCCAAGATCCGCTGGATGTTGGACAATGTCCCCGGTCTGCGGGAACGGGCCGAGAAGGGCGAAATCCTCTTCGGCAATGTGGACACCTGGCTGATCTGGCGCTTAACCGGCGGCAAACATGTCACCGACCCCACCAACGCCAGCCGCACCATGTTGATGAACCTGGAAACGCTGGATTGGGATCCGCAACTGCTCAAAATCCTGGGCATCCCACGCCAGATATTGCCTGAGATCCGCCCTAGCAGCGATCCCAACTTCTACGGCCTCACCGGCGTGGACGGTCCTTTCGGTGGCGAAATCCCCGTCTGCGGCGACCTGGGTGATCAACAGGCCGCCACGGTGGGGCAGACCTGTTTCAGCGTGGGCGAGGCCAAAAACACCTACGGCACCGGCTGTTTCATGCTCCTCAACACCGGCGAACAGATTGTCCACAGCCGCAACGGGCTGATCACAACCGTCTGCTACAAAATGGGCGACAGCCCCGCCGTCTACGCGCTGGAAGGCTCGATTGCCATGGCCGGGGCCACGATCCAATGGCTACGCGACAGCCTCAAGCTGATCAACCACGCTTCGGAGAGCGAAGAGATCGCCCGCAGTGTAGATGACGCCGGCGGCTGCTACCTCGTCCCCGCCTTTAGCGGGCTGTTCGCCCCCTACTGGCGCAGCGACGCCCGCGGCGTCCTCGTGGGGTTGACCCGCTACGTCAACCGTGCCCACATTGTGCGCGCCGCCCTGGAATCGATCTGCTACCAGACGCGCGAGGTCCTCGACGCCATGAACGCCGACAGCGGCGTGCCGCTCACCCGCCTCAAAGTGGACGGCGGGGCCACGATCAACAACTTCCTCATGCAGCTTCAGGCCGACATTTTGGGCCAGGAAGTGATCCGCCCACAGGTGGCAGAGACCACCAGCCTGGGCGCAGCCTATGCCGCCGGTCTCGCCGTCGGCTTCTGGGACAACTTGGAAAGCCTGCGCGCCAACTGGCAGATCGACCGCGCCTGGCAGCCCGGCATCGACGAAACCGCCCGCGCCGCAGGCTATGCCGGGTGGAAGAAGGCGGTGACGCGCACGTTTGATTGGGTGGAGGAGTAGATTTTATGATCGGCCTCGTCATCGTCTCGCACAGCCACTGCCTGGCCCGCGGCGTTTGCGAAGTGGCCGAGCAGATGGCCGGCGGCGCGGTGACGATTGCGTCGGCCGGCGGCATGCAGGACGGCGACGAGTGGGTTCTGGGCACTGATCCCCTGCGCGTGCTGGCGGCGATTGAAGAAGCCTGGAGCGAAGACGGCGTCCTTTTGCTGTTGGACATGGGCAGCGCCGTCCTCGCCGCCGAAATGGCCGTTGAACTCCTGCCCCCCGAACGCCGGGATCGTTGCCTGCTCAGCAGCGCCCCCCTGGTGGAAGGCGCCATCGTCGCCGCCTTACAAGCCAGTTTGGGGCAGTCGCTGGCCGAGGTGAACGCGGCCGCGGAGGATGCGCTGAATGTGCGAAAATTGTGAAAGGAAGAGATTAGGGGATTAGGCGATTAGGAGATTAGGGATCGCGTACTTCGTTGCGATCCCTAATCTCCTAATCGCCTAATCCCCTAATCTCCCAACAAACCAAGTTCGATTCATTATCGATGAACAGACCACCTGCCGAACAACAACCCAACGCCGCTCCCTGCCACAAGGTCACCGTCACCGTGTCGGATCCGCTTGGGCTGCATCTGCGCACCGGCAAAGACGTGGTGCGCATTGCCAGCCAGTTCGAGGCGAAGATCACCGCCGAGAACCTCAGCCGCACTTCGATTAAGGTGGATGTGAAAAGCATTTTGCAGCTCATGCAACTTCAGGCCCGCAAAGGACATGTCCTCTTGATCTGCGCCCAGGGACCGGATGCATCGGCGGCGTTGAATGCGCTCAGTCAGTTGTTTTGAAGGAAGTGCGTCGAAGGGAGGCAGTAAGGAGTAAGGAGTAATGAGTAACGAATAGGTTGAGCGGGTTGCGGTCAATTGAGCGCTCATTTTCGTTGACACGACCTTACTCATTACTCATTACTCATTACTCCTTACTCATTACTGCCTCCCGTCAACAAACCCAGTACCCGATCCACACTTTGACCAAGGATCTCCTCCTCCGTGCAACACGTTTTTTCTGGGTTACCCGCTGCGCCGGGGATCGGCGTGGGAACGCTTTACATTTACAATCCACTGCCGCAGCGCAGCCACGCGCATACAGTGTCGGCTGCGCCCACCACGCCTGCCGCAGAGTGGGAACGCTTCGTGGTCGCCCTCCAGCGGGTGGACGATGAACTGGCGCGCCTCAGCCAGGTGGGCGATTCGTTCCTCGCCGATATTTTTCATGTACACCGCGAAATTTTGCACGACAAGACGCTCACCGATTCCGTGGCCGCCGGCATCGACAGCGGACTGACCGCATCGCAGGCAACACACAAAGCCACCGCCGATCTCGTCCATATTTTCGAGAACCTGAGCGACGCCTATTTCGCCAGTCGCGCCACCGACATCCGCGATGTGGCGCAGCGCCTCCTCGCCCACCTGGACGGCGTTTCGTTGGCCCAACAGCTTCAAAACCTGCCACCCAACACCATCCTCGTGGCCGAGGATCTTACCGCCTTCGACACCAGCCACCTTTCGTCCACCACGGTTGTGGGCATTGCCCTGGCCGGCAGCGCGCCCACGGCGCACACATCGATCCTGGCGCGCAGCCTGGGCCTTCCCCTGATCTGCGCCCTTGGCCCCGGCATCATGCAGCTCAGTGGCAACCAGATCGCCATCGTCGACGGCGTGCAAGGACGCCTGTTTGTGGCGCCCGACGCAGAAACATTGGAAAGCTACCAGGAAATGCGCGAGCGGCTGCGTTCGTTTCGCATTTCGGCGGAAGCATCGAGCCACGAAGCAGCCGTCACCCAGGACGGCTGCCGTGTGCCCGTGCGCGCCAACATCAACAGCCGCGAAGATGTGCTGCTCATCCCGTCCAGCGGGGCCGAGGGGATCGGCCTGCTGCGCACCGAATACCTCTTCCAACAGCGCACCACCGCCCCGTCGGTGCAGGCGCAGGTAGACGCCTACCGCGAAATGGCCGAGCAGTTGCCAGGGGCAGTTCTCACCGTGCGCCTGCTCGACGTAGGCGGCGACAAGCCGGTGCAATACCTGCCACAGCCGTTGGAAAGTAACCCGTTCCTGGGTGTGCGTGGCATCCGTCTGCTTCTACAGGAACGGCATCTGCTCTGGGATCAATTGCGGGCGCTGGTGCTGCTGGCGCGTGCAGAGCCGCCCACCAACACGATTCGCGTCCTCGTGCCGATGGTGAGCAAGGTGGCCGAGCTGTTGAGCGTCCTCGAAATTCTGCGCCAAGTGGAGCATGTAGACGATGTACGCTACCCAGGTGGACCGCTCGAAATCGGCGTCATGATCGAAGTCCCGGCGGCGGCGTTGATGGCCGATCACCTGGCGCCGCTGGTCGACTTTTTCAGCATCGGCACCAACGATCTTTCCCAATACACGCTGGCGGCAGACCGGGTCAACAGTGCCGTGGCCGCGCTGGCCACCTCACTCGATCCATCGGTGTTGCGCCTGATCAAAATGACCTGTGACGCCGCCGGCGTCGCCGGCATCCCGGTGGGCGTTTGCGGCGAAATGGCAGGCGATCCGTCCATCACCCCGTTGCTGTTGGGGCTGGGCGTGCAAGAATTGAGCGTCGCCACCCCATCGGTGGCCCTCGTCAAACATGCCGTGCGCCAAACCAACCTCGAACGGGCGCGCCGCCTGGCTCAAGCCGCACTTCAGTGTGGGCGAGCGCAGGAGGTGACGACGTTGTTGAAGCAGAACATATCGTAAATTCCCAAAGAGGATTTCTATGCCTAACCTCCAATCCGAACTTCTCGTTATCGGCGGCGGGGCGACCGGGGCCGGCGTGGCCTGGGACGCGGCGCTGCGCGGCTTTGCCACGATTTTGATTGAGAAACGCGATTTGACACACGGCACCACCGGGCGCTATCACGGTCTGCTCCACAGCGGCGGACGCTATGTGGTAAAAGATCCCGAAAGCGCCCGCGAGTGCATCCACGAAAACCGCATCCTGCGCCGCACCCATGCCCACTGCATCGAAGACACCAGCGGCTTCTTTGTGGTGACGCCCGAAGACGAAGGCGACTACCCCGACAAGTTTCGCTCTGCGTGCAACCGGTTGGGCGTCCCCTGCGCCGAGATCCCGGTGGCCGAGGCGCTGCGCCGCGAGCCGCTGCTCAACCCGCGCATCAGCCGTGTCTTCGAGGTGCCCGACGGCGCCGCGGACAGCTTCCTTTCCACCCATGCCACGGCGCAGGCGGCGCGGCAGGCCGGGGCGCGCATCCTGATTTACCACGAATGTGTGCGCCTGCTTGTGGAAGGCGGCGACGGGGATCGGCGTGTGGTGGGGGCCGAAGTGCGCAACACCGTCACCGGCGAGCACTTCGAGATCCACGCCGACCTGGTGATCAACGCCACCGGCGCGTGGGCGGGCCAGATCGCGTCCACGGCGGGGATCGAGGTTAAGGTGATCCCCGGCAAGGGGACGATGGTGGCCACCAACCACCGCCTGGTAAGCACGGTGATCAACCGCTGCAAGATGCCCAGCGACGGCGACATCCTGGTGCCGATCCACACGGTTTCGGTGATCGGCACCACCGACGAAAAAGTGGCCGACCCCGAAAATCTGCGCATTGAGCCGTGGGAAGTGCACTTCATGCTAGAGGAAGGCGACAAACTGGTGCCCGGCCTCAGCCGCTCGCGCATTGTGCGCGCCTGGGCCGGCGTGCGTCCGCTCTACCAGGAAGGCTTCACCGGCGAGAGCCGCAACGCCACCCGCTCGCTCACCTTGTTGGATCACCAACGCCGCGACGGCGTGGCCGGCTTCCTCACCATCACCGGCGGCAAGTGGACTACCTTCCGCATGATGGCAGAGAAGACGGTGGACGCCGCCTGCGCTCAACTGGATGTGGCGCGTCCTTGTGTCACCGCGCAGACGCCGGTGCCCGGCATCGAACAGGGACACTACTGGCTGGGCCATCGCCTGCACGAAGTCGAAGACGATCACCTGCAAGGAGAATTGGTCTGCGAATGTGAACTGGTGACCCGCGCCATGCTCGAAAATGCGGCGCAGCTCAACCCCACCGTTACGTTGGATGATTTACGCCGGGATGTGCGCCTGGGGATGGGGCCATGCCAGGGCGGCTTCTGCACCTACCGCGCCGTGGGCATCCTCCACGAAATCAGCGAAGAAAGCCACGACGAACGCTTCACCGTGGCCGGCGAAGACGACGCCGAAGAGTGGGAAGTGGCCTACATGCAGTCGCCGCGCCACAACGTGCGCGGGGAAGCCATCACCGAGCGCGCCGCCGGCGAACCGCCGCTGACGCTCAACCCGCCCACCCGATCCCCGGCGATTGACCGGCGTTCGCCTGTCTCCAACCCCAATCTGCTGCTGCGCGACTTTTTGCAGGAGCGCTGGAAGGGTGTATTGCCCATTCTGTGGGGCCGTCAGCTCAAACAAGAACGGCTGGACGAGCTGATCTACCTGAGCATTATGAACGTGGATCACCTGCCCGACGATGCCCAGAGCAGCCCGCTCACCGATTTCTACGCGCAAGATGTGACGCCGATCCCTGCCGACCAGAGAGGAGACGACTGATGCTCGATCTCGTCATCATCGGCGCGGGGATGGCTGGGCTAAGCGCCGCCTATGGTGCGGTCAAAGCAGGCCTGTCGGTACACGTCATTGCCAAAGGGCAGGGCGCCACCCACTGGCAGCCGGGCAGCGTGGATGTGCTGGGCTACAGTCCTAGCGACCGTGCACCGGTGGACGCGCCCTTTGCCCACCTCGCCGCCGTGGGTCAACAATGCCCCGATCACCCCTATGCGCTGCTAGGCGAAGAGCGGCTGCGCGCCGCCCTGGACAGTTTCGCCCGACTCACCCACGAGATCGGCCTGCCCTACCACGCCACAGCGGATGGCGCCAACCTGCGCCTGCCGTCGCCGGCGGGGGCGGCGCGGCCGGTTTTCCTCGCCCCAGAAGCGCAGTTGGCCGGGCGCTTGGATTCTGAGCAGCCGATGGTGATTGTGGGTTTTGAGCGGCTGCGCGATTTTTACCCTAAGCTCATCGCCGAGAACCTGCGCAAACAGGGCTACCCGGCGCGTTCGGCCTTTTTGCCCACCAGCCTGATCACCCGCCGCCAGGATTTCAACAATGTCTGGCTGGCCGAGTTCACCCAGGACGACGCCGTGCTGGCGCCGTTGGGCGAGGCGTTGCGCGGGTTGGTGCAGCCGGGCGAACGCATCGGCCTGCCGGCGATTTTGGGGATGAACGATCACAGCCGCGTCTACACCCGTTTGCAGGAGGCGGCGGGTGCGCCCATCTTCGAGATCCCCACGCTGCCGCCTAGCGTGCCAGGGATTCGGCTGGCCACGGCGCTGCGCCGGCGGCTGATTGCGCTGGGCGTGCGCGTGGACATCGGCATGGAGGTAATCGGCTTCCACGCCGACGGGGATCGGATTGCCTGGGTGGAGACGGCCACCAGCGCCCGCCCGCTCAAGCATCGGGCCAAACGCTTTTTGCTGGCTACAGGCGGCATCCTCGGCGGCGGCATCGACAGCGACCACACCGGCCGCGTCTGGGAGACGATCTTCGGCCTGCCGGTGACGTCCCCCCAGGATCGGGCGGGGTGGTTCCGTCCACACTTTCTCGACAAGGCAGGCCAACCCGTTTTCAGCGGCGGCGTCCCCACCGATGGGAAGCTGCGTCCCCTGCGGAGTGACGGCCGTCCCTTTTTCCAAAATCTCTGGGCCGCCGGCGGCATCCTGGCCGGCGCCGATCCGATCCTGGAGCGGAGTTTGGAGGGGATCGCGATTGGGACGGGGATGGCGGCGGTTGACGCAATGACCAGTGAGGTTTCTCGTGGAGAAGAGATTGGGCGATTGGGAGATTAGGCGATTGGGGATCGCGTCGAGTACGCGACAACCCTAATCGCTTAATCGCCTAATCCCCTAATCTCTTCTTTACAAAAAATTCATCTCTGAAGTGGTCTATTTGGAGTTCACATGCACAACTCATCTCTCCTCTCCGTCGGCAACACGCTCGACGAGTGTATCAAGTGTAATATTTGCACCAGTTATTGCCCGGTTTCGGAAGTGACGGACAAGTTTCCGGGGCCGAAGTATGTGGGGCCGCAGGCGGAGCGCTTCCGTGAGCTGGGGCAGGAGAAGTCGCCGGATCATTCGGTGGACTACTGTTCGGGCTGCCGGGTTTGCAACGAGGTCTGCCCCACCGGCGTGCGCATTGCCGAGATCAACGCCCGGGCGCGGGCGCAGATTGTGGCGGATCGGGGGCTGTCGTTGCGCAACCGGCTGCTAGGACGCAACGAACTGCTGGGCAAGCTGGGCAGTTTTGCGCCGGAGCTGGCCAACTTTGCCCTGCACAACCCGGTGAGCCGGGTGCTGGCCGAAAAGGTGGTGGGCATTGCCCAGGGTGCGCCCCTACCCCGCTGGCACCACGAAACGCTCAACGATTGGCTGGCGCGCACGGCGTCGCAGCGGCTGAAATCGGCGCGCAAAGTGGTCTACTTTCACGGTTGCGCCATCCAATACTACGAGCCGTATGTGGCGCAGGCCGCCATCGCCGTGCTGGAACACAACGGCTACGAGGTGATTGTGCCGCCGCAGAATTGCTGCGGGCTGCCTATGCTCTCCAACGGCGAATTTGAAGCGGGCGACGCCTATCACCGCGGCAATGTGGCGCGGCTGGCGGGTTTTGCGCGGGCGGGCTACGCCATCCTAAGCACCAGCCCAAGCTGCTCGTTGACGCTTAAAGAAGAAGCGCCCGAAATGCTCGACAAACACGACGAAGCCACGTTGATGCTCAAGAACGCCACCTGGGACATCTTCGAGTGGCTGCGCGAGGAAGCCGAAGAAGGCCGCCTGCGCACCGACTTTCGCCCGCTGCGCGCCGACGGTCGCCCGCTGCGCATGCCCTACCACGCCCCCTGCCAATACCGGGCGCACCGGGTGGGCAAGCCATCGCTCGACGTGCTGCGGCTGATCCCCGACCTGGATCTGCGCGAAAGCCACGCCCGCTGCTGTGGCATCGCCGGCACCTACGGCTACAAAACCGAAAAATATCAAATCGCCGCCGACGTGGGCCAGGATCTCTTTGATTTTGTCCTCGAACAGGGCGATTCCGACTTTGTGGCATGCGACACCGAAACCTGCCGCTGGCAGATCGAAAAATTCACCGGTGTGGCCAACCGCCACCCCATCGAAGTATTGGCCGCGGCTTACGGCCTCTACGATCTAGAAAAGAGGCAATTGCATTGAAAATCCTCATCATCGGCGCGGGGGCCATCGGTTCGCTGGTGGGTGGAAAGTTGGCACAGAGCGGCAATCGGGTGACGCTGGTGGGCCGTCCTCGCTTTGTGGAGGCAGTGCGTGCACAGGGTTTGCGCATTCAAATCGGGGAGCAGAGCGACGTTGTCACCTCCCTCAACGCGGTCTCGTCTTTGCACGCAGCCGCCGCCCTGGCGGTTGAGCGGTTGGACCCGTATGAGCTGGCCATTTTGACGGTGAAAGGTTACGACACCGTGGTGGCATTGGAAGAACTCGCCGCCGCGCTGGCAGAAAACGGCCTGCCGGCGCCGCGTATCCTCAGTTTGCAGAACGGCGTAGGCAACGAAGACGCCATCGCCACCCTCTTCGGCTCGCGCCAGACATTGGCCGGCACCATCACCGCGCCGGTGGAAACGCCCGAACCCGGCCTGATCCGCGTCACCAAGCCCAACTTTGTCATCGGGCTGGCGCGCTGGTCGTCGGAGCAGACAGAAGCGGACGTGAACGCTGTGCGGCGCGTCCTCGAAGCTGCGGGCATCCGCGTCACCGTCTACGCCGACGCCCGCAGCATGAAGTGGACGAAACTGCTCATGAACATGATCGGCAACGCCACCAGCGCCATCCTCGCCGAGCCGCCGGCGCAAACCTTCGCCGATCCTGGCATCGCCGACATCGAAATCGCAGCGCTACGCGAAGCATTGGCGGTGATGGCCGCTGCCGAAATCGAGCCGGTGAACGTAGAAAAGTATCCGCTGGGCAGCGCGGCGCCGCTGTTGCGCCACGCGCCCAAGTTGCTGTTGCGTCCTGTGCTGCGGCAGATTGTGAGCGGGGCGCGCGGCGGCAAAATGCCCAGCCTTTTCCTCGATCTAGAGCGGGGCAAAGCCGACAACGAAGTAGATTGGTACAACGGCGCCGTGGTGCGCCAGGGGCAGATACGCGGCGTGCTCACGCCTGTCAACCGCAGCCTCACCGCCATTGTGCAAGAGCTGGCGCGCAACCCCGCCGCCCGCGCCGAGTGGCGCGGCAATCACCAACGGCTGATCCGCCAATGCAGCGCTTCTTCCTGACTGAGACGCCAATCGTCCTCGGCGCCGTCGTGGACCTTGCGCCCATCGCCCACCAATTGCGCAGCGTCCTGCGGTTGCAGGCGGGCGATCAGATCCACCTGCTCGACAACAAAGGTTCCAGCTTCGTCACCGAGATCGAGGCGCTTGATCGCGGGCAGGCCGTGGGGCGTGTGCTGGCGCAGAATCGCGCCGGGGGCGAGCCGCCCGTGGAAGTTGTCCTCTACCAGTGTGCGCTCAAGGCCGACAAGTTCGAGTGGATATTACAGAAGGCCACCGAAATTGGCGTCACCCGCTTCGTGCCGGTGATCAGCAGCCGTACCATCGTGCGCCCCGCCGAAAAGATCCGCAACAAATACGAGCGCTGGCACTCCATCGTGCGCGAAGCCGCCGAGCAATCAGGCCGAGGACGGCTGCCCGAACTGGCCGATCCGCTAAGTTGGGAGGAAGCCATTGTGAGGGCGACGGGTGTGCGTCTCCTCCCCTGGGAGGCGACATCACCTGAACAGGGCATCGATGCAGCCATTCCCAGCGTGCCTGCGCCGATTAGCCTGATCATTGGCCCCGAAGGCGGCATCAGCGAAGACGAAGCCGCCTTCGCCTTTACTGCAGGTTGGCGCGCCGTCTCTTTGGGTCCGCGCGTCCTGCGCGCCGAGACGGCGGCGCTGGTGGCAGCGGCGCTGGCGGTGAATAAATTGGAGCGGTGGAGTTGATCGAGACCTGTGAGTTTTGATTGATTGGTGGGCACTCCATTTGCTGCTAGAATCAATACCTTCGCCAATGACAGTACCTTCGCCAATGAGAATACCTTCGCCAAAAGTGGAGCGGCAATGTGCAGATGAATCTAAGCGCCAAAATAGGTTTGCCCCGTTCCAATGGCAAAACGCTCATCCAAGTGATCTCCGCTTCGCCAGGAGCAGGCCTGGCTCCTCAGGCGACGGAAGACAGACGTTCTCGGCCAAGTGTCTGGTGCGGTATCAAACAAGCGATCATTGCCCTAGACAACGAGTATCAACGCCTGGTGAAACAGCATGTGGATCCACTCTTTGGCGCCAGCCGTTTGCAACAAATGCAAGAGCTTGCCGGAGATGAAGATCGCATCACCGTGACCAACGACGAAAAGAGCCTGAACCGGTACATTGCGACATCGCTGATCATCTCAGGAACGGCGTTGGTGGCCGGTAAGGCCGTTGTGCCCATTTTGCTGATCTGCTTCCCTCTGGCCATGTATACCTCGATTGTTCTGCTGCAACGCGCCTATCATTCCCTTGTCCACGAACGGCAGTTGAACGATTCAGTGGTGGCATCCTTCAGCGTGTTGGGGACCTGGTTAGGTGGTTTCTACTTTGTTGGTGGTTTGGGGCAGGCCATCTTCTTCATCGCCGAAAAGCTGATCTTCATTTCGGAAGATCGCTCGCGTCAAAAATTGGTTAACGTCTTTGGTCAACAACCACGTTTGGTGTGGGCATTGGTCGACGGCATTGAGGTGGAGATCCCGTTTGCACAGATCCAGGTTGGGGATATTGTGATTATCGGCGCGGGGCAGATGATCCCGGTCGATGGCATCATCCATAGCGGTCATGCTTCCATCGACCAACATCGGCTAACAGGCGAGTCACAGCCGGTGGAAAAGGTGACCGGGGAGCAGGTGTTGGCGGCAACGATTGTGCTGGCAGGGAAGATCTATGTCGAAGTGGAAAAGGCAGGGAAGGAGACAGTCGCCGCGCAGATCGGCGACATTCTCAACAATACAACCAGCTACCAGTTGGACATGGACTTCAAAGCAATGAAATTGGTCGACAGTTTGGCTGCTCCCACCCTGCTAACTGCCGGTTTGGCCTGGCTGTGGAGGACTTTCGAAAGCGCGGTAGCTGTCACCAATGCGGGAATTGGCTGCAACATCCGCCTGACTGGCCCCATTGCCATGCTAAACCATCTCAATCTGGCCTCTGAGCGGGGCATCCTGGTGAAAGATGGGCGATCCCTGGAATTACTCAGCAGTGTGGACACGGTGATCTTTGACAAGACAGGCACGCTGACGCTGGACCAACCCCATGTGGCGCGTGTACACACATTCAATGGGGCAGACGAAAGGGCGATCCTTGCCTATGCCGCCGCTGCCGAAGATCGGCATACACACCCAATTGCGCGCGCTGTTGTCAACGCGGCCAAAGCGCAAGGATTGACTCTGCCCACGATTGGCGATGCGCGCTACGAAGTGGGTTACGGCATCAAGGCATGGATCAACAACCAACTCATACGAGTAGGCAGTGATCGCTTTATGCTGCTGGAAACAGTCGAGGTGCCAGACAGCGTGCAGACATTGCAGGCGGACTGCCACGCACAGGGGAACTCGTTGGTGATGGTCGCCATGGATGGTGATCTGGTCGGCGCGATTGAAATAGAGCCGACCATCCGCCCTGAGGCAAAATCTGTCGTTCAGGCCTTGTACCAACGCAACATCGAGATCTACATCATCTCCGGCGATCAGGAGGAACCCACTCAGAAGCTGGCGAAAAATTTGGGTATCCATTACTACTTCGCCAATACCCTGCCTGAAGACAAAGCGAAACACGTGGAGCGCCTGCAAGCAGAAGGACGCAATGTCTGCTTTGTGGGCGATGGCATCAACGACTCGATTGCGCTCAAAAAGGCCCAGGTCTCGATTTCGTTGCGTGGTGCAACCACTGTCGCTACGGATACGGCTCAGATTGTACTGATGGATGCCACCCTGGAGCAGTTGCCCGGTCTCTTTGCACTGGCCAAACAGTTTGACACGAATATGAAGGCAGGCTTTGCCATTGCCATCATTCCCGGCCTGTTCATTGTGGGCGGTGTTTTCTTGGCGCATTGGGGTGTGCTTGGCGCGACCCTGATTTACAACGCAAGCCTACTGGCCGGTGTGGGCGTGGCGATGTTGCCTCTACTCCAAAGCAAGAGCAGAAAGTAAATACAAAGCCGACTCCTGCTCGCAACCAAACCAACAACACCGTTTGCACCAACAACACCGTTTGCACCACAACAAGGAGACTGATTCATGCGTAGTCTGCATACAATCAACTTGAACAGGCGTACCCTTTTGCAACTGACAGGCGGTTTGGCGCTGGCTGCACTCTCGGCAAGTTGTACGAATCGGTCTACAATCAGCCTACAGCCTACAGCCGCCCCGAATGAACCACAGCGGGGAGGCGTGCTGCGGATCGCTCTGCCTGATGGTGTGTCATCGCTCGACCCAAGTATAGTTCTGACCACCTCGGATATCACCTATAGCTTAATGGTGCATGATGGATTAACCCGTAGCAGCGAAGGCGAACCCGGCACCCCGCTCTATCCACAGTTGGCAGAGTCTTGGGAGATGAGCGATGATGCCCTCACCTATACCTTTTACCTACGCCAAGGCGTCACCTTTCATCACGGTTCACCCTTCACAGCCCAGGATGTTGCGTTTACCATGCAGCGGCTGCTTGATCCTGATCTTGGCTTGAGCCTGCACTCGACGCTTTCATCTTTTCTTGAGCGCGTTGAAGTTGTCGATGACCATACGATTACGTTCTACCTGGCGCAGCCTAGCGTCACCCTTCCTTACATCTTGAGCAACCCCGGCACACAGATACTTCCCCACGACCGCACAGATGAGCAACGCGCAACAGAACCCAGCGGGACAGGGCCTTTCCGCTTCATAGAAAATGTGCCTGGCGAGCGCACGGTGCTGGCAAGGCACGAAAACTACTGGGAAGCAGGCACACCCTACGTAGATGAAGTCCATCTCTTGGAGATTCCAGAAACTGCTACTCGAATCGCATCGCTGACGAGCGGTACCGTAGACATAATTGCCCAGGTCGGTATCGAGAATCTACCGATCTTGACCAACACTGAGGGGATTCAGATCCTAAAAAGCTTGCAAGGCACCTTTGCAATTTTTGCCATGAATGTCACGGCAGAACCTTTTGACGATCTGCGCGTACGTCAGGCATTCAAACATGCCATAGATCGCAATGTACTGGAACAGGTAGTCCTCCAAGGGAATGGCGTCGTCTTGAACGACCAGCCGGTGATGCCGGCCAGCCCACTCTGGGCTGATATTCCTGCCCTGGCGTACGATGTGGAAAAAGCCAAATCGTTGCTGGCGGAGGCAGGATACGCCGATGGGCTGGAAGTTACGCTGACGGTTGCTGAAGTAACGCCGCACATTGTAGATGCTGCCGTTGTCATCCAGGAAATGCTCCAAGAGGCCAACATCACCGTCCAGATCCAGCGCGTGCCCGCCGGAAGCTATTGGGCTGAGCACTATATGCAAACGCCATTTTTCGTGGATTATTGGTCGTCAGCGAGTGAGCCGGACATCGACTTGTCAATGGGCTACGTGACAGGCGCTGCATACAACGCAAGTGGTTGGAGCGATCCCCACGTTGACGCATTGGTTGTTCAATCTCACGGTGAGCGAGATCTCCCTGCGCGTAAAGCGTTAAGCGCAAAGATACAACAGATTATCAGCCACGAAGGCGGGGTCATTATTCCCTACTTGATGCCAATTTATGTGGCAACGCGTGACACTGTACGCGGTCTGATGCCTAGCCTGATCATTCCCGCACAATTCATCTGGCTAGATTCCGAAAACTAAAGATTTCTGGTCTACTCTGTCTCCTTCTGACTGAAAAACGGTTAGCGGGCGTTGGTAGGCTCTTCTACATAATTCTGTGTTTGACGAGACTAAACTAGCTAACATATAATTCACTACAGAAAATATAGTGCCGTGCCGGAATTGACCGGACCGATTACACTGTTCAAAGCCTTTGTGGATTGAATTACGCCAAGCGAAGGAGACATCAGCATGGCAGCGCAGACAAACGGACACGTTGAAAATACCATCATCATCGGCAGTGGCCCGTCGGGTTGGACGGCGGGGTTGTATACATCTCGCGGCAATCTGAATCCTCTGCTGATTACGGGCAACGACTACGGCGGCCAGGTGAGCGTTACCTACGAAGTCGAGAATTACCCGGGTTTCCCCGAATCTTTGAGTGGACCGGAGTTGGTGGACAAGATGAAAATCCAGGCCGAAAAGTTTGGCCTGCGCGTTGAGTATGATCACGTCAACGAAATCGTGGTGGATCAATATCCGTTCGAGGTGCGTACGGTCAATGGCAAGTCGTACCTGGCGAAGTCGTTAATCCTGTGCACGGGGGCCAGCCCGCGTTATCTGCAAGTGCCGGGCGAGAAGGAACTGACGGGTAAGGGCGTTAGCTACTGCGCCACTTGCGATGGCTTCTTCTTCCGCGGCAAAGATGTGATCGTCGTCGGCGGCGGCGACAGTGCAGTCGAAGAGGCGCTCTTTTTGACGAAGTTTGCTACGCGTGTGCGTATCGTCCACCGCCGCGATTCATTGCGCGCCAGCAAGATTTTACAGAGCCGGGCGCGTGACAACGAGAAGATCGAATTTGTGTGGAACACGGTTGTCACCGCCATCCACGGCGGCCAGGACGGCAAAGTCACCCGTGTGTCCACCAAGGACACTGTCACCGGCGCTGAGGGTGAACTGCACACCGACGGCGTCTTCATCTTCGTGGGTCATGTACCCAACAACTCGCTCTATACCGGCAAGCTCGATCTCGACGAAGACGGTCACCTGATTGTGGACAGCCGCATGCGCACCAACATCCCCGGCATTTTCGCCGCCGGCGAGATCATGGACAAGGTCTTCAAGCAGGTGGCAACCAGTGTAGGCCAGGGCACCGCTGCCGCGATCCAGGCCGAACGGTGGTTGGGCGAAATGGAAGCGCAGGGTTACGAAGGCGTTGACCACGATCCACGCGAATGGCCGGAGCGGGCGTACAACCCGATGCCGGTGCGGGAGCCGGTGGCAGCGTAAACAGAAGAGATTAAGAGATTGGGCGATTGGGGGATTTCAGATCCGGTGACGTGTCTGAAATCCCCCAATCTCCTAATCTCTTAATCTCCCAATCTCTTAATCCCCCAATCTCTTAATCCCTTCTTCCCCGTTCTGCTCTCCACTGTGCTACAATCAACTTTATGTCTGTCGTATCGCGCCCGCAATCACAACCCAACGATTCTGATCCTGCCCCTTCCGCTTCCACAGGGACAAGTCTCTTTCGCAGCGCCACGTTGCTTTCCATTGGCAACGTAGCCAGCCGCGTCCTTGGGCTGGTGCGTGAAGTGGTGATTGCCAACCTTTTCGGGCCAAGCGGGCTGGTGAGCGCGTTTACAGTGGCCAGTTTGGTGCCCACCATGCTCTACGACTTTTTGATCGGCGGCATGTTGAGCGCGGCTTTGGTGCCGGTGTTGAGCGACTATGCCCGCCCGGAGCGGCGCATTGAGTTGACTCGCCTGGTAGGCGCGTTGACCAGCCTGCTGGGGCTGACATTGGCCGCCGTGGTGCTGCTTTTGCAGGTGACAGCGCCACAGGTGGCGTGGCTGCTGGCCGGTGGTTTCGACGAGTTCGATCCCCAATTGCTTCCTCTCACCGTACAGTTGATCCGCTGGATCAGCCCGGCGGTCTGGTTCTTTTCTATGGCCGGGCTGTTGACGGCGGTGCTCTACGCGCTGCAACGCTTCACCTTCCCCGCGCTGGCAACGGCAATCTACAACCTGGGCATTGTCATCGCTGCGCCGCTGCTGGCGGCGCGTTTCGGCGTCATGAGCCTCGTCGTGGGCGTGTTGGTGGGCAGCGCCGCCCAGTTCGCCATTATGGCCTGGGACGTGCAACGGGCAGGGGTACGCTTTACGCTGCAATGGAGCCACCCGGCGCTACGCCAGATCGTGCGCCTGTACATTCCGATTGCGGCGGGGCTGGTGGTGGCGCAATTTCAGGTGGGGCTGGATCGGCGGCTGGCCAGCGGCACCGGCGAAGAGAGCATCGCCTGGATGCGCAGCGCCACGACGCTGCAACAGTTGCCGCTGGGGTTGATCAGCGTGGCGATTTCGCTGGCGGCGCTGCCCCGGCTGAGCCAATTCTTCGCCGCCCAACGCGAGGACGACTACCGGCGTACGCTGGCCAACGGGCTGCGCATGGTGCTGGTGTTGATTGTCCCCGCGCTGTTGGGGTTGTGGCTGCTGGCCGAGCCGGTGGTGCGGCTACTCTTCGAGCATGGTCAATTCACCCCGGCAGACACAGTGCAGGTGGTGGCGGCATTGCGCATCTACCTGGTTGGGGCGCTCTTTGCCGCGATTGACTTCCCGCTGAACTATGCGTTTTATGCTCGTAGCAACACGCTGCTGCCGGCGCTGGTGGGTGTGCTGAGTGTAGGCGTCTACGCGGCGGCGGCCTTTGCCCTGATCGAGCCGCTGGGCTTCTTGGGGTTGGTGTGGGCCGACACGGCCAAGCAAGCCGGCCATGCGCTGGTGATGGTGATTCTGTTGCTCTGGCTGGTGGGGCGCTTGCGCGGCGAGATGGGACGTGCGATTGGATCTGTCCTGGCGGCAGCGGCGGCGATGATGGTGGTGGCCGGCTGGCTAAGCCCGCTGTGGATCAACCGTCTCCCGGTGCAGGGAACGCTGGCCGACGTAGTATGGCTGGTGGGTGCAGGCGGCAGCGGCGCGCTGGTCTACGTCCTTGTGCTGGGGATGCTGGGCATGCCCGAAGTGCAACGTATTCGAGTGGGGTTGTGGCGGCGGCTGCGCCCTGTATAAGATTCTATTTGAAATTCACATTTTCTCGTGGGCACGAGAAAGCGGTATAATGGTGCTGTTCAGATTCAATTTCATTTGAAGGGCAGAGAGGACTTATTTCAATGGCAAAGAACACCAGGAGTGTGCGCCCACAGCGCAACAAAATCGATACTGGCAACCCACGCAGCTACAGCGAATTGATCAAAGGCGAATTGGCCAAAGGCGAATTGGCCAAAAGCGGATCAGATGCAACTGCGCCGGTGAAAGCGACTACACTGGAAAGTGCGCCGGTCACAGCGAAGCCGGTGGTAACGTCAGGCAACGACAATGTCAACTGGGGGGTGGAGTATGCCCAGGTCTTCTCGGATCTGCGCCAATTGACGGTGATTTCGGTCGCGCTGATCATCCTGATGATTGTCCTGGGTTTTGTGCTTTAGAGGCAGTTAAGCCGAGCTTGGGCAGGCGTTGTACAGTCTGTTGTCCAAGCAGCATTTGCGCCGAAGCGTGCAACAGCCAGCAAAGCCAGAAGTTGCGGGTGTACAGAAAGAGGATGGCGGTTGTGAGGAGCACCACACAGGCAATCAGCCGTTGCGATGTGCGCTGATATTGAGCGAATATGCCAGGCAGAGCCAACAACGAAGCAATCCAAATTGACCAATACTCTGGTTGTGGATAAACCACGGGGGCAAGCAGCATCAACTCCCACGTGCTGGCGCGAAGGAATGTCCAGTGGAACTCCTGAGCACCGGCCATGACAATTTGTTGTAACCTGCCCACTCCTGTATCGGACAGCCGCTCCTCGACAGGTGATTCATCCAGGTGAAGCGTCGCCCGGATCAGCACCAAAATGATCAGCACAACGAAGATAAGCGCCACGCCGGTTCCCAGACCCGACACCCAATCGATGTCGCTCAAGCCCATCAAACGGGGTGAGAGGCCGCCGAACAGCAGCCCCAGGTAGGGGATCAGAAACCAACGCCCCATGCGCAACAGAGTGTGACGCTCAAGCGAGATAAAGCGGTGGGTCAACAAGAAGGCAATGCTGGTGACAAAGCTCAACAGCAGCCAGAAGCCGGGGCGTTGCCAGTGAAGTTGGTCGATCAGCCAGTCGGTAGACATGGCTACGATTCTAGCAGAGAATGCCTTGAGACAAAAACAGGCGGTTGAGAGGTAAACAGGGACAGGTTCAAAGACCTGTCCCTGCTGTTTGGGGTCTATGCAGTCGTTGTAGACGGGCGAACCTGTCGCTGAACAGCAAAGCGAAAAGGAACAACTGTGCGGTTACAAACGCTGGTCATTCTGCTTTTTTTTGTGACGATCCTGTTGTTGATCTGGCGCCCTAAGCAGGTTTGGGCCGAATTTAAGCGCATCCAGAGCCAGTGGGATTTGATCCTTCGCCTGCTGGTTGCGGTGATTTTCGGCTACATGCTCTATGGGATCTACCAGATCTGGTCGGGCAATGTAAGTTGGTGGCCCCACTAGCCCAGCATCTTCAGAGCCAGTTCGTTGCTATCCTGTGGGCTGATTTTGTACTGAGCATCCACAATCTTCCCCGCTTCGTCGATGACAAAATGGCTGCGCGTGACGCCCATGTACGTGCGCCCGTACATCGACTTTTCCCCCCAAACCCCATACGCTTCCGAAATGGCGTGATCTTCATCCACGATCAGGGGGAAAGGCAACGAGAACTTGCTCTTGAACTTCTGGTGGCTTTCCACATCGTCGGGGCTGACGCCAAGCACGACGGCGTTTTTGTCTTGGATCACAGCATAATTGTCGCGGAAGCCACAGGCTTGTGTGGTACAACCGGGTGTATCATCCTTGGGGTAGAAATAAAGAATTACACGCTTTCCCTGAAAGTCTGAAAGCTTTACACTTTCCCCACTATCGGTGACAGACTCAAAATCGGGTGCAATGTCGCCAACCTTTAACTCCGCCATGTCGAACTCCTTCGATTTGGGTTTTTGAAATGGATTACGGTTCTGATGGAAGAACAGTGCCGGAGCGTAAAGAAGCAGCTCATCATCTCGTGGCACTTTCGGAAGATCTTTTTGGATCTTTAGTACTATTGTAACGAAAGTAGCCAGCCTTCAGTGTAAGCTGGCTCTAGCATGCTGTGATTTCCTCTGTTCCACACCTGGGAGCAGAGACTCAATGGAGTGAAAATCATGTACAACGATTGGTTACAGAAATTTTGCAGACTCGCCTTCGTTTTGCTGGCATTGATCGTCTTCAGCACAGGCGCCCTGCCGACCTCGGCGCAAGAAAGCACACAGGCGCAAAGCGATTGGGCGCCGGTACATCCGTTGGTCCTTTCGGCGGTGGCGCGCAGCCGGGAACCGGTCTCGTTCCTGGTGATTTTGGATGAACAGCCTGATCCGAAAACCTATCTGGCAGAGCGCAGGTTGAGCAGGGCCACGAGTGAAGATCGAGGCGAGGCGCTCTACCGCTACCTGACGGAGTTCGCCCAGGAAAGTCAGGCATCTCTGCGGGCGTGGTTGGATGCGCAGGGCGTTACGTACCGTCCTTTCTATATTGTCAACGCCGTGGAAGTCTACGGCGATGCAGCATTGGTGACGGCTTTGCGACAGCGCCCCGAAGTTGCGCGGCTGGCGGCCAATCCACAGGTGCGCGTGCCCGATCCCCTGCCGGCAGAGGATAGCCCGGCTCTGGATTTACGTTCAACCACAAACGTCAACGCGCCTTACGGGATCCATTTCACAAAGGCGCCTGAGGTCTGGGCGATGGGATTTACCGGCATGGGCGTTGTCGTCGCCAGCCAGGACACCGGCGTACAATGGGATCACGTAGCACTGAAAAAAAACTATCGCGGGTGGGATTCTGAGTCGGGGACAGTTTCTCACGAGTACAACTGGTTTGATGCCTGGGGTACCGCCGCCCGCAGTGGGTGCGACATCGATCCTCAAGTTCCCTGCGACGACAACGGACACGGCACGCACACAGTGGGTACAATTCTGGGCAGCGAAGCGACAGGTTCAAATCTCATCGTCGGGATGGCGCCGGATGCCCAGTGGATCGGTTGCCGCAACATGAAACGGGGCGTCGGCACACCGGCCAGTTACATCGCCTGCTTTGAGTTCTTTTTTGCACCCTACCCACAGAATGGCAACCCAGCAGTTGACGGGGTACGGGCAGAAGCGCCCGACATCATCAACAATTCGTGGTACTGCCCACCATCTGAGGGCTGCGACTACGATTCGTTGCTTCAGGCTGTAGAGACGGTGCGAATGGCAGGCCAGATGGTCGTTGTCTCCGCAGGCAATAACGGCCCTGCATGTGAGACGATCAAGTACCCCATTTCTGCCTACGCCGATGTCTTTAGTGTGGGTGCGCATGATTCTTCGGGCAACATTGCCGGCTTCAGCAGCCGCGGACCGGTGACCATTGATGGTTCAGGCCGCATGAAACCAGAGATTACAGCGCCTGGCGTCGGTGTAAATTCGGCGCTTGTGGGTGGCGGCTATGGAAGTCTCAGCGGCACGAGTATGGCTGCGCCTCATGTGGCCGGCGCCGTAGCCCTGTTATGGTCGGCTGCGCCTGTACTGATGGGGCAACTTGAGGAAACGGAACAAGTTTTAATTAAGAGCGCTACACCTGTTGCGGCTAGCCAGTGTATGCCGGCGGGTTCATCGCCTGTACCCAATCCTACCTACGGGTACGGGCGACTCAACGTAAAGCAGGCTGTAGAGATGGCACTGAACCCGGCGCTGGTTTCCGTGGTGCTTACCGACACCAACAACACCCAAACGGTGACAGCACAGGTAACCATGACAGACACGCTGACCGGAGCCATCTACCCGATTGACACAACCATCAGCACGCCTTTACGCCTTTACCCCGGCGAGTATATGGCCTCTGTCGTTTGGCAGGATCAAGTGAGCACCGAAACACTAACCCTGGCCGCTGGAGACGTCGTCGGGCAAACTTTTACGCTCGGCCCGAATGTGACACTCTCGATCAACGTCACCTGGGAAGGCAATCAAAGCATATTGGATCGCTCGATTTTCCTACCTGTCATACAGGCAGCCCCATAGGCAAGAAAAAAAGAGAGGGAGCGCCATGCTCCCTCTCTTTTTGTTTCGAGTGTCGAAAGTAAGAACTGTCTACGGTTTGAACGGGCGCAACAGCAAGATCGGAATATCGAGCCGGCGGATGAGTTCAGCAGCCACGCTGCCGAAGATCAGCCGCGACAGCCCGCTGCGTCCGTGGGTGGTCATCGCCACCAAATCGATCTTGCGAGATTCGGCAAAGTTCGCGATCTCTTCAACAGGTTCCCCAAAACGCACCGCCAAATTGACGGTGTAGCCCCAGGCTGTCAATTGGTTGATCACATTCTGCATGGCGCCACGGATCGTTGCAATCTGGCTTTCCTCTTCCTGGCTGGCATAAATGGGATGGTGGGCGCGCAAAGCGTCTTGGTGGCTGTTGTACATCGGACTATAAGCGCCGCCTGCTGCGACAGCAGGCTGTGCCGGCCCGGCAATCATGCCGGCAGGTTCTGCCACAACCTGAAGCAATGTCAGATCGTGTTCTTCGGGTAGCAGAAACTGCTTTACCGATTCTAGAACCTGCAAACTAAAAGGGGACCCGTCAAGTGGGATCAGTATATTTTTCTTTTCAGGCATAAACTCTTTCTCCTTCGAGAATGGGCGGGTTACCTTCTTTTCGTCATTGAAAAGCTCAGTCCCACCTCATTTTACCGCTTTCGGATCTCGAAGGCTATCCGAGAAAAGTCCAGGTTTTCGCCTGTCCACTCGCCTAGGTGACGTGTTGCCTGCGCTTAGTTGTGGTACTATAACCAACGTGGTTAGGCTGAGTTCAAGTTACCGTGAGGGTTTATTACAGAAGGTAAAAGGTTATGTTTGGGATTGATTTTGAAAGAATATTTGGACGCTCTTCTGCGCCTGCCAAACCAGCGCCGACACCCCAGCATGCACACCCGGTGGTGCTGGTGCCTGGTTATCGCGACACCTCGATAGTCTTCCGGCATATGACAAAATACCTGCAAAAGGAACAGTTCGACGTCCACGCGTTGACGTTGCAGCCCAGCGATGGCAGGCTGCCACTGGATGAGCTAGCAGGGCAGGTGTCCGACTACGTGAACCGCACCTTTGCGCCTGATGTCCCGCTGGATTTTGTTGGCTTTAGCATGGGCGGCATCGTGCTGCGCTACTACCTGCAGCGGCTGGGAGGACTACAGCGCGCCGATCACTTCATTACCCTTGGTTCACCCCACCGTGGCACTTGGATGGCCTACTACAGCGAGCGCCCAGGCGTTCGACAAATGAGGCCGGGTAGTTCATTTCTCGCTGATCTGGAACAGGATGAAACAGAGCTTACCAAAATCAAGTTTATGTCAATTTGGACACCGCTTGACTTGACGATTGTCCCCTCTTCTAGTTCAGTCATGCCGGTGGGCAGGCATCAACCGCTGCCTCTGCTCTACCACCGGGCATTGGTGACAGACGGGCGAGCATTACAAGCAGTAGCACGGACGCTGCGCGACTGTCAAGCGGATAGACTGAATATGGTGAATCACTACGGCAAACCGTTGAGGCAATAGAGCGGAATCGGCGCCTGGCGTCCTTTCACCTGGCGGCTGCCCAATTGAGACAGGTTGGCATCAGCCGGCAACGCCGCCGCTGTGGCCTCGCTGATCACAATTGAATTGTTGGCGCTCTCTTCCTGTAGGCGCTTGGCCACATTAATTGTGTCGCCAATGGCGGTATAATTCATGAATTCCGGCGTGCCGATGTTGCCAACCACGGCCTCACCTGTATGAATGCCGATGCGGACGTTCAACGCTGGTGCGTGTGCTTTCCCCCATTCCACGATTCGATCGCGGATTTTGATAGCACTGCGGGCGGCGCGCGCGGCATGATCCGGCTGGGGAACCGGCGCGTTGAACAGTGCCATCACCCCATCGCCGATAAACTTGTCCATGGTGCCCTCTTCCTCAATGATGGCGTTGGTCACCAAAGCCAGATGCTCGTTGAGTATATGCAAGACGCGATCAGGTTCATAGGTGCGGGCCAGGGTAGAAAAGTCACAAAAGTCCAAAAAAAGCACAGTAGTCACCTGACGTTCGCCACCCAAGCTGGGCAAAGCAGGTTCTGCCAGCAACCGCTCCACCACCGGCGCTGCCATATAGCGACGAAAAAGTGAACGCAATTTGTCGTGAGCAATTTGGAGTTCTTGCTGCAAAGTGCGATTTTCTCGACGCAGGCGACTTTTTTCCAGCGCCTGCCGGATGCGCACCCGGATCGTTTTCAATGTAAAGGGTTTGCTGACGAAATCATCAGCGCCTTCTAACATCGCCTGCACAACAAGTTGTTCCGACGAGAGCGCGCTGACCATGACAACGCCTGTCTCTCGATCACGTTTGCGCAACTCTCTGAGGACAGCAAGACCATCCATTTGGGGCATCACCACATCGAGCAGAATCAGATCCAGTTGCTCACGCGCTGCTACCGCCAGGGCATCGATCCCGTTGCTGGCAAAAAATATCTCGAAGCCGTCTGCCTGGAGAATTTTGCGAATGAGTTGGAGCGTATCAGGCTCGTCATCAACCAACAGAATACGAGGAAAAGGGTTCGACGCAGGCTGTACTTCGGGTAAGAAATTCGCCATAACGCATCCTAGCGCAGACAAAGTAGGGTGATTTTGTCAGATTGAACGCCCGCCACTTGCAATCGATTTCACGCCATGCCCACTGAACTTTTTGCTGACGTTTTTTCAGGCGTCCATAGCCTTCTTTTCTTTATTTCGATCGCAACACTCTCCTGGGGCGTTTGGAAGGGCGGAAAGTGGCTGCTTCGCAAAAACGTACGGAGCAGCGCCGGTATGCTCACTGCGCCCCCAGTCACGTTACAAAGTTCTAAGCCTACAGCTCCAGAGCGTACGCTAGATTCTCTTAGCCATGCTCTGGAATCTTCGCGCCAACAACTAACGGAACAGTCGCGCCATCTACGCATGCTCTATCAGGTCACAGAGCAATTGAGTCATGAGAGCGATCTCTCCGGCGTGATTGGGGTTACGCTTGAATCTCTCTGGCGCACAGTGGAATTAGATTTTGTAGCTGTTGTGTTGGGCGATGATGAATTAGGACCGTTTCACTACGCCGGGATACGCGGCGTCGATGACCCGCTATCCGTCCTCGGCCAGGAGTGTGCCGTGCCTCTCTGGGGCACATTGGCCCATGCGTTGGTTCACCATCCGCAAAACGGCGAGTCCGACTACCTGGTCATCCATGACATCAAAGCCGAAGGGCGACCATCCTCTGGTGAATTCCCCTGGCACACAGAAGAAGGCAGTTGGATGATCATTCCTATGCGCCAGGCAGGCAGGACACAGGGCGCCTTTCTCATCGGCAGCCGCCGGCCAAATCACTTCCACGCCGAGTCGGTGCGTCACTATCTCTACGCTGTGGCAGGAACTGCTGCACGCGCCATTCAAGAAGCCATATCGCGCAAACAGGCGACACGCTGGATCAAGCAACTTGTGAGCCTGCAATCTCTCACCCACACAATGACAAGAACGCGTGATCTCGAAACGATCCTCGCCGTGCTCTACGGTGAATTGGCCGACTTATTTGGTGAAGCCGAAATTCGAGTCTTCTTAAACCGCCCCAAGCGTAGTGAATCTATGCTGCCTGGTTTGGCAATCGCCAGTGAACCACGATTACAGATCTTTGCACCACAACCGATACCCACGGATGAAAAAGCAGAACTTGTCTCCGCCAAGATCATGGCGCTGCTACGTTGGACAATGGAAGCAGAACAGCCGCTTTTCTTTGATCCGGCTAGCCAGCCTGACGATGTAACAGACTTTTACTACCGTTCCAGTGGACGGGGACTCATGGTGCCTATCGGTGAAGAGAAATCAGTGGGTGTGATCTATTTGAGCGCGCCGGAACGCGCAACCCCTTTCGAAGAGGGTGATCTGATTGTGGTCAGAACAATCAGCAACAGCATTGCGATGGCACTGGGCGCAATGGAACAGCAAGATCGCTACTCGGGTGTGACGTAAGCCGCTGTGATGCCACCGTCTACAGTGAAGGTCGCCCCTGTTACAAAAGAAGACTCATCCGAAGCCAGAAAGAGCGCGGCCTGAGCAATCTCCGCAGCTTCGCCAAAGCGCCCCATGGGGATATGAACCAGCCGGCGCTGGCGTTTTTCCTCAGTATTCAAAAACTTCATCAGCAACTCTGTGCGCAACGGGCCAGGACAGAGCGCATTGACCCGAATTCCCTCTCGCGCATGGATCACCGCCAACTCACGGGTCATTGACAACACGCCGCCTTTGCTGGCCGTGTAGGCCAGTTGGGGTGTTGCAGCGCCAAGCAATGCCACAAACGAGGCAACGTTGATGATCGAACCGCCGCCGCTGGCACGGAGCGCGGGGATGCCATACTTACACCCAAGGTAGACACCCTTGAGGTTGACGTTCATCGTCAAATCCCATACCGCTTCCTCGGTAGAAATGGCATCGTCGTCGTCGGGCAGCATGATGCCAGCATTGTTGAAGAGGATGTGGAGGCCGCCAAATTGGGTCGTCGCTGTCTCCACCATTTGGGCACAATCAGCAGCCCGCGAGACATCGGCGCGCACGAAATGAGCATGTCCACCCGCATTTTCGATCTGTTCGACAGTTTGGCGCCCTCCGTCCTCGTTGACGTCGGCCACGACCACAGCGGCCCCTTCACGGGCAAAGAGAAGCGCAGACTCGCGGCCGATGCCGCTGCCTGCGCCGGTGATCAATGCAATTTTCTGCGAAAGACGCATATAGATCCTTTGGCGCTGGTTACTATACAGCCGCAAACCCCTACATAATCTGTATTTCTAATCGTGGACGACAACGACGGTGCCTTCGCCGTTGGGGATATGCATCCAAATATCGCCGTTCCACTCAGGAGCAGTCCATTCGAAAAGCCACTGAGCATCTTCATTCGTCATGTTGACACAGCCGTGGCTCATGGGGTTGCCAAAGTTATTGTGCCAGTAGGAACCGTGCAGGGCGTAATCCTGGTAAAAATATTGCACCCACTCGACATTCGGCAAGCTGTACCCATCACCCGACATGGTCTGGGTGCGCACTTTGGCGCGAATGCGGAAGGTGCCCGTCACTGTAGGCGTGCCTGGTAGCCCAGAGGAAATCACAAAGTGGCGCACAGGACGGGTGCCCTCAAAGGCAATTACTGTCTGCTCGCTGAGGTCTACATCGATCCAGCGTTCTTCGTTGGGCAGAAGTTGCGTGTCCTGATCGTTGTCGAAGACGATCAGCGGTGCGCCCATGTAAGCGCCGCTCAGAGGAGGAACTGGAGCCGAATCGTTAGGCAGCGGCATGTGTTCGCTTTCCGTTGATTCTTCCTGCGAGGGTGGGGAGTTGGAATCTTCATCCCATGAGGCCATCGAAACAGACACAGCAAAGGAGAGGTTCCCCAAGCAGGCCAGCACAACGGCCACCGCCAGGAGACGAATCGGGTAATATTTCTTTCCAAACATGGCGATGGCTCCCATCCAAACAAGGGGCGGGCAGAAAAAGGGCGGCGTAAGAGTCCGCCGCCCTTTGGGGTCATGAAAGTGGATCAATAGTGGACGTAAACTTCGGTGCCCACAGGCGCCCAGTTAAAGAGGAACTGCGCCTCTTCGGTGCGCATGTTGACACAGCCGTGGCTCATCGGCGTGCCAAAGTTGGCATGCCAGTAGGTGCCGTGGATGGCATAGCCCTGGTAGAAGTACATCACCCAGGGGACACCCGGCAGACTGTAGCCAGGACCAGACATATGCTGGCTTGTGTACTTCAGCCCGACTGCAAAACGGCCCGTCACAGTAGGTGTACGTGATGTACCTGTACTTACATATGTATGCAAAACAGGAACGTTACCCTGCCATGCCGTCAGCGTCTGTGTTGAAAGGTTGACTTCGATCCAACGTCGCCCATCTGCCGGGGCGTTGGTGGTGAGGAAACCAGTTGCAGGCGCCGCTTTATTGACACGAAGGCGCTGACCTGTCCACACAAAGTTGGCATTGGGCAGCCCATTGGCAGACAAAAGCGCCTGCACAGTGGTGCCGTGATCGGCGGCAATCTCCGACAGGGTATCGCCGGCTTTCACAACATAAACGGAATCGGCGACGCTGGGGCGCTCCACTTTTTCATCGACGGCTAACGCCGCCGCACGGGCGCTGACGCGCAATTTCTGGCCAACCCAGATGAAATTGGGATTGGTCAGCCCGTTCAAGCGTAGCAGATCGTCTACATTCATACCGTAGTTCAACGCGATCTGAGCCAGGGTGTTTCCACGCTGAACGGTGTAGTAGCCATCCCCAACCGCCGACGCAGCACTGTTCACGCCACGGCTTGCCGCCGCCTGCGTGCCAGGAATCACCAACCGCTGCCCAACATAAATGAAATTGGGATTTGTGATGCCGTTGCTGCGCGCCAGATCCGACATGCTGACGTTGTAGCGGCTGGCAATCGTGGACAAGGAATCGCCACGCTGCACAATGTGGACGCCGTCCTCTTCGGCGAAGGCGGTGGTTGCGGGAACCAACATGGTCAACAGCAGTGCAAAGACCAGTAGGCTGCCAAACCAACGATACAAGGTGTTACGACGGTAGGATGGGGTAATGGCGACCAGTGGGGAAGATTCTTCCACAGGTACGCACGCTGTGGGGCGAGGGACCAGGTCGTTCATGAGCAGGCCTTTCGCTAAAAACAGGGAGCCGATATGCTGTCAACATCAGAGGTGTTTGGCCTACTAAACGGCGGCGACCTAGACTGACAATGACAGTTGCGCAAACTGTTGCACGATTTGCGGCAAATTGTCATCAATTATAGCACACATCGTACGCTTGTAAACCACAAGAATTCACTTAGACAATGGCTGCCATACGTTCTCCCTACGTATAGATGCACGCCTACAGTTGAGCAAGCAGATCCATACGCCGAAAGGTGCGGCTGCCATACCAGATCAGCACAGCATTGATTCCCCATACCACCAGGCCGAGTATGAGCACCATTCCCAGGCTAAAGTACATGACGCCTGCGCCTTGCATGATCAACAATGCCACTACCGGCAGGACAACCAGTGCGCCCAGTTGGTATGCTTCTTGAAACGTTTTTACCCGCGCCGAGACGATCACCGTTGCAGCCAGCCCCAATCCTGCCACAGCGGGAGCCACCCAAAGGGCCAGCGCAACCCACATCCAATTCGGGAAAAAGATCCGCCCCATTGTCGGCCAGCCGGCCACGTTGGCGACGATGCTGTACACCACGAATCCAGCCCAAGCCACCACTACCGCCGGCAACCAGGCCGAGAGCAATTTGGCCACAAACAGTTCACGGTCGGTTGTGGGTGTGTAGAGCAGCGCTTCCAATGTTTTACGTTCTTTTTCTCCGGCAAAGCTATCGGCGGCAATGACGCTCGCCACCATCAAGGGGACGATCAAGTACATAGGCGCCAGGAGGTAAACAATGGCCAGGATCACAATGCTCTCGGCCAATGAATAACCTGCCAACTGCGCCTGAAGCCCCGGCGGCATCTGCGTCATAATCTCTGTGAGATCAGACATGGCATCGCCCGGTGCACTTTCGGCCAGAGGGGCCAGCGCTGCCAGCCCAGGCAAAAGAATCAGCATAAACAGCGGCACGATGATCATCGGGATCATCACGCCTTTGCTTTGTACAACGATTTTGAGATCACGACGGATCAAGGTCATGACGGCGCGTCTGTTCATTGTCTTATCTCAACTTTGCTATGCAATTAACCCATTTCGCCAAAATACCGATGTTCAGGCCGGCTGGTTGTTCTTTGTCGCATTGCCGTGGATCGAAAAGTAGACGTCCTGGAGCGTAGGCTCTTGCAACGCCACCCGGTAGACGGGCACCGAGGCGGCGGCCAGCGCCGATACCAGCGCCGGGATCTGTTCACGCTGTATGCCCTGTACATGGATCGCGCCGGCATGTTCCTGGGAAGCGGTGAGCATGGGTTGTCGGCCTACCACAGCCAGCGCCGTTGCAATGTAGGCCGGTTCTACTTCCAGTTGCAGCAGCAGCGCACCCCCCAGCCGGCGGCGCAGTTCCGCCGGCGTGCCAACGGCAACCAGGCGGCCTTTTTCCATAACGGCAACCCGATCGCACAGACGCTCGGCTTCGTCTAAATTGTGGGTGCAAATGATCACGGTGCGCTTCTCGTAGCGGCTCAGTTGCAGGATCAATTCGTGCAATTGGCGCGTCGCCACAGGATCGAGGCCGGCGGCAGGCTCGTCGAGGAAAAGCAGCTCGGGGCGATGGATCAACGAACGGGCCAGGGCCAGGCGTTGTTTCATCCCTTTGCTGAAGCTGCCCGCCTTGTCATCGGCGCGTGCTGAGAGATCGAAGGTTTCCAGCATCTGCCCCACCCGGCGTGAGAGATCGCCTGTGGACACATCGTACATGGCGGCGTAGTAGGCCAGATTTTCGCGCGCCGTCAGCCGTTCGTCCAGCGAGGGCGTCTCTGTCAGCACCCCCGTCCGTCGCCGCAACTGAGGACCATCCAACGCCGGATCCAGCCCCAAGACACGCATCGAGCCAGACGTCGGCGCCAGGATGCCGTTGAGCAGCCGCACTGTGGTTGTCTTCCCGGCGCCGTTGTGCCCAAGCACACCGAAAATCTCGCCGGCGCGCACCGTCAGCGTGAAGTTGTCCACCGCGGTGACGTCGCCGAAGCGGCGTGTTAGCGTTGTCGTTTCAATCACAGCAGAAGCATCCATCCTGCATCTCCTACACGAAAATATCGAAGCGGGGAAATCATGCCTATCCATCATACAAAAAAGAATCTGCGAACGCATCCTACGTTCGCAGATCTTTCGACTGGTCACTGAGCCAGGGAGTTGAGCACAAGCTGCAACCTAGTGGAATGCTTCGGGCGCCTCAGGCTGGAGCAACACCCAGATCGTGTAGCCGCCGATCACAGTGCCGATGGGCACGTTGAACAGGTTCAGAAAGCTGACTACCAGGGTAAGATAACGTGCCCAGCTCAGGCGACGCAGCAGGCCGTAGCCGCCGATGATCCCCGGTATAGAAAGCACAGCCAGGAAACCGCCGACGAAAACGCCGACCAATCCTGTAATCATCATCGCTTCCTGATCGTTGCTGATGATCCCGGCAAAGACCAGAATAAAGAAGATCAGTGCAGCAATCATCAGCAACAAAATGCCCGATGCGATGTTGAGCCAGCCGGCAATCTTGATGTGTGTATCAATGTTGCGATTCATAACAACCTTCCTGTGCGTGGCTTCCACCATGTGGAAGATACATACTGTCTCTGACTTGAAAATAGCTAGCGCAGCGCTATCTTCAAGTCAGAATCACATGATTTAGCGGCGAAGACCTTGTATCAGGGCAACGCCTTCTGTAAAGATATACGTTCCACGCTCCGGGAAAGTTGCAGCCGGTAGATTTAACGATCCAGGTGTGTACGGATTTCCGTCACCAGCTCGTCTACAGGCACGTACATCACACCGCGGTTGCTAGGATGGCCGTAATCCTGCACCCAGGCAATTCTACCCTCTTCGTCCACAAGCACGAAGGTGTGGCTTGGCTCGCCGCCCGGTGTGGCCCATTGCATCACATCGTACGCTTCGGAAACAGAGGTGTCCGGGTCCGAAAGCAGAGGCACATCGCTGATGCTGTACTCCTGCGCGCCGGCGGCCAATTCTTCGGTAGAATCAGAGGCAATGCTCACCAGCGCCACATCCAAAGCCTGAAAGTCAGGCGAATTTTGCAGATCCACGATCTGCTCCATGCAAGGCGGTCAACCAACGGCCATGTGGAAGTAGAGCAGCACAGGTTGGTTGCCCACATAGTCGCTCAATGACACCTGTTCGCCCGATGCAGCGGTCAACGTAAAGGACGGCGCCTGTTGCGCGTCCTCTGCGCCGCTACACGCAGCAACCACCATCGCCAACAGCGCCAACAGGACAACTGCCCCGCGGCGCCAAAATGGTATAAAGCTCAAAAGTCTTCTCCTTTCAGTGAATAAGTAATACTTTAGACACAGCACGGCAGAGCATATCGACGTAGCATGCTTTTGTCAACCAGCACACATGCGGGCAGCGATAGAACGTGGATGAAGCGGATCGGGCGGATTTGACGGATTTCATCCGAACCCGCAGGATCATCGGTAGAAATCCGCCCAATCCGCTTCATCCACGTTCTATGTCCACTTGCTTCGCACAATCCGACCAGTTCAGGAGGAAATCATGGATCTATCGACCCCGCCCAATCTCGCCATCGCCGATCATCTGCTCACCACAACGCGCTCGGTGCGCAAACGGCTTGATCTGACGCGGCCTGTGGAGCGGACGCTCATCAAAGAATGTATCGAAATCGCCACCCAGGCCCCCAGCGGATCGAATCAGCAGGGCTGGCACTTTGTCGTCGTCACCGACGCAGAGTTGCGCCGCCAGATTGCAGAATACTACCGCAAAGCGTCGGCCAACTACTTCACCGAACGTTCGCAGGCGGTGGCACAGGGCGGTTCAAGCCAGATGAAGCGTGTACTCAGTTCCGCCCAATACCTGGTGGAAGTCCTTGATCAGGTGCCTGTACACATCATCCCCTGCATCCAAGGGCGCGTGGACGGGCGCCCCGGCAACCAGCAGGCCGCCTTCTGGGGCTCGATCCTCCCGGCGACATGGTCGATTATGCTTGCCCTGCGCGCCCGCGGCCTCGGCTCGGCGTGGACAACCTTCCACCTGGCCTACGAAAAGGAAGTCTCCCAACTCCTCGGCATCCCCGAAACGGTGACCCAGGCCGCCCTGCTGCCCGTCGCCTATTTCACCGGCGACGACTTTCGCCCGGCGGAACGCAAGCCGCTCGATGAGATCACGCATTGGGATGGGTGGGGACGTGGTACGTAGGGCGTGGTGCGTGGGTTGAGGACATTATGCTCATCTCCGTAGCTGCACGCTATCAGCGTGCGGTTCATCGAGGACGATATCACGCACCAATGTAGGTGGTTTCGTCGAGCACAAGCCGCACGCTGATAGCGTGCAGCTACGAAAAAGGACAGGGTGTCCTTTACCCACGCATTACCGGAAACTCCGCCACACGCAGATTCGTGCAGCCATACGGCAAGAGGACAAGCGATTCCAGCGGGTGATTGGTTGTCAGTGGGCCGGCAGGCGGCGGCGCGGCGAAGCCGTTTTGCGCCTGCCAGCCGTCGACGCGAGCGCCATGCACATGAGCGAGCACCGGCGCCGTGTGCGGATCGAAGGGCAATTCCGGCATGGTGCGCCGCTCGAAGGTGAGCGCCTGTTCCAAATGGTCGCGGTCAAGAGAGAGGGCATAGTTCCACGGCGTCGTGGCGTAGACTTCCCAATCGGCGTGGGGCACTTCTCGGTGCGGTTGATCGGCGTGGATGCGTCGCCAATCTTCGCCGATTTGCAGGGCATAGACCAGCGGCCCCCGTTGGATCGAGACGGCATCGTTGGGGCGATTCACCACCACCGGCGGCATGGGCAAGGTGAGGGAGAAAGTTTCCGTCCCCTGCCAGTTGCGGCGCAAGGTGTAGAACGTGCCGACGTCGGGGTACTCACTCTGGCCGTCCGGCGTGCGTAGGACGGGATTTTCCGTCCACGCCGGGATGCGCAACTGCACGCCAAAGGTGACGGGTTCCTCAACGTGGACGGTGAAGTGCAGTTCATCGTCGAAAGGATAGTCTGTCTTCAGGCGGATTTCGACGCCGACGCCGCTGATCTTCGCCTTCACCGCGCTGGGGGCATAGGCCACAGCCACGAGATTCTCTTCGGCGTCCTGCATCCACAGGTGGGCGGCGAATTTGGGCCAGCCCTGGCTCAGATTGGCTGTGCAGCAGCCGTAGTTTGGCTCTAACCCGAAAAGATTGGATTCGGGGCCGTTGGTCGTCCACGGGTGGTTGGCCTGCACGCTGCATTGGATCTGGTTCACCTGCTGGTCGTATTGGTGCGCCCACATGTCAGGCGAAAAGGTGGCAGGCAGGGCGTTGAAGGTGATCTTCTCCAGCCGGTCGCCAAAGGACGGATCGCCCAGGATCGAAAGCAGGATCTCCAGCGAATATTGGTACTCGACCACAGCGCACAGTTCCGTCCCCTGGGTGGGGCTGAGACCGGCCAGGCACTCGTCGCCGGTGAAGACGCCGGTGACCATGCCGTGATGGCGATCCAGCTTGTCGATCATGTCGTAGACGGCGGCGCGGTCGCTTTCTTCGCCGCTGAGCCGCGCCCACAGGGGATGCGCCTTGATCGCCATCGCATTGTTGACGACGTGGCTGTCGAAGCTCCAGCGTTCTTTTTCCACGCCTTCGGTGTAGGGCCAACGCTGAAAGAATTCGGCCCAGTTGAAGCCCTGCGCGTGTAGCCGCACCGCCAGATCGAGCAGCCAATCCTCAGGGCTGCGTTCGTAGAGCCAGAAAAGCGCAATCAACGCCTCGAACCAGCGGAACTGCGCCCAGTCGAAGAGCGGCTGCCGGTCGATATGGCGGTCGATCATCTTCAGGCAACGGCGCACGGCGTCCTCCACGCGCTGGTCACCGGTGGCATCGTGGAACTGCACCAACACCTTCAGCGCTAAAAAGAGCGACCAGATGTCAAAGCGCGCCTGTTCACCGGCTTTAATGAACGACTGTGTCGGCCCCAGCCAGCCGTCCTCGCGCTGGTGGGTGAGGATGTAGTTGGCATAGCGCGTCACTTTCGCTTTCAGCTTCTCATCGTCGAGCAGGAAGGCCAGGGGTAGCACGCCATCCAGCCAGTAGGGGGCGCGCTCCCAGCCTTCCTGCGCGCCGCCGAACCAGCGGCTTTCGGCCACATCGGGCCAGAACTCGTCGAGATGACCGCTGAGGCTGTCCGCCTGCAAACGCAATTGTCGCGCCAACCAGCCCAACGGACGGACGGAGCCGAGGGGAAGGGGGCGATATTTAGGGGGAGTTAGGGATCTTGTCATGGGGTTGTCTCCTGGGAGAGTGATGATGGAGATGATGAGATGATGGAGATGATGGGATGATGGAGATGATGGAGATGATGAGATGATGGAGATGATGGGATGATGCGTCGAGATCATCATCCTCATCATCCCATCATCCTCATCATCCTCATCATCATTCCACTTCAAACGGCAACTCGTACGGCAAGCCCTGCGGCCACGTGTCCTGCGGCTCGTAGCCAATGATCCGCCGCGCCGGCTCCAGGTCCATGCGTTCAATGCGCTTTGGGCGACTGGTGGCGAAGAGGGTCACCGCTTGGCCGGGGGCGGGGTTGGGCGATTCCACGCAAAGTTGGTGGAAGAGTTGAGCGTCGCGGTGGCTGAAGAAGGTATCCGGCCCCAGGGATCGGCTGTTGAGGCGTTCCGCTTCTTCGGCGTTGCGGGGCAACCAGCCGATGCGCACGTTGATCACCGACAGGTTGTGGACACGGGCGTACATGGCGCCTGCTTCCTCGGCCCAGACTTTGGTCAGCGCGTAGTGATTCACCGGCGCCGGGCCTTCCTCGATGGTGACGGTGCGTTCTTCCCAGCCGTGACCGCTCACCGTCTGCATCGTGCTTGCCAGGACAAGGCGCTGCACGCCCAGATCCTTGGCCGCTTCGCAGATGTAGTAAAGCCCCACCACATTTGGCTGCAACAGCACGTCGATAAAGTCCGCCGGGTTGGGGTATGCGCCCAGGTGGATCACCACGTCCATGCCCTTCACCGCCTCGTAGACCTTGTCGCGGTCGTTCAAATCGCCCATCACATACTCGTGCGCCACCGGGCTAGGACGCCGCGCAAAGCCACGCACAAAATGCCCGCGTTCCATCAATCGTTCACAAACCGGTTCCCCAATCGCGCCGGTAGAGCCGGTCACCAGCACGCGGCGTGGAGTACTCGCTTTTTCCGTCATGTATGTTGTCTCTTTCTAGTGGGATCGTTCGGGTGGTACGCGATTATTATCACATAGTGGGTTCGTTTGCGGAAGACGAAGGACGGTGGACGAAGGACGGTGGACGAAGGACGGTGGACGAACGTTAAGTTTGTCTGACGATCATTGGCGACTTGCACAAAGGTCTGCCTCTGCCCCAATCACTAATCACCTTGACGTTCGTCCTCCGTCCTCCGTCTTCTCTCCACAATCTGCGTATTGACACCCCGCCAAAACCGTCGTACACTCCTGATATTGCAAATTACTAACTAAGTTACTAATTTTTTATGAGCATAAAAAACGCACTGTTGGGGCTGTTGGCGCAGCGTTCGCGCCATGGATACGAACTGCACGCCGCCTTTGAAGCGATGGTGGGCGGCAAGCAGAATTGGGAAGTGAAGCCGGCGCAGGTCTATTCGACGCTGAACCGATTGGAAGAGGGCGGCCTGATCGCGGAGGAAGCCGTGGCGCAGGACGGTGGACCGGAAAAGCTGATCTACGCCATCACGGCGCAGGGCGTCGACGAGTTGCAGGAGTGGCTGTCCACACCCGTGCCCACGCTGCATCAACGGGACGAGTTCTTTTTAAAGCTGATGATCAGCCTCGCCGCAGGCTTAGCCGATCCCTACCGGGTGCTCTACACCCAGCGCACCAATCTTTATCGTGAGTTGCACGCGGCCACCGCTCAGCGCAACGCCGCCGATCCTCGCCGTGAGTTGGCCCACATCCTGCTCATGGACCAGACCATCCTGCATCTCGAAGCCGATCTGCGCTGGCTCGACATGGTCGAAGTCCGCCTGGATGAACTACAACGCCAACCCATGCCGGAACCGGAAGCGCGTCGGCGCGGCAGACCGAAGACGATTTTCGATTGACGATTGACGATTTTCGATTGTCGTGTGGAGTCAGTGGTTCTACGATTGGGGCGTTTCTCTGTTGAGCATACTTTTCACAGGAAAGTCCCTGTAGATCATTCGCAACCTCTACCAGACAATCGTCAATCGTCAATCGAAAATCGTAAATAGAACATCAGGAGACTCCCATGACCATTATCTCAACCACCAATCTCACCAAGACCTACGGCAAGGGCGACACTGCGGTGACGGCGCTGCGGGGGATCAACTTGCGCCTGGCCGAAGGCGAATTTGTGGCTGTAATGGGGCCGAGCGGCTGCGGCAAGTCGACGCTGCTGCACCTCATCGGCGGATTGGACAGGCCCACGTCGGGCGATGTGATGCTGGCGGGGCAGCCGATTGCGGCGCTGGACGATGACGCGCTGACGGCAGTGCGGCGGCGTCAGATTGGCTTCATCTTTCAGTTTTACAATCTGCTGCCGGTGTTGAACGCCACCGAAAACGCGGCCCTGCCCTTGATTCTCGATGGCGTGAAGCCGGCGGAGGCGCGCAGCCGGGCCACGGAATGGCTCAAGCGCATGGGCCTGGCGGATCGGCTTAACCACCGCCCCAACCAGCTTTCGGGCGGACAGCAGCAGCGGGTGGCGATTGCCCGTGCCCTGGTGACAGAACCGGCGCTGATCCTGGCCGACGAGCCGACGGGCAACCTCGATTCGGCGGCGGGCAACGAAATTGCGGCGCTGTTGAAACAGATCACCGGCGAATGGGGGCGCACCGTGCTCATGGTCACCCACGATCCGCGCATTGCCGCCTACGCCGACCGCATCATCTTTCTCAAGGACGGCACCGTCGTCGACGATACGCGCATTGCCGCGGGTGACGCTGTCAACGGCGCACAGTCCGCGCCGGTGTTGGCGAAAGCAGGTGTACGATGAACATGCAATGGACGCTGGCCGCCCGCTATCTGTGGGGGCGCAAGCTGCGCACAATTTTGACCACGCTGGCGATTGTCTTCGGCGTGATGATCATCTTCGGCATGAACGGCATGGTGCCCGCCATCCAGGCTGCATTCGGCGCAAACATGACTATGTCGGCGCACAGTGTCGATCTGGTGCTCACCCACGAAACCGGCGGCACCTTCCGGGCGGAACGGGCGGAAATCGTGGCAAGCACACCCGGCGTGGCCGCCATCACCCCGGTTTTGGAGCGGGCGATGCTCTTGCCGTCCGATCTGGCGCTGTCCGTCGACAATGGGACCCTTGACCGGATCACCGTGAATGGCTGGGAGCCGTCTTCAGCGGCGCAGACGCTGCCTTTCCAGGCTGAAGAAGGACGCTGGCTCACCGCGCAGGAGACGCAGGCCGTGATGGTGCGCCGCAGTTTTGTGGAAGCCACGGGGCTGGGGCTGGGCGATACAGTGGATCTGCCCACCGCCGCCGGTGTCCGCAGCTTCGAAATCGTGGGCATCCTGCCGTCGCGGCCGGTGCTGGGCGACGAGGAGATCTTCATGCCGCTGGCCGCCGCCCAGGACGTCTTCAACCTGCCCGGGCAGATCAACGCCATCGCCGGCCAGTTCGACGAAGGCGCGGACGGCGACGCGGTGCGCGCCGCCATCGTCGCACGGTTGGGGCCGGGCTTCCAGGCCGGTGCGGTGGAAGCGGGCGGCAGCGAATGGGAAACCGCCATGCAGATGGCCAATCTCGTCTTCACGCTCTTTGGCGTGCTGGCGCTGGCGATGGGCGGCTTCATCATGTTCAACACCTTCCGCACGGTGGTAGTGGAACGCAAACACGACATCGGCATGTTGCGGGCGGTGGGCGCGTCACGACGCACGGTGCTCAACCTGATCCTGGTGGAAGGGCTGATCCAGGGCATCGTGGGCACGGCGCTGGGCATGCTCATCGGCTTTTTGCTGATTCGGGCGCTGCTGCCGCTGCTCAACCCGACGTGGGAACAGTTCTTCGGCGCACCGTTGGGGCAGCCGCAGTTCGGGCTGTGGACGTGGCTGCTCTCGATTGTGCTTGGCGTGGGCGTGCCGCTGCTGAGTGGATATGTCCCCGCGCGGGCGGCGGCCCGGGTGTCGCCGTTGGAAGCGCTGCGCCCATCGCAATTAGACGGCGAAGAGAGTTTTTCGCGGCGGCGTTTCGCCCTGGGCGGGGGGATGATCGGGATCGCGCTGTTGGGGCTGTTGACGGGCAACCTGGCCGTTGTCTCGCTGGGGGTGCTGCTTTTCCTGGTTGGGATCGTGGTAATCAGCCCGATCCTGGTGCGACCGGTGTCGGCAGTTTTCAGCCGTCTGCTGGCGCTGGCCTTTGCCCGCGAAGGATCGCTGGCGCAGGGCAACTTGCAGCGACAGCCAGGCCGCTCCGCCATTACGGCGTCGACGATTGCCATCAGCCTGGCGATCCTGGTGGCGCTGGGCGGGCTGACCACAACGCTCACCGACGGCATGATGCGCTATCTTGACGAGTCCATGCGCGCTGATTACATGCTGCTGCCCGAAGCGCTGGTGCTGGGGAACAGCGCCAACGTGGGCGCGGGTCCTGAGTTGGCGGAGCAGGTGGCGGCTGTCCCCGGCATCGCGGCATTGACCACAATGCGGCAGAGCGAAACGCAGATCGACGGCCTGACCACGCAGGTGATCGGCATCGATCCGCAGAGTTTTCGGGCGTTAGCGGGGCTGGTCTTTTCGGCGGGCGACCCCGACGAAGCCTACGCCGCCCTGGCCCAAGGACGCTTCGCCATCGTCAACGGCATGCTGTCCACACAAGGGCGCGTCCACGTGGGCGACGTGGTGACGCTGTCCACGGCGGGTGGGCCGCAGGCGTACATGGTGATGGCGGTGGGCATCGACTACCTCAACTCGAAGGTGCCTTCGATCTACGTGTCTCACGCCAACCTGGCGGCGGACTTCGGCCAGACCAACGACGTGCTGATCATGGCCAACCGCACGCCCGACGCCGACGCTGCCCAGGTGGAAGATGCGCTGGGCGCTCTGCTGGTGAACTACCCGGCCTTTTCGCTCTTTTCGTACGACCGCTGGCGCGCAGCGCAGTTGGAGGGCAACCAGACGCGCAGCTATGCGCTCTACATGCTGATGGTGCTGCTGGCGGTGCCGTCGCTGCTGGCGCTGGCGAACACACTGGGCATCAACGTCCTTGAGCGGACGCGTGAGATCGGCGTACTGCGCGCCATCGGCGGCACACGCCGACAGGTGCAGCGCATGATCATCGCCGAAAGTCTGCTGCTCTCGGCCATGGGCATCGGCTTCGGCGTCCTCGCCGGGATCTGGCTGGGTTACGTCATCATTGGCGTGATGAACGTGAGCGGTTTCATCATGCCCTACTACTTCCCGTACCTGGGCGTAGTGATCACCGTGGCGGTGGGGCTGATCTTCGGTGTCCTGGCGGCGTTGGTGCCGGCGCGGCACGCCGCGGGGTTGAATATTGTGGGGGCGCTGAAGTGGGAGTGAGGCAGATTGACGATTGACGATTGACGATTGACGATTGACGATTGACGATTGACGATTGACGATTGCAGAGAGGCCAACTCGTCGGGACGAGTCGGCCTCTCTGCAATCTTTTTAATCCGTGTAATCTGTGGATGAAATCACGCCGCCGCCATCTCCGTCCACGTTTCCATTTGCTCGTTGAGCTTCGCCTGGGTGGACTCGTACTGGGCGCTGAGGCGCTGGATGGCGGCCAGGTCTTCGTCGTGGCTGGCTTTGACGAGGGCGGCTTCGATGTCGGCCAGTTGTTTTTCCAGGCGGTGGATCTCGTCTTCCAGGGCGGCGATCTGTTGGGCGCGGCGGCGTTCTTCGTTGCGGGCGGCGCGGTCGACGCGGCCATCGCCGTTGCGGGCGGCGCGCTGTTCCGCCGCGATGGACGCAGCTTGAAGCTTCTCCGCCTCGCGCAAGGAGAGATATTCCTGGTAACTGTGCGGGGTGATGTGCAGGCGGCCATCGCGCAGTTCCCAGATCTGCGTCGCCAGGCGGTCGATCAAGTAGCGGTCGTGAGAGACAAGCAGGATCGTGCCGTCGAAGTTTTCTAGCACTTCTTGCAGAATTTCCTGCGCCGGGATGTCCAGATGGTTCGACGGCTCATCCAGCAACAGGAAATTCGCCCCTTCCAGCGCCAGGATCGCCAGCGCCAACCGCGCCCGCTCGCCACCGCTCAACATCTTCACCGACTTGTAAACATCCTCGCCGCGGAAGAGATATTGGGCCAGGTAGGAGCGCGCTTCGCCCAACAGCATATGCTTGTGAGCAAGCAACTCGTCGAGCACGCTGTTATCGGGGTTGAACTTCTCTTGCGATTGGGCCAGGTAGCCCACTTTGAGGCTGGCGCCGAAGTGGAGTTTCCCTTCAAGTGGCGCCAATTGTTGCATGAGGGTGCGTAAGAAAGTGGTCTTACCCGTGCCGTTAGGACCAATCAACGCCGCACATTCGCCGCGGTGCAGATCCAGTGGCTCGGTCTCAAAAAGCGGCGCGTTGGGGTAGCCGATAGTCAGCTCCGAACTCCGCAAGACGAGATTGCCGCTGCGCAGCCGTGTGTGCAGGCGCAGGTTCAGCGACGGTGGCCGCTGGATCGGGCTGCTGAGCGAGCGAATGTGCTGTTCGGTGTCCATCACACTCCACTTGGTGTCAGAGATGTCCACCTCTTCCATCACCCGCCCCCAGTTTTTGCTGTTGAGCAGGCTCAGCCCGCCTGCTTCCACCACCTTCACCTCGCGGATCAGCCGTTGCAGCCGTCCTTTGGCCATGTTGCTGGTGGCGTCGCGGGCGATATTGCGTTTGACGTAATCGAGTTCCTTGAGGAATTTTTCGCGGATCGCTTCAAATTCCTGTTCGCGCAGCGCCCAGCGTTCCTGGCGCTGCTGCACATAGTGGCTGTAGGTGCCGCGGTATTCTTCCATCCCCGTGCGGCTCATCTCCCAGATGCGGTTGATTACCCGATCCAGGAAGTAGCGGTCGTGGGAGACGATGAGCAGCGCGCCTTCCCATAGCTTCAGCACCCCTTCCAACCACTCAATGGCGTCCACATCCAGGTGATTGGTCGGCTCGTCGAGGATCAGCAGATCGGGCCGTTCTAAGAGCAGACGGGCCAGCAGGGCGCGCGTCTTTTGCCCACCGCTCAGGTGACTGAGCGGCATTTCCAGGTCATCTGTGCCGAAGCCCAGCCCCTGCAACACCTGCCGGATGCGCACTTCGTAATCATAGCCGCCGGCGTGCTCAAAGGCCGTCTGGGCCGCGCTGTAGCGGGCAAACAACTCTTCGCTGTCGTCGCCGTCGGCCATCTGGTGTTCCATCTCGCGCAGTTCAGCTTCCTGGCGCTTAATGTCTTGGAAGACGGTCAACATCTCGGCGTGGACGGTGTTGTTGCGCCCGGCGAAGGCGTCCATAGCATCTTGACGCAGATAGCCGATACGGGTGCCGCGCGACAGCGTCACCGCGCCGGCGGACGGTGCATCCAACCCGGCCAGGATGCGCAGCAGCGTCGTCTTGCCGATGCCGTTTGGCCCGACCAGGCCGATTTTGCCATCGTTGGGGATGGCGGCGTTCAGCCCGACAAAGACGTCGAAATCGCCATAGGATTGGGTGAGGTTCGAAATAGTCAGGATCGACATAGTGCATTTCCAAATGCCAATGAGCCGGAGAAAGAGCAACGGCGCACATCAAAACAATCTTTTGCCAGCATGCAGCGTACTTGTGGACGGCGCTTCTGTCAAGAAAACGGCTTGGTTCCTATAGAACGCAGTTTGGGCCGTTTGAGCCGATCAACAAAAATCTGCTTTGATCCGCCCGATCCGCGTTCTATTTCTGTATCCTTTCGCCAAATTTTTGGCCTTGACAGCGGGTTGAATTGGCAGTATAGTGTAGGCGAACGTTCGGGCGAACGTTCGCCTACACCCACAACGCACCATCATTGAAAAAGAATCATGAGCAGAAAGCCTACTCTCAAAGACGTGGCCGCGGCGGCTGGTGTCAGCTACCAGACGGTCTCGAAGGTGTTGAACGGGCAGCACAATGTTGCGCCGGAGACCTACCAACGCATTCTACAGGCCGTGGACGAGTTGTCTTACCGCCCCAACGTTACAGCGCGGGGACTGCGCAGCCAGGCCACCCGTTTGATCGGCTACTCATGGAAGCCCATGCCGCCGGATCAGGCCAATCCTATTCTCGATCGCTTCCTGAGCAGTATGGTCAAGGCCGCCGAGAGCGCCGGTTACCACGTGCTGCTCTTTCCAAGCCATGAAGGCGACGACGACATCGCCGCCCATTACCGCGAACTTGTGCGCACCAACCGCGTCGACGGTTTCATCCTTTCGTCGACCAACTACGACGACGAACGTATTCGCTTTTTGCTCGACGCCGAATTCCCATTTGTGGCCTTCGGGCGCGCCAATCCTGAATGGTCTTTCGACTACATCGACGTCGACGGGCGCGCCGGCATTCGCGCCGCCACCCGTCACCTGATTGAGCAAAGGCACAGCCGCATCGCCCTGCTCACCTGGCCAGGGGCGACTCAGGGCAAATCCCGCGCCGGCACGTCGCGCACCAACGGCTACTACGACGCCATGCGCGAAGCGCAACTGCCCATCGACCCGGCCTGGATTTGCGAAGCCGACGGCCTCTTCAGACAGGGTTTCGATCAGACCCAAACCCTGCTGGCGCTGCCCGAAGAGCGTCGCCCCACCGCCGTGGTGGCCGTGGACGATCAACTGGCCATCGGCGCCATGCACGCCGCCCTGGAGACAGGACTGCGCATCGGTGCAGAGTTCGGCGTCACCGGCTTCGACGACACACCCGGCATCCAACTGCTGCGCCCGGCGCTCACCTCGGTGCGCCAGCCCATCTGGGAAGTCGGCCAGCGCATCGTCGAAGTACTGGCCGGCCTGATCCAAGGCACAGCCACCGACCGAACCGAGATCCTGCTCGAACCGGAATTGATTGTACGTGAGTCGAGTGTGAGGGTTGGGGATTAGGGATTAGGGATTGGGGACCGGGCTTGAATACAAGTCTTCGAATGGACACTCAAAGAGTTTGATGACGGCAAACATGTGTTGATTCACACACTCATGTCAAGACCTAGTCCCCAGTCCCTAATCCCCAGTCCCCAGTCCCCAGTCCCCAACAAAAAGGAGACATGCGTGACGACCCCGATCAACGCAATTCTGTTTGACCTGGACGGTGTGCTCACCGACACCGCTGAATATCACTTTCAGGCGTGGCAGCGGCTGGCCGATGAGCTTGGTGTGCCCTTCACCCGTCAGGACAACGAGGCGCTGCGCGGCGTGTCCCGGCGCGAATCGCTGCTGCTCCTCCTCAAAGGACGCCCCGCCGACGAAGCCAGCCTCACCGAGTGGATGGATCGCAAAAACCAATACTATGTCGAGATGATCGAACAGGTGACGCCTGCCGATCTCCTGCCCGGTGTGGTCGATCTGTTGGCCGAGTGTCGCGCGCGTGGCATCAAAATGGGCGTGGTGTCGGCCAGCCGCAACGCGCCGCCTGTGTTGGCGAGCCTGGGCATCGCCGATTTGATGGAGGTGGTTGTCACCGGCGCCAGCGAACTGGTTGACGGCAACAGCCTGCGCCGCACGGTGCGCGCCAAGCCCGCGCCCGATATTTTCCTGGCGGCGGCGCGGGCGCTGCACCTTTCCCCTGCCAACTGCCTTGTGATCGAAGACGCCGCCGCCGGCATTGAAGGCGCCATCGCCGCCGGCATGGTCACCGTCGGCATCGGCCCCGCCGACCGCGTCGGGCGCGCCGATCTGGTGATCCCCAACCTCGACGGCATCGGCCTGGACACACTGCTCGCCGCCGCCAACCGCCGTGTGGTCGAACCGTTCTTCGATCCACAAAAGCAAGGACACCGTGAAACGATTTTCACCATCGGCAACGGCTACCTGGGCACCCGCGGCGCGCTGGAAGAAGGCTTCCCCGGCGAAAGCCGCGCCACCCTCGTCCACGGCATCTGGGACGACGCGCCCGTGGTCTTCACCGAGCTGGCCAACAGCCCCGACTGGACGGCGCTCGATCTCTGGATCGACGGCGAACCCTTTCGCATGAACCGCGGCCAGGTCTGCGACTACGTCCGCTATCTGGATCTGCGCAGTGGCGAACTCATCCGCCGCCTCCAGTGGACGCCCGACGGCGGCGCGCCCGTCACCCTCACCTTCCGCCGCGTCGCCAGCCTGGCCGATCCCCATGCGCTGCTGCTCTCGGTTGCGGTGGAAGCGCTGCACCGCCCGGTGACAGTCAAAGTGCGCGCCCGCCTCGACAGCCACGTGGACAACCAGGGGTTGCTCCACTGGCACACCGAAATGCAAGACAGCGTAGACGGCGCCGCCATCCTCACCACCCGCACCCGCGGCACCAAAAAGCAACTCAGCCAGGCCATGCGCCTGCTGGTGGATGGCGCAGGATCTAGCCGCTACGCCGACTGTCCTGGCTCGCCGGGGTTGCTGGTGGAAAGCAGTGTCTCCGTCGGGGAGGTGTGGACGGCGCACAAGTTGGTTTCGATCTTCACCCAGCGCGATGGGCACGAGCCGCAGCAGGCCGCCCTGAACCATGTGGCCCAACTGGCCAACAGCGGCGTCGAGGCGTTGCTTTCCGCCAACCGCGCCGCCTGGGATGCCTTTTGGGCCGCCAGCGATGTGGTCATCGAAGGGGACGACGAAGCCGATCTGGCGACGCGCCACGCCCTCTTTCAACTGCGCATCGCCGCCTCGGCCACCGACGAGCGGGTGAGCATCGGCGCCAAGTCGCTCAGCGGCTTCGGCTACCGCGGCCACGCCTTTTGGGACACAGAAACGTTCATTTTGCCCTTTTTCACCTTTACCCAGCCCCATCTGGCGCGCAACCTGCTCATGTACCGCTGGCACACCATCGGCGGGGCGCGGCGCAAGGCCGCTGAGAATGGCTTCTCCGGCGCCCAATACGCCTGGGAAAGCGCCGAAACCGGCGACGAAGTCACCCCGCGCTGGGTGCCCAGTTTCGACGGCAAAGATCTGGTGCGCATCTGGTGCGGCGACATCGAGCTGCACATCACCGCCGACATCGCCTACGCCATCCGCCAGTATTGGCAGGTCACCGGCGACGACGACTTTATGATCGAAGCAGGCGCGCCCATGATCCTCGAAACCGCCCGCTTCTGGGAAAGCCGCGCCGAACCCAACACACCCACGCCCGGCCAATACAGCATTTCCGACGTGATCGGGCCGGACGAATACCACGATCACGTGGACAACAACGCCTTCACCAACCAGATGGCGGCCTGGCACCTGGAAACGGCCATCAACATTTGGCAATGGCTGGTGGATCATGCGCCGGAACAGGCCACACAACTGGCGGATCAGCTTGATCTTGGGCCTGAGCGCTTCGATCACTGGCGCGAGATCGCGCAAAACCTGGTCTTTCACCACGACGCCGAGAGCGGCCTGATTGAACAGTTCGACGGCTTCTTCCAGCGCAAAGAAGTGGAGTGGCCCGCCTTCGCCGACCGCACCAAGTCGATGCAGGTGCTGCTGGGCATCGAAGGGGCCAACGAGCATCAAGTGCTCAAACAGCCCGACGTGCTGCTGCTCTTCAACCTGCTGCCCGACCGTTTCGGCGCCAAGGAATGGGCGGCCAACTGGGCCTACTACGAACCGCGCACCGATCACAGCTACGGCTCATCGCTAGGACCGTCTATGCACGCCTGGGCGGCCTGTGTGATGGGCGAACCGGAACGGGGCTACGAACACTTCATGCGCGCCGCCCGCGCCGATCTGCAAGACGTGCGCGGCAACGCCGGCGACGGCATGCACATCGCCTCATCCGGTGGTATCTGGCAGGCGCTGGTCTTTGGCTTCGCCGGTTTCCGCCTCAGCCAAGAGGGCTACACCACCCATCCCCAATTGCCCCGTCATTGGCGGCGGCTGGCTTTCTCCGTCACGGTGCGGGGGCAGAGGCACGTGGTTGATTTGAGGAGAGAGGCATCGTGATTGGGGATTGGGGATTGGGGACTGGGGATTGGGGACTGGGGACTGGCAATTAGTCAGCGAATGAGCGTGCAATGGTGCTGTCGAGCACGTTGATGCGTAAACTCACACACTTGTTTCGAGACCCAGTCCCCAGTCCCCAGTCCCCAATCCCCAGTCCCCAATCCCCAGTACACGCATACGCTGCGCGCCGAACGCGAACAGGATAGCGCGGGTTCGGCAATGGCAAACGCAGCCCTGGAATTCACAACAAAGGAGGTGTTTGACAACAACGTTCGGGGCATTCGTTCTGCAAAACCATCTAGCTCGATAGATACCTTCTACCCCACTATCTGGAGGTCACATGCGAACCCTTTCTTTGAGAACTTTGGCGCTTTTGGCGCTGCTCGTGCTCCTTGTTGCCTGCGCTGCGCCCACCACCGCGCCCGCAGACACAACCCCTGCCGCCGGCGAAGAGGCCACCACCGAAGAAGCCACCACTGAAGAGAGCGGCGACACAGCCGGCGTCATCAATCTGCAATTGATGGGCTGGGCCAGTTCCGACGCCGAGAACAGCCGCTTGCAGGCTGTGGTGGACACCTTCAACGAGAACAACCCTGAGTACAACGTCACTTTGAGCCTGGTGCCCGACTACGACACCAAGTTGCAGACCAGCCTGGCCGGCGGCACGCCGCCTGATGTCTTCTACATCGACAGCTTCCGCCTGCCCGACTATGTGGCCGCCGACGCCCTGACGCCTATCGGCGACAAGGCCGTGGACGCCGACGACTTCTACCCGTCGTTGCGCGACGCCTTCACCGTGGACGGCACCTTCTACTGCCCGCCCAAAGACTTCAGCACCCTCGGCCTGCAATACAACACCGCCCTGTTCGATGCCGCCGGCCTCGAATACCCCACCGCCGACTGGACATGGGACGATCTGGCTGCCGCCGCCGAAGCGCTCACCGATGCTGACAACGGCGTCTACGGCATCGTCCTCAGCGCCGATTTTGCCCGCTGGATCGCCTTCCTCTACCAGGCGGGCGGCAGTGTCACCGACGAAGCCTTCAGCCAGATGACAATCAACAGCCCCGAAGCACTGGAAGCGTTGAACTTCTACGTGGGCCTCGCCACCGAGGGCTACGCTGCACAGCCTTCTGATCTCGACAGTGGTTGGGCCGGTGAAGCCTTCGGCAAAGGAAGCGCCGCCATGGCCATTGAAGGCAACTGGATCGTGCCCTTCCTCGGCGATCAATACCCCGATCTGGCCTATGGGGTAACCGAACTACCCGCCGGCCCCGCCGGTGAGGCGACCATGGCCTTCACCGTCTGCTACGGTGTGCCTGCCGCTGCCGCCAACCCCGAAGCCTCCTTTGCGCTGGTCAACTACCTCACCGGCCCCGAAGGCATGAAAGCGTGGACAGACCTGGGCCTGGCCATGCCCACCCGCCAGAGCTTAAGCGAAGGCTGGCTGGCACAGTACCCGGATCTGGAACCCTTCCTCAACGGCGCCGAATATGCCCGAGCCTGGCAGTTCCGCCCCGGCTTCCAGGACGTGCTCGACACCATCAACAACGGCCTGCAACAGGCGATGACGGGCATGATGCTGAGCGAAGATGTCCTCACCGAAGCCGAAGAAGTGGGGAATGAGGTATTGAGCCGGTAAAGGGAGTGCCACACTGCTTGATTTCGTGCAGGTGTTGCGGTTAGGAGATTGAGAGATTGAGAGATTAGGAGATTGAGAGATTCGTCTGATCCACAATCTCCTAATCTCCTAATCTCCCGCCTCTCGGTCCGTTCCACAAAAGGAGCCAATCATGGCCAGCGGCATCAAAGAACAAGACCGCCAGGACGCTATCGCCGGTTGGCTGTTTATGGCGCCGGCGCTGCTCGTCTTCACCGTTTTCCTGGTGATCCCTATCCTGTTTGCACTTTGGTATAGCCTCACTGATTGGAATGGCATTTCGGCGCCGTCTACCGCACAGTTTGTGGGTTTCGAGAACTACATCACCCTGCTCAGCGGTGGGGGAATCCGGCAGGCCGATTTTTTCAAGGCGCTGAAGAACACCACCTACTTCGCCCTGGGCGTGGTGCCGTTGCAGACGCTCCTGGCGCTGCTGCTGGCGACGGTGATCAACCAGCGTATGCTGCGCTTCAAAGGCTTCTTTCGCACAGCCTACTACTTCCCGTCGATCACCTCGTCGATTGCCATTAGCATGATCTTCCTCTTCCTCTACCAGCGCGGAGGATTGATCAACCAGGTGTTGTCGACCGTCACCTTTGGTTTGTGGGAGCCGGTGGCATGGATGAACGACGCCCGCGGGCTGATCCACATTGTGTTGGAATGGTTCGGCATCACCCTTGCCAGTGGACCGGCCTTCCTGCGCACCGATATTCTGGGGCTGACGCTCTATGACTGGATCAGCGGCCCCAGCGTTACGCTGACCGCGATCATGCTCATGAACACGTGGACGACCATCGGCACGCTCATGATCATCTTCGTGGCCGCGCTTCAGGATATCCCCGGCTCTGTCTATGAAGCAGCCCAAATCGACGGCGCCAGCGGCTGGGATACTTTCAGCAACATTACGCTGCCTTTGCTGCGGCCAACCCTCTTCTTTGTCATCACATTGGGGTTGATTGGCACCTACCAGGTCTTCGATCAGATCTACGTGATGAGTGCAGGCGGCCCAGCCAAAACGACACTGACCATGGCCTACATGGTCTACCGCAACGGCTTTAGCAACAGCGAAATGGGCCTGGGATTGGCCACGGCCATTATGCTTTTTGTGATCATCTTCATTCTGACTATGCTCCAGCGCCGCATTACAGAGGGAAAGTGATTGGTGATTGGGGCAGAAATCAGATGTGACCTCTGCCCCAATCACCAGTCACCAATCCCCAATCCCCCCAAAGGACAAAACTATGGCAACCCAGACCGCATCATCGCGTGAGGTAAAACCGGCGTCCAGGCCGACGTCCTGGACGGGGTGGGAACAGGCGCGGATCATCGTCTCTTATGTGATCCTCTTTGCGCTGGCGCTCAGCTTTTTCTATCCTTTTTTGCTCTCGCTGATCACCAGTTTTAAGACGTTACCCGACATCGCCGCCAGTCCCGTCTCGTTGATCCCCGAAACGTGGGTGCTCGACGGCTACAACGCCATGCAGAACATGAATGTCGGCCGCTGGATCTTCAACAGCGCCTTCGTCGCCGTGAGCATGACGGTGGGCAATATACTCTTTGCCAGTATGGCGGGCTATGCACTGGCGCGCATCCCCTTCCCAGGGCGCGAGATTGTCTTTGTGGCGATTTTAGGCACCATGATGATCCCCGGCATTGTGCTCTTGATCCCCCGCTTTATCGTGCTCAGGCAGTTGGGGTTGATCGACAGCTACGGCGGGCTGATCCTGCCGGGCTTGATCACAGCCTTCGGCGTCTTTTTGATGAAGCAGTTTTTCGAATCCATTCCAAGCGAAATCGAAGAGGCGGCGCGCATCGACGGCGCCTCCCGGCTGCAAATGTTCTTTCAGGTGGTGTTGCCGCTGGCGCGCCCGGCGCTGACAGCACTGGTGATTTTCAGCTTCCAGGGGAGTTGGAACGAGTTCCTGACGCCCTTGATTGTGATCAGCACCAGCACCGATCTCTACACATTGCCTTTGGGGCTGGCTTTCCTGCGCGGCGGGCTGGGCATGAACCTACAGTGGAACGCTATCCTTGCCGGCTCAATCGTGACGACAATCCCGATGGCGCTGATCTTTATCTTCTTCCAGCGATACTTTATCGAAGGGATCAGCTACAGCGGCATCAAGGGATAAGAGAAAAAGACACAATACAACCAGAGATTACAATCTCCATTTACATAAGGCCCTGTCTAATAAAACAGACAGGGTCTTGTGATCTATACCACAAATCAAGTGTACGCTTCGTAGTGTTTTACGTAATACAAGTAAAGTATTGTTACGTCAGTATACAAGCCTAAAGCTAAACCATATTGCTTAGGACCAACTCACCATAGTCCATTTGCTTATACAGTCGTATCAATAATACACAAATATTTCTCGAAATTTTCTAATTGTTTTTTATATAGTTTTTATTCGAAGAAGATTAAATACTACTAAACTAATCAAGTATAGTATCGAGTCAAACGGGGGGAGACCGTCGACTCACACTCATCGGCAGCGGGGTTGTCTCGGACTATTTTAGGAATTAGGGAAAAGGCCTATATGTACCAACAGAAGATCTTGGTTGTGGACGGCGATGCAGTGTTACGCAATCTGCTGAAGGACAGTCTACAGGATCATGACTATGATGTGGTGGATGTTGACAACGGGCGCGCTGCGCTGCGTATTGCCTACCAAGCTCGTCCTGATCTAGTTCTTCTCGATTTAATGGCCCCAGAACTTCCAGGCATTGAAGTATGTAAACGATTGCGTGAACTATCCGCAGTGCCGATCATTATGTTGGCGGCTACATCCAACGAAGACAAGATCATTGATGCGCTGGCGTCTGGCGCCAATGACTGTGTGCGCAAACCTTTCACGCTGGGCGAATTGCGCGCACGGATTCGCGTTCAGTTGCGCAGCATGCACCAGCAGCGGCAGACAAAGCGCGAGTCTACACTGGCCGCCGGTGACATTCAGATTGATTTACTGAAACGCGAGGTCATGGTACGCGGCGAGCATGTGGAACTTACGCCGACAGAGTTTGGCCTGCTCACCTACATGGCGCGCCACCCCGACGAAGTGTTGTCGCACGAACGTCTTCTGCGCGAAGGATGGGGCGTGGAATATGCCAATCAACTGGACTACTTGCGCCTCTACGTGCGCTATTTACGCAACAAAGTAGAAAAGGATCCGGCCAATCCCCGGCTGATCATGACCGAACGCGGCGTCGGTTACTACCTGAGCACCTACTAACCCCTCAATTCCAGGCGAGTTGGCTGCGGATCTGCCAGTATGTCTCGGCAGGTTCAGTTAGAAAAGCAAGCTGATCCCACAGATCCGCAGACCACATCACCCGCAATGCCTGCACATTAGATTCGATCTGGTCGACATCGGCGGCGCCACTTAGCACAATGCTCACCCACGGCTGGTTCAACACCGCCGCCAGCGCCAACGCATCCACAGAAACCCCTTGTTTGTCGGCAATTTGACGAAGCAGGCGCGCCTTCTCGGCAAAGGACGGCGCCTGGTTGCGCGGTGTGAGCCGTCCATTCGCCAGCGCCTCTTTGACAATCACACCGACGCCGGCGGCGTGCGCCTGCCGCAGCGCATCGCTGGTCGACCGCTCCAACAGGTTCCACGTCACCTGGACGGCGGCGAAAAGCGGGTGACCGTCCACCGTCACCTCCAGCCCGCGCAGGATCGTCTCGGCCTGATTGGGGCCACTTACCGAGAAACCGATGGCAAGTCCTTGGTCGCGCCATCGCCCCAATTCGGCAAGGACGGCGGCGTCTTCGAGAACGCCGCTCTCCAGCGTGGCCGAGTGGATCTGGTAAAGGTCAAGCTGATCGCCCAGGATTGCCCCGCTCTCGCCGATCTGCCGTTGCAGCACCGGCAGCGAGTGATCTTTGACCTCGTGTTTTTCCCCTTCGCCCAGTTGCACCTGCCAATCGGCGGTGTAGGTGTAGCCCCACTTCGAGCCGATCACCACTGCATCTGGTGCAATTTGCCGCTTTTTCAGCCAGGACGCCAGAAAGGCTTCGGCCCGCCCGTAAGATCTGGCGGCGTCGAAATAGCGCATCCCCGCAGCCCACGCCGCATCGAGGACGTGGTGCGCGTGTGCCTCCATTTCGGCGACGGCGTAGTTGTGTCCTAAATCGGCGGCATGGCCCAGGTTGATGTAGCCGGGCCGCCCCAAAGCCGCCAATCCCAGCCCAAGCAGTGTGACGGGCAGGTTGCTCCTGCCAAGCGTTCGAATCTTCATGTTGTCTCCATTTGTGCCTCTTCCTGAAAGTTGTTATAAGTATGGCGGCCACAATTACGTGACCCGGGTGATGAGATGGTGCTTGAACTGGCAGTTGCGGAGTACGAATCATCCCCCCTTGCCCGAAGATCAGTTACCCGATTCCACAACAGTGGAATAGACACCCGCCATCCCAACTACAAGCCTGGGATCAGCCCAGTCAACTCGTCCACATTGGCAGGCTGCGCGGCCAGGACAAGCCGCGCCAGGAGTGTATCCAGCGTGGTGGGATTGGCGGCGGCAATCGGCGCCAGCGATTGGATGGCGGCAATCTTCTCTTCGGCGTGGATCGGCGCAACCATCAACTCAGCCGCCAGCCGCGCCGCCAGGAAGGGAGCGAAATCCGGATCAGGCACATTCACCCGCGTCTCGGCAGCCAGGACAGTGTGCGACGCCATCCACAAGTGACGGTTGACCCGTTCAAACTCAGACGGCGGACGCTGGTAGAGCGTTGCCAGCGCCGCCAGCGTGTCGGCCTCGAAAATTTCTTCGCGCAGGGGCAGATTATCCGGCCCCTGGTCGCGCTCGTCAAAGCGGCGGCGCACAATGTGACAGGCCGTGAAGTCAGGATGATCCGGATCTGCCACCAGACGGCGGGCGACGTCCACCGGATCGAAGGGGGCGGACGGGTTCCACCAGCGTTCCATAAAGGCGTTCACCCGCGCCGTGCTGCGCAAGCAGAAGACTTCTTCTTGGATGTTCTGGGCGGCGGCAAGCGCTGCCGCCAGCGCCTGCCCGATCTTGTCGGTGGCCGTGGGCCGGCAGATGCGGATCGACTCGGCCAAAGTAAGCCAGGCGTTGGTGAGGAAGCCGGCAAAGCCCGTGGGCATGTGCAGCGCCGTCCACAGCAGCCCGTCCACATGGGCGTGTTCGCCCAGCAGGCTGTGCGCCTCGGCCAGCGCCGCCAGCGTCCGCTTGTGTCGCCCCCACAGATCGCTTTGTCCTCGTTGGGGGGCCAGTTGCGCCAGCTCGTGCTGGGCCTGTGCGTTGCGATCCGCCAGCCACTGAGCCGCTACGGCGTCGCCCTGCCTGGCGGCCACTGCTTTCGCTGCAATGGGCAGCGCCTCGCGAAAATGGATTTCCCCGCCAGAAAGAGCAGCCGTCACGATCCGCTCCACCAGGGGCAGCACCCACTCGTGGTTGGGGTGGCGCAACAGCGCATCCAGCAAAAACCAGAGCGAGACATTGCGGTAGTAGACGTAGCCATTCGACGCGTGCAGGTCGATATATTGGGCCATTAACTGTTGGCCTGTGGCCAGGTTGGCGGTGTCGGCGGCGGCGAAGGCGGTGAGATTGAGGCCGTCGGCAATAGCGACGAAGGCGAGTTGGGGCGTATCGACGCCTTCGGCCATCACTTGTGCGTCGATGGGCATCGGCCCGATCCCCTCTACGTTGCGCAGATCAATGTTTTCGGCCAGTCGAAAGGCTTCGTGATTCAGCGGTTCAAGGCCCGACGGCGGCGCTTCGCCACCAAAGCGGCCTGTGATCCGGTTGATCACCGCTGAGGACGGCGTCGGCGGCAACCAGCCATAGGCGACCCTTGCCGGTTCCCCGTGCAGCGCTGCGGAGATGCGATAAGCCAGCAGCCGCAGCATGTTTTCCTGAAGATCAGGCAGGATCTGATTCACCAACGATTGGGCGGCGGCAGGGTGATCCTTGGCGGCGATCCAGGCGAAGAGCAGCGTGGCGGCTTGATGCCACTTCAGTTCAACCGGGAAAAGCGCCAGGTGACGCTGTGCGCTGTCCAGTTCGCCCTGGCGCGCCTGAGCGAAGAGGGGATCAGGGTGCAGCCGGCTGTTGAGGAAGTCTAAGCCGCCGAAAGCCGCCCGCATAAGCAACGCCAACGTCTTGTCGCCCGGCGCAAGCTGTGACGCACACGCCACAGCGAGAGCGAGATCGCGGCGCAGCGCCGGCAGATCCTTGAGCACACGCAAATAGGTGTCTTGAAACGAGGGATCGAGCAGCAGATCCACCAGTTCACCGGTCGATCCGGCCTGGGCCAGATGACGGGCGTAATAGCGCAGAGCGTAGGGGCTTTCGTGTTCGGCCCAGCGGGCGCAGAAACCGATGAGGCGGCGGCTGTACTCTTTGCGTTCTTTGGGCGAGAACTCATGCAACAGCACCTCGTAGAATTGCTGGTGCATCAACTCAAAGCGCTCCTCGCCGATGAGGAAACGCTGGATCGTCGTCACCGCGGCGCGCACTTTGCGCCGGGCCACCTCCAGCGCGTCGCCCAGCTCGTCTAGGGTGAGGCCGCTGAAGGCCATCACCAACAGGCCGAGGAGATCCCAGATCAGTTCGCTCTCTTCGGCGACTTCGTCGAGGAGCGAGAGTTGCAGGCTGAAGTAGGTTTCCACGCCGTCGGGGGCTTCGGCTTCGAGGCGCTGCAACGCTTTTTCGCCGCCCTGCGCCACTTCCTCAGTCACAAAGCGCGCCATGAGCGGTTCCCCGCGGGTCACGTCCCAGATGCGCGCCGCCAACGCCAGGACGCCGGCGCCGGCCCCTTGCGCGGCCAGCAGTTGTTCGATTTCTGCCGCTGTCAGCGTGCCGAGTGGGAGCGGTTGGGCCAATCGCAGCGGGTGGAACTCGTCCACAGCCTCGCGCGGGTGGGGGTTGGGCCGCGAGGTGACAATGACGTGTACATTGGGGGGCAGGAACGAGGGCAATTGCTCGGCGACAGAGGGCTTGATCCCTGCGCCTTCGTCCAATCCGTCCACCACAAGCAGCAGAGGACGGCCACTCTTTTCGGCGCAGGTGGCCGCCGTTTCCCAAAGCTGGCTGAACTGGCTCTGTAACGAGGGCAGATCAGGCGGCACGCCGCCGGGCACGCCGAGCAGGTCGAGAAGCTGGCCGTTGACATTGTGCAGGAAGTGGACGGGGGTGTTGCTGCGTCCTTGCTGGCGCACGAAGAAGTAGAGCAGATCAGGCGCTGTGCCGGGCCAGCCGCCATTCTCCCACTGCCGGATCAACGACGCCACCAGCGCCGACTTCCCGAACCCAGCGTTGGCTGTCACCAGCAGGTAGCCGGGTGGGGCGTGCGCCACAAAATCGACGAAGGTTTGGGTCTCGTGTGTGCGGCCTACAAAGATTTGTGTGTAGTATTTCAGGCGGCTGTCCACCGCGCTGCGGTAGTTGGGGCGTGGGAAGGCCGGCCCCTGGTAAATATTGACCTGCGCCGTGGCCCCCGGCCCAATCGCAACGCCGTAGCTATTGGTGACATTGCCGACGTGGATGGTAGAGGTCATAGGTATTTACCTCACAGATGAAGGGGTGGGGCGCGCCACGCACTACTTTTCTATCGCAGGTTGTGCCATGCCCACCAGAATCTCTGCCCCGCGGTGAAGAAGACCAGCACGCCCGTGAGCCAGAAGAGCGCCGCCACGTAGCCCGGCAACAGGAAAAAGAGCGAAAAGAGGAAAACCGTCTCCGCGCCTTCGATGAGGCCGGTGGGCATTTCCATTGTGGTCAACCGGCCACGATCCCCTTGCCGCCGCTTTTCGAGGATGGCCGAGAGCAGCGTCCACGAGAGGGTGTTCACCTGGAGCGAGACGAGCAGGAAGATCATCGCCCACAGGTTCTGCGTTGTCGGCATGGCCCACACAAACGAGAGCGGCACAAGCAAGTAGACGACGAAATCCAACAGCAGGTCGAGATAGCCGCCCCAGTCGCTTGTCTTATTGTGAACGCGGGCGGCGAGTCCGTCAACCCCGTCTAAAACGCGGTTAAGCAGCCACAGGAACAGCCCCACCCCCACCCAACCATAGACGACAGCCACAGCGGCGAAGATCCCTGGGATCATGGCAATCACCGAGAGTTGGTTGGGCGATACATCTGCCAGATAGCGCGCAACCAACGGGCGCAGCAGCCGATCCTTCTGGCGGCGCAACAACGCGTCCTTCATAACCTGCTCCTTTGAATCGTGGAATCATCTGATCGCGGAATCATCTGACCGTGGAATCATTTGACCGTGGAATCATCTGACCGTGGAATCATCTGACCGTGGAATCATTTGACCGTGGAATCGAGACGGCCTGTCTCGGGCAATTCCTCGAACGCGGGGACAAACGTCCGGGGGGCGGGTAAAAAACACAGAGGCGGGAACCCGCCTCTGCATTCTTCCCCTTGCATTGTGGGCTACGGGGAGATTCTATTCAGTAAGTCACTCTACATCAGCCGCAGGAGATAGAACGCGGATTGAGCGGATTAGGCGAATTTCAGCCGATGGGAAAAATCCGTTTGGATCTGCCCAATCCGCTCAATCCGCGTTCTATCGTCACCGCGTTCTATCGTCACCGCGTTCTATCGTCACCTACGCGATCCGTTCAATCCCACCCATGTAAGGACGCAGCACCGGCGGGATCACAACCGAGCCGTCGGCCTGCTGCCCGTTTTCGAGGATGGCAATGATCACACGCGGCAGCGCCAGCCCTGAGCCGTTGAGGGTATAGACAAACTCGGTGCGTCCCCCTTCTTCGGGGCGGTAGCGGATGTTGGCACGGCGCGCTTGAAAGTCGCGGAACATGGAGCACGAGCTGACTTCCAACCATTCCCCCGAGCCGGCGGCCCACACTTCGAGATCGTATTTGATGGCGGCCACGAACGAGAGATCGCCGGTGGCGATGGCGACGCGGCGATAGGGCAGGCCCAGCCGTTCCAGCAGTTCTTCGGCGTCGTGGGTGAGGATCTCCAGTTCGTCGCGGCCGCGGTGCGGTTCCACGAACTTCACCATTTCCACCTTGTGGAATTGATGCACACGCTTGATGCCACGGGCGTCTTTACCCGCCGACACCTTTTCGCGGCGGAAGCAGGGCGTCGACGCCACATGGTTGATGGGCAGCCGCCCCGCTTCGATGATCTCATCGCGGTAGAGATTGGTCACCGGCACCTCGGCAGTGGGGATCAGCCAGTAGTCTTCTTCGGCGTCGCGGTAGAGATTGTCGCCGAACTTGGGCAGGTTGCCGGTGCCTTCCATGCAGTAGCCACGCACCATGAAGGGTGGGTAGACTTCGGTGTAGCCGTGCTCGCTGGTATGCACGTCGAGGAACCAGTTGATCAGCGCCCGCTGCAAGCGCGCCGCCGCGCCTTTGAGCACGTAGAAGCGGCTGCCCGACAGCTTGACGCCCCGTTCAAAGTCGATGATGTCTAGCGCCTCGGCCAGATCCCAGTGCGGTTTGGGATCGAAGGCGAAGGTGGGCTTGTCGCCCCACTCCTTCACCACCACATTGCCCGATTCGTCCTCGGCCACGGGGACATCGGGTTCGGGGATGTTGGGGATGCGCAGCATGGCGTCGTTGAAATCGGTTTCGATCTGGCGCAGTTCCACGTCGATGGCGTCGATCTCGTCGCCGATGCGGCCCATGCGTTCCTTGAGGGCGTTGGCTTCGTCGCTCTTCTTTTCGCGGAAGAGTTGACCGATCTCCTTGGAGCCGCTGTTGCGTTCGGCGCGCAGTGTTTCAACCCTGGTCAACAGTTCGCGGCGACGTTCGTCCAGTTCGAGCGCTTTTTCCCAGGGCGCTGTGCTGTCGTTCAGCTTGCGCATGGCTTCGGCCAGTTCGGCGCGGTGTTCGCGCATCCACCTGATGTCTAACATGATCTCCTCCTGAGTGCATGGATCAACAACAACGATGCAGCCGCAGGTGCGAGTCGCACTGGCCCGCTTCTTGACATCTACAGCACGCGTCCTTGGCCAGTGTGTCGCACCTGAACAGTTCAGATCAAAAAACCCCTCGCCTGTTCAATCAGGACGAGAGGTCTCGTGGTGCCACCTGAGTTTACAACGCCGGCGCAGCCGGTCGCTGTCTCATTGCGCTGTAACGGGGCGAACCGTCCGGCCATTGCCTGCCGGCGACTGAAGAGATGCTGATCCACCGTTTCCTGTTGCCTCGCACCAACCGGCAACTCTCTGAAAGGAAGTGCAGCAGACCGTGGTCTCCGTCAACGTCTTATGACAAAAATCTAGCACAGCGCCGGTGGACTGTCAAGAAAATGACGGCAAGGGCACTGTACACGTTGTAGGGGTTTGCGTTGGGGCGGGGCAGATTTCGACCCAACACAAACCCCTACGGCGGGGTGAGCCAGGGATTGGCCGCCGCGCCGGGATCGATGCCGTCCAGCAAATTGGCCAGTTCCACCAATTGCAGTTCGCCGATCTGATCAGGCATACGAAAGCACAAGTGTGCAGCCACATCCAGGTGATCCACCAGCCAATCAAAAAGTGCGGCAGGCATCGACTGTTCCACGTCAAGGCGGACGACGGGCAGGCTCAATTCCTTTTGGCGCGACCGTCGTTGCAATCGTTTGGATTTTTCGAGGCGCGGTTCGGCGGCGCGGATCACACGAAACAGATAGGCGCCCTGCACCGTCAGGCCAGGAAAGAGATCGGGGAGGAAGAAACGCAGCATCTCTTCACTTTGCAGATAACAGCGTTTGCCCGCTTCACTCGAACTGTCACCGCCGCCGGGGATGTGAATGAAGCGGGGCAGCAAGCGCGGTACTTTGATGCGGGCATAGCCGGCGATGTCCCAACTGTCGTGGCCTTCGGGGTGAAGTTCTACGAGCAGGTTAAGGCTGAAACTGCTGATAAAGGGGAAAGGATGGCCCGAATCCACCGCCAGTGGTGTAAGCAGTGGATAGACCCGCCGTTGAAAGAAACGGCGCACCCATTGGATCGATGACTCGTCAAGCGCCGACGGTGGGCAGATGTGGATCGCTTCTTCCTCTACCAGCCGGGGCAGGATGTCATTACGCAACAGCGCCGACGAGCGCCGCATCATCGACGCGATTTGAATCGGCAACAATTGCAACTGTTGGGCCGCCTCGGCATCGTGCATCGCCAGTTGCTGCCAGGCGGGGATTTCTTCAGCAAAGAACTGATCCAATGTGGTGGTCATCAGCCCAAGGATGCGCAGCCGCTCGGCCAGTGATCGGCCAGGGTCGGCGCTCTGCTGGAGCAGGTAAGCGGGTTCCCACAGCGCCGCCGGCAAATCGTCGTCGGGGCGGAAGCTGCGCAATCCTTGGGCCAGGGCCTGGGCGCGCGCCACCATTGGATCCACAGGCTGTCTTTCGTTCTGGCGGCGCGGATTTAACATGATCAGTTTCTGGAAAGTTAACGCACTGCGCCTTCGGCCAGGCCGGCGGGGAAGGGTGCAGGTCGCGGTGTGCGGCTGTTCAAGAAGAGATGACGATCTTCGGCAGAGGCGACGTGGATCGCTTCCATGATTTCGAGCACGTGGTAGGCCAGTTCACCAGAGGCGCGGTGGGGCCGCCCTGTGACGATGGCGTCGGCCATGTCGGCCAGGCCCAGCCCGCGCGACGCTTCCAGGTTGGGGAAGACGGGCTGGATCTCGGTCCACTCGCTGTCGCCGGTTTTGCGCAGCAGGGTAACGCCGCCGAAGGTGTTGGGATCGGGCAGGCTCAGGGTGCCGTCGGTGCCGTAGATTTCGATGCGGGGCAGCGCCGACGCCTTAACGTCGAAGGTGGTGATGATGGTGCCTACCGGCCCGCTGTGGAAATCCAACAGCCCCACCACATGCGTGGGCACATCCACCGTCATCACCGTGCCCTTGAGCGGCTCGCTCAGGATCGTCCGCTGCGGCCAGGTGACACGTGTGGCGCCGGTGACACGGCGCACGTCACCAAGCATGGCGACCAGGGCGGTGAGGTAGTAGGGTCCCATGTCGAACATGGGGCCGCCGCCGGCTTTGTAGTAGAACTCGGGGCTGGGATGCCAGTGTTCGTGGCCGCGGCTCATCATGAAAGCCGTGGCCGCCACCGGCGCGCCGATGACGCCGTCGTCGATGAGTTTGCGCGCCGATTGCAGCCCGCCGCCCAGGAAGGTGTCAGGCGCGCAGCCGACGCGCAATCCTTTGGCGGCGGCGAGTTCGAGCAATTCCTGTCCTTCGGACGCACGCAGCGCCAGCGGCTTTTCGCTGTAGACCGACTTGCCGGCGGTGAGCGCAGCCTTGGCCACACCGTAATGCGCGCCGGGAATCGTGAGATTGAGCACGATGTCGATCTCAGGATCGGCCAGCAGTTCGTCCACACCCAGCACACGTGGGATGTTCCACTGGGCGGCGGCGGCTTCGGCGGCTTCCCGGCGCAGATCCGCCACCGCCGCAATCTCAATCGTGGGCAGCCGCTGCGCCACTGTAAAATATTGCTTGCTAATATTGCCACAACCAATCATGCCGATACGGGCAGGGAGAGTGTTCACACTTGAATCCTTGAGAGAAGGTGGGGTTGGTTATGTATGCGATGGGAGGGAGAATAATGAGTAAGGAGTAATGAGTAATTCAGATCGTGTCGAGCCAGTGATGCCCCCATTGGGCATCACATGCTCATCACGATCTGGGTTACTCATTACTCCTTACTCATTACTCCTTACTCATTACGTCCTGCTCGCCCAAATCAGCCCGCGCCGCACAATCTCTTTCGCTTCGGGCACGTCGAAGTCTTTGGCTACGTGGCCCAAGGACGAGTAGAAAATCTTGCCCTGTCCCCAGCGGCGTTTCCAGACCACGGGCATGACGGTGCCTTCGATCCACGGCGCGTATTGACCGCCGAAGGTTGTGGTTGCCAGCACTTCGTTGCTGGGATCGACGTGCATGTAGTACTGTTCGCTGTGCATTTTGAAGTCGCTGAGGCCGGCGGTGATGGGGTCCTCGTGGTTGATGATGTTGACTTCGTAGTCGATGATGTTGCCTGGGTGCGCCACCCACTGCCCGCCCACCATGAACTGATATTCGGTGTTGTTGCGGAAGGCGTCGGCCATGCCGCCGTGCCAGCCGGCAAAGCCGGCGCCGGCCTTAATCGTCTCCAGCAGCCCCTTTTCCTGTTCCTTGGTGATGGTGCTCATGGTGAAGACCTGGGAGATCAGGTCGAAGGAGCGCATCTTGGCTTCGTCGGTGTAGACGTCGAGGGTGGTGTGGATCTCCACCTCGAAACCGGCTTCTTGCAGAAGCGGCGCGAAAATGTTGACGCACTGCTCAGGCTCATGGCCCGACCAGCCGCCCCAAACCATCAATGCTTTTTTCATCTTGTCCGTGCTTTCTAAGTGGGGTGTACGGTGACTTATTTCAAAGATGCAACCAGGTCGATGTAGGCTTGCATTGCCGCGTCCTGGCTGAGTCCTTTGCGATCGGCCCAGGCGTCGTACTTGGCGCGGCCCACCATGTCGGTGAAGCCGGGCCGCTTGCCGCTGACATCGCCGACGGTGGCCTGCTTGTAGAACGCATACAGTTTCAGGAGATTTTCATTGCTGGGGCGTTTGGGCAACGACTGCGCTTCCTTCGCCGCCACTTCAAACTGCGCCTTGAGATCAGACATGGCAGCCTCCTTGGCGTACAACAGATTAATACCGTCAGTACGTCGTCAGTATACCATTCTCGCAGGCAAGAGACAACGAGGGTGGTATAATGCGTGGTGCGTAGTGCGTGGGTAGAGGACGCCCCATCCTTTTTCGTAGCTGCACGCTATCAGCGTGCGGTTTATCCTCTACGAAACCATTTACATTGGTGCGTCATCTCGTCCACGATGAACCGCACGCTGATAGCGTGCAGCTACGCAGATGAGCACAACACCCTCTACACACGCAACACGCAACACCAATCACCACTCCCCAACGAGATCAGCCATGCCCACACGTATCCTCAACTTCGGCTCATTGAACATTGACCATGTCTACCGCGTCGAAGCGTTTGTGCGACCCGGGGAGACGATCCACAGCCTCTCCTATCAACAATTTGCCGGCGGCAAGGGATTTAACCAGTCGATTGCGCTGGCACGGGCCGGTGCGCCGGTCTACCACGCCGGGAAGATCGGGCCGGAGGGCGGCTGGCTGTTGGAGATGCTCTCCGCCGCCGGCGCCGTCACCGAGGACGTTTTGCCGGTGGAGACGCCCACCGGCCATGCCCTGATCCAGGTGGACGACCAGGGCGAGAACGCCATCATCCTTTTTGGTGGGGCCAACCAGGCCATCACCGCCGAGGACGTCGACCGCGTGCTGCATCGTTTTGCACCGGGCGACTACCTGCTGCTCCAGAATGAGATCAGCCAGATGCCGCTGATTTTGCAGCGGGCGGCGGCGTTGGGGCTGCGGGTGGCGCTCAACCCCGCGCCCATGACACGGGCGTTGCTCGACTATCCGCTGGATGGGGTGTCGATCTTCATTGTCAACGAAACCGAGGGCGAAGCGCTCACCGGCCTGTCCGCACCCGACGCCATTTTGGACGAGATGCGCCGTCGCTTCCCCGCTGCGGCCATCGTGTTGACCCTGGGCGGGGCAGGCGCGGTCTACGCCGACGCCGAACGGCGCATTCCCGTCGCCGCCGTCCCCGTTACCCCTGTGGACACCACCGCCGCCGGCGACACCTTCACCGGCTACTTCCTGGCCGGGCTTCTGCGCGGCGATTCCGCCGAAGATGCGCTCCACGAAGCCGCCCGCGCCGCCGCGATCTGCGTGACCCGTCCTGGCGCGGCGGATTCGATCCCGGCGCGGGGGGAGGTAATTCGTAATGAGCAATGAGTAATTGGCAGAGGCGATTTCGTCCTTTGCGTTACGCATGACGAATGTAACTGTACAGGTCGTGTAGGGGTTTGCGTGGGGGCGGAAGGCTCACTGGCCAATGAAGCGACACCTGCTTCCGCCCCACGCAAACCCGTACGGCACGTCACCTATACAATTACTGACGAATTACGCATTACGTTTCGTTCTTGCTCCAACCATCTACACCGCAGGAGAATCTTGATGAAAAAGAGCGGAATTCTCAACGCCGAGATTGCTGCCGTGGTGGCCCAACTCGGTCACATGGATACGGTCACGATTGGCGATGCCGGGCTGCCCATTCCCCCAGGCCCCAAACGCATTGATCTGGTGGTGAAGCCGGGGCTGCCCACATTTTTGGATGTCCTCGCTGTGGTGTTGCAGGAGCAGGTGGTGGAAAAGGCCGTCATCGCCGCCGAAATGGAACAGGTCAGCCCCGATCTTTACCGGCAGTTGCGGCAGATCCTCGGCCAGATTCCTGTGGAAAGCGTGCCACACGAGGAATTCAAAAAGCACACCGCCCACAGCCGCGCCGTCATCCGCACAGGCGAATTCACGCCCTATGCGAATGTGATCCTGGTGTCGGGGGTGGCGTTTTAGGTGGGGATTGGGGATTAGGGATTGACGATTAGGGATTGGGGACTGGGTAGAGGCTGGGGCGCTTGCTGTCGTTTGGTTTCTGGTTTGGGTGGCGGTTTCCGAAATAGAACGCGGATGGAGCGGATTGGGCGGATTTAAGCAGATAAATCCGAAAGATCCGCCCAATCCGCTCCATCCGCGTTCTATCAAATTTCATGCACAAAGGAGATTTTGCATGGCCGAAGGGATACAACAGGACGATCTATTCCGCCTGCGCTTTTTGCAGGACGCGGCGCTGTCGCCGGACGGGCGGCAGGTGGTGTACACGGTAATGCACACCGAAGAGGAGAAGGCCGACAAGCCTGCCGAGGACAAACCCAAGACGTGGCGCGATGTGCAGACGCTCTGGCTGCTCTCGCTGGACGACGGCAGCAGCCGCCAGTTGACGGCCAACACGGCCAACGCCCACGCGCCGGCATGGTCGCCCAACGGCGAAACGGTGGCCTTCCTTTCCGACAGGCAGGGGACGACGCAGATCTTCCTGCTGCCCATGACCGGCGGCGAGGCGCGCCCGCTTACCTCCTTTGCACAAGGGGTGACAGGACGCCCCGTCTGGTCGCCCGACGGCAGCGAAATCGCCTTCACCGCCGGCCCACAGGACGCAGCCCCCGCCGACGACATCCCCTACCGCTTCACCCGCCGCGTCTACCGCTTTGACGGCCTGGGCGTAGTCGACCGCGCCGTGCAGAACATCTTCAGCGTGGACGTAGACAGCGGCGAAACCAAACAGTGGACAGACAACAACGCCTACAATGTGCAGCCTGAATGGTCGCCCGACGGGCAGACGATCCTCTTCCAGTCGCGCTTTGCGCCCGAAGATATTGGCCAGTTCGGCACGCTCGCTCTGGTGGACCGCCAGGGCAATGTGCGCAGCGTCCTCAGCGGCTGGCGCGGGGTGACCGGCGCGCGCTGGCTGCCCGACGGCAAGCGCATCCTCTTTGCCGCCGCCCGTGGCGAGCTGCCCATCGGCACGCAGAACGATCTGTGGAGCATGGACGTTGATGGGAGTAATTTCGTCAACCACACCGAGGGGTTAGACCGTCAGGTGGCTTCGGATCTTCAGCCTGATTTCCCGCCGGGGGCGCTGGGCGAGGCGAAGATTTTGGTGGACGCCGCGGGCGAGACGGCCTACGTGCAAGTGCAGTGCGGCGGCGAAGTGCCCATCTACCGTGTCTCGCTCAAAGACAAGAGCTACGCCGCCGTGGTCAGCGGCGAACGCAGTTGCTTCCCGTTGGGGCTACACGGTGACACATTGATCTTCGTCGTCAGCGAGTTGAACAACCCCACCGATCTCTTCAGCGTGGACCTAAGCAGCAGTGCAGAACGGCAGTGGACACAGATCAACCGCGCTTTGCTTGAACAGCGGGCCCTGCCCAAAACCGTCCACATGACCTTTGCCGGAGAGGACGGCGTTGACGTGGAAGGCTGGGTGATGCTTCCTCCACACGGCGAAGCGCCCTTCCCCGGATTCCTCTACATTCATGGGGGGCCACACAGCGGTTTTGGGCATGTCTTTTCGTTTGATTTCCAGATGTTGGCAGGCGCGGGCTATGCCGTGATTTTCATCAACCATCGGGCGTCTACAGGCTACGGCAACGCTTTTGCCACGGCGATCAAGGGCGACTGGGGCCATCTGGACTACACCGATCTCATGGCGGGCGTCGATGCAGCCATTGAACGGGGGCTGGTGGACGGCGAGCGGCTGGCGTTGGGGGGACTTTCGGGCGGCGGCAACCTCACCTGCTGGATCGTGGGCCAGACCGACCGTTTCAAGGCTGCCATCCCCGAAAACCCGGTGACGAATTGGGTGAGCTTCTACGGTGTCAGCGACATCGGCCCCTGGTTCGCCGTGGATCAACTGGGCGGCCACCCCCAGGAGATCCCCGACGTCTACCGGCGCTGTTCGCCTATCACCTACGCCCACCGCTGCAAGACGCCCACACTGCTGATCCAGGGCAACAACGACTGGCGCTGCCCGGCAGAACAGTCGGAACAGTTTTACGCCGTGCTCAAGGTCAACGGCTGCCCAGTGGAGATGGTGCGCCTGCCCAACAGCGCCCACGCCGAATCCATCGGCGGGGCGTGGCGCATCCGCAAGGTACACAATGAGGCGTTGCTGGGGTGGGTGAAGAAGTATGTAGAGGTTGGGTAAAAGGTGATGATGGGGATGATGAGATGATGGGGATGATGAGATGCAGTATCATCATCCCCATCATCTCATCATCCCCATCATCATCCCATCATCAATGCATTAGCGCGGTTGAAATGTATCCGAAATCGCCTCTGCCCGACATTGATCAGACTGAGCAGGGGGAAGGGGATCGAGGTGAATAACGGCGAAACGTAATCACACCCGCCGAATGAATTCGGCGTCTAGAACGAGAAACCGGCTCTTGATGATTGACGAAATAATCCGGTAACCCTGCGGTTGAAACCGCCGGGTGGCTATTTTGTTAAGCTTCAATATCCGCCCGGATCTGCCCAATCCGCGTTCTATCTCTCCCAGAATCAGAAGTCCCGCATCCTCCCCCAGCAATTTGACCGACTCCCCTATCTAAAGTAAAATTCAAGGTCGGTACGTGCCAGGTAGGGCCGCGGCGGGAATTTGTTCACGCCCCAAACGTGAACAGATGCCCGTTATTTATTGAGTAGATGGGTACTTCCAGTGTTCGAAAGTCTGTCGGATCGACTCCAAGCCATCTTTGGGCAACTCGCCGGCCACGGCAAGCTCTCTGAGAGCGATGTCAATGCCGCGCTGCGCGAGGTGCGTCTGGCGCTGCTCGAAGCGGACGTCAACTACAAGGTGGTCAAGGATTTCGTCAACCGCATCAAAGAACGCGCCATCGGCGCCGAGGTGATGAGCAGCCTCACCCCTGCCCAACAGGTGGTGAAGATCGTCAACGAAGAGTTGATCGAGCTGCTAGGCAAACCGGCGTCGTTGAATTTGTCGGGCCAGCCCGCGGTGATCATGCTGGTGGGCTTGCAGGGCGCGGGGAAGACCACAATGGCGGCCAAACTGGCGTTGCGCCTGCGCAAGTCGGGGCAGCGTCCTCTGTTGGTGGCGGCGGACATCTACCGCCCGGCGGCCATCAAGCAGTTGGAAGTGCTGGGCCAGCAGATCGACGTGCCCGTACACAGCGAAGGGACAAGCGTCCCCGCGCCGACGATTGCACGCAACGGCCTACGCCTGGCGCGTGAGAAAGCCTACACCGTCGTCATCCTCGACACCGCCGGTCGCTTGCAGATCGACGACGACATGATGCGCGAATTGGAGCAGGTGCGCCTCGTGTCGCAGCCGTCCGACGTGCTCATGGTGGTAGACGCCATGACCGGCCAGGAAGCGGTGCAGGTGGCAGACGGTTTCAACAAGCGTGTGCCGCTGAGCGGCCTGATCATGACCAAGATCGACGGCGACGCCCGCGGCGGCGCCGCTCTGAGCATCCGCGAGGTGACAGGCGTGCCCATCAAGTTCCTGGGCACCAGCGAGAAGATGGACGGCATCGAGCCGTTCCAGCCGGATCGCCTTGCCGGCCGCATTTTGGGGATGGGCGACATCCTCACCCTGATCGAACGGGCGCAAGACAACATTTCCGAAGAGGAAGCCGCCGCCATGGAGGCCAAACTGGCCGAAGGCGACTTCGATTTTGAAGACTTCCTCGATCAACTGCGCCAGTTGAAGAAGATGGGATCGGTCACCGATCTGCTCAAGATGATCCCCGGCATGAATCAGCTTGCCAAACAGGTCGATCCACAGGAAGCGACCAAGAACCTCAAGCGGGTCGAAGCCATCATCAACAGCATGACCCTCTTCGAGCGCCACAACCCCGATGTCCTCAACGGCAGCCGCCGACGGCGCATCGCCGCCGGCAGCGGCAGCACCGTACAGGATGTGAACCAACTGCTCAAGCAGTTTAAAGATATGCGCAAGATGATGAAGCAGATGGGGCTGATGGGCAAAGGCAAAAAGGGCAAACGCCGCAACAGCCGCGGCGGCCTCGGCGGCAATTTCATGGACATGTTCAACAGTATGCGCTAGACAACCATAGAACGTGGATGGAGCAGACTAAGCCGATTTTCGCTGATCTGAATCCGGAAAATCCGCCCAATCCGCTCCATCCGCGTTCTATTCTGATAGATGTGATTTAAGAAACGAAGACGATTCCGTACCCGATAAACAGAGACAGTTTGTATACAAAAGGAGCAAGAGCGTAGTGGTTCGCATTCGCCTGCGCCGTATGGGCGCAAAAAAGACACCGTTTTACCGTATTGTGGTTGCCAACCAGCGCAATTCGCGCGATGGCCGCTTCATTGAGACCATCGGCACCTACAACCCGCTGACCGACCCCGCCACCGTCGAACTTAAGACCGACCGTGTGGCCTACTGGCTGTCGAACGGCGCCCAGCCCAGCGAGGGTGTAACCCCGATCCTGGTCCGACACGGCATCATCGACGCCAAGGGCAAGCTGATTGCTCAGCCTGCTGCGCAAGAAGTCGCGGCGTAGGTCGGCACATTTGCAGCGCATGATTTGACCGTAAATGAGTGTAGGGGTTTGCGTGGGGCGAAAGGCTTACTTGCCAATAAAGTGAGATCTGCTTTCGCCCCACGCAAACCCCTACGCGACACATGACTCTCACTCGGAGGGACCGATGGAAAAGCTCGTTGAGTTTATGGCCAAGGCCCTGGTCGAAAACCCTGATCAAGTGCGGGTGACCAAGCGGGCGCAGCGCGACCGGGTGATGTTGCGCCTGGAAGTCGCGCAAGACGACGCCGGTCGTGTCATCGGCAAGGGTGGACGGGTGGCAAACGCCATGCGCACTGTCCTGCGCGCCGCCACCACACATGACGGACGCCAGATTTCTCTGAAGATCCTCTAGTGGCATGGCGCAGCAGAGAGTTTCGGGCCAATCAAATCAGCGGTGAAGCAGCGGAGGCGAAGCCTTCCGCTGTTTTTTTGCATATTGTGGTCACGTAGGGGTTTGCGTGGGGCGGAAGCGAATTTCGCTGCAATCGGGATCACGCCTTCCGCCCCACGCAAACCCCTATCGTTACGAGAGATTTTTGATAGAGATATTTTTTGATGGAGACAGGGAGTAAGCATGAGCGAAGAGACAAACCAGGGTTCAGATCGCCGTAGCCGCCGCCAAAACCGCCGCCGTGGACACGCGTCCCGGCGCGGGCCGTTGACGGTGGAGGTGCCCGAAGGTTACCTGGCCGTGGGCAAGGTGATCACCGCGCACGGCACACGTGGCGAAATCTCGGTGGAGCCGTTCACCGACTTCCCCGAAGAGCGCTTTGCGCCGGGGCAGACGATGCTGTTGGGCGACGAAATGGAAGAAGTCGAGATCGACACGGCGCGGCCGCACAAGGAACGCATGCTGGTGCGCTTTGAGCACATCACCACCCGCGACGAAGCCGAAGCGCTGCGTGGCAGTTGGATTTTCATCGCCGAAGAGGACGCCGCCGAACTGGCAGCCGACACCTACTACGTCCACCAGATCATCGGGCTGACGGCGCAGAGTGCCGACGGCGAAATCCTGGGCAAGGTGCAGGATGTCCTTGTGACAGGGGCAAACGATGTCTACGTGATCAGGCCGGCGCCCGGCGTAAACGGGGGGCGTGAGATCCTGTTGCCGGCCATCGGTGAAGTGATCGTCGAAGTCGACGTAGAAGGCGGGCGGCTGCTGGTCAACCTGCTGCCGGGCATCCTCAACCCTGACGAAGAATAAACGCCGGCGGTTTGACAAAAGATCGGCCATCCACTATTCTCGACAGCAACTTTAACACTTTTCCCACGGTCTCCATCGCAAGGATGCCCACGCAGTGTCAGGTGCACCATGCCCGTGAACGAACAAGCTTACTGGATCGCCTTTAACCGGGTGGCCGGCATCGGCCCCACCCGCTTGACGGCGCTGCTGGACACATGCGGCAGCATCGAAGCCGCCTGGCGCGCGCCGATTCAACAATTGCAGGCAGCAGGATTGGATCGCCGCTCGCTGGAAAACCTGCTCACCTTACGCCGCACGCTCGATCTCGAAGCCGAGTGGAAACGTCTTCAGCAGAGCGGCGCGCACCTGTTGACCTGGGACGATGCCGGCTATCCACACAATTTGCGGCAAACACCCAACCCGCCGCCGGTGATTTATGTGCGCGGACAGGTCAACGACAAAGATTCGCTGGCCGTCGCCATTGTGGGCACCCGCCGCGCCTCGGCCTATGGCCGCGAAGTGACACACAGCCTGGTCACCGAATTGGTGCAGCACGGCATCACGATTGTCAGCGGCCTGGCGTTGGGGATCGACGCCATCGCCCATCAAACGGCGGTAGACGCCGGCGGCAGGACGTTGGCCGTATTAGGCAGCGGCGTCGATCAAATCTACCCAGCCAGCAACCGCGCCATTGCCCTCGGCGTGCAGCAAAACGGGGCGTTGATCAGCGAGTACCCGCTGGGCACAAAGCCCGAAGCGTCGAACTTTCCACCGCGCAACCGCATTATCAGCGGGTTGAGTCTTTGTGTGATCGTGGTGGAGGCGGGCGAACGCAGCGGCGCGCTGCTGACGGCGCAATTCGCCGCCGAGCAAGGACGCGACGTCTTCGCCGTGCCGGGGTCGATCCTGCATCCTGGCAGCCTTGGCTGCAATCAGTTGATCCAGAACGGCGCCGCGCCTCTGCTTTCGGTGGCCGACGTGCTCGATTTCCTGGATCTGGAGCGCAAGACGGCACAGTTGCAGGCGCGCGCCTCCGTTGCCGCCGACCCGGCGGAAGCGGATCTGCTCACGCACCTCTCCAGCGAGCCAAAGCACGTGGACGATATTGTGCGCGAGGTGATGCTGGCGGCAGGGCAGGTGACCAGTCTACTCACGCTGATGGAGCTAAAAGGGCTGGTGCGCCAGGTGAGTCCTCTGCGCTATGTGCGGGCCGGTTGATCGGCAACGCTTTCTCAACCAGTATTGGAGCTTCTAGCAAGCCAAGACTTTGCTAGAAGTGTGTTAACCACCCATTACCTGAGGTACAACGATGTACGCAGCAATTCTGGCCGGCGGCGTCGGCACCCGGCTCTGGCCCCGTAGCCGCCAAATGTTACCCAAACAATTCTCCGACATTACCGGCAGTGGACGCACCATGATCCAGGCCACGGTCGACCGCATCGCCGGCATGGTGTCGCCCGATCAGATTTACATTCTGACCGGCGAACGTTACCGTGCGCTGGCGGCCCAACAGCTCCCGGCGATTCCAGAAGCCAACATTCTGGTAGAGCCAAGTGGACGCAGCACTGCGCCGGCGATTGGATTGGCCTGTGTGCACCTGCGCCTCCGCGACCCCGATGCCGTCATCGCCATTTTGCACGCCGATCATGTCTTCCGCGACGAGGCGCACTATTGCGCCATCCTCCAACAGGCCGAACGTGCAGCCCAGGCAGGATATCTCACCGTGCTGGGCGCACAGCCTGATTCGCCCCACACCGGTTACGGCTACATCAAACGCGCCGGCACTGCGCTGCCCTTGGACGGTGCATGGCCTGTCTTTCGCGCCGAGCGCTTTCTAGAAAAACCGGATCTGGCGACGGCGCAGAGCTTCCTGGCCGACGGCAACTATTACTGGAATGTGGGCAATTTCATCAGCCGCGTCGACGTGCTGTTGGGCGAGTTTGAACGTCAACGCCCGGCGCTCTATGCCGGGCTGTTGCGCATCGAGGCGGCGCTGGGCACCGACCAGGCCGAGGCCGTCCTCCAGGAAGTGTGGCCGACGCTGGAGAACATTTCGATTGATCACGGCGTCATGGAAGGCGCAGCCAGGGTGGCCGTGGTGCCGCTGGATGCAGGGTGGAACGACGTGGGCAGTTGGGATGCGCTGGATCTTGTCCTGGCGCCGGGGGAAGACGGCAACTGTGTGGCCGGCGGCACAGTGGTGCAGACTGCCAGCCGCGGCAATATTGTGGCGGGCCACGACCGCCTGATTGCGCTGGTCGGCGTTGACGATCTGGTTGTCGTCGATACAGGTGACGCCATTCTGATCGGCCACAAACACAAAATGCAGCAGGTGAAAGAAATTGTGGATGCGCTGCGTGCGCAGAAACGGGATGAGTTGCTGTAGCAGCGACAGGATAAAGGTGACATGCGTCAATATCCTCGTAATCCGTTTGCAGATTGGACGGAGGAACAAAAGAGCCTCTTCAACCGCCTGGCGCTTTTTGGGCTGCTGGGGGTGGTGATTGGCTTGTTCCTGGCGACCTTTCTCTTGCCGGCGGACACAATCGACGCCACACTCGACGAGCTACAACCTGAGCTGCGCGCCCAATATCTCTCGGCGCTGGCAGATGCCTACGTCGCCACCGGCGGGGACAACGCCGCCACGGTCCTCTCGCGGCTGAACGCTTTGCGCGATCCCGAAACCGAGCTGGTAGAAGCGATCCGCTACTATCAGGAACAGGACAGCGAAGCGGCGGCGCTGCATGAGTTCAATTTGCGCACTCTGGCGGCACAGTTTGCCAACATTGACTCTTTGCCGGCGGATGTCACTGCGCCGGACGGGAACGGCGCTTCCTGGCTGGATTGGCTGCTCATCGGGCTTGCCGTGGTCGTGTTGATCGGTGGTGGGCTTTGGATTTTCTACCAATTTGTCTTGCTGAGAGAAGATAGCGACGATCCACGCCGCAAGGACAACGGCGACAACAATCGCTACGACAGCGCCGGCTATGAAGACAGCAATGAAGACAGCTATGAAGACGACGATAAAGACGGCGACGATGGCGGCTTTGACAACGATCTCGACAACGATCTCGACGATGATCTCGACGACGACGACGATGACTTTGCCGAAGATCAGCGTGAGCGAAGCCGCCAGGCCCAAAAGGCCAACTGGGAGATCAGACAGCAGCAGTCTCTCGGCGCCTCGAACCGTCCACAAGAAAGCGATAACTCGCCGCGCCGTCCGCTTCTGTTGCCGTCACCTTCAGAGAGCTTCCCCCCCGACGATTTCACCCCAGATGACTTGCCGCGCGCTGACACTACGCGCGCTGACACTACGCTTGATAACATCACAGTAGAAACAGACATTACAGTCGAGACAGACATTGATGATGTGCCGCGTACACGCGCTGCCCAGCGTGACAGCGAAGCGCCCCCGTCCCTTCAGGCGGGTGTGCCGGAAAGAACAGACGCAGATGATGTAGAGGATGAACCTGTCCAGGGGCCGCCGGTGCCCCCGTTGCCACCGTTACGGGCAGAGAAGAGTGCGCCGCCCAAGTCGCCCGACAGTGACAGGGCCGGCGGTGACCGCGAGATACAGCGTACACCACAACAACGCCCTGGCGCCGATGACGTCGATAAGCGTAAACCCACCGCCGTCACCCCACCGCGCAAAAACGGCGACAACGGGTTGATTGGTCATATGCAGGAGCAGCTCGCCAGTTTACGCAAACGCGAAAAGGCGCTGCCCCTTCAGAATGTGGTGGCGGAGTTTAAGGCCCAATACTACTATGGCATTACCGATTACGACGAGAGTTTCACCATCACCTCGCCCACAGACAGCAAAGAGATCATGGGCGCCTGCGGTGTGGGAACCGATGCCGAAGTCGATCCACCCTCGGCCAGCACCGACAACGTGCGCGTGCTCGACATCTGGCTCTACGACAAGTCATCGCTGCGCACGCAAAATCAGCTCCTCGTTGCCCGCAGCGTCGTCCCAGACCGCTTGCCGCAACGTATTGCCAGCAGCGGCACCGTCACCGGCGAACCGCTTGTGATCGAACGTGGTTTGTCCTTCAAACTGCGCTCTGAACAACTTGTGCTGGAATGCAAAATCGAAGACGTCACCTACGTCAGCGACGCACCGGATGCGCCGTTCCAGTCGGTTGTCCTCTCGATGAATGTGACGAAAAAATAGGGCGCCTCGCTAGACCCGCTCCTCTGGATCATACAAGCGTTTGTACTCCTGAATCGCATAGCGATCGGTCATGCCGGCGATGTAGTCGCACATAAGACGGTGCAGACCGGCGTGTGCAGGATCGCTGTATCCGCTCTCTTCTGGCGGCGTTTGCCCCAGGCGCTTGATGCGGCGCTGCGTTTCGGGCGGCAACTGTTCTGGCACCGAGACGTAGGCATCAAAGAGGGCGCGCAGCGTGCGATCTGCTTTGGCTGCCATGCGCACCACGCGGTAGTGCCGATAAAAGCATTCATAGAGAAACTTCTTCAACTCGGCATTTTCGGCGGCGATTTCAGCCGAGTAGTTGACCACATTCCCCGGCAGTTGACGCAGATCCGCCAGGCTTTCGACGCCGGTCTGCTTCAGATTTTCGTTGGTGGCTGCAATCGTGTCCGAAACCTCAATGCCCACCAGGCGCCGAATGAAGCGATAGCGTGTCATAGGATCAGAAAGATCGACGGCGCCGCTTTCGCCCAGAGAGCGTAGCACGCGCTGTGCGATCTGTAGCTCCAGCACTTCACGGGGGTCGAGGATGCCGGCGCGCAGGCCGTCGTCGGTGTCGCTGGTGTTGTAGGCGATCTCATCGGCCAGGTTGCTGAGTTGACACTCCAACGTGCCCCGTTCGTCGGGATTGTAGTGGCGGGCGTCGACAATGTCGTACGCCGTATCGTGTTTCACCACTCCTTCGCGCACCTCGTAGGTAAGGTTGAGGCCGGGGTGCTCAGGATAGCGTTGCTCCAGCCGGGTGATGATGCGGTAGGTCTGTTTCTGGTGATCGTAGCCGCCGTGGTTGCGCATCAGATCATTCAGCGTCTCTTCGCCGGTATGGCCGAAGGGTGGATGGCCCAGATCGTGGGCCAGGCAGATAGCTTCGGTGAGATCCTCGTTGCAGCCTAGCGCGCGCGCCAACGTCCGCCCGATCTGCGCAACCTCAACGCTGTGTGTCAGCCGGTTGCGGTAGTGATCGCCCTCAGAGTAAACAAAGACCTGCGTCTTGTATTCCAGCCGGCGAAAAGCCGTGGTGTGAATAATTCGATCCCGATCGCGTTGATAAACGGTGCGGTAGGGGTGTTCATCCTCGGCGTAGACACGTCCACGGCTCTGGTTGCTGGGCATAGCGTAGGGCGCCAGCGCCTCATTTTCTCGACGTTCCAGATCTTCTCGTGTTACCAACATAGTCTCTCTCCTTCCGTCCTTCGTCATCCGTCCTTCGTCATCCGTCCTTCGTCATCCGTCCTTCGTCATCCGTCCAGTATAGTAGACCCGTGTCTATCCGAAAAGCGCCGCAACAGCGCCGAAACAGGAACAAGAAAAAATCGACAGGAATTCGTTGACAACGGCAATTTCTTTCGCTATAATGGCAATCCAGCGCAAGCGGTTGCACAGAATTTATGTGCAGTAGAGTACCCCACGAAACCATACGACTTGCCGCAAGCAGCAACTGTATTGTACGAACCATAGCTAGAAATGAAGCGCCGTGTCAACGATCAGAGACGTCGCAGCGAAGGCAAACGTACACCCCAGCACCGTCAGCCGCGTCTTTTCGGGCAATGCACGCATCAGCGATCGCACCCGCAGACGTGTCCTGGCGGCTGCCAAGACGTTGAACTTTCAACCCAACGCCATTGCGCGCTCGCTCAGTGTACGCCGTACCCACACCCTCGGCGTCATCGTTCCACACGTCTTTAAAGGTTATTTCGAAGATAGTTTCTTCCCGCAGATCATGAGCGGCTTGTTGGACGTTACCTACGCCAACCAGTACCGGCTGCTTGTGAGCGGCTGCGAAAGCTATAGCGACGAGATTGTGCAGACCTTGCAGATCCTCGCCACACGGCAAGCCGACGGCATCATCGTCACCAGTGGACGGCTCGATGTGAACACGGTGGGCGAGTTGCGCGTACAGGCCACCCCGCTTGTGCTCATCGGCCAGCCGCCGGAGCAGCACAGCGACGTGGCGTGGGTCGACGCCGACAACCGCGAGGACACGCGCAAGGTGATTGCACGGCTGCTCGAATTGGGGCATCGTCGCATTGCCTACGTGGGCGGTGATCCCGATACACGCGTGGTGAAGGAACGGCTCGAAGGCTACTGCCGAGCCATGCACGAAGGCGGCGTTGCCGTGGACCCGTCGTGGATCGACTACGGCTACTTTGCCGAGGATGGCGGCTATCAGGCCGTCCACCGCACACAGGCAGGCAATGCGCCACCAACGGCCTACTATGCGGCCAATGATCTCATGGCCATCGGCATTCTGCGTGCGCTTCGTGAAAAACAGATTGCTGTGCCCGATGCAGTCTCGGTGGTGGGGACGAATGATTCACCGGAAGCATCGCATTTGTCACCTGCCCTCACCAGCCTGCACGTTCCCTATCGTCAAATCGCCGCAGCAGCGGCACAGATGCTGATCGACGCCATCAAGGAGGATGTTACGCCGACCGGTTCGAAGCTCTTTTCGTCGACGCTTGTAGAACGGCAGACGACTGCCGTCTGTCCCGGCTAGGCAAAACGAGTTAAGAGACAGTTTCCCCATCTTTTTGCGTGATTCGCGTACGCGCGTCACATATGTCGTTTACTTTGTGTTTCCCCTCACATCGCTTCTGAAAGGAGACTACTTGATGAAGCACAGAACATGGTTACTCGTCACTGTTTTGATGGCATTGACGCTGATCCTGGCTGCCTGCCCAGGCGGCGAAGCACCTGCTACCGAGGCCCCCGCCGCCGAAGCGCCGGCAGAAGCCACCGAGGCGCCTGCCGAAGCGCCCGCCGAACCGACCGAAGCGCCTGCCGAAGAGGCTGCCGCTGAGGAAGCAACCCCCACCCCCGAAGCTGAAGAAGAAGCGGCCGCTGAAGAAGAAGCGGCTGAAGAAGCGCCCGCCGAAGAGGCTGCCGCGGAAGAGACTGACACCGTCCTTTCCACCTGCGAAGAGGGTGCGCCGTCGCTCACCATCTGGGCCGACGACACCCGCGCCAACATCCTGCAAGAAGTGGGCACCAACTTCGAGGCCGAAACCGGCGTCTGCGTCTCCGTAGTCGAAAAGGGCTTCGGCGACATCCGCGACGACCTGAAGGTGGCTGGGCCGGCTGGTGAGGGCGCCGACATCATCATCGGTGCGCATGACTGGCTGGGCGAATTGGTGGAAAATGGCCTGCTCTCGCCCATCGAACTGACGGAAGACCTCCAGACCAACTTCCTGGAAGCGGCCATTCAGGCCTTCGTCTACGATGGTCAGCTCTATGGCATCCCCTACGCCACCGAGAACGTTGCCTTCGTCTACAACCCCGAACTGGTCGAGACTGCGCCCACCACCTGGAGCGAAGTCACCGAAATTGCTGCACAGCTTGAGGCCGATGGCGTTGTCGCCAATGGCTACTTGATTCAGACCAACGATCCCTACCACTTCTTCCCGATCCAGACGGCCTTCGGCGGCTACGTCTTCGGCCTGACGGAAACGGGTTACAACCCTGAAGATCTGGGCATCGACAGCGAAGGCACGCTGGCCGCCTTTAGCTGGCTGAACGCGATGGTGGAAGCCGGGCACATCATCCCCGACGTGAACTACGACACCATGCATGCCGCCTTCGAAAATGGCGAAACCGCCATGATCATCACCGGCCCGTGGGCGCTGCCGCGCATTCGCGAATCAGGCATCCCCTATGCTGTGACCACGATTCCTGGCGAAACTCAGCCGGCGCAGCCCTTCCTGGGCGTGCAGGGCTTCATGGTGAGCGCTTTCACCGCCGATCCGCTGCTGGCGCAGACCTTCCTGCGTGACTATGTGGCCACCCAGGATGTGTTGCAGGCCATCTACGATGCTGATCCTCGCCCGTCGGCCTACGTTCCCGTGCGCGATGCCATTGCCGATGAAGATCAGTTGGCCTTCGCCGAAGCCGGCGCCAGCGGTCTGCCCATGCCTGCCATCCCTGCCATGTCGGCTGTGTGGTCGGCCTGGGGTAGCGCCATGGAGTTGATCATCACCGGCGCTGAAGAACCGGAAGCCGCATTGACAACCGCTGCCGAACAGATCCGCGCCGCCATCGCAGGTCAGTAATGAGCACACTCACCCAGAGTGAGAAGGGGGGGGCTTCGGCCCCCCCTGCCTCGCCATCGATCTCGATTACGGGCTGGATAGTCCGCCTGGGCGGCCTAGCGGTGGTCGATGCGATCGCCCTCTGGCTGCTCTACAACATGTTCAATGACGGTGTCTGGTATCTGGGCATCGTCATTGCGATTGTAACGATCGTCATCAACGCCGTCTTTCTGCGCGAAGATCTTTACCCGTTGCGCTGGGTTTCGCCCGGCTTGGCGCTGCTGGCTGTGATGGTCGTCTATCCTATCTTTTTCACCGTCTACACCGCCTTCACCAATTATGGCGACGGTCACCTGCTCACCAAACAACAGGTGATCCGCCAGTTAGAGCAGCAACGCTATCTTCCTGAAGATCAGGGGATGTACGACTACGTCGCCTACATTTCACCTGACGAGACCGATTTCATCCTCTGGCTCGAATCGCCCGACACAGGACAAAAGCTGATTGCACGTGCCGGGCAGCCCATAGAGGAACAACCTGCCGAGGCCACACCGCCGGACGAGATCGAAGGTTATCGCCAATTGCAACGGCTGCAACTGCTGCGCTACACGGCAGCGTTGGTGCAGGTGCAATTCGGCGCCGACGAGCAGGTCTTTCAGGTCAGCCAACAGCAGTTGGGCAAAGCAGCACAGTTCCAGCAGCGTTACGAATACCTGCCCGAAGAGGACGCCATCCGCGATCTGCAAACCGACGTCATTTACACGCCGGTGGAAGGCACCTTCACCGCGGATGACGGCACACGCCTGCGCCCCGGCTTCCAGGTTTACATCGGGCCGGATAACTTCGTGCGCCTGCTCACGAGTCCTTCGCTGCGTGGGCCGTTCATTATGGTCTTTATCTGGACGATTGCCTTCGCGATTTTGTCTGTGTTGACTACCTTTGCGGTAGGTCTCTTTTTTGCGCTGGCGTTCAACACCCGTGATCTACCGTTTCAGAAATTGCTGCGTTCGCTTTTGTTGATTCCGTATGCCATCCCGGCCTTTATCAGCGTGCCGGTGTGGGTGGGTCTGCTCAACCCACAATTTGGCGTTTTCAGCGATTTCCTCACCATCTTCGGCATCAGCATCCCCTGGTTCAGCGATCCAACCTGGGCCAAAGTGGGCATCCTCTCGATCAACCTGTGGCTGGGCTTCCCGTACATGTTCCTGATTACCACAGGTGCGCTGCAAGCGCTGCCTTCAGACATCTACGAAGCCGCCAATATTGACGGTGCGTCGCCGTGGCAGACCTTCCGCGCCATTACCTTGCCGCTGTTGTTGATCACCGTGGGGCCGCTGCTGGTGGCCTCGTTCGCCTACAATTTCAACAACTTTGTGCTGATTGATCTCTATGCGCAGGGTGGACCGCCGATGAGCGGCACGTTGTCGCCGGTAGGCAATACCGACATTCTGGTCACCTACACCTATCGCATTGCCTTCGCCAGTGGACGTGGCGCAGACCTGGGCTATGCGGCGGCGATTACGGTGGCGATCTTCTTGATTCTGGTGGTGATCACCTACTTCCAGTTCAAGTATACGAATATGTTGGAGGAGGTGAGCGAAAATGTCTAACGCAAAGATGGGATCGATCAAACAGCAAAGACAGCTTGCGTTGCTGGTGCGCGTTGTGCTGGCGTTGATTGCGTTGGTCTACGCGCTCTTCCCCATCGTCTGGATCATCTCGGCTTCGGTCAACCCGTCGAATTCGCTGGTGAATCAGTCGCTGATTCCGCCGAACGCCACCTTTGAGAACTATCAGAATCTGTTCGATCCCAGCGTGATGCTCTTCCAGACCTGGATGCTGAATTCGCTGAGGATTTCGGTGATCACCACCGTGATCGGGCTGTTCTTCACGGCGATGGCGGCCTATGCCTTCTCGCGCTTCCGCTTCCGGGGACGGCGTTCGCTGTTGCAGACGATCTTGCTGATCCAGGTCTTCCCCAACTTTTTGAACATGGTGGCGCTCTTTCTGATCCTGCAACAGTTGGGGCAGTATATTGACTGGCTCAACCTCAACACCCACGGTGGGTTGATCCTGATCTACCTGGGCGGCATTTTAGGCGTCAACACCTGGTTGATGAAGGGCTTCTTCGACTCGATTCCACGCGATCTTGATGAAGCAGCCACCATCGACGGCGCTTCACCGTGGCAGACCTTCTGGATGGTGATGATACCGCTGGTGCGTCCGATCCTGGTGGTGGTGGGCTTGCTCATCTTCGTGGGCACCTACTCCGACTTCGTGTTGGCGCGTGTCATGCTCCAGTCGTCGGAAAATTACACACTGGCGGTTGGTCTGAGTCTCTTCATCCGCGACCAGTACGCCAACCGCTGGGGCATCTTCTCCGCCGGCGCGCTGATTGGGGCGATCCCGGTGGTGGTGATCTTCCTGGCGCTGCAACGCTACCTGGTGGGCGGCCTGACGGCAGGCGCGGTCAAGGGGTAGGCGGCGGAAGATAGAGATTGGGAGATTAAGAGATTGGGAGATTTCAGATCGTGTACACGATCTGAAATCTCCCAATCTCTTAATCTCCCAATCTCTTAATCTCCCAATCTCTATTCGCCAACCAAACGCAACCCATACAACTCTCCACCATCCACGCGCACCACGTCGGCGGTGACATAGTCGGCTTCGATCAAGTACTTGGCGGCGAAGGCGACGTCTTCGGCGCTGCCCCAGCGTTTGAGCAGCGTGCGCCCGGCAACCCTGGCCAGTTGTGTATCGTCGTAGTCCGGCGGCGGCAGGACGGGTCCTGGCGCGATGGCGTTGACGCGTATTGTGGGGGCCAATTCCAGCGCCAATTGTTTGGTCATGGCGAGCAGGCCGGCCTTGGCCACACTGTGCGCCGTGAAGTTGGGCCACGGCTGCCACGCCGCCAGATCGACAATGTTGATGATGACGCCGCCGCCACGGGCCAACATCGACGGCGCAAATTCGTTGCTCACGTAAAAGGAGCCGTTGATGGTGATGTCGGTGACGCGATGCCAGATGGCGTAGTCGTTGGTGGGGACAGGGTGTTTGCCAAAGAGATCGGCGCTGTTGACGAGAATGTCCACGCCGCCGAAGTGGGCTTCCACTTGCCGGCGCATCTGTTGCACATCTTCGAGTTGGGCAATGTCGCATTGAATGGCGATGGCGTCGACGCCGAGGGCCTTGGCTTCGTCCACCGTTTGGGTGGCAGCCTGCGCCGACGAGTTGTAATTGACGACGACATTGGCGCCCTCGCGCGCCAACATCATTAAGATCGCCTTGCCCACACGGTGCGCTCCACCGGTGACCAGTGCGGTTTTTCCTGCAATTTGCATGATGCCTCCTGCAAACGGATAGTTGGGATCAATCGCGCGATTTGATCCTGTGTTTGGTAATTTCTTGAGACTATCTTGAGACTATGTGGACGCTTTCCAGCAAAGAGTAGGGTAATCGGTTGGCGGAGGGGGTCTGTACGGCAAAATACAAAGGGGCGGAGTCGTGCGTAGGGCAAAAAAAACCAGCCGCCGAATGAATCCGGCGGCTGGCTGATCAAGCTGGATAACTGGAAGTGGGATCAGTCGCGCATGCTTTGCAGCGTGCGGCTGATGATCTCTTCCTGAACGGAGCGGTTGCGCTTCTTGCCGCGCTTGTTGTTCTTGCCGCCCTTCTTCACGTTGACCTCGATGCCTTCGGCTTCCATCGCCCGCTTGAAAGCCAGTTCCATGGGCGAAAGCACTTCCACATCGGCATAAGGATCTGCAAGCGTCTCTTCGGCTTCAGGCTCAGCGATCACTGCCACCGGCGCTTCGGCTTCGGGTTCATCGCGCAGCCCCTTGAGGCTCAAGTCGATGCGGCGGCGGCGGCGATCCACCGAAATGATGCGCGCTTCCAATGCTTCGCCCACCTTCACCACATCTTCGGGCTTGTTGACGTAGCCGTTGCTCATCTCGCGGATGTGCAACAGCGCATCGGTGCCCACGCCGATGTTGATGAAGGCGCCGTAGGGCATAATCTTGCTCACAGTGCCAGGGACGATTTCGCCTTCTTTAAGATCTTTGAGCGTCCTGGTGCCGGGGGCAATGAGGGTGAGGCTGATGCGGTTGCGTTTGCGGTCGAGTTTCTTGATCCACGCCGTCACCTGTTGGCCGTCTTTGACAACATCGCCAACCTTGTTGACGCGGCCCACAGCCAGTTCGGAGATGTGGATCAACCCATCGCGACCGGCGCCGATGTCGACAAATGCGCCGAAATCGGTGGTGCGCTTGACAGTGCCGGTGACCTGCTGGCCAACACTGAGGTAGACAACCTGCTTGCCATCTTCGGAACGATACTCGGCGCTTTGATCGTCGCCTTCGTCGTCGTCGCCGGCTTCATCGGCAAAGGCTGTCTCGGCGGTAACTGCAACAGCCTGGGCCGGCGCTGCACTTTCAGCCTGTATCTCGCTGGGCTGGGCGACAGCTTCGGTGTTTTCCTGCTCTTCAACGATACGGGTTTCCTCAGACATAAACGACTCCTTGCTTGTGACACTGTCCCTGCGCAGCGCCAGCTCTCTAAAGTTGATAAGACATCGATTCAAACAGCGACTACCACTACTCTGGATACGGTTTATAGATTGAACGTTGGATCTCGCAGCAAGGACAGCGGCCCACCCAACGAACGGTTACACATTAAAGCGAATATTCAGAATGTCGCCATTGGCGACGACATACTCTTTGCCTTCCAGGCGCAGCTTGCCGGTTTTGCGCGCTTCGGCCATGCTGCCCGTCGCCATAAGATCGTCGTAGTTGATCACCTCGGCGCGGATGAAGCCTTTTTGCAGATCCGAGTGAATCACACCGGCTGCTTCGGGGGCTGTGGCGCCTTCTTCCACCGTCCAAGCGCGGACTTCGTCTTCGCCGACAGTGAAAAAGCTCTGCAACCCCAACAGTGCATAACAACGGCGAATGGCTCGATTCAGCCCCGGCTCTTCGATGCCGAAATCGGCCAGGAACTCGGCTGCTTCGGCGCTCTCCATCTGTGCGATTTCTGCTTCGAGGCGGCCACGCAAGAAGAGGGTGTTTTCGTCCAACAGGTCGGCGTACTTCGATTCGTCGTCGTCATCGCCGGCGTTGATCACACGCAGCAAGGGCTTGAGCGAAAGGAGACCGAAGCCGCCCAACAGTTTGCGTTCCTCTTCGGTGATGGAGATGGAACGCAGCGGCTGTTCCTCTTCTAAAACTGCGAAAAGGCGTTGCAGCAGCGTTTCTTCGGTGGCCATACGTTGACGCTCTTGCGGCGTGCCCCGGTTTTTCTGGCCGTTCAGGCGCGCCAGCCGGGCTTCGATGGTGGTCATGTCGTTGAGCAGGAACTCTGTCTCCATGGCCACAAAATCACGCGCCGGGTCGATTTCATCTTCGGTAGGCACGGCGTCGTTCTCAAAGGCACGCGCCACCAACATCAAGGCATCATTGGCGGCGATGGCATTCGTCAACGGGCCACTGATGCCGCCGCGGCCGGCGCCTTTGCTCAAGCCGGCAATATCGTTGTAGATCACCTGCGCGTACGTCGTCTTGCGCGGGTTGAACATCGTCACCAAGCGTTCAACACGGGTGTCGGGCACACTGACCACCGCGGTATGAACTTCGATCTGTCCACTGGAAAAGGCCGCCGTCTCGGTATTGCTCCGAGTCAGGGCGTTGTAGATGGTGGTCTTGCCACTATTGGGCAACCCGACAATGCCTATTTTCATCGATGGTTCCGGCTGGGTCTGTAATCTTGAATTGACTGTGCACACATCAGGCGGCACAAGACGGCGTGAGGCGTTTACCCGTATTACAATGACGGTCTATTCTAACATAGACGCCCGGCAAGAGAGAAAAAATGCCGGGCTTGTGCGTTACTGAACAATCGATAGCCGCATGGGGTCATCCACCATCGGGCGTAGGAATAGCTGCCTCACCAAAAGAGATTGGACGCAGGAAGCATTTGTGAGTACACTAAGCAATAGACGCAGAAGAGATAATCTTATCAGTTACAAACTTGATGTAGACCTATTATGTTTTGAATAGAATCAGGTCTACGACGATTTCGTTTGCCTAATCTATCACTCTATCTGCTCTAAATGGCTTTCTCGCCAAGTTCACAGCAACCCGACGAGGCTGACCAATGTAAAGCAGACGTGCGGCTGCGCACTGATTTCAGGATAGTGTTCATACCCGGTTGGGCACAACCATGCATGAAAATCGCGGTGAGGCAGCTATTTTTAAGATTCTATCCTGAAATTCACAGCAGCCCGGCGAGATGCCCCAATGTAGAGCAGGCGTGTGGCTGCGCACTGTAATTTCAGGATAGTGTTCATGCCCGGTTTGGGCACAACCATGCATGAAAATCGCGGTGAGGCAGCTATTTTCAAGTCAGAGACTAAGTCAGAGACTTAGCACGAAGACCTCGAAATGGTTGTCGGCAAGGCTAGCGAAAAGGAATCCAAACACTTGCCACAGGTCATTTGAAAAAATATAGTATCTATCGATCACAGTGAAAACCACAGACAGCGTCCATTTGGCGCAATGTCAATGGATCCGGATGGTCGCTATACATCATAAAAAGGCCGGACCTTCAAATGGAAGAACAGGTTGCCGTTTACATCGATTTCGAAAACATCGCAATTTCGGCAGAAGAAGCTTATGGACGTTGTGATCTCGAAAAAGTGCTGGAAGTCGCCGCCAAATATGGGCGCTGTGTCCTCAAACGAGCCTACGGCGATTGGACCCGTTTCAGCCGTTACCGCCAAGAGTTAATCGAACACGCCATTGACCTCACCCAACTTTTCCGCTACGGTTCCTACTCGAAGAAAAACTCAGCCGACATTGTGATGGCTGTAGACGCATTGGAGACAGCCATTATACGCCAGGGGATCAAGACTTTCGTCCTGGTCACCGGCGACAGCGACTTCAGCGCCGTCGCCCGCAAGTTGCGCGAGTACGGCAAACATGTCATCGGCATCGGGCTGCGCGATGCGACGAGCGATGTGCTCGTGCGTTCGTGCGACGAGTTCATCCTCTACGATACTCTTGTGGACAGCGAAGAGAGCACCACCAGCTACGACATTGAACAGGCGCGCCAGCTCCTGTTGACGGTGGTGCAGCAAATGGGTTCGCGATCCAAAGAGACGGCGATGCCGATTCACACGGTGCGCCAGGAAATGGTGAAGCTGGACGCCGATTTCGACGAGGTGACGCTGGGCTTCCGCCACTTCCGCTACTTTGTCGAAGCACAAAAAGATCTGGTGACGGTGCAGTTCAACAACAACGGTTATTTCGTCTCCTTGCGTTCGACGCTGGCCGCCCGTGCCGAAATCGATCACACCCTGCAATACCGCACGGCGCTCAACACGTCGGGCTTTCGGCTTGTGGAACAGCACACGCGCCAGGACGTGCTCCAGAACCTCTACACATTGCTCACCTCTGAACCCGGCGCCTACACCCTCACCGATGCGGTGCTCCAGCTCAAAGAAAACTACGACGCCGAAAACATTCTGCGCTCGCGCGACGAGATTCAAGATGTGGCCAAACTGCTAAAGATGGCGGCGGTCTTCGAGCCACACCCACAATCGTGGGAATTGGACACGCTCACCCTGCGCCAGGGATTGGAACTTCAGGATTTTGTACGCCAGTGCGAGAGCGTCTACCTGACTGTGCTTTTGCAGAAAAACCTTGATCTGCGTTCGTCGCTGTTGTCCACGCTGCTCTATGGCAAAGCCGACCGCGAAGACGAAGTGCGCCAGATCAAGTTGCTGGCGCAGGCCAATCAGTTGAACACGGCAGCGCCGGCGCAGTCGGTGACCAATGGCTACGTGTGGCCCCGTCACCTGGCCGAAAGCCCCGAAGTACAGATCGTGCTTGCCGACTTGATGAATTGGCCGTTGGACGAAGAAGCCAGCCTCGACGCTGCCACTCGCCTCAACAATCAGGGGTTGCGCATCCGCACCGCAGATTTTGAACGGGCGCGCGTCTACTTCCTCAAAGCGGCCAAGATGATGTATGAATTGCTCAACAACCGCCAGCCCGGCGCCAGCTTAATGGATCTGGAGTGGTATTTGGCCAGCTATTGCGCCGCCACCGCCGGCGCGCACTTCTCTCGGCATAACTACGCGCAAGCGTTCCACTACTACCTGGCCTTTTTTGCCCTTGTCAAAGAGACAGAGCCGGTGTGGGACAAAGTGCGTAAGCTGGTGCCGCCCATGCTTTCGTTCTATTTCACCATTGCACCCAACGAACACAACGATCTGCTCAAAGTGTCGCCAGGACGCACCCACCCGGCGCGCCTGGCCGTCTTGCTACACAACCACCGTAACCCCGACGTGCGCCGTCGTTGGCTGGAAATGGTGCGCGAACTGGTGAAGATCAACTCGCCGCTGCTGCGGGGCATCATTCAACGGCTGGCTTTCCTGGAAGAAGAAGATCAGCTTGCCGGTTCGCGCCAGACACGACGTACACTCACCCGCCTGATCAACAACGAAGTGGTGAGCGACGACCCGCTGCTTGACGCCACCGACGGCGACGCCGATGATTTCATCCTCGACGACGACAACATCGCCCACGACATCGGCGACGACAACTTCGGCAACGGCATTTCAGAGGCGGAGACATTCCGCATCTGAAGCGAGAAACAATGAATGAAGAATAAAGAATGGGTAGAGGATCGTGCGCCTCTACCCATTCTTTATTCTTCATTCATTGTTTTTACGCGTCAGAGTAATGTCTTCGCCAGGAGTTCCAATCCGTCCATGTCGTCGAGATCGAGCCATTGGATCATAAGGCGTTCGACGCCTGCTTCGTCGAGCAGATCGACCTGATCGGCAATGGCTCTGGGCGTGCCGATGAGCACGCCGCGGGCCTGCAACTGCTCGCGGTCGCGCCCGTTTAACTTTTGGGCAAGTTCCTCGTCTGTTTTCCCCATCACAATGCCCGTCATCAACGAGCGGCGCACTTCGGCCACGTTACGTCCTTGTGCAACCAGCAATGAATCCAGACGGGCGTTGAGTTCGGCATAGCGCCGCGCCGGCACGAAGACGCCGTTCCACTCGTCGGCGTATTTGGCCACCAGCGGCAACGTGCGCTGTTCGCCGTTGCCACCCACCAGGATCGGCGGCCCGCCGGGCCGCCCCGGCCGCGGCAACAGGACGGCATCCTTAAGTTGGAAATAGCGACCGTCAAAGTCTACGGGTGTGCTGCTGTGCAAGAGACGTGAGATCACCTCCAGCCCTTCCTCGAAACGGTCCAAACGAGCTGATAGATCGAGCAGATCCCAGCCATAGTTGGTGTGTTCACGTTCCTGCCAGCCGGCGCCCAGGCCCAGGATCAAGCGTCCATCGCTTAGATCGTCTACAGCAGTGGCCATGCGCGCCGTCATGGTGGGATGACGGAATGAGACCGGTGACACCAACGGCCCGAATTCGATGCGTTGGGTGTTGTCAGCCAGCCACGTCAACGAGACCCACAGTTCCAACGAATCCTGATCAGGTGGCTCGGAATTGGTGTAATGATCAGAGCGAGTGAGCGCGGAAAAGCCAAGATATTCAACCGTGCGCACGATGCGCTTCCAACGCGGCCAGTTCAGCCCATTCTGCCCTTCAATATTGATGGCGATTTCAGGCATGGGGATTCCTCCGTGTAGGTCGGTAAGCTATCCGTGGGAGAGCAACAGGGCAGGTGGTGCTGTGACGAGGCCTATCATACCGCAAAAAACCCATTCCGCACAGCAGCAAATGACATAAGGGGTGCCTGCGTGCCGTCGTGTGTTGACATGACAGTGCCCCCCACAAAACAACGAGGAGTGGCCGGGGCCACTCCTCGTGTTTCACATCACTTACGTTTACACAGCAGACGCTCTATCTGCCTGCGCGTGTTTAGTCGCCACCACCGCCGGCGATCAGTGGCATGTAGACCGGCAACGCATTCACCGGGACATCGACGAAATCGACATCGTTGCCGGCGAATGCCCACAAACGCAGAGCGCCAGGACTATGGGCAATCCACGTTGTCGAGGCTTCACCATCCGGGTCGGTAATGCCCACCTGGGAGCCTACAATCTGACCACGCACTTCACCCGATGGGTGGGCACTGGTGTGCACGTTGACATAGAGGCTATCGTTCAGCAACAACTGCACGTCCGACAGGGAGGTTACCGTGAAGGAGCCGGTGACCGGGAAGGCGCCGCCTGGGGCATTCGTGCCGCTGGCATCGTAGAGCCAGTGGGCAACACCGCCGTTGACGCCGGCTGGGCCGCGGTGGATATGCGCCGCCGTGACACTCACCACACCGGTCAGGTCAAGCGTGTAGTCGACGCGGCCAATGAGCGGTTGGATGGTCATGGTGAACGCGCCGCTGCCGTTAGTTGTCACCGGCGGCACTTCGTTGGCGCCGCTCAACGCCGCCGTGAAGGTGCCGTCGGAGAAGAAGATGGGCTGGTCGGGCCATGCTACATTGTTGCCGAAGGTGAGGATACCGGTAGCAGTCACCACATTCCCCACAATGGCGCTTCCCGGTTCGGCTTCGATGCTGACGTTCATGCCGGCGGGCAGGATGGTGGGCAGGGTGACGGCCTGCATCTCCTTGCCCTCAATGCCGTTGAGGGTGCGGTAGAGCATACCGATCTGCGACGGCGAGCGATGAGCAACCTGCCGCGTGATGGTGGTGGTAGCGGTGGTGTTGCCGACAACGCCAACAGTGTACGCACCGGGCGTGAAGGCAGGCGCCGCCGCGTCGAAGATGTGGTAGCCGCCATCCACAGGTGAGACGTCCCATTCAAAGCCGCCATAGTAGGCATCAAACGACAAGACCTGGAAGTTAAAGGCCAGATCGTTGTCGACCAACGACACCGGGATCACCATGTTGTCTGAATGGAGGCGTGAATCCAGGAAGAACTGTACCTGGCCTAAGTCCGTCGCCAGGTCTAACAACACAGTAACCTGCTGGCCGTTGATGGCGCCCGCTGTCAAAAATCCCAGATCTGTGTTGTAGGCCACATAATCATCAATGCCGTCCTGGTCGATGTCGATGTAGATGTTGTGCTCGATATTGAATGGATGTGAGCGATTCTCGTAGGTGCCGATGGCGAAGAGCAGGGTGTTCGCCTCCTCCTGCGCGTCGAAGAACGCATCGACGCCGACGTACTGAATGTCAACCGGCTGTGCATCGGTCAACTTGGGCGAAACAGGGAACTGCGGGCTGATTTCGACCAGTGGGAAGACTTCCACATTGCCGGTGAAGGGCGAGGTGTTGGTCAGGCTGACCGTGCTGGTGATGTTGCCGGGCACCAGGTTGCCCAGGGTTACATCTGCCGCCTTGATGGGCAGGAAGTGGAAGGGCACATTCGTCACCGAGAAGGTGGTGGTTTCGGTGAGGGTGATGTAACCGTCCACTTCGGCATCAGTGAGGCGGTTGCCGTCGTTGTAGCGGTTGCCCGATGTGAGTGTCCACGGCTTAAGCAGGGACGGATCCACAGCGAGATCGACGTTGAAGGTGCTGTTGCCACCGGCGGCGACGTTCAGCGTGGGTGTACCAACACTCACGGTGACGCCTGCGCCGATGTCGTCGGTGTAGCGATAGCTGACGCCGATGTCGTAGCTCTTGGCCGACGAGCCGGTGTTGATCACCTGCACCGTCTTGGTGTCGGTGTAGACGGCGCCGATGGTCTCGATACCGAACGAGAGGGCCACATCGCGATCCGCCGGCACCCAGGCAATCGTCTCGGCAGCATTGGCGGCGTAGACGTCTACGCGGCCGGCGCCCTGGCGGCTGATGGGGTTGAGCTTGCCACCCGGCTGATCTTCCCAGGTGATGGTGACGGCGTTATTCATCAAGCGCGCCTTGACCACATGCGGCGGAATCGAACCGGAACCACCCGCCGATTCAAGCAGGAGGGCGGCAGCACCGGCCACCATCGGGGCCGCGCCCGAGGTGCCGCCAAAGCGCGAGTAGCCCTGCTGGCCGGAGCTGGCCGAAATCGACGCGCCGGGAGCGCTGATATCGGGTTTGAGGTAATCCAAATCGAAGCGAGGACCGCGTGAGCTGGTGCTGACCATGGTATCGGGCAGCGGCGTGCCGACGGCGCGGTCCAGTCTGACGATCACAGGGTCTGTGGCGTCCTTGATGGCTTTGTTCGTGGCCTGATCAATGTTGAAACCTGGAATCGTGATCTGGCCGAAGAACGATCCCTGAGACCCTTCAAAAGGTGCGCCGGGCGCAACCAGACCGACAATCGCTGCAATTGCGCCGGCCTGTTGAGCAAAGTAGACCTTGTCGCTGAAGCTACAGCCGCCGCGGTCGATCAGGGCAATCTTACCGGCAACAGTGGCGGGAATCGCAGCTTGTGAACAGCCTGTACCGCCTACGTACTCAACGGTGCCGGAGATCGGCGTCGTCCATGCGCCGGACCAGGAATAATAAACCACGGGGCCGTTGCCTACGATTGCAGCAGGGGCCAGGATCTCGATCTCGTTGTTGATGGCGCTGGGCACCGAAGACTGAGCCACGCTGATGCCCGGTCGCGCCGAGGACGGGCTGCCCACAACGAAGGGCAGATTGGCGCTGTTGCCCGCCGAAGAAACGACGACGGCACCCAACCCAGCCAGGCGACCAACCGCCACATCCGTGGCATCGCGCGCCTGACCATAGGGGGCACCCAGCGACATATTCACAACGTCGGCGCGGTCGTCAAAGAAGTTGTCGCCATTGGGGTCGGCAGACCACTCAAGGCCTTCCATAATCGCAACACCGCTACAAGAGGTGGAGATACTGGAGCAGACCTTGACCGCGTACAGATCTACGCCAGGGGCCACACCGGGACCAAGTTGGGAGGTCTGCACACCGCCGATGATGGAGGCCACGTGAGTGCCGTGTCCGTCAACGCTGCCGCCTTCATCGTCCATCGGGTTGGGATCGGGTGCGAGTGGGCCATCCGGCCACACACTACCCACAAAGTCATAACCGCCGATGACTTTGGCTGTGGGATAGAGTGCCGGATCCGCCGGTTGCGAGGCTTCGTCAATCGCCTTCTGCGTGTCGGTAATCGAGCCGGAGCCGCCCAGATGCTCGTGGGTGTAGTCGATGCCGCTGTCGAGCACGGCTACGGTGATGCCGCTGCCGTCGACGCCCATGTCTTGCAGCATGCTGCCGCCGATCCAATCGACCGTTTCATCGAGCATGGTGAAGTATTCGCCCACCAGCGTCACGCGGACGACGCCGGGCAGGGCCATCACCTCGCTCACCTTGTCGGCGGGGATGCGCACAGCCAGACCGTTAAAGACCTTCTGGTAGTCGGCAAGCACTTCGCCGCCCAGCGCGCCGATCTGGTTCGCCATGTCGGCCTGTTGGGCTTGCAGCACACTCAACTGCGCCTGCACCGCCGCAGCGTCGACCTGGTTCAACCAGACGTCGGCAATGGTGTCGCCTTCCAGTTCAACAAAGTACTCGGCAACTTCGTTGACATCACCGCGCGGCTGGTAGCCTTCTACCGTGAGTGGCTGACCATCTTCCGCCGTTACCGGTGTCAGCCGATCCAGTGGTGTCCGCCCCGGTACATCGTCCTGTGCCGAGACGATAACCGGCATGGCCAGCAACACCAGCAGCGCAGTCCACAATAGGAATTGGTAAACCCTACGTCTGTTCATGGTTCCTTCCTTGAAAATTGGGTGAGGAAAACGTGGACTCGGACAGCATTACAGAATGTTTAAACAGCGGTATTGGATACCGCTGAAAACACCAAACGACTGTATTAGATTCTATCCTGAAATTCACAGCAGCCCGGCGAGATGCCCCAATGTAGAGCAGGCGTGTGGCTGCGCACTGTAATTTCAGGATAGAGACTTACTTTGTGCAAGTTGAGCAACCGGTATTTGCAGTGCGCATTGACGGGAGCCGAAGGTGATAGCGTGAAATCATGAGCAGTGATTGCCGACAGTATCCCAATGTGGGGAATAGGGATAGAGGGGAGTAAGGCTTAGCCAGTATCCTCCACTATAAATTGGACATGGAGCAATGTAAGCATTGTAGCAAAGTGTGGAAATACGTCAATCTTGGCAGAGTACTGTTACGGGCCGGATCAAGGAAGTGAAACCAATCACAGCCCCACAACGTATACTCGTGCAGGTAGTGGGAATTACACCCACTGAATCGCACTTGCTCGCACCGTTCACGCTGACTATGCTACAATAATCAGACTGAGCGACTAGATAACGACCAGAGGCCCCCCATTGCATCGTCTGTTAAGCGCTGAACAAGACAAACTCCTGCGCCAGGAACGCACATTGCTCGAATCGCTCCAGGTGACCCTGGCGCGGCTTGGCGCGCCGGAAGAAGACCTGGATCTGATCCGCCAGAGCTTGAACCAGTTGGACGAGATGTTCTTGCTGGTGATTGTGGGCGAATTTAACGCCGGCAAGAGCGCTGTGATCAACGCCCTGCTGGGGGAACGATTTTTGGCCGAAGGCGTGGTGCCCACCACCAGCCAGCTTCATCTGCTGCGCTACGGCCCCACCCTGGAAAAGTCGATCAACGAGCAGGGGATCATCCTCTTCAACCTGCCTGTAGAGTGGCTGCGTGAGGTGAATATTGTCGATACACCCGGCGCCAATGCTGTGATCCGCCAGCACGAGGCGATCACCGAACATTTTGTGCCGCGCAGTGATCTGGTGCTCTTCGTCACCAGCGCCGACCGCCCCTACAGCGAGAGCGAACGCGCCTTTTTGGAACGCATTCGCAAGTGGGGCAAAAAGATCGTCGTCATCCTCAACAAGTTCGACCTGTTGGAGACCGATCAGGAGCGGGAGCAGGTGCTCGATTTTGTCCGCAAAAACGGGCAGACGTTGCTGGGCGTCGAGCCGCAGATCTTCCCCGTCAGCGCGCGGCTGGCGCTAAAGGCAAAGCAGTCAGGCAAGGCCGAAGGGCCGTCTTGGATTGAAAGCCGCTTTGCCGCGCTGGAAGAGTACATCCTGCACACATTGGACAGCACCGAGCGTGTGCGCCTGAAGCTGGAAAATCCGCTGGGCGTGGCCGGCAAACTGGTGGCAAAGTATCAAGATGTCATTGAAGAACGGCAGAGCCTGCTGCGCGGTGACTTCCAGACCCTCGACACCATCGAAGCGCAGATCGAGCTCTACCAGCGCGACATGCGGCGCGATTTCCAATACCAGAGCAGCCGCGTCGACAACGTCCTCTACGAGATGATGGAGCGCGGCGATGCCTACTTCGACGAAACGTTGCGCATCGCGCGGGTCTTTGATCTGGTCAACAGCGAAAAGCTGCGCGGCGAATTCGAGCGCAAAGTCATCGCCGACACCAGTCGCCGGATCGAAGAGCATGTCAACGAGTTGATCGACTGGCTCATCGACAAAGATTATCGCCAGTGGCAGTCGGTGATGGACTTTATCAACCGTCGCGCCTCACAACACGCCGAGCGCATGGTGGGCCAGGTGACGGGCGACTTCGAGTTCAACCGCCAAAAGCTCCTCCAAAGCGTGGGGCGCAGCGCCCGCGACGTGGTGGACAGCTACGACCGTGACACCGAATCGCAGAAGTTGGCGCACGAGATGCAGCGCGCCATTATCCAAACCACTGCCGTTGAGGCGGGAGCGCTGGGCCTGGGCGCGCTGCTTGTGGCGCTTCTCCACACGCCGCTGTTGGACATTACCGGCATCCTGGGGGCCAGCGCAGTGGCGGCATTGGGCCTTTATGTGCTACCCTATCGAAGATCGCGCATCAAACTCGACCTGCGCGAACGCATCAACGAGCTGCGTGGCCGTCTTGACGCCGCCCTGGTGCGCCAGTTTGAGGCCGAACTCAGCCAGAGCGTGCGTCGCATCCACGACGCCATTGCGCCCTACACCCGTTTCGTACGCGTGGAACGCGAAAAACTGGAACTGCTCGACATTTCTTTGCGCGAGGCAGAGCAGAAATTGCTACAAATGCGCAGCACCATCAGCGAAATTCGCTAATCCCCCTGGCATCGTTATCCAGAACCCGCATCACTAGAAGGAGTGACCGTGCCCTACGTTTCACTGATAGCACTGGATACGGAAAACCACGTGGACGCCCTGCAACGAGTCTACGAGTTGACCCCAAGCTTCTGGGATCTCTACGGTCTGCTCAGTGCGCCGGAAGGACAGGCTGAACGTGATCTGAAGGCGATTGAAGAAGAGTCGGGGCGCTACGGCATGGGGATCCTGCTGCCGAATGAGCCGGGCAACACCGAAGCCGGCGCACAGTTGGTGGGCCTGCTCGATTTTCGCCTGCACTGGCCCGAACGCGGTGTCTGCTACGTGGGTATGTTGATGGTGGCCGAACCTTTCCAGCGCCAGGGCGTCGGCACAGAAGCTTGGCTCACACTGGAACCGTGGCTGGCCAACGAAGCCAAGATGCACACCGTCCGCCTGGGCGTGGAGCAGTTCAACCCCAACGCGCTTAAGTTCTTTGAATCCATCGGCTTCCAGTTGACAGGACAAAGCCAGCGCGTGCGCTCAGGCACACGGCTGGTACGTCTGCTCTACATGGAAAAGCAACTCCAACCGGACAGCAGCGCCACATGATCGAACCACTGGATCTGCTGGCCATGGCCGACGAACTGCGCGCCATGACCAACCTGAGCCTACGTTACACCCAAGATCCCTATCAAATTGAACGTTACCAGCGTATCCTCGAAATTGCCGCCGAACTGGCGGCTTTTTCGGCGTATGCCCCGGCAGGCGAAATCAAGCCACTCTTCTTGCACGACCGTCACTACATCACACCTTACAGTGTTGTGGAAACGGTGATCTTTGATGAGGATGGGCGAATTTTGCTGATGCGCAGGGCCGACAACGGGCTGTGGGGTTTACCCGGCGGAGGCTGTGACATTGGAGAAGCGCCGGCCACCGGCGCCGCACGTGAAGCGTGGGAAGAGACGGGCTGCATTGTCGAAATTGATCACCTGCTTGGCATCTTCGACAGCCGCATTGCTCGGGAAGAGACGCTGCACCATCTCTACATCCTTCTCTTCCACGGGCGCTGGGTGGGTGGGGAACCTCGCCTCACGCGCGAAACCATTGACGTCGACTGGTTCGCAGAAGACGAGGTCCCCTGGGACAGGCTATTTGGCAAACATGATATGCGCATTCGCCACGCCTTCAACTGGCGGCGCAACCCGGCGCTTCCGGTCCACTTTGAACGGGAAGCATGGACGGCGGCGCCGACGTTTCAGCACGAGACGTAGTGCGGAAAACGTAGCTGCACGCTATCAGCGTGCGGTTTGTTGAGGACGAGTTCACATACCAATGTACGTGGTTTCGTCAAGCACAAACCGCACGCTGATAGCGTGCAGCTACGGAAACAGGCCAGATTCCGCTACGAACGCACTACGTTTTACTGCACCTCTAGTCGCCCCTGCATGGCCGGATAGTGGCCCGGCACGGTGCAGATGACCAGGTATTCACCGATTTCAGCCGGCGCCGTGAAGGTGTGGGTTTCGGTTTCGCCGGCGCCGACGACATCTCCCACGTAGTAGAGTAGCGCCTCTTGTTCCGCTCCACCGGTGTAGGGCACCGGGACTTCCTCTCCAAGCTTGACGACAGCCCAGTTGTGTTCGAGATTGCCAAGGTTGGCCAGCTCAATCGCAACTTCCTCGCCGGCTGTCACCGTCCACACAGGCGGGTTGTTCATGTTGTTGGCATTGTCGCCGAAGTAGATGTCGTGCATTTCTACACGAAATGCGGCACTATCGGCAGCCGGTGCGGCAGGCTCGGCGGTAGGTGCGCTGCTCTCTGATCCACCACAGGCAGCCACCAGCAACAGGGCAAGCATGCCCACAACCCACGTCAAACGATGCATACCATATCTCCTTTCAAGAGATAGCAAGAGATAAAAAAGTGAATGTTTGCTACAGCACCAGCCTTGCTGCACGCGTAGAATCAAGTCTTGTGATCGATGGGCAGGCAGCACTGCGCTTGTGCACAAACCTGGTGCGTCAAACGAACGCATTGTACACGATGTGCAGCAGCGGAAAAATCCTACCACACCGTGAAAATAGCTTGCGTACACTCTCTTCCCATGCGATTGAATTGGCAAACATGCCTATTTCGACAGCCAATTTTGCTTTACCCTAGTGACGCCAAGCAGTTGCACTAATCCCATTGATCACCTAAAATAAGGGTTCAGGAACATTTGTTCGGCTGGCACCCTCCGGTTAATTGCACGAGAGGCAACCACATTTATGGCCCTAGACAAATTGGTGGTACGCGGCGCACGCGAACACAATCTAAAAAACATCAGCCTGGAAATTCCCCGCGACAAGTTGGTGGTGATCACCGGTCTCAGCGGCAGTGGAAAGAGCAGCCTTGCCTTCGACACCATCTACGCCGAAGGACAACGCCGCTACGTCGAATCGCTTTCGGCCTACGCCCGCCAATTCCTGGGATTGATGGAAAAACCCGACGTCGACCAGATCGAAGGGCTTAGCCCGGCGATTTCCATCGACCAAAAAGGCGCAGGACGCAACCCCCGCTCCACCGTGGGCACCGTCACCGAGGTCTACGACTATCTGCGTCTGCTCTACGCCCGTGTGGGCCAGCCCCACTGCCCCCAGTGTGGGCAGCCCATTAGCCGGCAGACGCCGCAGCAGATCGTCGACGCCATCCTCGACATGCCGGAAGGCACCCGATTGATGCTGATGGCGCCGCTGATCCGTGACCGCAAAGGCCATCACAAGAGCATCTTCGAGAACCTGCAAGCGCAGGGCTACGTGCGCGTGCGCGTCAACGGCGAGATCTACGAAGTCACCGACGTGCCCGAACTGGATCGCTACAAGAACCACACCGTCGAAGCTGTGATCGATCGCATTGTGGTGCGCGGTGAACACCCCGATCCCGATGACCCCAGCATGATCGTCCCCGGCACGGATCGCATCCGCCTCACCGACTCGGTGGAGACGGCGCTGCGCCTGGGCGAAGGGGTGATGGTGGTCTCCATCATCGAGCGTCGCCCCGCCGACGGCAACGGCGCTATGACCGAAGTGGCCACCGACCGCATCTTCAGCGAACATTTCGCCTGTGTCACCTGCGGCCTCAGCTTCGAGGAGATCGAGCCGCGCACCTTCAGCTTCAACAGCCCACACGGCGCCTGCCCCAACTGCGACGGCCTGGGCACCCTCAAAGAGTTCGATCCCGATTTGATCCTCGACGACGAGTTGAGCATCGACGGCGGGGCTGTGTTGCCCTGGGTACGCAACAGCAGCAACGGCGGCGACGACGAAGACGGCTACTACATGCAACTGCTCCGCTCTGTGTGCAAAGAGTACGCCATCCCGCACAACGTGCCGGTGAAAGAGTTGAGCGAGAAGCAGCGCAACATTATCCTGCACGGCCTGCCCCAAGACGAGAAGGTGAGCGTCAACTACCGCAACTTTAAGGGCTATAGCCGCACCTACGAAACACAGTTTCAGGGCGTGATCCCCAATTTGCAGCGCCGCTACCAGGAGACAGACAGCGAGTACATCCGCAGCAAGCTCGAAGAGTTTATGAGCATCACCCCCTGCCCCGTCTGCCAGGGCAAGCGGCTGCGTCCGCTGGCGCTGGCGGTGACGGTGGCGGATCGCAACATTCACACCGTCACCACCATGCCGGTGGCCGATTCGTTGCACTGGGTGCAGGCGTTGCGCGGCGGCGACAGCGGCGCGCCCATGCTCAAAGATCGCGACATGGCGATTGCGGGACAGGTGCTCAAAGAGATCGAAGCGCGGTTGGGCTTCATGGTCAACGTAGGGCTGGATTACCTCACCCTCGATCGCATGGCGGCCACGCTTTCGGGGGGCGAGGCGCAGCGCATCCGCCTGGCCACGCAGATCGGCAGCCAGTTGATGGGCGTGCTCTACATTTTGGACGAACCGAGCATCGGCCTGCACCAACGCGACAACGACCGCCTGATCGAAACGCTCAAGGGGATGCGCGACCTGGGCAACACGGTGCTGGTGGTGGAACACGACGAAGACACGATCCTCGCCGCCGATTGGGTGGTGGACATTGGCCCCGGCGCGGGTGAGCATGGCGGGCAGGTGGTGGTCTCCGCCGCGCAGGACGATTTTGTGCAGGCGCCGCACAGCTTGACGGCGCAGTATATCCGCGGCGAACGGCGTATTCCTGTCCCCGCGCAACGGCGCGAAGGGAACGGCGAATATCTTTTCATCCGCGGCGCCAGGGAAAACAACCTCAAAGGCGTCGACGTGCGCATTCCGCTGGGCAAGTTCGTGGCCGTCACCGGCGTCAGCGGCAGCGGCAAATCGACGCTGGTGGTGGAAGTGCTCTACAAGAAGCTGGCGCAGATGTTTTACCGCGCCAAAGCCCGTCCTGGCGAACATGCGGCGCTGGAAGGCACCGAGCACTTGGACAAAGTCATCGAGATCGACCAAAGCCCGATTGGGCGCACGCCACGCTCGAACCCGGCCACCTACGTGGGCCTCTTTACGCCCATGCGCGAACTCTTTGCCACCATCCCCGAAGCCAAGGCGCGAGGATACAAGCCCGGTCGCTTCAGCTTCAATGTGAAGGGTGGGCGCTGTGAAACGTGCAAGGGCGACGGCATCATCCGCATCGAAATGCAGTTCCTGCCCGATGTCTACGTGCCGTGCGAGGAATGTCACGGTCATCGCTACAACCGCGAGACGCTGGCCATCAAGTTCCGCGGCAAGTCCATCGCCGACATACTGGAAATGTCGGTAGAAGAGGCGTTGGAGTTCTTCCAGAACATCCCGCGCATCCGCAGCCGCCTGGAGACGCTGGCCGCCGTGGGCTTGGGCTATATCCGCCTGGGACAGCCGGCCACCACGCTTTCGGGTGGTGAAGCGCAACGCATCAAGTTGAGCAAAGAACTGAGCCGCCGCGACACCGGCAACACCTTCTATATCCTCGACGAACCCACCACCGGCCTCCACTTCGAGGACGTGCGCCGCCTGCTCGAAGTGCTCCACGAACTGGTGGATCGGGGCAACACGGTGCTGGTCATCGAGCACAACCTCGACGTGATCAAGAACTGCGACTGGCTCATCGACATGGGACCCGAAGGCGGCGGCAAGGGCGGGCAGGTCCTCGCCGAGGGGACGCCCGAACATGTCGCCGAAATCGCAAAGAGCTATACAGGTCACTACCTCAAACCGTTGTTGGAGCGCGATCGACGGCGCGAGCGGGAGCATGCGTAATGCGTAATCCGTAAGTAACTATGACTCTACTGCAAAAAGGTCTCGCGGCACAAAAGTCCGACTTCTCTCTAGAGGGGAGTTATCGCAAACTAGGCAGAAGTCGGACTTTTGCAGTGGAGTCAACTATACAGGTGCGACTGTGCGTGCGGAACCGAACATGCCGGTCGCACGTCATTAGGCCAGACAGGGTTACCTACAAACCGAAGTGACAGCCCTGCTGGGCAAAGGATCGTATGACACTCCAGCAAAACCGCCGCACACCCAAACAAGCCCCAACCAACCCGCCGCGACGTCCTGTGCCGCCGCAGTTTGAGCTACAACCTGCACAGCCGCAGCCGGCCCCGCGCGCGCAGGGCAGCCCCCAGGCGAATCAACCGGGCGAGCTGTTGATCAGCTTGTTGTGGGTGTTGCTCGGCATGCTCGGCGGCGTGCTCTTGTTGACGGCGTACCTCTATTTCAGCGATTTCCTGGCGCCTGGTGTGAGCGTCTTGGGTGTGGACATCGGCGCTGTGTCGACGCAGACGGCCACACAACGGTTGGCCGAAGCGTGGCAGCAACGCACGATCCAGTTGGAAGCAGAGACAGGCCAGATCGAGGTGGCGCCGGCCACGTTGGGCATCACCTTCGACGCTGCCGCCACCGTCGACGCCATTCACGACGAAGGCCGCACCTGGACAGCGCTGCAACGCTTAATCAGCGGCGAGAGCGTCAACATGTCGCCCATGTTACGCATGGACCGGGAGAGCGCCGCCGCCGCCCTGCGCACGCTCACGCCCGAACTCGAAGTTGCCGCCGTCAACGCCGGCATCGACGTGGTTGACGGGCGTGCAGTGGTGACCGAGCCGCGCACCGGCCGCGCCGTGGACATGGAAGCCACACTCGATCTGCTCTCGTCGCGCCTGTATGACGTGGTGGCAGGTGGGCGCATGCCGTTGCTCCTCGTGGACGTGCCACCCATGACCACCAACGCAGATCTGGCGGCCACGGCGGCGGAGATCAACAGCCTGTTGGCTTCCCCCATCAACATCGAGCTATACGATCCCATCCTCGATCAAAATTTGTGGTGGACGGTTGCGCCGCCGGTGTGGGGCAACTGGCTGGCAGTGGATTTGCAGCCCGGCGATGGATCGTCCTATGCGTGGGGGATTGTGCCGGAGGCCGTGCGTGCCTATCTTTCGGAACAGAGCGCAGCATTGGGCGCAGGCCGCTATGTGCAATTGGATGCCGCCGTCGAAGCTGTGCGCAACGCCGTGGACAACCGCAGCTACGCCACATCGTTGCGTCTTTTCCACAACGAGCGCGCCCATACCGTGCAGCCCGGTGAGACGCTTTCGAGCATTGCCTTCCGCTACGGCATGCCCTATCCCTGGCTGGAACAGGCCAATCCTGGCGCAGCGGGCAACCTGCTGGCCGGGCAGACGTTGGTGATCCCCTCGCCTGATCTGCTGGTTCCACTGCCGGTGGTGCGCAACAAACGGGTGGTGGTCAGCATCAGCGAACAGCGCATGTGGGCCTACGAAAACGGCAACCTCAAGTGGGAATGGACGGTGAGCACCGGCATCGACAGCAGCCCTACCTCGCCCGGTGTCTTCCAGATCCAATCGCTTGAGGCCAACGCCTACGCCGGCAACTGGGATCTGTGGATGCCCTACTTCATCGGCATCTATCGTCCTGTGCCCAACGTCGACTTTATGAACGGCTTCCACGGCTTCCCCACGCGCAACGGCTCCACCCTGCTGTGGACCGACGATCTGGGCCGTCCTGTCACCTTCGGCTGCATCCTCGTGAGCAGTGACAACGCAGCGTTGTTGTTTGAGTGGGCGGAGGAGGGCGTCATCGTAGAAGTAAAGTCATGAGGCGAAGGGATTGGGAGATTAAGGGATTGGGAGATTAAGGGATTGGGAGATTTCAGCAGTCGTTCACGTCACAAGCTCCAATCCCTCAATCTTCCAATCTCTAATCTCCTAATCTCCTAATCTCCAATCTCACCCCGCATAGACATCATCCTGCGCGTCATACCCCAAATACTTCTTCGTTTCGTCCAGGCTCCACTTCATGCCGCTGTTGGCCGACATGCCGTTGACCAACAGGAATGGACCCGGCCAATCCTCGCTGCCGGTGCAGATGGCTCTTTCGAAAAGCTGCACAAAATCCCGATTCGACAACCACATTTCACGAAACCAACGGTCGGCGCGCTCGAAATCGGCTGGATCGAGGTCGGGCGGAAGCTTGCCCAACTTGAGCGTGGGCGATCCTGAAGCGGAGAGCGTTTCAGGGCGATTGGCGCCGGGCTGGCACCAGCCAATCCGAATGGCGACAAAGGTGGTCTGTCCCTGGCTGCGTTCGGCCAGGGATCGGCACAATCGTTCGCCGGCAAATTTGGCCGTGGCGTAGGGTGTGGAATCCATCCACTGTGCGCCGGTATGCCAGATGGTGCCCACCCCTGGTTCGCTGCTGGGGCGCAGTTCGCCAGGAGCGGTGCGCTCGGCCAGCGGTGCGTCTTTGTAGCGGCCCATCACATGATTGGACGTCGCGAAGACAAAGCGATCCACAGTGGCGCTGTCGGCGGCGGCGTGCGCCACGTGCAGCGTCATGTCCAGGGATGCACCGACCTCGGCCCAGGTAGCTTCGGGGTAGGGGTTTTGTGCAGCGAAGTGGACAACCGCTTCCACTTGGTTGAGCACCTCGCGCCAGCGATGATCATGCCAATCGGTGAGATCACAGGCGACGAAATCTACACGTGGCGGGGTACGCCGGGCAGCCACGGCATCACACAGGCGTTCAACCTGCGCCAGGTGCGCCGGATCGGGCTGAACTAGATCAAGCGCCACAATGCGCGGCACCTCGGTGTGTTGAATCAGGTGGTCGATGAGTTTGGTGGCCAGGTTGCCGACGCCGCCGGTGATGGCCACCGAGCGGGGACGTTGCTTTCCAATCGACATTGTTTGTCCTCAAAGTTGGTGATGTGAGAAGCAGCCGTGCGACGCACCGGCCAAGAAAATGATCCGACAGGGCAGTGCTCTGGCCGGTGCGTCGCACGGCTGCTTCTCACCAAAGAAAAAGCCGGTGTCCGCAGACACCGGCTTTTAGAATTGCGCCTCAGTCCAACTTACTGAACCATGCCGCCAGTCAACGCCTCAGTCGGGATGATCAAAGCGTCGGCGGGGGCTTCAACAGTTACTTCACCGTTGAGGTCACTGTTTTCGGTGACGATGCTGGCCGTGATAGCCGCGTTTTCGTCAACTTCGAGCGCAGCGCCGCCAGCCATTGCGGAGAGGGCGGCCAGGTCGCTCAGGTTCCAGTCGAAGACAAAGTCGGTGGAGAGCAGGTGGCCGCTTTCCAGGCCGACGTTCTCAACCAGTTCGATGGCGATGCCTTCGAGCAGAGCCGGGCCGAACATGCGGGCCAGGGTAATGGTCTGTTCGAGTTCAGCTTCGGTGGGCACGGCGCCGCTCTGCGACAGAACCAGGGTGATCAACTGGTCGAAGTAGGGGCTGGCCACGAAGGCTTCCCAGTCGATGGTGGTAACGAAGGAAGCAGCAGCTTCACCGCCAACCTCGGCATCATCACCACGGGCGATGCTGAGGAAGGGGGTGACCATGCCCATGTCCACACCGGCAATCTGGGTGTAGAGCGGGCCGGCGCCGGTCTGGGTGGAAGCCGAAGCAGCCACCGCGGTGGTGGGATCGGTGGCGCTCTGCATCAGAGAAGCTTCAACCCACGGCATAATGTCGGTGCCGATCCAGCCGGTCATGCCAGGCATGCCGAAAGCAGCCAGGAGCGGTTCAATGCTGTCAAGGTTGACGTAGCCGATGCCATCAACGAGAACAACGCTCACATTCACCGAAGTAGGCCAGTTGGGGCTGACATTGGCCGAAAGCAGACCGGCAAGTTCTTCGGAGAATTCAGTGGTCATGTCCATGCTGGCGGAAGTGCCGGCGAGGATGGTGCTGAGCATGTCGGTCAGAGCAGCCGGGTCGGCGTAGACTTCGGCCATCTCTTCAGCGGACATTTCCATCATGGCCATTGCTTCGGCCATTGCTTCGTCAGAGTAAACGTAGGTGGTGTCCAGGGTCCAGGAGAATGAGGAATCCGTGATGGGGGTCTGCGGCACATTGGTGGCCTGCACTTCGACGCCAACAAACTGGCTGCCGGAAGCAACGGCCATCATGGCATCAGACGAGCCATAGAGGATCTCACAGTCTTCTGCGGACAGATCACCGCAGTCACCCTGCGCGAATGCCGACGTAGTAAAGGCAAGCATAAGGGCAAGGGTCAAGATGAGGGTGTTGAATCGTTTCATTGTGCCTTCCTTTGTGTTGAGTTGAGGAAAACCGACAATCGATAGTATATCACACTTTGCCGCTCTTGCATCTCACCCGCAATGAGGCGCAGGGCAATCGTATACTAGAAACGGCAGAAGGTGCAAAAAGGAATTCAGGCAACGCCGGAGGCAAAAGCAGGGCTATTGCTCCTGGCAAGTTACCTGAAGCCTACGTAGCACAAGAGAGCCAAAAAACATGACTCTAGGCGTTTTGCCATACAACAGTGACAAAACGCTTCATGACTGTGCAGTGTAGGAAATGCGTCGTTCTATAAAAGGACAGAAGAAGATCTATCCATGAACAGAATTTCGCAGTGAACTGGTGGTCTTTTAGGGGCAGCCATATTCTAACAGCGTCTTGAGAAGATTTCAACCCCAAAATAAGGCAGTTTTGCAAAGAGGAGAAAGCTTGCAAAAATGTCGAAACTTCTCGAAACTTGTGACTGTCAGCAAACCTATGTGCAACTCGCAATCGGTTCGTCGACAAGTATACATTGTACCAAATTTCAATCCGTATCACTATGCAAATAAACGTGCGAAGTGGATGTTACGGATCTTACGTTGTTGGATAGACGGACGACGGACGACGGACGACGGACGACGGAGGGATTGTATTCCTGATATGGCGAAGCGAACCCTACGTTCGTCGTCCTCCGTCTTCCATCCTCTTTCCTCCATCCATTTCACCCTACCCCACGAAAGGAACTACATCATGACGCAGCTTACCGGCAAGATCACCCTCATCACCGGCGCGGGGACCGGCATCGGCAAGGGCATTGTGCGCGCCTTTGCACAGGCCGGCGCGACGATGGTCCTCAGTTCGCGCAATCGCAGCAACTTGGAAGAAAGCGCCGCCGAAGCACACAGTCTGGGCGCAGTGGCCGAAGTCATCCCCGCCGATGTGACAGTCGAGGAAGACGTGACAGCCCTCTTCGCCCAGACGATGGAGCGCTTTGGTCGTGTGGACATCCTCATCAACAATTCGGGCGCCTTTGACGGTGGGCCATTGGATGAACTGTCTTTGGAGACATGGCGCAAGGTGATCGACGTCAACTTAACAGGGCCTTTCCTGTGCGCTCGCGAGGCGATGAAGATCATGAAACGCCAGGGGGGCGGGCGCATAATTAACATTGGCAGCATCTCGGCGCAGATGCCACGCATGAACTCGGCGCCCTACACCAGCAGCAAACATGGCCTCGTCGGCCTCACCAAATGCATCACCCTGGAAGGCCGCGCCCACGGCATCTCGGCGGGCTGCCTGCATCCGGGCAACGTCCTCACCGAGCGGCGCAGCGCCAGCGACAAAGCCGCCGATCAAGAACCCATGATGAGCGTTGACGAATTGGCGTCCATTGCCCTGGCGATGGCAGCGCTGCCACCTCACGCGACGGTGTTGGAGGCGATTGTGTTGCCGGTGGAGCAGTTGTATGTGGGGCGGGGGTAGAGCCTACGCCGCCCAATCGGCAGCAAGCAGCTCGGCCTGTTGCACCACAGTTAGCGTGGCGGCGGCCTGGAGATCGGGCGGGTAGCCGGCGTTGCGCAGGATACGCTTGACGAGGACGCGAATGCGGGCACGCGCACTTTCTCGCAGCGTCCAGTCAATGGTGACATTCTGGCGCACGGCTTTCAGCAGTTCGCGGGCGATGACGGCCAACTGTACATCTCCCATCACTTCCACGGCGCTGTGATTGTCGGCCAGGGCGTCGTAGAAGGCTTTCTCGTGCTCGCTGAGACCCAACGCCTGCCCGGCGCGTTGGGCGGCTTGCATGTCGTGGGCGATCTCGATCAGGTCTTCGATCAGACGGACGGCGGAGACCTGTTCGCGGTTGTAGCGATCCAGCGCCTGTTCGAGCCGCTGTGCAAAGGAGCGCGACTGGATCAAGTTGTTGCGTCGGTGGGCGCGCACTTCGTCGTTGATCAGGCGGCGCAGCAGTTCCAGGGCCACGTTCTTTTGCGGCAAAGCCTTGACTTCCACCAGGAACTCGTCGGAAAGGATCGAAATGTCGGGGCGACGGATGCCCGCAATGTCGAGGATGTCGAGGATGCCGTCGGGGGCCACAGCGCGGTCGACGATGGTCTGCACGGCGCGGTCAAGATCCTGCGGCGTTTTGCCCGTGCGTGTGATGCCGCTGGTGATCATTTTGATCAGCGGCGCTTTGACGGCGGAGAAGAAGGCCACTTCCGCCTGAATGGCAACGGCGGTGGGGTGGGGTGTGGCCAGGGCGTAGGCCCGCTCCAACTCGGTGACAGCATCCACGTAGCGTTGGCGCATGGCGTCGCGCCCACCCAGGATAAAGTTGACGCTATTCGCCAGCGTGGTGAGGCGCTGTGTCGCCGTCTGCGCAAAGAAGGGCTGGTAGTCGAAACCGGTGAAGAGGGCGCGCACCACGTCGGCCTTTTCCAGCATCACCTCGGCGGCGATGTCCTGAGAGACGCCGGTGAGATCCTGATCGCTTTTGGTGTAGGCGGCCAGAGCGTCTTGAAGTTGGTATTGCAGGGGCAGATACGACACCACCAGCCCGCCCTTTTTGCCGGGGAAGATGCGGTTGACGCGGGCAATCGCCTGCATCAGGTTGAGGCCCTTCATGGGCTTGTCCACGTAGAGGGTGTGCAGGCTGGGGGCGTCGAACCCCGTCAACCACATGTCGCGCACAATCGCGATCTTGAAATCCTCGTGGGGATCCTGTGCGGGATCGAGGCGGAAGCGATCGGCCAGGGCGCGGCGACGCTCTTTGGTGCGCACATGCTCGGCCCAGTCCGCATCATCGGTGACGCCGCCGGTCATGATCACCTTGACCTGCCCGCGCTCGTCGTCGGGGTGATACCAGTGCGGGCGCAGGCGGATGATCTCGTTGTGCATGCGCACACAGAGTTCACGGCTCATACAGACAATCAGCGCCTTGCCAGGCAGGGCGCGGTCGCGTGCCTCGAAGTGTTCCACCATATCCCGCGCAATCAGTTGGATGCGTTCAGAATCGCCCACGATCTGCCGGATGCTGCTCCACTTGGCTTGCAGCCGGTCGATCTGCTCCTCTTCTTCACCCTCGGTGACCTCCTCAAAGTCGGGATCTATCTGCGGCACATAGACCGGATCAAGCTTCATGCGGGCGTAGCGCGGCTCGTAGTAGATGGGCACCGTGGCCTTGTCTTGCACGGCGCGCTGAATGTCGTAGGTATCGATGTAGCCGCCGAAGACGTTGAGGATGTTGTGATCGACGCTGGTGATGGGTGTGCCGGTGAAGCCGATAAAGGCGGCATTGGGTAACGCCGCGCGCATGTGCACGGCCAACCCGTAGCGTGTCTCCAACCGTTCCTGGCCGTCGTCGGTTTTGACCTTGACATAGCGGGTTTTAAAGCCATATTGGGTGCGGTGCGCTTCGTCGACAATGAAGACGATGTTGTTGCGCTCTGAAAGGACCGGGTTGGTGCTGTTGGCGTCTTCGGGCAGGAACTTTTGAATGGTGGTGAAGATGACACGGCCAGAGGCCACACGCAGTTTGGCGCGCAGATCCTCTCGATCCAGCGCCTGCACCGGCTGTTGACGCAGCAATTCGTGGCCGGGGGCAAAGGTCTTGGTGAAAAGCTGATCGTCCAGATCGTTGCGGTCGGTGAGGACAACCAGGGTGGGGTTCTGCATGCCCGGCTCCTGGATGATCTTGCCGGCGTAGAAGAGCATGGTGAGGCTCTTGCCGCTGCCCTGCGTATGCCAAACGGTGCCGATGCGCCCGTCGTCGTGGATGGCGTTGAGGGTGGCGGACACGGCTTTGTTGGCGGCATGGAACTGGTGATAGGCCGCCATCTTCTTGGTGACTTCCTGGCGTTGGATCTCGAAGACGATGAAGTGGCGCACCAGATCGAGGAAGCGTTCGGGCGCAAACGCGCCGCGGATCAGCGTCTCAAGCTGTGCGCCCTCTTCTACCAACATGTCGCCGTCGATGGTCTTCCACGGCTTGAACCAGGTGAGGTTGGCGGTGAGGGTGCCCAGGCGGGCGTCCACACCGTCGCTGATCACCAGCACTTCGTTAAAGAGGAAGAGATCGGGGATCTCACGTTTGTAGTTTTGCAGTTGGTTGAAGGCATCCACCACAGTGGCGGCGGCGTCGGCGGCATTCTTGAGTTCAAAGACAGCCAGGGGCAGCCCATTGACAAAGAGGACAATGTCGGGGCGGCGCGTGCCTGCCACCGCGCCGTCTGTGCCGGGTGTGGCACCGCTGCCCGTACCCACCACGTCCTGACGCAGGATCGAGAATTGGTTGACGGCCAGCCAATCGTTCTCGCTGTGCAGCGTGGCCGGATCAAAGTCGAAGAGGCGGGCGTTGGGGTACTGCGTCTGCCCGTCCACTTGATAGGTGACAGGGACGCCCTCGACCAGATAGCGGTGGAACTGGTGGTTGTTGAGCAGCAGGTTGGGGCTGTCGGTGCGGGTGACCTTGCGCACCACTTCGTCGATGGCGGTGGCAGGCAGTGCCGGGTTGAGGCGGGCCACGGCGGCGCGCAGGCGACCTTCTAGAATCACCTCGCGGTAAGTGGCGCGCTCCGCCAGCGGCTCCCCCGGCGCAATCTCCGGCCCGGCCACGTAGACGTAGCCGATGGATTGCAGCCAATCGAGGGCGGCGATCTCGACGTCGGATTCGTGGAATTTGTACGCGGTCATTTCCCTCCCCCCGGTGGCGGAACCCCTCTAACTCGCTGCGCAGAACACCCCCTCTAGCTCCCCCCGCAAAAAAGAAGCGGGGGGAGGACCGTTGCCGCGTGTGCGGAGTCGGTCGCGTTGTTGGACATCCAATGCAAGTTCACCTCGTCTACACGGCAACTGTCCCCTCTCCGCCAGCGCAGCGCCCGCGGGGAGGGTTAGGGAGGGGTTCTGAATCCCTGCGCAGAACACCCCCCTCTAACTCCCCCCGCAAAAAAGAAGCGGGGGGAGGACCGTTGACGCGGACGCGGGGTCAGTCGCGTTGTAGGGGCATCCAATGTAAGCTCACCTCGTCTACACGGCAACTGTCCCCTCTCCGCCAGCGCAGCGCCCGCGGGGAGGGTTAGGGAGGGGTTCTGCCCCATCATCGGTTGCCCTCAAGTGCTCAGCAGCCAGTTCAATCTGCGCAACATCGGAAGTCCCGTTCTCACCACGCAGGGCCGAAGAGAAAACGTTTCATGTCGGGGTCCACGGCAAATCGCATCCGTTCCAAGCACCCATGAAGGCCGATAAACGAAGGGAGGTTGCCCCACATCAGATCGTCTCTGACTTCCGGCACAAAGGCCGTGGCGTCGATATATAACGATTCCCCTTCTTCGGCAACAAAGGTGACAGTCATACGATGTAGCTCGCCGCTGAATTGAATGCCTCTGATATTCAGTACTTGGCGGCCGAGTCCTGTACCCCGGCCAAACTGAAGCAGACGCGCGACATCAGGCGCGCAGACGACATAGGGTGCGCCTGTGTCTATGACAGCGATGGTTGGGAACTGTTCAAACTCGACCTCGATTAGCAAACGTGAGGTGAGATCTTCACTTGCGTGGTCATACTGGTAAGAAGTGATCCCGGTGGCGAATAAGCTACCATCTGGATAGTAAAGCATTAATACACCTTTGTAATGAGGATGCCTCGACCACGAACGTCTCCAACCTGGGCAACGAGCAGATCAATCGTGTCGGCAGAAGCAAGCAAGTCTCCAGCTTTCAGCGCAACCCACTGGCCTTGATAGGTAGTGCGGTTTTGCGCCAACCAGCGATTGTTCGCCGATATACCAGGGTTAGGCCCTCGGTTTTCGGTGCGTACAGTTGGCGGAGCCAAGATGTGCGCCATTTTCCGCAACTCAGCATGTTCAGGGAAACGCTCATGTCCCATTGCAGACAATTGACGCGCCACTTGATGCGCGCCAGCCGACAAGGCAAGTCTGACCGCTTGAACATAACTTTCCGCTGGCTCTACCAACCAATTGACACTTCGATAGGCTCGCACAAATCGACTTTCATCTTGCGTCGCCGCCGCCATGGACAAGTAGGCAAGTTGATCATGGCTGAAGTTGTCAAAGGGGTAAACGCTGTATGGGCTGGTCACTTCTGCAATGCGCGCGCCGAAGCGGTCATCAACCGCATTGGTGACCTGTGCAATATCGCCATAGCGTTCCTCATCATTGGTTGAGGAGTCGCCGGTGGTATCCACGTGCAGCAGCCAGAAATCTGTATTGAGGAGAGAGGGGGTTGTACTGGTGTTCATGGTTCGCTCCCGATTGGTGTTTGAAAACGGATCAAACTTTCGTTGCGCAAGCACCAACGGAAAGCATCATAAAGGATCGTGTGAAAGTACTCAAGCTTGGCCGCAAGGTTATCCAGCGCCAAGCGGCCATTTTCAAAAATATCCAGGTCAAGAAAGACAACCGGCTCACCCTGCTCTTGGGTATAGACGACGCGCAAGTTAAGCTGAGTGGGCGTATCTGTAAACGACATCTGATAAACCAGCCCCGTAAGCGCCCCGGATGCCTGATTCTGAAACACGCTGGTCAGGTCTGGGTTCAGCAGTGCAATCATCTCCGTGCCCGAAGCGCTGCCCGTGTTCTCCAGAGTTAGTTGATTGATGTAGCGTAGACCAATGCGGGTGGCATGGGCAGGCCGGTAAATGGTCTGCACATGCGTATGGGTCGATTCCACCAGCGCTTTGAAGTCTTGCCAGTGTGAATAACGGTTGGCGGTGACAGCGAAAAAATCTGGGGCCAGGGAGAGGACGGTTTGCTCATCAGCCGACGAAAAGCGGTAGACCACCGGTTCTGCATCCGCTGCCGGTTCATCGTTGCGCCCTATCTGGGGCATGCGGAAACGCAAGTTACGCTCCAACACCAGATTGGGGAACGCCGCGCGCACCTGGTCTTGAAACGCCACAGGCGTCTCTTGCATGATACGCAAAATGATAGGGAAACGAACCTGGCAGACGACTTCTACCAGGGGTGGGTTGTTCAATGCGACTTCGGGTTGATGCGGGAACTGAAATGACATGGGGTGGTGCTCCTTGTCACTAGATAAGATTATTCTCGTTAATACTGAGATACGGTCTGCGTCATTCACATAGCGTTTAGCTTGGGCCCAGCGCTGTCTCAATACGCTTAGTCATTTGTCACTAAGTTAGGTTGCAATGCTACACCAATAGAATTAGACATTGCTAAACAGGCTATTCATGATACAACCCCAATGCTTGACTTAATTGCTCAGAAAGGCCAACATAATCAACAACAACAGGTTGAGGATGACGCATTATGCGCGTTACCGCTTGTGCAAGCGCTACCCCTTTAAGGGGTCTAGCAATATATAAAGTATGTAACTGTGGAACATCGAGACCTACTAGCCACAGGTCAACGGTGATCGCCAACAAAAACGGATCATCGGGATTGGAAAACCGATGGGCTAGGTAATCTAGACTGTTCGTTTGAGATGTAACTACTTTCAGAACTCCTTTGTCAGCAAATTCGCCATGCCAACTAGGCCGAATTCTGACAATAGCATCATATAGTTTGGTAGCAGCATCATGGCTAGAAACAGTAATGAGACCATTTCCAGAATAAATCCTCTGTCTTGCTTCAAAATGTGTAACTATTCGTTCCGCTAATTGATCAATGTGATCCGGTGAGGTAAAGGCCGAATCCATCTTTTGCCATAAGGATGCGTTTACATGGTCTTCATCTAGCTCTTCCATCCACTCCTGAGCTATCCTTGAGAAGTCAGGGACACTTTGATACTCGATAGTAGGTGGGTTCAGAAAGCCATCTGTAATAGCGCTCTGCAGAGAATAGGAATGAATGACTTTCCCTTGCTCGCCTTTTAATGCAGCAAGAGGTGTATTTGTGAAATCCAAGTAATAAGCATTTGGCAACACATGACGTAATCGCTTCGAAGTACCTGGTGACACTTGAAATCCGATGACGATAATGTTGCTACGTTCCGAGAGTAGGCTATTCGATGTAAATAGCCTCTGAACAGTTGATAGGGCAACAACTTGTTGTTGATGTTTCAAATGTACCTTAAATTCTTCAATATGAGTGACTCTAGTAAGCAGAGTACCTAAAGAGGCATATTGGCTGAACTGAATATGCAGTTGCTCAAGCAAAGCTAACCGGTCGACCAAGACAACTATTGAGACTGGGTATATGGCTGGCTCCTGCAAGATCCTAGTTGTGTAACCTATCAAAGTAGTGGTTATACCCGAACCGATTGGATGAGTAACTACCCCAATTTCCTGCTCGTTTGACTCTATTGCAGTGATTGTTGCGTCTACAGCTCTATGAACTGCACTCTTTTGATAAACTCTCAACCGAGCCTCGATGTCACGGTTCATCTGCTGCAAAGTATCAACAAGAGATCGTAGCTCTGTATTCTCGATAGTGTTCACACCATCTACAATTTCACTTTGAATAACCTCTGCCTCTTGAATAGCATCTTCGTACTCCTGTGAAAAGGTAGCTGAGTCCTTAACAAATTGATGATAGACGCTGGAAAGGTTCGAATCCAATAACTGATCATCCTTATCATCAACGCTCAAATCAGTAAGAGCCTTATGCAACTTTTTGATTAAATGAAGCAACTCAAACTCTTCCGAAACAACCTGAAACTCACCAAGCCTAACTGGTGCCGCTGCCTGTTTACCTAGGACATAATCTTTTGCGTCCATGTCAAATAGGACACTGACGACCCACAGAGCAACTTCTCGGGATCCAAGTACATGCTCTAGATCAGGGACATAACCATTATGCCCGTGGTAAAGCTCATTTCTCAACTTGTGATAGAAGACTATATCGTTTCGTGCAAAGCGCATACTGGCATTAAGGTGAACCACAACGTGGTGCTCTAAGAATTTCAATTTCTCATGGAAATTTCGACTCCAGTCTAATACTTTTTGTTTTTCTAACGATAGGCCAGATCGTTGCTCTGGATGCAGATTTAAGTAAGTGCTGATGGCTACCTCAATAGCATTGTCAAAACTGATCAAAGCCATGCGCTTATCAAAGTCACTACCATTATGCAAATGTCCTTGACCATGTCGAAGCAGTTCAATAGGGCCAATCACCCAAGGCCTGATTTGTCTCATACTTATTCCTTGTCAACCCCTCTCGAATTTGTACCTAGTACAGACTTTGTCCACTCCCAATTTGTGGTGAGAACTATATCTATAGCTTGCAAGTCTCCGTTCAAAGGTGTTTTAGGAATCGATCGATTTTCACAGTAGTCACTTGTGTTTGTTGTCATAAAGACACTTTTTTCTTGGAAGCCCGCTTGGCGAAGTTGCCTCACAACCTCAATGCAGTGCTCAATAATCAGGCAATCACCATTTGTTTTGCCTTTTTGTGCAGGGGGAACCCTTTGTATCATGCGATAATGGGCCTTAACCACACAGTCTGAGTCCGTATCAAGAATCAATCCTTTATCAAGGAAGTTGCTAGGCAGTGTTTCTAGATAAGTGGTGAGCGGGGACTGGTCGTATGAGATTAACGAGGGCAACGCAAAGCCAGCCTTAGTTCCTACTGCTGAAGCCACTTCGACATGTTGGTCCAGTTTTTTCCAGTGACCCTTCAATTCCTCTAGAATGCCATCTCTGTGTTCAGAGAACTCCAAGTCCACATGGGCAGGAATCACTACCCATAACCTTGAGTTGTCTTGCATAGCCAAAAGTTCTTGTACTGCATCAAGTGTACGCCGAACAACTTGTGGATGTGACTCGCGATAAGGCAGTCGTATAAGGTCAAGCAACGCGCATGTATCAGGGAAAAGGACAGGCGCGGGCGCGGCCACTATTTGGTGTACAGCCTGATTAATCGTTAGCATTAGCACCTACTCCCGCAGACCGATCGTACTGGCTTAGGAGTTCGCGCCCGTACTCGTATTCGACGACTAAGTCAAAGGCTTTGTCATCAGACCATCCACCTTCTTCAATAAGCCACTTACGCAATATGTCTGTGGATACCGTTGTGTTTTCGGTATGTGCTGCAATAAGGAAAGAAAACCATCTCTTACGATCAAGTGGATGAATACTACCTGTACTCTTGTTGGCAGCATTTGAGAAGCGTCGCAGCAGATCAGCTATTGGTTTTGATAAATAGTCTTCAATGGAGGTTTCTGACTTAGTAATTTCAGCATTGATGTTTAATCCTGCCATCGCTGGTTGCACAAAACGCTGCCAAAAGTCATTCAGGATGCTGTTGTACTGATGAACACTAAGCTCGTTTCTTTCTTCAGGAACAATATTAGCGACTTCAAGATCTCCACTGTTGCTGTATGCTAGCCATAAACTTGCAGCTTCTCGATCCATAGAAGCCTTACAGGCAAAAGAATACATTGGGTCACGAGTTGCAGTAGCAAGTTGTTTCTCTGCATCTAGGTCTCGCTGCCAGCCATGTTGTGGCAGCATCGCAGAGATGGCTGCAATCAGCCGTTCTAGCTCGTTCCGCTGTCCAGACAGTTTCAAATCCTGAAATACTTGCATAAGTATCCTCTCTAAATACAGCTAGAAGCTCTGAACCCGCAATTCACCAGAAATCAGCTTCGGCAGCAGCGTATCTCTCAGTTCGGTAAGTGACCTGCTCTCAACTTCGTTGCTCACATATCTTTCAACAAAAGGTTCAATCATCGTTGATGCCGTGGAGATCAGTTGCATCGGCGGAACCACAACCAAGGCATCGGATAGATGGGAACGTTTGATATGGCCCATCGTTGTGGCTTTGTCTGCCGCAATACGCTGGAACTCGCCAAGGTGATACTGAGTCCAAAGATAGTAAAACCATCGGGGGTAACGGTCGGATGTGACTTTGAACAGGTGCTGATTAAGCGCTCCTTTTCCACCACACCAAATAGAGACCAGAAGGCTCCCAGACCAGGAAAAGATCACATCGCCATCGTCAATTATGCATTCTGATTTGATTTCCAATGACGCCTTGTCGCTGTTGTCATCAGCTTTGCCCTGACGTAACTCACGGATCTTGATCACCGGCAGGAAATCACGTTCATTTTTTGGTGGATATTTCTGGAGGGCCAAACCATTCTGATAGTTGGCAATCTGGTCAAGCGGCTTTACTTCCCACCCCTCCGGCACAGGACCCATCTCCGTGTCCACAAAGCGATTGGGGAAGAGCGCTTCGATCTCTGGCGCAAGCCCCGTGGGGCGGCCTTCGACTTTGGCCCACACCGGCTCGAAGTCTACGAACCAGGATTGGAAGAGGGCGCGGGCGATGCCCTCCAGCGTTTGGTTCATTTGCCGGTTCAGTTCGATCTTGTCGTCCAATGTGCCCAGGATGTGCGCAATCGTCCTCTGTTCGGGGAGGGGTGGGAGATCAATACTCAATCCACTTAGAATTGTCTGGTTCAGATTTGTTATTGATGTACCAGTACCAAGAGTCGTGAACTGCTTTCTGCAGTAGGGTGTTTTTAGAAAGTATGCGGCAAAAGCTGGATCAATCTTGTCTTGAGCTGGCCTAAACCTGATACAAAAACCTGAAAATGCAACGGGACTCGATGAACCGAGGAAAAACATTGAGCGCCCGACAAGTTCTGGATTACCGTTTGATCGAATTATTACTGTGTCACCTTGACTAAGCAGTTGATCTTGTGAGACAGAAATCTTTCCAGGATCCAGTTCATCTAGACCTTCTAACTGCACCCTTGAATGGTTTGCGAAATCCTTTACCTTTAATACAGGCAGACCATATCCTTCCTGCTCACTAGTGAAATTGATCCCATTTCGGAAACTCCCCAATGTGCCGAATGTCGTCGTTTTCCAAGCATTAGTCATAGCCCAATTCCGCCAAATTCTTCTGAATCTGCTTGTCTAAGCGTATCCCTTGCTCTGATTGCTCCGCCAACTTGACCGTCAACCGCTCCATCTTCTCCTCAAAGGACTCGCCGTCCGCTTCCACTTCGACGGCGCCCACGTAGCGCCCCGGCGTGAGCACGTAGCTGTGGCCGCGGATCTCGTCCTGGGTGGCGCTTTTGCAGAAGCCGGGGATGTCGGCGTAGGCGGCGGCGTCCTGCTCGCCGCGCCAGGCGTGGTAGGTGGCGGCGATCTTCTCAATGTCGGCGTCGCTGAGGTCGCGCTGTGTGCGGTCGATCATCACGCCCAGGTTGCGGGCGTCGATAAAAAGCGTCTGGCCGCGGCGGTCACGTCCTCGGCTCCCTGGCCCACCGGCGCGGGCAGGCGCTTTGTTCTTGGTCAGAAACCAGAGGCAGACGGGGATCTGCGTGGTGTAAAAGAGCTGGCCGGGCAGGGTGACCATGCAATCCACCAGATCGTCCTCGACAATGCGGCGGCGGATTTCGCCTTCGCCGCCGGTCTGTGTGCTCATGGAACCGTTGGCCAGCACAAAGCCGGCGATGCCACTGGGGGCCAGGTGGTGGATCATGTGCAGAATCCAGGCGTAGTTGGCGTTGTTGGCCGGCGGTGTCAGGTTGTAACGCTTCCAGCGCACATCGTCGGCCAACTGGCTGCCGCCCCACTCGCTCATGTTGAAGGGTGGGTTGGCCAAAATGTAGTCGGCGCGCAGGTCCTTGTGCAGATCGTTGAAAAAGGTATCGGCGTTGCGCCCGCCCAGATCGCCTTCAATGCCGCGGATGGCCAGGTTCATCTTGCACAGCCGCCAGGTGGTGGGGTTGCTCTCTTGCCCGTAGACCGAGAGGTTGAAGCGGTTGCCGCCGTGCGCTTCCACAAACTTCTCGCTCTGCACGAACATGCCGCCCGATCCACAGCAGGGATCGTAGATGCGCCCCTGGTAGGGCTTGATCATCGAGACGAGCAGTTTGACCACCGATTGCGGCGTGTAGAACTGGCCACCGCGCTTGCCTTCGGCGGCGGCAAAGCGCCCCAAAAAGTATTCGTAGACGCGGCCCAGGATGTCCTTGCTGCGGCTCTCCCGATCCCCCAGGCCGATGGAGCCGATCAGGTCGATCAACTCGCCCAGGCGCTGTTTGTTGAGTGTTTCGCGGCCATAGTCTTTGGGCAGCACGCCTTTGAGCACCGGGTTCTCGCGCTCGATCAAGGTCATGGCGTCGTCGATCACCTTGCCGATGCTGGCCTGTTTGGCGTGGGCTTGCAGGTAAGCCCAGCGCGCCTCTTTGGGCACCCAGAAGATATTTTGCGCCACATACTCGTCGCGATCTTCCAGCACGCTGTAGCGCGCCTTTTCCTCGCGCACGAAGTAATCGTGATCGGGGTCATTCGTCCACAGGCTGAGCTGTTCGTAGTGCTCGCTAAAGGCGTCGGAGATATATTTGAGGAAGATCAACCCCAAGACGACGTGCTTGTACTCGGCGGCGTCCATGTTAGAGCGCAGCTTGTCCGCCGCGGCCCATAGGGTTCGTTCCAGATCATTGGTTTCGGTCATGAAAGGGTTCCTGTCGGTAACACTACAGGTGCGACGCACCGGTCCATCCGTTGTCGCGACGGCACCATGAACCGACCGGTGCGTCGCACCTGTAGCGTTATTGGTGTGAAAGACGGCAACATACGGCGGGAGTCGAAGCTGGGTACGGTGTGTTGATACGGGGCCGTATCGCCAAAGCAATTTGCTATCTGCAAAGCATACCGTAAAGTATACCGTGCGCCCGATCATCAGACAAGTGAGTTGGAGCGAACAGTGCGCCTCGGAACGCGTGCAAGCAGTTCCCTTTGCGCCCATGACATAACCCGGATCGTGTGCACGCTCCTGCCACGCCGCCAATCACACAATCGGGATCCTGTGTAAAGCACCTCAGCAGCGGCACTGTGGCAATCTGCATCTTGTGTAAGCTGCTTGCGCGCCGCCAATGACACAACCTACATCCTGTACAGGCGCTTTGTACGCCGCCATTGCCGCAACCCCGATCGTGTGCACGGTCGTACCATGCCGCCAATCAGGCACCCCGGATCATGTGCAAGTGGCGTTGTCGGCGTCAATGGGGCCGTGATTCATCCGCCATGCTGCCTAGAAACAGGCCAATTGGTACCAGGGGACCATTGGCGTTGTCGGCCCACTGGTTTACCTTACCGACAAGTAGCATCATTTAGATGACTACCTGTCGGCATCAACGTCTTTTTCAGGTAGACATTAAGGAGGTAAACCTATGACTACCTACCGCAGTCCGCAGAGTGATTCCGAGCGCCTTACGCTACTGCGCAGGGCCTACACAACGGGTAGTGAGGATGCAGGCAACGCCTATCTTAGCGCCGGAACATTGGCGCGCATCCAAATTCAGGCCGACGCGCTGGAAGCTGCACTCGACGCCGTCTTCCAGGCCAAGGCGCAGCAGGCAGTCGCCGTCGCTCGCGCCGAGGCCAGCGCCGGCAATCTGGCGTTTGTGACACAAGCAGCGCGGCGTGCGCTGCGTTTGGGGGCCGGGCACGACAGGCTGCCGGTTGCCGCCCTGAGCTACTATGGCCTGCCTGCCGAAGGCAGACTACCGCAGCCCAGACGCCGGATCGACTGGCAGCCACTGGCGGCGCGGCTGCTGGCGGGTGACGGGCAGGCACAGGCCGCCGGTCTGCCCGCCCTGCCCAATCGTGAAGAAATCGAAATCGCCTACAACACCCACCAGGCCGACGAAGCGGCGGTAGATCAAGCAAAAAACGCCTTGTTTGCGGCGCGCAGCGTCCTCCAGGCGACGCGGCAGGCGGCCACCGAGCAGATCACCGTCCTGGTGCGCGAACTGCGCTTTAACCTGGCATCCCTGCCCTCATCCAACCAGCGCGACATCATGCGCACCTACGGCCTACGCTTCGACACCGGCCTGCGCCCCGATACCGAAGACGAAGTCCTCTCCAATAGCCATGCCGCAGGCATGCCACTCTTGCAAGCAGCCGATTGACGGGATTGGCGATGAGAGATTAAGTGATTAGGGGATTTCAGATCGTGGACAGGATCTGAAATCCCCTAATCGCTTAATCCCCCAATCTCCTCTAAAAAACATTCACGCCCCCAACTTTGAATTACACCCTCTCCTCTCCGCGCATTGTCGTTTTCCTGCCCGACGTGTTAAAATTCAAGCGATACCAGGTAGGCGTGGCACAATTCGCAGTCAAGGCGGTTGCCCGGTGCAGTAGATGTACCGGATCGACGATCTTTTGACCGCGCACAGACGGCACAGCCCTGCTCTATCCCTGGCATTGATCCTATTGTTCACCGTCACCTCGACGGTCATTTTGTTTAGCACCTTTTTTGTGCACATAAACACGTGTGTGCGTAGCCGAACGAACCAACGATTGTCGGTTTGGTAAACGACCAGGAAGGAATTTGCCATGCCAAAGTCTTCGAATTCAGAAGTACTGGCAAAGGAAGCCACCACCCAACTTGAGGTGGAGCAGCTTCCCAACGAGAAGTTGCAGGAAATGTACCGCACCATGGTGATGATCCGCCGCATCGAGGAACTGCTCTTGCAGGCCGCCGAAGAAGGCAAGATCGGCGGCGCCATGCACACCGCCATCGGCCACGAGGCCAACGCCATCGGCACCGCCGCCGCGCTGCGCAAGGGCGACTATGTCACCTGCACCTACCGCGGACACCACCACGGCCTGGCCTGGGGCATGGACCCTAACCGCGCCGTGGCCGAGGTGCTTGGCCGCGCCGACGGTTTCGCCAAGGGCAAAGGCGGCTCAATGCACTTCGTTTCCCCCGAACACGGCATGATGGGCGCCAACGGTATCGTCGGCGCGCAGGTGCCCCACGCCGCCGGGCTGGCCCTGGCCGCGTGGATCCGCAGCGAAGATCGGGTCGCCATCACCTTCTTCGGCGACGGCGCCAACTACCAGGGCGTCCTCCACGAGACGTTCAACATGGCGCAGAAGTGGAAGTTGCCTGTGATCTTCTACTGCGAAAACAACCGCTATTCCGAAATGACGCCGATTGGCCGCACCTCGTCGGTGGAAGAACTCTACCTCTTCCCCCGCGCCTACGGCATGGCATCGATGCAGATCGACGGCAACGACGTGGAAGTGGTCTACACCGCCGTGAAGCAGGCCGCTGAACGCGCCCGCGCCGGTGAAGGGCCTACTTACATCGAAGGTCTCACCTATCGCCTGGCCGGTCACATGGCAGGCGACCTGGAAACCTACCGCACCAAAGAAGAGATCGACTATCACCGTCAGCACGAGCCGATCAACGTCCTGCGCGCCAAGCTGCTCGACCGCGGCGTAGACGAAGCCACCGTCAAGCAACTGGAAGACGAAGGCGCCCAGATCGCCGCCGACGCCATGAAATTCGCCGAAAACAGCCCCTGGCCGGATATTGCAGAGGCGTATACAGACGTATATAAATGAGTAACAAGTAATGAGTAATGCGTAACAGGTCGAGACGTTGTCGCTCAACCGGCGAATTGTGCTCTACCCCTACTCATTACTCCTTACTCATTACTCTCCACGGAGAGAAGCAATGCGCAAGACAACCTACATTCAAGTCATCAACGAGGCGTTGAGCGAAGAGATGCGTCGGGATGAGAACGTCTTCCTTATGGGTGAAGACGTGGGACATTACGGCGGTCTTTTCCGCGTGACGCGCAATATTCTCAATGAATTCGGCCCCAAACGGGTCATTGATACGCCCATTAGCGAACAGGGCTTTTTGGGCATGGCGCTGGGCGCGGCGGCGGTGGGGTTACGCCCTATTATCGAACTCATGTACATGGATTTCACCCTGGTGGCCGCCGACCAGATCTTTAACCAGATTGCCAAGTACTCGTACATGACCGGCGGGCTGATCAACATCCCGCTGGTGATCCGCGGGCAGCACGGCGGCGGCAAACGCTACGGCTCACAGCACAGCCAGTGTGTCGACAGCCTTTACGCCCACTTCCCCGGCATCAAAGTCGTCACCCCGGCCACACCGTACGATGCCAAAGGGCTGCTTAAGTCGGCCATCCGCGACGACAACCCGGTGGTCTTCCTCGAACACAAGATGCTCTACTTCACCCGCGGCGACGCGCCCCCCGCCGAAGAGGATTACACAATTCCGCTCGGCGTGGCCGATGTGAAGCGCGAAGGCAGCGATCTCACCATCGCCACCTACAGCTACTGCGTGCTACAGGCGCTGGAAGCCGCCGACGAACTCTCGGAAAAGTACGGCATTGAGGTGGAAGTGGTGGATCTGCGCTCGGTCGAGCCGATGGACACCGACACCATCCTCAAATCCGTCGCCAAGACAGGACGGCTGCTGGCGGTACACGAGTCGTACGCCAACAGCGGCCTCGGCGCCGAAATCGTGGCCCGCGCCTACGAAGAAGCGCCCTACCTGCTCAAAGCGCCGGCGCGCCGCCTGGGCATGGCCCCGGTCTCGATCCCGGTGTCGCGAGTGCTCGAAGAAGAGATCCTGCCCTGGAAGAAGAACATCGTGGCCACCGTCCTGGAAATGATGAGGTAAGAAGATGGCAACCAATGTAAAACTCCCAGACATGGGCGAAGGGATCGCAGACGTCACCATCAACCGCTGGTTGGTGCAAGAAGGCGACAGCATCGAAGAAGGCGCCATGCTGGTGGAAGTGGCGACGGATAAGGTGGACACCGAAGTGCCCTCCCCTGCCGGCGGCACGATCCTCAAGCTGAATTTCGGCCCCGGTGAGCTGGTGTCGGTAGATGCTGTCATCGCCGTCATCGGCGCCGCCGGTGAATCCGCCGATGACGGCGATGACGGCGCTGGCGCCACAACGGAAACAGCCGCCCAACCCGCCGTCGCCACCGGTCCTGCACAAGAAACAAGCGACGAAGATGTGAAAGCCACGCCGGTGGCCCGTCGTGTGGCCGCCGACGAAGGCGTGGATCTCAACGCCGTCAACGGCACCGGCCCCGGCGGGCAGATCCGCAAGAGCGATGTGCTCGACTACGTGGCGCAGAAGAAGGGCGAACCTGCCGCAGCACCGGCCGGTGCTGCACCGGCTGGTGGAGCACCCGGCCTCCCCGGCGACTACGCCGATGTGCCCTCTACAGGTGTCCGCCGCGCTGCCGCCGATTATGACATTGATCTGCGCGCCGTAGCCGCCGGTCGCCCATTGAGCACGCTCACCCGTCACGATGTGCTGCGCTACGCCGCCGAAAAATTGGGCAAAGACTATCTGCCCACGCAAGCGCCCTACCCGGCGCAGGCTGCGCCCGCGCCAAAAGCCGAAGCAGCAAAAGCCGAAGCCAAACCAGCCGCCGCGGCCCAGCCACAGGCAGCGCCCAAACCGGCGGAACAGGCCGCGCCCCGCGCCGCCGCACCCGAACAGCCCAAGGCGGCGCCGGCGGAAGTCAAGCTGGCCGACACCGACGAGTTCGTGCCGCACACACGCATGCGCACGCTGATTGCACGCAACACGTCACAGAGCGCCTTCAGCGCGCCCCACGTCACCACCATGTGGGACGTGAACATGAGCGCCGTGCTCAACCATCGCAAGGCGGTGAAGAACGAGTTTGCCAAAGCAGGCGTCAACCTCACGATTACAGCCTACTTCTTCGAAGCCATCCTGGCCGGCATCCGCGCCGTACCTGCCGCCAACGCAAGCTGGCGCGAGGACGGCATGGTGATCCACAAGCAGGTGCACATCGGCATGGCCGTGGCGCTGCCTGCCGACCAGTACGGTGTAGGCGGCCTGATCGTGCCGGTGATCAAGAACGCTCTGGATCTCAACCTGATGGGCTTCGCCCGCCAGGTCAACGATCTGGCGCAGCGGGCGCGCAACAACAAGCTCAGCGCCGACGAGTTGCAGGGCGGCACCATCACCCTTACCAACTACGGCACCGGCGGCAGCCGCTTCCAGACGCCGATTATCGTGCAGCCGCAGGTGGGCATCCTGGGCGTGGGCGCCATCGAAAAGCGCCCCATCGTCGTCAGCCAGGGTCACCCGCTAGAAGCCAACAGTGGCGACTACCTCACCTTCGCCCCGATGACGACGCTGGGTTTCAGCTACGATCACCGCGTCCTCGACGGCGCCAGCGCCGACGCCTTCTGCGCGGCGGTGAAAGAGACGTTGGAGAATTGGAAGTGATGATTGGGGAGTGGTGATTAGGGATTAGGGACTGGGGACTGGGGACTGGGGATCGGGTTGAGGATGTAAATGGGTGTGGGGATGGCGTCGTGATGGGTTGAGATTGGGGATTGGGTGATTCCAATCGCTTAATCGCCCAATCGCTTAATCGCCGCTCCACTCGCACAACCGAAAGCACATTCAACAACTCAACCCGATCCCCAGTCCCCGATCCCCAGTCCCTGATCCCCAATCCCCAATTTGATCTATCCGCCCTTTTGGGCAAAGATATAGGCAGATTTTCCTCCCGATGACTGCCGGCAGCCGTGCATCTTCCTCGGTGTATGGGCTGGCGCAAACTGAATTCAAAATCTCATTGTCCACCCTACTGGCTGCGCAACGCGAAAGGAGTCTTTGCATGCGAAATCTGCGTACTCGGATCGTTGTTTTCTTCCTGGCGGCAAGTTTGTTGATGGGGCCGTCACTGGCGCCACAACAAGCAGTGGCGCAGTCTTCAGATATCCGCATCACCATCACCGAGAGCTTTATTTCGTACATCCTCACCACGCCAACGGTGACAGATGTGCTGGCCACCCTGCCCACGGTTGTGGAAAACCCGCGCATCGACGTCAAACCCGACAACAAGATCGATCTCTCGATCTTCACCGAGTTGCCGCCGCCCTTCGGCGCCACCGACATCACGCTGACGTTGGGCATTGCCGCTGCAGACGGCACTCTCACCATCAACATTGAAACGTTGACCATCCGCGGCGCAAGCCTGCCGGCCAACAACCCGCTCCTGGCGCCGCAAATCGCGCCCATCCAGCAGCAGATCCAGACGGCTGTCACCGATGGCCTGGCCGGTCTCTCGGATTCGGCGGGGTTGGCTATTTCCGGCTTCAGCACGACGGATACGTTGATTGTGGTGTCGATGGCGTCGGTGGAGTAGAAACGAGTAACGAGTAATGAGTAATGAGTAAGGTCTCGTTGGGGAATTGACTTCGAGATTGGGGCTGATTACTTTTGGAGAGTTGAATAAGCAAAATGCCCGCTGAGCCAAGCTCGCGGGCATTTTTGTAGCTGTATCGCGTTTTCACTTCTTACACACAAACACCCCAAAACGGCGTCACGGCATCGACACGACCTTACTCATTACTTCTTACTCATTACTTCTTACTCATTACTTCTTACTCATTACTTCTTACTCATTACTTCTTACTCATTTTCCCTACGTCTGCCGCTCCAACAACCCATCGGCCAGCCCCATTAACGGCGAGGAAGCGGCCCGCGCGCCCAGGGCGTCGGTGAGGGCGCGGATGCCTTCTTCGTGGTAGGTGCGCAGTTTTTCTTCGGCAAAGGCACGGGCGCCGGCCTTGTCTAGCAGGTCCATCGCCAGATGCAGTTGCTTGCTGCCAATGTTGTAGGACCAGAGCCGTTGTAGGTCTGCGCCTACATCGGGATGGTTGAGGGCATAGAGCGCGGGCATGCTTTTTTTGTGGCGGAGCAGATCGTTGCCGGCGGCTTTGCCCGTCACCGCCGGGTCGCCCCAGATGCCGAGGATGTCGTCGCGGATCTGGAAGGCGAGGCCGATGTTGTGGCCGAAGCGATAAAGGGCATCGCCCACGGCGTCACCTGCGCCGCCCACCAACGCGCCGATGGAAAGCGACGCCGCCAGCAGCGCCGCCGTCTTGCCGCCGATCATCTGGATATACTCGTCCACCGAGACGGAGAGGCGATCCTCGAAGCTGAGATCGAGGTATTGCCCTTCGGTGAGCTTGACACAGGTGCACGAGAAACGATCCAGCGCGGAGACGACGATGGCCGAGTCGACGCCACGTTCGGCCAGCCGGGTCATGGCCTGGAAGGAAAGGGCAAACATGCCGTCACCGGCGTTGATGGCCTGGGGCACGCCCCAGATCTTCCACACCGTGCGGCGATGACGGCGCACTTCGTCGCCGTCTTCAATGTCGTCATGGACGAGCGAGAAGTTGTGCAAGATTTCGATGGAAGCCGCCGCCGGGATCGCCTGTTCGGGATCGCCGCCCACGGCCTGACAGGCCATCAGCACCAACAGTGGACGGATGCGCTTGCCTGCCGAGAAGTTACCCGGCTGAAACGCTTCGTCGAGCCAGCCCATGTGGTAGTTCATCATGCCGTAAAAGGGCTGGTACGGGCTTTGGCGACTGCCCAAGACACTACGCATTTCCGCTTCGAGCGGCGGCAACCAGCGCAGCGCAAACGCATCGAATGCGCGATTATCCAACATACAAGTCTCCTAGCGGTATGAGGACGCCGGGACGGCGCAGCGCTTCCACGTCGGCGACGCCGGCGCAGAACATGGCGATACGCATCTCGGCTTCCAGGATCTCCATCTCTTCGACCACTGCTTCGGTCGATTCCATCACACGTTTGAGGAAGGGCGAGGCCAGCCCTACCAGATCGGCGCCCAGCGCCACGGCTTTGGCAATGTCCTGTCCACTGCGCATGCCGCCGCTGGCAAAGATGGGCAGATTGGGCACGTTCAGTTCGGCGCGCACCTGGCGCACCCAGGCCAGGCTGGTGGCGGTGGGCGTGCCCCAATCGCGGAAGGCCGCCGCCAGACGGCGCAGCCGTTCGTTGGGTGCGCGGTGCATTTCCACCTGGCTCCAGGACGTGCCCCCCGCCCCGGCCACGTCGATGGCGCTGACACCCGCTTCGATCAGCCGGCGCGCCGTGCGTGGGCTGATGCCCCAACCTACCTCTTTGGCGATCACGGGCACAGGCAGGGCGCGGCAGATGGCGCTGATCTTAGGCAAGAGATCGCGCCAGTTGGTGTCGCCTTCGGCCTGCACCACCTCTTGCAACGGGTTCAGGTGCAGGATCAGGGCGTCGGCTTCGAGCATGTCCACGGCGCGGCGGCAGTGTTCGAGGCCGTAGCCATAGTTCAACTGCACCACGCCCAGGTTGGCGAAGATCAACGCATCGGGGGCATATTCTCGCACGCGAAAAGAGGCGGCGGTTTCGGGTTCTTCGAGGGCCGAACGCTGGCTGCCCAGCCCCATCGCCAACCCACACGCCTGGGTGGCCTCGGCGAGGCGGCGGTTGATCATCCCCGCGCGCTCGGTGCCGCCGGTCATAGAACTGACCAGGATCGGGGCGGAAAGCTTTTTGCCGAAGACGGTGATGGAGGTATCCACCTCGGCGAGGTCAATTTCGGGCAGCGCTTCGTGGACAAAATGAAAGCGTTCAAAGCCGGTAGTCAACTGGAGGAAGTCAACGTCTTCTTCCAGATTGATGCGAATGTGATCTGCTTTGCGGCTGCTGTGGGAATGCAAAATCGGCTCCGTTCCGCAGAAGCGAGCCAGGCCGACGCCCAGTGCTCGCGATCTTGCCGAAATGCGCGACTAAAAGCGCTCCGGCGTGTTTTGATGATTGTGTGTAACGTACCCATTCTAATCGGCGCACAGGGAAATTCAAAGTGTCGCGCCATCCAGAGTCGTTAAAAGTTAGGTGACCTTTTCTACACGTCACTTTTGACAGCTTGCAGGGCAATCGCTACAATGGGTCAGGTTTGCGTAGAGCCATCGCAGCCCAAGTTCAATTCAACATAAGATTTTGCAAACAAACTGATCTTGAATCAACCCACACTGTTCAGCTTAACTGTGGAATCGGCAGACAAGATCAGGCATCTATAAAGAATCAGTTTTCGCCGGTTGCGGCAATCAACCCAAATCACTACCAAAGACTACCGACAAACGACAACCCATTTTGGCAAAGGGGAAAGTACCATGGCAGACAACACTTTTGAACGCGTGCGCAAGATTATCGTCGACCAACTCGATGTTGATCCTGAAGATGTGACGATGGAAGCCAGCTTCAAGGACGATCTCGATGCAGACAGCCTGGATCTGGTGGAATTGATCATGGCCTTCGAGGAAGAATTCGGCGGCGAGATCAGCGACGAAAAGGCGCAAGAAATCCAGACCGTTGGCGACGTGGTCAATTTCCTCGACGCCTAAGCAGCGCCCACAATGGACAAACGAAAGCGGATCGACGTGCGCGTCGATCCGCTTTTTCGTTCGCAGAGACGAAGGACGGAAGACGGAGGACGGAGGACGGATGACGAACGTCAAGCCGATCTCGCGAGGGCACTGGCTCAACGTTCGTCTGCCGTCCTTCGTCTTCCGTCCTCTTCCAACAAGGAGCAGACCATGTCGCTCACCCTCTTCATCAACGCCGGCGGGCAGAGCCGGCGCATGGGCCGCCCCAAGGCGCTGTTGCCCACGCCCCAGGGGACGCCGCTGATCCGGCATGTGGTGGATCGGCTGCGTCCGCTGGCGGCGAGTGTGCTGGTGGTGGCCAATGATCCCGCCATCTGCGCCGCGGCGACGGATGCGTCCACGCGCTGTGTGGGCGACGCCTACCCCGACAGTGGGCCGCTGGGCGGGCTGGCCACGGCGCTGGCACAGGTGGAAGGCTGGCTGATCTGCGTGGGTTGCGATATGCCTCTGCTCAACCCTGATCTCTTTGCCTGGCTGCGCCAATGGACAGACGAAGTCGACGCCCACGGCGCTCCCCGCTGGGACGCCGTCGTCCCCCAAACGCAAGGACGCCCGCAACCGCTGCACGCCCTTTACCATCGGCGCTGCCTGCCCGCCATCCTGGCGCACTTAGAAAGCGGTCACCGCCGCATGGACAGCTTCTTCGCCGATGTGCGTCTCCTTCGCGTCGACGAAGCCGACATCCGCCGCATCGACCCGGATCTCGATTCCTTTACCAACGCCAATTCGGAGGAGGAGTGGCAGAAGATCTTGCCGCGGATTGGGTGATTTTCGTGGTGCGTGGTGCGCATCACTTCCTCCGCATCCACAGCGCCAGCCCCACCATCGCCGTGAGCAGCGCGCCGCCGAGGATGGGGTTCATGGTGACGAAGACCAGCGCCGTGAGGTTGAAGACGTAGCCAACTGCGCCAAGCAGGCAGTTGACGCCGTTGACGAGGAAGGCCCAACGAAGCAGCGTCTCCAGCCGCCCACTGCCGAAGACAGGCGCCACGAAGAGCGACGAAAGCCCCAGGAAAATAGTCCACCCCATCATGTTGAGCGCGGCAAAGGCCGAATAGGGATTCCCCTGGATCACCTGCTCCAGCCCGGTCACCGTCCCCTGGGCCAGGTTGAGGCGCACGGCGCTGATCTGCACGAAGTAAAAGCCGCCGAACAGGGTCACCGCGGCCAGGGCGAAGAGCAGGCTGATCCGCGCCAGGATCCGGCGATTCGGCGCGCTGTGTTCTTCTACCACGGCCAGCGTCACCACCCAACAGAGGCCGAAGACGATCATGGTGAAGCGCCCCAGTTCGGGCCAAAAGCTGTGATATTGCTGCACATAGGCCAGGTAGGCGTCGAAATCCGTCCACAGGAAGAGCGGTCCTGTGGCGAGGATGGCGGCAAAGCAGACGATATAGACGACGAAGGTGAGCACGCCCAGCAGCGCCGCCCCGAAGCCGAGGCGAGTGGAGAGGGATTGCATATGGTGTCCTTTCAGGAGTAGTGAGGGTTTGTCTACACAGATTGAGGGGATTGGGGCAGATCTTGCCTCTGCCCCAGTCACCAATCCCCAATCACTAATCTAGAAAACGACTGGCGATCTCTTTGCTCGGCAACATGCAGCTTTCCTGGCGACCGAACCAGCGGTAGCGATTGCGCGCGATGAAGTTGTAGACGGCGTCGCGGATCGGCGTTGGCACTATGATAAAGATGTAAAGGAGCGCCCACAAGCCGCCCAGTCCTCTGGCGACGCGCAGTCCGGCCGTCGAGCGGGTGTAGGCTTTGCCGTCCTCCACAAGGACGACTGTCTCGATCTGCTGTGTGGGCAGGTTGTGTGCGCGCAGCAACGCCTCACCCACCGCCGATTGCAGCGAGGCAAAGGCGTATTTGCCCTTCGGGTCCTGCGCGATGATGAATTTCACCGCGCCGTTGCACAGGTTGCACACCCCGTCGAACAAGAGGATAGGCCGGTCCTGAGACACAGACATTTGCACTCCTAAGGTTTTTCGCAGAAATTGATCCACGAAGAGACACGAAGGCAGAGAAAGGAGCAGAAAGCGATCCACAGATTACACAGATTTAAAGGATTTCCAGCAGGATGTGGAGCAATTTTCGTCTTTCGTGTTCTGCTTTGTCACCTGAAGATCATAGCGGCTGCGTCGAAGATCTGTCAATCACTCTGGCAAATCCGCCAAGATCCGCTCAATCCGCCCGATCCGCGTTCTATTCTCCGCGTTCTATTCTCCAGATCGAAATCCCCCTCACCGCCCCCAGGAAAATCTATGGTATAATCCCACCCGGCGCGCGGACCATCTCTGGCTTCTGCCTTCGTGTGCCGCTGTGTACCTATGTGGATCAAAAATTCTCTGGACAATCATGCCGAAAGCGCAACGCAACCAACACCGACGCAATCCATCGCCCACCACGCCTGCCCAGCAGTCGCCGCTTGTCCGCGAGGAAGGGACCATTGTTAAGAACTGGGGTGGCAAGATCCCGGTGGCGCTCTCCTTCCCCAACAGCTACTACGTGGGCATGAGCAGCCTGGCCTTCCAACTGCTCTACAGCCGCTTCAACGCCGAAGAGGACGTGGTCTGTGAGCGCGTTTTTTGGGAGAAGGGCGGCGCGGCCGCGGGCCATCCGCTGCTTTCGCTGGAAAATCAGCGCCCCGCCGACGAGTTCGACGTGTGGGCCTTTACGATTTCGTGGGAGATGGACTATTTCAACGTGGTGGAGATGCTGCGCCAGGCCAATGTGCCACCGCTGGCGCAAGATCGCCACAGCTCTACGCGCTGGGACGGCACCGAGTGGCCGCTCTTGATTGCGGGCGGCCCCGGCATCACCATGAACCCGGAGCCGATGGCGCCCTTTTTCGACGTGATCCTCATCGGCGAGGCCGAGGACGCGTTGCCCCAATTCATCGAACTCTGCCGCCAGGGTCTTGACGAGGATCGCACTGCGCTGCTCGCTGCATTGGACAAAGTGCCCGGCTTTTACGTACCCACGTTGCGCCCGTCCAACCGTAATCACGTCGACTTTCGCCCGGTGGAACGGCTGTGGGTGCGCGAACTTTACAACCATCCCACCCACTCCACACTCTACACGCCCGACACCGAATTTGGCGACATGCACCTGATGGAGATCGCCCGCGGCTGTGGACGCGGCTGCCGCTTCTGCCTGGCCGGCTACGTCTACCGTCCGCCGCGCGAGCAGCCGTTGGACAAGTTACTGTCTTGGGCCGAGGACGCCATCGCCCGCGGACACAAACGCATTGGTCTCGTCAGCGCCGCCGTCAGCGACCACACGCAGATCGACGAACTGGCCACGCAGCTTCACCGCATGGGCGCCAGCATCAGCGCCAGTTCCATGCGCATGGACCCAATCTCGGTGCCGTTGATCAAGGCCATGGCCGAAGGCGGCACACAGACGCTCACCGTCGCCCCCGAAGCGGGCAGCCAGCGCCTGCGCAATGTGATCAACAAGACGCAGACCGAAGATCAGATGATGCACGCCATCAGCCTGGCCGCGGAACTGAACATGCCGCAGTTGAAGCTCTACTTTATGGTCGGCCACCCCACCGAAACCGACGACGACATTCAGGCCATCGTCGATTTCACACTGGAGGCCAAAAAACGCTTCAACCGGCGCATTGCCATCAACGCCACGCCCTTCGTGCCCAAGGCGCACACCCCCTTCCAGTGGGAAGGCATGGCCGATTCGCGCACCATCAAGGATCGTCAACGCGCCATCAACAAAGCGCTGGCCAAGCACGGTGTGGCCGTGCGCGCCGATTCGCCTGATTGGGCCGAAGTGCAGGCCGTCCTCAGCCGAGGGGATCGAGAACTGGCGAAGGTGTTCCTGGCCATCCCGTCGGGTGACCTTAACGTGCGCACCTTCTTCCAGACCATGGAAGATCTGGGCCTCGATCCCGATCACTACATCGGCAAATGGGACGTGGGCGATCCGCTGCCGTGGGACATTGTGCAGAGCGGCGTCAGCGAAAACTACTTCCACTACGAGCTGCGCCTGGCCGCCCAGGACAAAACCGGCCTGAGCTGCCCGCCCGACAGCGCCGGCTGCCTCTCGTGCCAGGCGTGTGACCCCGGCTGGGCTTTCCGCTACGGCGACAACGCCAGCCGTCCTGTGCCCGCGGCCAAGGGCGGCCCCTGGCGCGCCCAAGATTGGCAACCGTGGACCAAACTCAAAGCCGAGCAGCACAAAACGGAGTTTGGGAACGTGTCCATCGCGCCGATTGTGTTGGAGTCCTAATGGAGTTCATTTGGCAACATGAGCGAAAGCAAACCTTTTGATTGGGATAAAGTTCGAGCACTGATATTGCAGTCTAGCAGAGAGATGATGATTCATTCTCGATATCGAGATGAGCAGCATACTATTAACGCGGCCATATCTGGTTTGGAAGGATACCGCGGCACTATTGAAGACCTTATCTGCCGCGGAGAGGAAGAAGAGGTTCGCTCTCTACGTGAACTGCACCCGGAAGACAAGTATCCAGACTTCTGGATGTACTTCTACCCTGTTCATTGGCAAGAGTTATTCGCAACCCAGTTTCGCTACTCCTTTCTGGTCTGGAGCATGGGAGTCGTTGAGTTCAACCTTGATAAGATCTGCGAGGACGCTTGCCTCATAGTTGGTCAACCCAATCGGTGGACAGAATACAAGAACGAAAAAAGGCAACGTCGGCAAACGACTATCCAGAGATATCAGAAATTTTTAGCATCACCACCTTTATGTTTTGAACTACCGAACAAACAGCACTGGGATTGGCTTAAGAATGTCTACGAGCTGAGGAACATCTTGGCGCATAACGCAGCGGTACTTACAGGCGCAAAAAATCAAAACAAGTTAGAGAACATAATCCAGCAGTTGGATGGTGTCGAAGACAGATACTTCGCTGTCGAAATTAGTAGTGACTTCTGTGTAAGCGTTGTTGAAACTGTAAAAACCATATTTGACGATCTGTGTAGCGAACAAGCAAGGTTATGCCAGAGATTTCCGGAGGATCTTGATCTGGCACAAGAGTTACCAACTGCATTAACAACAGAAGATTTCACCCAAATGACGGCAGACGAAATCCGTTCCGCCGGACTTGAAGCGCTAGAACGCGAACTTGGCCGCGTCGGCATGATCCGTTTCTTGCAACTTTTTGAAATCGGTTCCGGTGACTACACCGTCGACCGCCACAAGTGGCAAGACAGCATGACGGTTGAGCAGATCGTAGCGATCATCAAAAAACAGGAACAGAACTGATCCCCCCGATGCACCGAATCCAGCACGACAACGGCGTTGTCTCGTACACATTTGAATCGTTGACCGATCTGCCGGTGCGGGCGCATGTGAGTACACGCCACGGCGGCGTTTCCCCAGCACCGTGGGCAAGCCTCAATTTCAGCATCACCCGCGGCGACGAACCGGAGCGCGTGCAAGAAAACTTCACCCGCTTCTGCGCCGCCCTCGGCGTGGACCCGGCGGCGCGGGTGCGCACGCGGCAGGTCCACGGCACCGCCGTTGCCAAGGTGGATTGGGACAACAGCGGCGAACAGTTCAACGCCACCGACGGCCTGATCACCGACGCCGTGGGGCTGCCGCTGCTGCTCTTCTTCGCCGATTGTGTGCCCGTGCTGCTCTACGATCCGGTGGTCCACACGCTGGGGGTTTGCCATGCGGGCTGGCGCGGCACCGTCAACGGCATGGCGGCAACCCTGCTGTGGGCCATGCAAGCCGCCTACGGCACCCACCCCGCCCACGTGCGCGCCGCCATCGGCCCCAGCATCGGCCCCGCCAGCTACGAAGTGGGCGAAGAAGTCTACAACATGGCCCAGGCCAAACTGCACCGCCCCGACCGCTTCTTCCGCTACCCCAACGGCGAAGACGCCAACCCCTACTTCGACCTCTGGCAGGCCAACGCCGCCCAACTGCACGAAGCCGGCGTCCCCGAAGACCAGATCGAGATCGGCAGCGTAGACACTGCGCAGAACACGCAAGACTTCTACAGTCACCGCGCCGAACGAGGACAGTGTGGGTTGTTTGGCGTGATGGCGTGGCTTACCGAACGGTAGACGACTGACGACAGACAACCGACGACAGACAACCGACGACAGACAACCGACGACAGACGACCGACGACAGACAACCGACGACAGACAACCGACGACAGACAACCGACGACAGACAACCGACGACAGACAACCGACGACGGACGACGACAACGCACTCGACCTTCTGGGTTACGCATCACGCATTACGCATTACACTCTCCAGGAACCACCCCGCATCCCCAATCGTTTCCTATAACTGACCAATCAATCAAAAGGAGAATCCCGTGAACACCACCCGATGGATAGCCCCCATCTGTCTGCTGTTGGTGCTGATGCTGGCCGCTTGCGGCGGAAATGAAGAGCCAACACCCGAACCCACGGCGACGGCTACCGAAGCTGCCGCGCCCACAGAGACGCCGATCCCTACCGAGCCGCCGGCGGCGACGGCAACACCCGTGCCCACAGAGAGACCAGCGCCTACGGCTGAACCCGCCGCCGCAAGCGTCTTACCCACTGCCGAAGCGCGAGCGGTTGCAGTGTCGCCGCTGCCTACGCCGGCGGAACCGCTGGCCGAAAACCCCTGCGCCCAGGCACTCACCGGCCAGGACGCCCAACTCGCCACCCAATATCCAGCGCTGGGCTGTCCTGTGGCGGCGCCGGAACTGACGCAGATGGCGCGCCAGCCCTTCCAACGTGGCCAGATGATCTGGCGACAGGACACCCAGACCGTCTACGTCCTCTACGAAAACGGCGTCTGGGCATCCTTCCCCGACACCTTCGTTGAAGGCGAAGTGGAAAGTGATCCGGCCCTCGTCGCCCCCGCCGGCGCCTTCCAGCCCATTCGCGGCTTCGGCAAAATCTGGCGCGAGCAGCTTGGCGGTGCTGGCGCGGCGCTTGGCTGGGCCAGCCTGCCCGAAAGCGGACTCAGCGGCACCACCCAACCCTGGGATCAGGGCGAACTCGTCAGCTTCGGGCTGGCGGAACGATTCCTCTTGTTTGAGAATGGAAATTGGGTGCGGGTGGAGTAGAAGGAGATGATGAGATGATGGGATGATGAGATGATGGGATGATGAGTGATTGCACATCATCCCATCATCTCATCATCCCATCATCTCATCATCCCACAATCTCCACCCCGCGCACTCGCTATGGTAAAATGACGGTTCGAACCCAGTTTTTCTGAGGACCGTCACCACATGCTGCAAGAAGCGCCCTCGCCTTTCGAAGAGTTGTTGTCGCGCCTGGATCTGAATCAGATCCCGTCGTTGCAACGTATACTTGCCTCGATGGACCCCATCGCCTGGACGCTTGTCCTGTTGTTGGTGGGGGCGGTGGCGTTGGGGATTGTCTTTACCATCAACACGCGCCACACGTTTTTGAAGACCGACGAGGTGGAGGCTACGCCCGAAGTGCTGCTGGCCCGCCTGAAACAGGACCCCATGTCGCTGACGCCGGTGTCGATTATCAACCGGCTGGGATCAGAGGCGACGCTGGAGTTGCTGCGCTACGGCGATCAGATCACAGCCAAGGAATGGCGCTTCAAGTGGAGCAGCGTGCGCGAAGAATTGCTGCACCTGCTTTCGCAACAGAACGCCTTCGGGCCGATCCACGCCCTGGCGCGCTACTACGAAAGCGACAACGAAGGCGAACCCGACAGCCTGCGCGTGCGCCGCACTGTCCTAATTCACAAGCTGGGGCAGCGCCGCTACCTCGATCCTGCGCCCGACGGCACACCCGCCCAACTGCGCCTGCGCCGTCACCCGGCCGAGCAGATTGGCAACCTGGGCTTCTACGGCCCCACCATCTGGCTCGACGGGCGCGAGGCCGAGCTTTCCACCGAAGGCCCCGTGATCGAGATGAGCGAGGTCCACTTCCGCACAGTGGACGAAGCAGGCGTACACCTGCGCATTCAGCGCACGCCGACGGTCGGCGGCGGTTTCTATCTCCATCTGCTCAAACGCCGCAAAATGTGGATCGTAGCAGACGAAAACATCGAGTGGACGCTATAGACTGAAACGATGATGCCCTTTTCTTTCCTTGAGTTGCTCACATTTGCCGACGGGCTTGTCTCTTCGGTGGTGGTGATCCTGGCCTTTTCGCTGCTGGCCTATACGCTCACCTACAACGTGCGCCATCCTGTGGCGCGACGTTTTGCCGTGCTGCTGGGGCTGGTGATGCTCACCTATGCCTCCGAAGTGTCGCTGAACCGGGTGATTGCAGCCGATTCCGCCGAACGCTGGCTGCGTTTTCAATGGTTGGGGATTGCGCTGCTGCCCTGGGCTTACTACGCCTTTTCCAATGCCGTACTCCAAACCACCAACTACCACTCGCGCCGCCGCCAGCAGGCAGCGATTGTTCTGGGTCTGCTCTCCACCGCGGCAGCCGTTGTGGCCCTGACCACAGACTGGCTGGTGGGATCGGTGATCTACCTGCCACCCATCAGCTACCTGGAGGCCGGGCCGCTCTTCTGGCCCTTCGCCGGGCTGTTGACCGTCGCCGCCGCGCTTTCGCTGCACAACATTTGGAAGGCGCGCAGCCGCTGCCTCACCGAACACAGCCGCCGCCGCATGACCTACCTGCTGATGGGCTTCATTGCGCCGGGGATCGGCACCTTCCCCTACCTGATTGCCGTCGGGCAACAGACTGTCGGCCAAGACTTTGCCGTGCCCATCTACGTCCTTTCGATTCTGGGCAACGGCGCGGTGGCGGCGCTGCTGGTGTTGATGGCCTACACGGTGGCCTTCTTCGGCGTCTACACCCCGGATCGTGTGGTGCGCTATCGCCTCATCCGCTTCTTTACACGTGGACCGGTGGTGGCGATTGTGGTGATCCTGGCGATTCAGACGATCCCCACGGTGGAGCGTATTTTGGGGTTACCGCGTGACCTGGTACTCTTCAGCGTCATCACCGGCGTGATTGTGCTGAGCCAGTTGATCTTGAGTGTCACCAAAACGCTGGTGGATCGCCTGATCTACCGCGAAGATCGCGAGGAAATCGCCTGGCTACGCGAACTTGACCGGCGGCTGCTCACCACCAGCGATCTGCGCCAATTCCTGGAAAACCACCTTACCAGCATTTGCGAGCTGCTGCGCGTGCCTGCGGCCTTCGCCGCCGCCACCGTCGGCCCCGATCTGATCCTCGAAGCGGTGGTCGGTCCTGGCGACACACGCAGCCGCATCACCGCCGTACAGGATTGGAGCGATGCCCTCAACTCGGCGCTGCGCAATGGCTCGTCCAACGGTGCGCCCCACGACGAGATCATCAACGCCGACGGTTCGCCGTCGCGCATCCAATACTATGCGCCGGTCAGCCACAAAGGCTTTTGGCTGTGGCCCCTGGTCGAGGTGACCGAAGAGGGCAAAGAGGTAGTGCAGGGCATCCTGGCGGTGCAGGCGCGCACGCAAGCGCCGCTGCTCACCCAGGACGAACAGAGCGTGCTGCACCAGATGATCGACCGCATCGGCGTGGCGCTTATCGACCGCAAGCTGCAAAAACAGGTCTTTGTGGCGCTGCGCAGCATCATCCCTGGCATCGACCGCATCCAGTTGATCCGCGGTGTGGTGCCCTACTCGTCCGACGAAGAACAGTACAGCGCCGCCGAACTGCTGGAACCCAGCCCAATCCACAATCCTGAGTTTGAAAGCTGGGTCAAAGACGCGCTGAGCCACTACTGGGGCGGCCCTAAGCTGACCCGCAGCCCGCTGATCGAACTGCGTGTGGTGGGCCGCGCCATCGAAGACGCCGACAGCGATCCCACCAAAGCACTGCGCCTGGTGTTGGGCCGCGCCATCGAACGGCTACGCCCCGACGGCAAGCAGGATCTGAGCACGCCGGAGTGGCTGCTCTACAACATCCTCGAAATGCGCTTCATTCAAGGGCGCAAGGTGCGCGAGATTGCCGAGCGGCTGGCGATTAGCGAAAGCGATCTCTACCGCAAACAGCGGGTGGCGATTGGCCAGGTGGCGCGTGTCCTCAGCGAAATGGAACAGAGCGACCGCGACGAACTCTTTGTCCCCGAAGCCAATGGCGACGGCGGCGCCCGTCCTGTAGAACGGGCCGAGCCGCGCCGGCTTAGTTAGGCTGGAAAGCAACGGATGACCAAACGGCAGAAACGCAGCAAATCGCAGAACAGCCCCGTCAACATCCAGGATCTCGTGGATGGCTGGCACGAGATGCGCGAGCACCTGAGCACGCCGATGATCGGGCTGTTCATCTTCCTCGTGGGCGGCTATCTCAGCCTCACGCTGCTGGTAGGCGGCGAACTCTCGTGGATCGGCAGCCTAATGGGGTGGACGGCGGGCATCGTAGCCGTGGCTGTGCTGGCGCTGGGCCTGATTCTGATGATGGGCGAACGCGCCGGTTATTGGAATCCTCAGGCTGTGGTGGGAATGGAGCTGTTGATCCTGGGGCTGCAAAGCGGCACCTTCATCCTCGACCATGCCGAAGCCAACTGGAACCGCGGCAGCGCCGGCGACGCCGGCTGGCTGGGGTGGGCCATCGGCAATCTGCTCGTCGACAGCCTGGGGCGCTGGCCGGCCGGCCTCACCGTCCTCGTGATGTTGGGCGCGGCGCTTTATCTGCTCTTGCGCCACACGCCGCTGATCTACCTGACGCCCTACTTCCAGCTTTTCAGCTTCCGCCCGGTCGCCCGTGCGCGCCGGGCCGCCGCCACAAAGCAGCCCGAACCCCAAGACGCGCCTATCGCCGTCAACGGGCGCCGCCGCATTCCCCCGCCTCCGCCGCCGGATCTCTTCTCACTGCCGCCTGAGGATCCCGTGCCCGCCGCTCCTGTGATCGTAGCGCCGCCGAAGAAGGAAAGTGCGCCCAAGCCGGCTGCCGCCCCCAAAACCACAGCCGATCCCAAGGCCAAGGACGACGATGCCAAACCGGCGCGCAACAAGGTGACGCCGGCGCCGTCGACACAGTTAAAAACTGTCCGCGCCAGCGATGCCCTGCCGCCCGTCGACCTGCTGGAAAATGACGCCGGCCAATATGGCAGCCGCGACACCCAGCGCACCGAAGCGCTCATCGAGCAGACGCTGGCCGATTTCAACATCCCCGTGCGGGTGGTCAACGTGGAAAGCGGCCCCACCGTCACCCAATACGGCGTGGAACCACTCTACACCGAGCGCGCCGGCCAGCGGCGCAAGGTACGCGTCAGCCGCATCGTCAATTTGGCCGACGACCTGGCGTTGGCGCTGGCGGCGCCGTCGGTGCGCATTGAAGCGCCGGTGCCGGGTCACCCCTACGTGGGTATTGAAGTGCCTAACACCGACAAAGCCATCGTCAGCATCCGTGGCGTCCTCAGCAGCCCAGAGATGGGCAAGCGGGGCGGCGCACTTCCTGTTGCCCTGGGGCGCGACACCGCCGGCGCGCCGGTGGTCACCGATCTGGCCAAAGCGCCGCACATGCTCATCGCCGGCGCCACCGGATCGGGTAAGTCGGTCTGCGTCAACGCCGTCATCGTCAGCCTGCTCATGCACCACGGGCCGGAAAGTCTGCGTTTTATCATGGTTGATCCCAAAATGGTGGAATTGCCCGGCTACAACGGCATTCCTCACCTCATCGGCAAGGTGATCACCGAAGTGGATCAGGTGGTGGGTGCGCTCACTTGGCTGCTCTTACAGATGGACGACCGCTATCAGCGCTTCCGCGAGGCCAAGGTGCGCAACATTGCCGACTTCAACCAGAAAGCGGCCAAAGACAAAAGCCTCGAAGCGCTGCCCTACATCGTGTTGATTGTGGACGAGTTGGCCGATCTCATGATGACTGCGCCAGAAGATGTGGAACGTCAACTGGTGCGGCTGGCGCAGATGGCGCGCGCCACCGGCATCCACATGATCCTGGCCACACAGCGCCCATCCACCGACGTGGTGACGGGGTTGATCAAGGCCAACTTCCCTACGCGTATCGCCTTCGCCGTGAGCAGCCAGATCGACAGCCGGGTGATCCTCGACAGCAACGGCGCCGACAAATTGTTGGGGCAGGGCGATATGCTCTTTTTGCACCCCAGCATGCCCAAACTCGCCCGTGTGCAGGGCTGTTGGGTGTCGGACAAGGAGATTGAGCGCGTGGTCAAGTTCTGGCAGGAGCAGAATCGCCAGGAGAACCCCAACGGCCCCATCGCCAAAGTGGCGCCCTGGGTCGGCCTCCTCGATCAGATGGACGACGAAGAAGAGCTGCTGCAAGAGGTGATCGACCTGATCCGCGACATGGAGAGCTGCACCACCAGCTATGTCCAGCGTAAATTGCGCATCGGCTACCCCAAGGCCGCCCGCATGATGGAACAACTCGAAGCCAAAGGCATGGTCGGTCCTGATTTAGGCGGCGGGCAGGGGCGGCAGGTGAAGATTAAGAAGGAAGATAAGGCCGAGGACGATGAAGATGCTGGTGAACTTTGACAAGCGCCCTGCGAAAGAGTATGATATTGATTGCTCTGTTTGGGGTCATAGCTCAGTTGGTTAGAGCGCCTCGCTTACACCGAGGAGGTCGGGGGTTCGAGTCCCTCTGACCCCACCACAACATTACACCGCTTTCAGCCGTGTGTAGGAAGGGCCGATCTCTGCCGGCCTTCCTTCTATAAAAGCCCCCGATTAGAAGTCGGGGGTTTTTCTATTGCTTTCAGTTTCGGTCCTCTCAAGAGGGCGACCACAGCGAGAAAGCAGAGGTCGTAGAGGATTGGATTACATGACCGACATCGAGTAGCCGGCCAGCGCTTTCGAAACCTTTTCCCGCAGGCAGGAACGGGTAAAGGGCTTGACCACATAGCCGGAGGCGCCGTTCCCCGCTGCTTTTGTAACACCCTCGACAGTTGACATTGCCGTGCACATGATAACTGGCAGCGCCGGATAGCTTTGCTTCAGTTCCCTGAGCACATCGAAACCATCAGAGTCTGGCATATTGACATCAAGCACAATCCCGGCAACATGCTTCAGGTACTCTTGTATATGGAGCTTATACAGAATATCAAGCGCCTCACCACCGCTGGCAGCCTCCAGGCAATGAAATTCTGCTGTAAGGCTCATCACCATGAGCTTTCTTACAAAAGGCTCATCATCAACTATAAGCAAATAAGGCTTCAATTGAATCTCCCTTAACCTACTGTTTTGTGGCCCATATTTCCTTTCGAACCCACCCAGGCAGTACTTCTTTATGAATACACTATTTATATCGTATGTCTTTCAAGCGGTATAGACACCAATCGTTACATCAAGCTGACAAATCATTTTCTGCCAGTAATGGCAATATTCTTTTTCCCACGCTGGTGTATTGCCGACGCCGATTATGCAAAGGAATCCCGGAGGTCTCACCGATCTATGGCGGATTTCGTTTGCCCCCAAATGCCGTAAGCTGTACATGAACCACCTACACTATGTCGGTGGTTTTTGAGACGCGCAGAGATTCAGCGCAGCCTGTTTGTAGAGGCATAGCTGTACAAACAGGCTAGGGGGAAATGCATGAAAAGTGGTGGACCGATGATAAAATCCTGGCGGGTGTTGGTGTTGCTCATCATGTGCGTTGCTCTGTTGACCGCCATCGTCAGCGGTGTGTTGGCCGCAGAGATGCCGCCGCCCTTCCTCATTAGTTGGGGGAGCCTGGGCAACACACCTGGTCAGTTTGCTTACCCCTACGACATAGCAGTGGACGCAGACGGGAATGTCTACGTTGTCTCGTGGAATCAGGTGCAGAAGTTTACGCTTGGCGGTGATTTCCTGGCGCGCTGGGGCGGCGTGGGCAGCACAGATGGGCTTTTTCAACGTCCTTCTGCCGTGGCGATTGACAGCCAGGGCAATGTCTACGTAGCCGACACCGGCAATCACCGCATCCAGAAGTTTGATAGCCACGGTGTGTTCCTGCGCAAGTGGGGCAATGAAGGTAGCAAGGACGGGCAGTTCAACAACCCGTCGGGCATTGCAGTGGACGGCAATGATCACATTTATGTCGTCGATCAGGGCAACAACCGCATTCAGAAATTTAATGGCGACGGCGGCTTTTTGCTGAAGTGGGGCGAAGGCGAGTATGGCGTCGACGGCAAATTCTGGCAGCCACAGCGCATTGCCGTAGACAGTAGCGGACACATCTACGTCACCGACCGCGACCGCATTGAGAAGTTCGACGGCGTGGGCAACTTCGTGGCGGCATGGGGCAGCCTGGGCAGCGGCGAAGGAGAGTTCAGTGTTCCCTGGGCGATTGCCGTTGACGCCGCCGGCCATGTCTATGTCACCGATTGGGGTGTTGCAGCGCAGAGTGGGCAGCAACGGGTGCTCAAGTTCGGCAGCGATGGCGCCTTCCTCACCCAGTGGGGTGTGCGCGGCGACGATGCAGGGGAATTCGACTCGGCGTTCGGGGTTATGGTCCATCCCAGCGGCAATGTCTACGTGGCCGATACCGGCAACCACCGCATTCAAGTCTTCGGGGATCAGCCGCTGCCGACGCCGACGCCAAACGGAGAGAGCAACCTCTACCTGCCGAATATAGAAAAGTAGGGGTTTGGGTATTGAATCATCAACCGGGAGATAACGATGCGGGTTGAACTGTTCTGCGTGTGCGACGCCGCCACCACTCATGCCGGCAAATTGAATGTGCTGGGCACCTTCGACACCATCTTCGCCCGCGAAATGCCGGTGGTTCACCCCACTTGTGCCATCGCCCTGCGCCTGCGCTGGGAACGCATCGAGTCCAACGCCAATCATCGCATCGCCATCCAATTTGTCGACGAGGACGGTCACGACGTCATCCCGCGCTGGGAAGGCAACATCGCCGTCCACGGGCTACAAGAGCGCTCGTCGACGGCCACCGATCTCACGCTGAACTTACAGCGTATCCAGTTCAACAGCTATGGCCAATACGCCATTGATTTGGCCGTCAACGGCCGGCTTGAAGCGTCACTACCGCTCTATGTCCTCCCCATGCGCCAGGAAACGCCATCGCTCGATGCACCACCGGCAGCGAATGGACAATAAGCGCCCAACGCCGGCATAGGGCCCGAGTCGGACTTGCGCCGCACTAATGTTGAGCAAGCGCACATTGCCGCCTCTGGCAACATGGTATTCTAGGCGATAGGATTTACACGCCATCGGCCCAGCACCCAAACACACGCCAACACTATGGTCGGAAACCACAATTCAGCGCCAAGCACCCGCACGCAAGACAGCCTGCGCAGCCTGCCTTCTGTCGACGCGCTGTTGCGCCAGGATGGGGTGCGCGTGCTGATCGAGCGTGAGGGCGTGCAGGTGGTCACCGATGCCGTGCGGCAGACATTGGACGAGGTACGCAGCCAGATCCGACAGGGTGACGTGGAGGCGGTTCCTGGCGATTGGGCGGCGCACATCGACGAACGCTTGCACGCCCACAACCGCCCGTCGCTGCGCTCGGTGATCAATGCCACCGGCGTGATCATTCACACCAATTTGGGGCGTGCGCCGCTTAGCGCCGCCGCCCGCCAGGCCATCGCAGAATTGGGCGATGGGTACACAAACCTGGAGTACGACTTGGACGAAGGTCGTCGCGGCAGCCGCTATGACCATGCGCGCACGCTGCTGCGCCAACTCACTGGCGCCGAGGACGCGCTGCTGGTCAACAACAATGCAGCCGCGGTCTATTTTGTCCTGGCGGCGCTGTGCCAGGGGAAGGCGGTGGTGATCAGCCGGGGCCAACTGGTGGAGATCGGCGGCGGTTTCCGCATTCCCGATGTGCTGCGCCAGAGTGGGGCACGGCTGGTGGAAGTAGGCACCACCAACCGCACCCATCCTCGCGATTTTGCCGACGCCATCGACGGCGAGACGGCTGCGCTGATGCGCGTCCACGCCAGCAATTTCAAGCAGATGGGCTTTGTCGCCCAGCCGGCGCTGGCGGAACTGGTGGGCATTGCAGCGCAACATCCCATGCGTCCACTTGTGATCGACGATCTGGGCAGCGGCACCTTGCTCGACACGGCGGCCTATGGGCTTTCGCCGGAGCCGACGGTGCAGGAAAGTGTAGCGGCGGGTGCAGACCTTGTCACTTTCAGCGGGGACAAACTGCTGGGCGGGCCACAGGCGGGGATCATTGTGGGCAAACGCCGTTCGCTGGAGATCCTGCGCAAGCACCCCATGGCGCGTGCCCTGCGCGTGGACAAGATGACGCTGGCTGCGCTGGATGCTACGTTACGATCCTATGTGCGTGGCCGCGCCGCCGACGAGATCCCCGTGTGGCGCATGATTGCCACACCGTTGGATGCCCTGCACCGCCGCGCCGAAGATTGGCGACAACAGCTTGCCGCGGTGGGGCTGTCCGCCGCAGTGGTGAGCGGCGAAAGCACGGTGGGGGGCGGCAGCCTGCCCGGGGAGACGCTGCCCACCTGGCTGCTGGCGCTCGATCTGCCGCGACCGGACGCCGCCGCCGCCTTCCTCCGCCGCGCCAGGACGCCTGTGATTGTGCGCATTCAACAGGATCGGCTCATCCTTGATCCGCGTACGGTTGACCCTGGCGAAGAGGACACTTTGTTGAACATCCTACTGACGCTGAAAGAGGATACATGGTAAACACTCCTCAGACTCGGCTCGTTTACGTGAAATTGGGCGGTTCACTCATCACCGACAAGCGGCAGGCCGAGACAGCGCGATTGGATGTAGTCCAGCGTCTGGCCGAAGAGATCGCCGAAGCGCGCAAGCAAGCCCCGGCTTTGCAGTTGATCATTGGGCATGGATCAGGCAGTTTCGGCCATGTGGTGGGCAGCCGCTACGGAACCCGCGCCGGTGTGCACACGTCTGAAGGATGGTATGGCTTTGCCGCCACGGCAGACGCCGCCGCCCGCCTCAACCGCATCGTTACGGCTGCGCTGCTGGCTGCCGGCGTCCCGGCGTGGACGATCCAGCCAAGCGCAGGGTTGCGCTGCCACGATGGCGCGATCCTCGACGGGCCGCTGGCAGCGGTGCAGACGGCGCTGGCGCATGGGCTGGTGCCGGTTGTCCACGGTGATGTGGCGCTGGACGCGGTACGCGGCGGCACGATTGCCAGCACCGAGGAGATCTTCGAGTGGCTGGCAATGCACCTGACGCCGCAGCGGATTGTGCTGGCGGGCGAGGTGGATGGCGTCTACACCGGTGATCCGCAGCGTGATCCTGCGGCGCAGCGCATTACAACGATTACGCCGTCTACGTTTGCCGATAGCCAATCGGGGCTGGGCGGCAGTTTCGGCACCGACGTCACCGGCGGCATGGCGGCGAAGGTGGAACAGGCCATGCGTCTGGCCAAACGCCATCCTGGGCTGAAGGTGCTCATCTGTAGCGGCTTGGAGCCGTCAGCATTGCAGCACGCCCTGGTCGATGAGCAGGCAACGCCAGGAACGTTGATCTATGACGATGAAGAAAGGTAGGGGTTTGCGTGGGGCGGAAGCAGTTGTCTCTGATTGGCGAGCGAGCCTTCCGCCCCACGCAAACCCCTACGGCACACTGAAATAGGCCGTCGGTTTGGTTATCCTGTGTTTTCGTAAGTATAATATCGGCAATTTGGCTGATAGGTCACCTGGCAGAGTGTTCCACTGCCTGAGGAAAATATGTTACTCACGATTGTTTCGTTCTTGTTGCTGCTTGGCGTGTTAATGTTCTTCCATGAGCTGGGCCACTACTGGGTGGCACGGCGCAACAAAATCGAGGTGGAAGAATTCGGCGTTTTTGGCTTTCCCCCGCGCATCGTTAAGCTCTTCACCTACAAAGGCACCGATTTCACCCTCAACGCCATCCCGCTGGGCGCGTTTGTGCGCATGAAGGGTGAGGACATGGGCGACATGTCGGCTGGATCGTTCAATGCAGCCAGCGCCGGCGCACGCGCCGCCGTCCTGGTGGCAGGGCCGGCCATGAACCTGTTGCTGGCATTCCTCTTTTCGATTTTCAGCGTGATGTCGGGCTTCCCGGCGGCGGTGGCCAATCCACAGATCAGGGAAGTGGCCGCCAATAGCGCAGCAGCGCAGGCAGGTCTACAGGCGGGTGATGTGATCCTGTCGGCCAACGGCGAGCCAATTTATGTGGATGAAACCGGCGCACGGGTAGACACCAACCGGGCGGATTTCGACGTAAGTGAAGCAAGTGGGGTTACCGTCCTGCGCGGGGGTGCGTTGACGACGCTGCCTTTGTCCGGCGATGTTGACGCGGCAGCCATCCTTGCCTCTAGCGAGATTGAGCCGGTGTTGAACACACGCATCACAGTTGTAGCGCCCAACACGCCGGCGGAAGATGCGGGGTTACAGGCCGGTGATCTGGTTTACGCGGTCAACGGCGAAGCGGTTACGCCGACGAACTCGCTGGGGTTGATGGTGTCGCAATACCCCGACAGCGAGGTGACGTTGACCATTCTGCGCGATATGCAGTGGCTCAATGTCGATGTCTTCGCCCGCGCCAACCCGCCCGCCGGTGAAGGGTCGATGGGCGTGGGGATTGACGCCCGTCCTATCCTGGCTTCTGTGCCGATTGGCCAGGCAATTGTGCGTGGTATTTCCAACATTGTTAACTATGTGGCGATGGTGTTGGCGTTGCCGGCCATGCTGATCAGCGGGCAGATGTCGGCCAGCGAAGCGGGCATTTCAGGCCCGGTGGGCATCGCGCAAATGGTTGGCGGCGCCGTGAATGCCACCGCCGACACAGGCGTCTGGTTCCCAATCTGGCAGTTAGCAGCCATTATCAGCGCTGGTTTGGCCGTCGCCAACCTGCTGCCCATCCCGGCGTTGGACGGGGGCCGTCTGCTCTTTATTGCCTTTGAAAAACTGCGGGGGCGCCGGCTTGATCCTGAAAAGGAAGGCGTGATTCACCTGTTGGGCTTTGTCTTGCTGCTAGGCTTGATGGTTGTGGTCACAATCAGCGACATTCGATCCGGCCCCGAAGCGATTGACTGGGGTCGCCTCATTGGACAGTAGGCGGTACGGCAAGACTCTGTCCTCCAAACAAGGATGCCTTGATGTCAACACCTCCACCTGAATATCCGGAAGACAGGCCGCAGCCGGTCTATTCGCCGCCGCGCCGTAGTGCAGCGGCGCCTTCATCGGCGTTGCCGGGCCAAAATGCCTCTGTGCGCGGGCCAGGACACCGCTGCCCATCGTGTGATGAACCCGTGGCTGCGAACCAGGCGGTCTGTCCTCAGTGTGGATCGCGTGTACAGAAGCGACCGGAGCAGATTCGCTGCCGACATTGTGGGCGGAATGCCTCATCGCAGTTGGTCCTTTGCCCTGGGTGTGGACGCGAATTGCAGGCGGCGCCGTCGCGGCTGCTCACCCTGGGATTGCCTGGTCTTGTCGTTGCGTTGCTCGTTGCGGTGCTGGCAGGCCAGTTCGCCGATCCCTTTGGGTGGGCGCAGGAGCAGGTCAACGGCAGTTTGCAGGTGATCAACAACATAGCCATCACGCCTGTCAGCGCCGAAGAAGCCAACAGCAGCGCAGAGACGTCACCGAGCAACGGCGCGCTGGTGGCCTTGCGGGCGATTGGCACAGAGGCCGAGCCAACGGTGGCGGCAGCAGAAGAAAACACAGCACAGGAAAGTGTGGCGGAAACAGCCATCGAGCCAAACGTGGCTATCGAAGACGCTGCCACCGACGAACCACCGGCTGCGTCTCCTGTTGCGAACGAAGCAGCGGCGGCGCCGGCGGTGGCAGCCACCGAAACACCTACTGAGGTTGCCACAGAAGCAGCCACGGCCACGACAGAACCAACCGCAACTTTGGAACCAACCGCAACTTTGGAACCAACCGCCACCCTTGCGCCCACGGAAACGCCTGTGCCGACGGAGACGCCGACAGCAACGGCCACAGAGAGCGCAACTTCCACTGCAACAGCAACAAGCACCGTCGCCGCTACTCCCACAGCCACGGATGCAGCCACAACAGCCGCAGTAACACCGGCCGCAACGTCGACAACCACATTGGCGTTGGCACGCCAAGTGACAACCACGGCCACGGCCACCATAACGCCTTCACCCACGGCCACGCAGACATCGACAGATGTAAGGGCCACCCTGAACGCTGTCCGCGCCGCGTTGACAGCAACCGCAGCAGCCCGACCTGAAAGCACGGCAACGTCGACACCTACGACTCAACCGTCAACCAGTTACACAGTGCGCAGCGGTGACACGTTGGTGGAGATTGCCGCGCTTTTCGATGTTTCCACGCAGTCGCTTATGCAGGCCAACGGCATTACACCGGCAGCGGCTGCAAACCTTCAGGTTGGCCGGGTGCTTGTCATTCCGGGTGTGGCCAGCCCAGCAGAGGAAGAAACGCAGACCTACGTTGTGCGCGCCGGCGACACGTTAATCGGCATCGCGCTACGGTTTAACGTAGAGACAGCCGCATTGCTCCGTGTCAATGGCTTTACAGAGGAACAGGCGCGCACGATCCAGGTGGGGCAGGTGATTGTGATCCCATCGCCTAGCTCGGATAGCAGCAGTCAGATCCAGCCGGTATCCACACCTGCACAGCCTACGCCGACGCCGGTGCCAACACGCACCCCAACCTCGACGTCAAACACACAGCCATCTTCTCGCGCAACCACGGTTGCTGTCAGCGCCGGCCCCGCCGATGCCGGCGGCGTTACAGTTACGGCCTACGAACCAGGCGACAACAGCCGAGTGCAAGGAAAAGTTGCCTTCCGCTGGAGTGGGAATACACCGCTGCCTGCTGGCCTTTTGTACGAATTGGTCTTTTGGGAAGCCGGTCAAGATCCCGTGACGAATGGATTCGGAATGGCAGCGCCCAGTGTCCAGAACTATGTGGTGCTCGATCTAGATTTGCTGAATCTAACCCCTGGGTTTCCCCTCGATTATGGACAATACCGGTGGGGGGTGCTGATTGTACGAACAGAGCCGTCCTATGCACGATTGGCCTATGCCGGGGGTGGTTTCCTGATTACGTATGAGACTTCTGGAGGCAACGCTTGCCCCCCTGATGACGCAAGTTGCCGTGGTCGTTGATGCTCAGATGATGAGATGATGCTCAGATGATGATGCTCAGATGATGATGTAAAACATCGTGGAAGTATTGCCGATACAGATCGTTGTCCACAACTTTTTTGAGCCAGAGATGAATGCGCAACCAAACAGGTTTGCGCATTTTTTGATGTATTTTTCCTAACGATAAAATCGCCAATATTCCACAATTTGTAATTATTTACTCTAATAAATTTCGTATTTTGTTTTTCAAACCGACATTCTCACCACTTTTTATATTGATCTCAATTGCAAAAGGTGTATGATGTAAAGAAGTTTACACACCAATATCCAAAGTCATACAGGGCTGGTCTACTCACGAAATTGAGTATTCCAGGTTCACCACCAGGAATTGCAGCACCCGATTATGCGTACTCTTGTCACATTTCTTCTCGTTTGCACCGTCGCCCTTTTGGTTGTCACCGCGATGACAAAAGTGTTCCCCACAACACCTGTAACAGCCGCATCTGATAGACCCCTAGAAACACTGATTTTACCGGCGCGATTGGATACATATGTCACGTCGGGTCGACCCAACGATGGCTATGGAGATCGCAGAACGCTGTGGCTGGGGCACAATCAATCACAAGGATATCAGAATCAGGTGATTCTACTGGCCTTCGACTCTTTTGCCTTGCCCCAAGGCGCCAGCATCCAATCTGCACAGATTTTCTTGACCCTAACCGCCAGGACTCCAGGCGATGTACCTATGGGCATCAGCGTTCAACAGGTATTGGATGGGTGGGCCGAAAACATCACCTGGACGCAACAGGCGCAGTTGGCAAAAGGGGCCACCACCCCGCCGGTTGCAGTCGCGACGAACCTGGGCGAGTACGCATTTAACGTCACCGAGTTGGTGAAAGCGTGGACACAGAACAGCCTGCCTGCGCAAGGGCCGTCGTTTTTGCTGTACGGCGACAAAACAAGCGGGCAACACGAACGCGTTTTCTTTGCCAAAGAGTGCCTTCCCGAATGCGCAGCGGCGAGTCAATTCCCACGCCTCGAAGTTGTCTATGCCTTGGCGCCCACAGCCACCCCTTCCGCAACCCCGACGGCTACGCAGACGCCCACGCCCACGAACACCCCCACACCGACCAACACCCCAACACCGACCAACACCCCAACGCCAACTGTCACGCCGACCCCGTCGCCCAGCCCAACGCCGACAAATACGCCTGGGGTCAGCATGCAGATGTCCAGTCGACCTGCCACCTGGATTAGCCCAGGTGAAATCATTACATACACTGTTACCTACCGAAACAACAATGTGGCTGCGGTAGACAACTTTTTCATTCAGGCATCGATTCCTGAATTCACGGCCCTGATCACAGAAGAAGAAAGCAGTGCAGCCCAGATCGATAGCCCCCAGGCCACCGACAGTGTCTTCTGGTGGATTGGTCATTTGCCGGCGAACGGTGAAGGCACTGTCTCGTATGAGGTCCGCCGTACACTGCCCCGCATTGACAATACCGGCTCGTATACGATTACCACACCGCCCGGCACCGCCACCATCCCGTGGACAGACGGGCTGATCATTTTTAACCCCGGTGCAGAAGCCTTCTGGCAGTGGGGAGAGCCATTTGTCAACGGCAACGCAAGCAGCAACCCCATTTTCAACCCCTTACACGTCCTCTACCTGAGCTTAATCGAGAGGCGCAACTGAAAACGAAGCGGTGTGCCAGACATGGGGTAGTTTGTCCTTTTCAACACGCTGCAAAACCGAACCCGGCGCACTCCAAGACAGGAGAAAGTGCTCCATTCTAGATTGCAGAGTTGGTTATGTGTTACAATGTGCGGGCGGAAAAATCCGCCCGTTTTTTTTTGCGCTTTGCTCTGTTTGACAGAGGAACCAAGGAACTGTTTGTGACAACGAAGACTTCTCTGTCGGTCGAAAAATTACTTCAAAAACTAATTACCGACGAAACACCACCCACCCTGCAAGATCTCAGCGCCTTTTCAGATCTATCCCGCTCAAACTGGGGGCGGGTCCGCGAAATGTGGTCGGCCATTCCTGAAGCACGGCGCTTTGAATCGGTGCGCCTCTTGGTCGAAGCCGCCTACGAGGATCTTCAACTCCAATTGGGTCGTCTGCTGCGTGTCGCCATCGAAGACGAAAGCGAACGCGTGCGCGCCATCGCCCTGGCCGGCCTCTGGGAAGACACCAACGAAGATCTCATCGGGCCAATTGTACAGATGCTGCACAGCGACCCCAGCCAGGTTGTACGTGAGATGGCCGCCGGCGCGCTAGGACCGTTTATCCTCGGCGGCGAATTGGAAGAAATCGACGCCGCCCAGGCCATGCGCGTCGAAGAGGCGCTGCTGGCTGTCCTGCATAACGAAGAAGAACCCATCGCCGTCCAAAGCCGGGCGTTGGAAAGCCTGTCATTTTCCAGCGAAGCGGGCGTGCGCCAGTTAATCGAAGACGCCTACTACTCTCCTTACGAAGAGATGCAGGTGAGCGCGCTGGTGGCGATGGGGCGCAGCGCCGATACCCGTTGGCGCGCCGTCGCACAGCAAGAGCTGGACAATTCTTCGCCTGAGATTCGCGCCGCCGCCGCCCGCACCTGTGGCGAACTTGAAGCCAGAAACGCACTCGAAGATATCCTGGCGCTGCTCGAAGACGAAGACAAACAAGTGCGCCTGGCCGCCATCTTCGCCCTGGGTCACCTGGGCGGCAGCGAAGCCGAAGATGCCCTGAACTTCTTGCTCGAAAGCCAGGACCCAGACGAAGTCGCCGCGGCCGAAGAGGCGCTGGAAGAAATCGTCTTTTTCGCCGATCCCGACGCTATCCCCCTCTTCGACGAAAGCGAAGACGAGTGGGAAGCCGACGACGATCCCGACGACTGGTAGGCACGTTGGCAGGCGCAGGGGAACCCATCCACCACATCCACCGTTGAGGATGTACATTGAAGAGGATGTACATTGAATCTGAAGTTAAAGCGACTGGTGCGCACCCATAGCTCAGAGCAGTATGCACTTTTCGATCTCGATCAGATCGACGCCAACCGCCAACCGCTCACCATCGGCAAGTTGGATCTGCACTACACCGGCGAAGGCACCTACGGCACAATCCTATTGTGGGACGATGCCTCTCGCCGGCTCAAGCCGGAGCAACGCCGAGCTTTCATCCGGGCACTGCTCACCGAATTGGTGTTGCCGATGGGTGTCCCCAATGAGTATGTGGTGGAGTTCTTTGCACCTGACCTCACCGGCTACGAAGTCTTCCACAACCTCGACGAAGACGACGATGATTTTGACGACGAAGTCGACGACGAAAACGAAGACGCTGATTACGACGACGAATAGCATCGGCTCACCAGCCGTTTATTGACCAACCGAACGATGACAGACAACCAGCCTAATCTGCCGGACAAAGATTTCTTCCGCGATGCGCTGAACACCAGCGCCCGCCTGTTACGCGCAAATCGCCCAGGCGAGGCGTTGCCCATCCTTGAGCGGCTGAGCGAACGCTACCCCGCAGATCCCGACGTGATTATGAACATGGGCGGCGCGCTGATCCTGCAACGGCGCTGGAACAAAGCGGTCAGCGTGTTGGAAGCAGGGGTGAAAGCCCACCCCGAAAACGCTTCCATGTGGGGCAATCTGGCCGCCGCCTACCTGGGAAACCTGGAAACAGCCGGCCCCAAACAGCAGCAGCGGGCGATTTCGGCATATGAACGCGCTGTACAGATCGATCCCCACACGCCGAATGCACACTATCACCTTGGGCTGATTTATAAAGAACGCGGTGACCTGATCCACGCGCTGGCGCACTTTGAGCGTGCCCGCGAAGTCAACCCCGCCGACAAAGACGCCACCTACTGGATCGAACGCATCGGCCAACTCCTGGCCGATCAGCAAAATCAGCCTCCCTCTCCCATCGACGCCGGCGCGCCCAACGAGGGTGACGAATGAGCGCAGGTCCCACGCTGCCGACTAGCAGTTCAATCGACGCCGTCGCCACTGTCGCCCAGGAAAAACCGAGCCTCTGGCGCAGCAACCCAGAGCGCATGGCCTGGATCATCCTGATCCTGGCCTTTTGTGCTTTTCTACTGCTGGCCATCAGCATCCCACTGTCGGTGCAGTACACGCTGCGCTATGCCACCGCTGCCCAAGAAATTCAGCTTAACCCCACGGTAGGCACAATCCTGCTCTATCCCCCGCGCGCCAGCGAGCCGATTGCCATCACCGCGCCGCGCGACGACATTAGCGAGGGCAGCCGCTTTGAAGCCGGGCTGACCACCCAGGGAGAGTTAAGCCTCACCCTCAACCCCGATAGCAATCTGGCGATGGGAACCGTCCACCTTTACCAGGGGACACAGTTGGATCTACTGCGGGTGCGCCGCCCGCGCTTCGGCCAAAGCGACCAACCCTATCGTGTACTCCTGCGCCTCAACGCAGGGACAATTCGCCTCTTCACCAACAGTGGGCAGGAACGCCCGCTGGTGGTGGAAGTGGAAACACCCCACGGTCGAGCCGAACTGGGCGAAGGCGTCTACAACTTCACGGTCAGCGAAGATGGCACCGATTTGATGGTCTCCTCCGGTCAGGCCACATTGCGCCACGAAAGTGGCGCCACTGTCAGCGTGACACAGGGATTGCGCTCCATTATGAACCACAGCACACCGCCCTCGCCGCCGGACACGGCGCAGCGCAACCTGATCAACAACGGCGATTTCAGCCGTCCTCTGCTCGATACCTGGGAAAGCTACACCGTGGCTGAACAGAACGTGCTGCCGGGTCGCGTCGAAGTCGAAGAACAGGATGGGCGTCGCGTCGCCCATTTCGTCCGCCGCGGCGGCGACAACGTGCATACCGAAGTGGGCGTTCGCCAGCAGATCAACAAAGATGTCAACGTCTTTGAGTCGCTGCGCCTGGAACTCTACACGAAGATCGACTACCAGAGCCTGGCCGGCGCCGGTTACGTCAGCACCGAATTTCCTGTGCGTGTTGAGATCAGCTACACCGACATCTACGGCAAGGATCTGGAGTGGGGCTACGGCTTCTACTACCGCGATCCCGATCCAGGTTGGCCGCTCTACAACGGCGAAAAGATCCCGCAGTCGGCCTGGTATTACTACAGTTCGCCCAACCTGATTGAGGAACTACGCGACACACGCCCGGCGCGCATCAACAGCATTCGTGTCTATGCCAGCGGCCACAACTACGAGTCGATGGTCAGCGGCATCAGTTTGATCGTCGAGTAACCAGTTCATCGAGCAATCTGAACGTATGAAGCTGCTTCTATCCTGGCGCATGGTATGGCTGACGCTGAGCGTCGGCCTCTTTCTTTTGTTGGCGGGCTACCAACTGGGGCTGCCCGGCCTGCACTATGACGAGGCCAAAGAGGCAGGCGTCAACGCTATGGAACTGCTCACCCACGCCCCGGTGACAGCCTTCCGCCAGGCAACGATTGAGATTGGCCCACTTTCCCTGCCGCTGATGGTGCAAGATTACATCGGCGCGCTTAACGTCTACCTGGCGCTGCCCTTTCTGGCCACCACGGGGATCGGCGTACCCAACCTGCGCCTGCTGCCCATCGTCCTTGCTGTGATGGCGTTGATCTTCCTCGAACGCGCCCTCTCCGAGTGGACAGCCTTGCGCCGCCGTGACACTTCTCCTACGCCGGTAATCTCACCGGCGGCCCTTTTTGCCCTGACGCTTCTCGTCGCCTCGCCCAGCTTTGTCTTTTGGCATCGACAGGGGATCTTCGTCACCAATGCCACGCTGGCCGCCTCCTATCTGGCCATCTGGCAGGGGATCCGCTGGGCGCGCACCGGCAAAGAGAGCGCCCTGATCCTCGCCGCCGTTGCCGCGGGGACGGCGCTTTACGCCAAGTTGCTGGCGATCTGGCTGCTGGCGCCACTTGGACTCATGCTGCTCATCGCCGGTCTACGCCTGCGCCGTGAGGACGGCACCACACTGCTTGCGCCGCTGACAGCCGTCAAAGCAGCCGTCGCACTGACGATCCCCCTGCTGCCGCTGCTGATTTTCAACGTGCAGACGGGCGGCACCTTGCAAAGCATCGGCGGCAATCTGGGGCAGAGCTACTACGGGGTGGACAACCTCGCCCTCGCCGCAAATCTGCCGGTGCGGCTGGGCCAGCTCGTCGAAGCGCTGCGGGGTGGGCACTTCTGGTACCTGGGCGGCATTCACGCCAACGTCCTCGCGCCGTGGATCGGAGGCGCGCTGCTGGTTGCAGCGTTGATCTCTCCCCGCGGGCGGCGGCTGGTGTTGTTGCCCACACTGCTGCTGACCTCTGCGCTGGCGCTCAGTCTCTTCACCGTGAGCGATCTATTCATCACCCACTATGCGCTGTTGCAACCTGTGGCGGTGGCGCTGGCCGGCCTGAGCCTGGCCGCTCTGGTCGAAGCGGCGTGGGCTGGCGGCTGGAAGCGTGGGGGGATGGCGCTGGCGGCGGCTGTGCTGGCGCTCTGGTTCGTCCTCGACGTGACGGCGACGGTGGGCTATCACCGCGATCTGGCGCGCAGCGGCGGCCTGGCCGACCATTCCGACGCCGGCTATCACCTGGCCTATCACCTCCAATACAACGGCATGGGCGCGCCGATTGTGCTGGATTGGGGCATGGACGCGCCGGTGCGCTACCTCAGCCGCGGCGCTGTCCGCCCGATTGAGATCTTCGGCTACACCTCGCTTGCCGCCCCCGACGCTGAATTTGCGGCGCGGCTACGTCCTTTCCTGGCAGAGAACCACAACGTCTACCTCCTGCGCGCACCGGAACAGACGGTATTTCAGGGCCGGCGTGAGATCTTCCTTGCCGAAAGCGCTCGCCTGGGCAAAGACGCTGTGTTCATGGTTTCCTTTGGGCAGCGGGACGGAACGCCGCTCTTCGAGATCTGGCGCGTCGAATAAACCAAATAATCCAAAGAATGCCCCCAATTTCCCAAATTTGTTTGCGCAGAAACGCACAAAGTGCTACAATAGGCCAACTTTTACTGTTCAAGGCCGATGCCATGATTTCCAATATCACACATAGCAATCCATCACCCCAACCTACCAGCGAGGAACCATCGGCTGAGCCGCAAAAGCGGACGCTGAGTGGATTGATGATCTTTGTGCGTCTGGTGCGACTGCCGCTCTTGCCTGCCCTGCTCACGCCTGTCCTTTACGGGCTTGGCCTGGCCTGGTGGCAAACGTCGACCTTACCCCCTGGTCGCACAGGACTGCTCGTGCTCTCTTCGGGCATGTTGGGGTTGGCGCTTAACTTGCTCAGTCAATACTTCGACTACCGCCGCTCGCTGCACGCCGAAAGCATTACCCCGGATCGTTCCGAGGGCGAGTTGCGCCGCTACGGCCAGACCGACGAACTGGTAATGGATGGCTATCGCTGCCTGGTAGACGAGGAAGTGCGGGCCGGCGCTGTGCGCAGCTTTGCCTACATCGCCCTCTTAATCGGCGTGCTGGCGATTGCATGGCTGGGGTTGATCGGCGGCTGGCCGCTCTGGTTCTTCGGGGCGGCGCAGTTGGGCCTCATCGGCCTTTACTTTTTGCCGCCGCTACGATATGGCAGCCGCTGGTGGGTGGTGGACGATCTGGGGTTGTTGCTGGCCATCGGCTACCTGCCCGGCTTGAGCGCCTACTACGCGCTTACCGGCACCATCACGCAGACGGCGTTGATCGGCGCGCTGACGCCCGCCGTGCTGGCGTGGCTCGCCTTTGAATCGTACTCGCTCTATAGCTGGCACCGCGATTGGCGCCTGCGCAAGCGGACGGCAGTGGTGCTGCTTGGCCCGCGACGTGCACTTGACCTTGCCACCGTTCTGGGATTGGTGGCCTTTGTTGCCACCATCGGCCTGGTTGCGTTTGGCCTGCTGCCGGTCTGGTCGCTCTTTGTGCTTGGGGCGCTGCCCACCTTCCTCAGCGCCTTTGCGCGAGGACACCGCCAAACGATCCTGCGCAGCGAAACGTTACAGACGATCCGGTTGGCGGCCAGCGCCACCTTTCTCGCCGGTCTGCTCACAATCGGGGCGCTGGTAATCGCCGGCTGACGCCGCGGCGGCGTTCCCACCGCCGCATGGGGTTGAGAGACGACGGACTTGCCCTCATGGCACTCCTCACCCGCAAAGAATTCTATGATCTGGCCAGGCGCTGTCGCCAGGAAGCGCTGGAATTGGCGCGCCACGATCAGAACCATGTCAACCTCACGCAATGCCGTCGCTTCAACGAATGGCTTGCCGAGTTGAAGAGTTACGATCAACTGGCTCCCCACCTCAAAACCATTCGCTTTGCCCGTCCTGTCAACCGCTGGATGGTGATGGGCGCCTCGCTGGGATTGAGCGTGCTGGTTGTCTTCTTTTTCGGAAGCCAACTGGGCGCAAACGGCGTGCGCCTTGTCAGCCTGGGGCTGACGGGCACGCTGATCCTCCTCTACTTTTTGCCCGAAAGCCTTTACGGCACCACTGTGGAAATGCTCGAAGGACGTGTCCTGCGCGTGGTGGAGACATTGGAAAAGTTGCTCTTTTCGCGCAGCATGGAGTTGACCGAGGCTGCCTTCTTCCAGGTCAAAGACAACCTCGAAGCGGCGCGCAGCGAGCTACGCCAGCAGATCCACCTGGCGCATCGCTGGTGATTCAGGCAGGTTTCACCGCCATCCTTAAAGCCCATGACGGCGCTTGACCGCCGCCAATAGCGAGGAAACATCCCGATCCTTGCCCTGAGGAGCGCCCACAGGATCGCTAATGCCTCGCGGGTCGCTCGACAGCACGCGCAGCGTCGAGAGCACAGCATGGGGCAGGACGTCGAGATTGTAGCCCCCCTCCAACGTGCAAAGCAGGCGGCCCCCGCACACTTCCCCGGCCAGCCCCATCAATGCCCGCATCATCGCTGCATACCCTTCAATGGTCACCCGGTGCTGCGCCAATGGATCCAGCCAGTGCGCATCGTAACCAGCCGAAACCAGGATCAATTCTGGGCGGAAACGGCGCGCCGCCGGCGCCAGGATCTGCTCAATCGCCGAAAGATAGGCCGTATCGCCAACGTTCACTGGGAAAGGCACGTTGATGGTGGCGCCTTCGCCTGTCCCCGCGCCGGTTTCGTCCATATCGCCGCTGCCGGGGTAGTAGGGGTACTGGTGCATGCTAAAAAAGAGCACACTGCCGTCGTCGTAGAAGATCTCCTGGGTGCCGTTGCCGTGGTGCACGTCGAAATCGACGATGAGCACACGCGCCAGGCCATGCTGCCGCTGTGCATGGCGGGCTGCAATCGCCACATTGCCCAGAAGACAGAAGCCCATCCCATGCATGGGACGGGCGTGATGACCAGGCGGGCGCAACAGGGCGAAGCCGTTGTCGGCGCGGCCTGTGCAAAGCGCATCCACCAGATTGAGCAGGCCGCCCACCGAAAGCAGGGCCAAGTCGTAACTTTGTGCAGTTACGTAGGTGTCGGCGTCGAGCATACCGCCGCCGGATGCGCTCACCTGCGCCAGCAGGTCGACGTAGCGAGCATCGTGTACAGCGGCGAGTGAGTCAATTGCAGCGGGAGAGCACTCGATACGTTGCAGCCGTTCGAGGATACCGTCTTTTTCTAGAAGTTCCCAGGTGCGGGCCAATCTTTGATAGTTTTCAGGGTGACCAGGAAAGGTGTGAGCAGCGTGCGAGGCAGTGTAAACGAAGGCTGTCATTGTACTCCCCCACCGATAGATCCCACTGGGGATAGGTAGAACTCATCGTATCCTACCCTGTGACGCGTACAATGACAATTTCTGCTTCTATCCCTGCGCCGTTACCGGCAGCGTCGAGGAGTTCCAACGGTTCGAGCGTGTCGGCATCGTAAACGAGGAGACGCAGCGCATACTCACCCGGCGGCAGGTCGGCAGGCAACACCGGCGAATAGACATTGAGCGGACGATCTGCGGCTGTCCACTCTACGGGGGCCAGATGACGGTCGTTGAGGATGCGGCGATCGTCCTGGGCCAGGCGTGCGCCTTCGGCGTTGTAGAGCGCCACCCGCGCCTTGAGCGGGCGATCGACCACATCGTTCCCCGGCTGCCAGCGGATCACCACAGGCAGCCTTTCGCCGGCCTGCGCGGTGGATGGAACCGAAAGCGCCCCAATCTGCGGGCCGTTGCGCCAGCGGTGGGTCTGCTCGGTCCAGCTTTCGGCCAAGACAAATTCCGTCGGCGGCGTCAGATCCCACCATTGCACCCAGTAACCCTGGAAGTTCTGTTCCCCCGCTCGTTGACCATACCGGTCGAGCAAAAACGAGACCGATCCCCGTGGATCGGTGTCGCTCTCGAACCATTGCACCCAGAAAACACGCTGCGCCGTCCCTGCCCATTGTGTGAGTTGCGCGTCAACACGGTTGATATCTACAAAAAGATAGCGAGCGGGCGCCGTTTCCACGCCTTGCGGTTCCACATCCGGCTCGATGGCGAAGCGATCATAGTAAAAACCGAAAGGGTATTTTTGATCGACAAACACCACATCGCCAGGACGGGTTTCGGCGCGCAACCATGTGGCCAGCCCGGCGGTGTCTTCGCGGAAGAAGCGGGCATCGCCGAGGTCGGCCCGCAGCGCAGGGACAAACCCAATCAGCAGCAGCGCCAGCCCGATCAGCGGCAGCCGGCGCCAGAAACGTGCAAGCGCGGCGAGGGCGATCCCCAACAGCGCGTAGAGCGCAGGCGTCACAAAACTGCTGTAGCGGATGTTGAAGGCGCCGCGATCCATTACGGCGATGTAGTAGAGGGCGAGGCCGCCCACGAGCCAGGCCAGCAGCAAGGCGAATTGTGGATTGCGGATTGGGGGTTGCGGGTTGTGATTGTCCGCATCCAAAACTGTCCTCTCTACCTTTGCCTTTTGCCCTTTGCCTTCTGCCTTTTGCCTTACCCCCACCGCCGCCAACCCGACTGCGAAAAAGGCAAACATTGCCCACAGCCACCAACTGCCCAGGGCGACGGCGTCCCAGGCGTAGCCGCCGAGGAAGCCCACCCAGTTCTGGCCCAAGTAGTCGGTCACGCTGGGCACGGTGAGGTTGGGATTGGCGTAACCGGGGATCTGGCGCAGGGCGATGGGGGCCAGCGGCAGCACGAGGACGGTCATGGCTAGCCCCGCCATGATCACCGTGCGCAGACGTCGCCAGCGATCGTGGCCCAGCAGCGCCAGCATCCCCCAGCACACATACCATGCCACCAGGATGAAAACGGCGTTGTAGTGTGTGGCCAGGGCGAGAGCAGAAAAGACGACGAAGAGTGAGAGGGGGAGTGGGGATCGGGGACTGGGGATCGGGGATCGGGTAAAGTCCGCTGTATCCGGTCGCGACCGTTCACCCGCTATAGATCTGTCCCCGATCCCCAGTCCCCAGTCCCCACTCCCTACTCCCCAGGCCATGGCTGCGGCGGTGAGCAAGGCGAAACTCAGGGTGTACATGCGCGCTTCCTGGCTTTCGGCCAGCCACAACGGCGCGAAGACGGCGATGATCAGCGCAAACGTAGCAGCGTGGAGGCCGGCGACGCGACGTGTCAGCGCGAAGACGAGGGCGACGCCGATAATCCCTGCCGCCACGCTGAAGAAACGGGCCACAAAGGCGACGAGCAGCGGATCCATTCCCATCTCAATGCCCAGGAGCCGTCCCCACAGGTGGAGCAACCAGAAGTAAAGCGGCGGTTGAATGTCCAACTCAGGCGCGGTGGCAATCTGCAGGAAAGGACGCAGCGCCACTTCAATGTTGCGCGCTTCGTCCCACCAGATGTTCTGGCGGGTGAGGTCGGTGAGACGCAAGGCAAAACCAGCGAAGAGAGTAAGTAGCAAGAGAAGGCGCAGCCAGAGCGGCAGGCGTTTTGGGCGGGGGGATGTATCCAGGTAGGCGGAGAAGATGCCATGAAACGACATCCGCCGCAGTGATGTGAGCAGGCTTGACACAAGGCAGTTCCAGCAGAAGGTAGACAAAAAACCACAGAGACGACCACCTATTTTGCCACGGTAAAGTGGGTTATCCAATTCGCCCGGGCAATTTCGCCTGGGCAATCGGGGTGTCATTCAAGTTGGGGCGAACACGCTCCCAATTTGAATGACACTCAGGCAAGAGTACGGTGTATCCCCAGTTGCGTTTTTTGCACGAACGGCGCGATAACATCTACAGTGGAGCCATCAATATAAACGGCAATTTTGCCTGGAGCAGCCCAATTTAACATGGAACGCAATTTTCGAGCGATTGAGCAGACGCTCATTATCTCCTTTTTCTTCAATCTACTGGCCACCAGCGCCAAACTGGGCGTCGGCCTGTGGACGGGCGCGCTGTCTTTGATAGCCGACGGCCTGGACACACTCTTCGACGGCCTGGCCAACATCATCGGCGTCATCGCGGTGCGCATGGGAAAGCGCCCGCCCGATGCCGATCACCCCTACGGTCACCGCAAATTCGAGACTATCGCCGCAATTTTCATCGCCACCATGCTTTTCATCACCGCCTGGGAGCTGGCCACCGGCGCCATTGACCGCTTTCTCGAAGGCACAGCCCCTGTGGTGAACATTTGGAGCGTGCTGGCGTTGGTCTTTGGCGGCACGGTGCAAGGGCTGACCGGGCTTTGGGAACTTCGCCGCGGGCGCGCCTTCCAAAGCGAAATCCTGGTGGCGGATGCACGGCACACCATCACCAGTTTGTATGTCAGCGCGGCGGTTTTGGTGGGGTTGGCGCTGGTCTACCTGGGCTTCCCCTGGGCGGATCCGCTGGTGGCGCTGCTGGTAGCAGGTGTGATTGCCAAAATCGGTGTAGAAACAGTCTTTGAAAATGTGCCTGCACTGGTGGATCGGGCGCCGATTGCCTCCGACGCCATCGGATCAGTGGTGGCCGACGTGGAAGGCGTGGAGAGCTTTCACCGTGTGCGCAGCCGCGGCACTGTAGACAGCATCGCCGTAGACCTGCATGTGCGCGTCGACCCACGTCTCTCGGTCAACGCCGCCAACGCCATCGCCGACGAAGTGCGCCGGCGCCTGCTCTCCCTCGACGGCGTCGACGATGTCACCGTGCACCTGGAAGCACAACGAGGACCGGAGAGCACGGCAGCGCTACACCAGGCTGTAAAGTTAATCGCCGACGAAGAAGGGGTGACGATCCACGAGTTCTGGCTGCAACACATTGACGGTCATCTCGGCATGCACCTGCATGTCGGCGTCGACCCGAACCTGACGCTGGCCGAAGCACACACCCAGGTCGATCAACTGGAGCGCACGATCCAGGAGCGCATGCCTGAAGTGGCGTCGATTTACAGCCACATCGAAACCGCCGTGGTCGAGATCCTGCCCACCGCCCGCGTAACACAAGGTCTACAAGAACGCATCGAACGCGCCGTAATCGACGCCGCCGCCGAGATTCCAGCGCTGAGCCATCCACACGAAATTCAGATCCACCAGGTGGAAGGGCGACTTTTCATTGCAGCCGAAGCGCTGGTAGATGGCAATCTTTCGGTGAGCGAAGCCCACGACCTCAGCACCCAAATGCAAGAAAGCATCCGCACCCGCGTTCCTAATGTGGGGGAAGTGCTGGTCCACCTGGAACCCAAGGTGGAGTAAGAAGGCTAAGTACAAAAGCCGGTTACCTCTTAGAATTGTTCGCATTCCCAGATAAACAATGTTATAATCTGCCGCATGACTCAAGAAGGCGTCTCTTCCCCCATTTCATCGGTGCGCCGTTGCCCCAACTGTGGTACCCGTGTCGCCCAGAATGCCGACACGTGCTATTTCTGCGGTCATGATCTGACCAAGGTTCCTCGCACGCGTCGCCGCATTACCTGGATGGACCTGGCGCTGGTTGTCGCGCTCTTGATTGTTGTCGTGGTCTGGTGGCGAATGGCCGGTAACACGGATCGCCCAAGCGAAGCCGCCAGCGCCGAGGCAACGATTGCAGTCACATCTTCTCCGGCCCAGGAAGCCCCTGCCGACGCCCCTGCTACCACCGACACAGGTGCAGCCGCCCCCACAGCTACCGCGGAACCACAACTGGCGCCGCTGGAAGAGTTCGTCCTGCCCAGCCCGTTCACCGTGACGCACAGAGTGCAGTCGGGCGAGACGTTGCTCGGCATTGCCAGCCTTTACGGTGTCAGCGTGGACGAGGTCAAAGCGGCCAACAACCTGCAAAACGAGCTAATCCGCGAGGGCGAAGAGTTGATCATCCCTGTGCCTGAGTCGGTGGCGGAAGCGGACATCGACCAGGTGGTGTCGTCGGTCTTCAAATACAAAGTGCAGGCAGGCGACACCGTGGTTTCGATTGCCATTCGCTTCGGCACCCAGGTGGAGAGTATCCTCGAAGCCAACCAGTTGAGCGCCAACGATTTTATTCAACCTGGGCAGACGCTGTTGGTGCCGGTGGAACAGGTGCCCTCTGCTGTACTGGCGTCGAGCGAAGCGGCGCGTACGCTGGAACAATCAACCCAAAGTAGCTACGAAGCGCCACGGCTGATCGGCCCCCAAAACACCGAGACGCTGCCCGCCGCCGAACAGATCCTCTTCCGCTGGATCAGCGTCGATCTCCTCGCCCCCAACGAGTGGTACGTCTTGCGTATCTGGCCGTTGGACGGCACCCTCGATCTGCCGCCCACGATTTGGACGAAGACCAACAGCTACCGGCTGGGCACCGAGTGGGCGCCCCCCAGTGGACGTTCCGCCCGTTACGGCTGGCAGGTGACGGTGGTGCGTCTCCTTGCCGATGTGGGCGATGGACGCGAGATCCAGGCAGCCAGCGCCCCCAGCGAAGTACGCACGTTCACCTGGCAATGATCTAGCCGCAAACAAAGAGCAGAATAGAACGCGGATTGGGCGGATGGAGCGGATTCAGGCGGATTTCTACAGAAAATCCGCTTAGATCTGCCTAATCCGCCCAATCCGCGTTCTATTCCTGGTGAATTGGCGAGATTCTTGGCATTTTCCCCCGAAAATTGTATAGTGCGTATGCGTAGCCACGCTCGCCGGGGTCTTCTGCGAGGGGTCGCGACGCACGCGGCTACGCATCACACACCACATCCTCTTGATTTATAAATCAACACAGATTCCATCATACGCTGCAAGGAGGCACGCATGGGACGACCAGTTACCCTCTTCACCGGTCAGTGGGCGGATCTGCCGCTGGAAACGCTGGCCCAGAAGGTAAGCGAATGGGGCTTCGACGGGCTGGAACTGGCCTGCTGGGGTGACCATTTTGAGGTGTCGAAGGCATTGGAAAGCGATTCGTACGTCCGCCAGAAACGTGATTTGCTGGAGAAGTACGGGCTCAAGTGCTGGGCCATCAGCAATCACCTGGTGGGCCAGGCGGTGAGCGATCCCATCGACGAGCGACACAAGAGCATTGTGCCGCCGCATGTATGGGGCGACGGCAAACCCGAAGGCGTGCAAGAACGCGCCGCCGAGGAGATGAAGAACACGGCCCGCGCCGCCAAACTCTTCGGTGTGAACGTCGTCAACGGCTTCACCGGTAGCCCGGTGTGGCACAAGCTCTATTTCTTCCCCCCCACCAGCCAGGACGACATCGACGCCGGCTACGCCTCTTTTGCGGCGCAGTGGAAACCGATTATGGACGTCTTCGACGAACAGGGCGTCAACTTCGGGCTGGAGGTCCACCCCACCGAGATCGCCTACGACATCTACACGTCGCAGCGCACGCTGGCCGCGCTGGGCAATCACCCGCGCTTTGGTTTCAACTTCGATCCCAGCCACCTGATCCACCAATTTGTGGATCCAGTGGAATTCATCAGCGCCTTCCCGGATCGCATCTTCCACGCCCACGTCAAAGATTCGAAGGTGCAGCTCAACGGGCGCAACAGCATCCTCTCGTCGCACCTCTCGTTCGGCGATGCCCGCCGCGGTTGGGACTTCGTCTCCCCCGGTCATGGCGACGTGAAATGGGATCCCATCGTGCGCGTCCTCAACCGCATCGGCTACAACGGTCCTCTCTCCATCGAGTGGGAAGACAGCGGCATGGATCGCGAATTCGGCGCGCAGGAATCCCTGGCCTACATCCGCAAACAGGACTTCAGCCCGTCGAATGTGGCGTTTGATGCGGCGTTTGAGAAGAAATGAATGAGTAAGGAGTAATGAGTAATGAGTAATGAGTAATGAGTAATGAGTAAGGTCTCGTAGACAGCGCGAGATCCCAATGGGGAAGCTGCGTTGTCTACAAGATTTACTCGTTACTCGTTACTCATTACTCGTTACTCATTACCACTCCGTTCATCCAACCAACACCCCCTACGAAATCAACTTCCTAAGGAGAGACTCTTATGGCCGGTTCCGGTGGTTTTACGTCGATGGCCGATGCGCGGGCCGCAGGGGATGCGCCTGAGATTGGCGTCGGCATGTTGGGTTATGCGTTTATGGGGAAGGCGCACAGCAACGCGTTTAAGAAGATCCCTTACATGATGTACCCGCCCGCGGCGATCCCCACGTTGATCGCGATTGCCGGCGCAATGAGGAAGCAGTGGCCGAGGCGGCGCGCCGCTACGGCTACGCCGGTTATTATACCGATTGGCGCGATATGTTGGCCGATGACCGTGTGCAGCTTTTCGACAACGGCGGCCCCAACGATGCCCACGCCGAACCCTGTATCGCCGCCGCGCAAGCGGGCAAGCACGTCTTCTGCGAAAAGCCGCTGGCCCGCACCGCCGAGGAAGCCAAGGGCATGCTCGACGCCGTGCAGAAGGCGGGCGTCAAGCATATGGTGGCCTACAACTACCGCTTTGTCCCTGCCATCCGCCAGATCCGCAAGCTGATCGACTCGGGCGCGCTGGGGCAGATCTATCACTTCCGCGCCGTCTACCTGCAAGAGTGGATCATGCCGCACTACAACACGCCTATGATCTGGCGCTTGCAAAAGCAACACGCCGGCAGCGGTGCGCTGGGCGATCTGGGTTCACATGTCATTGATCTGGGGCGCTATCTGGTGGGTGAAATCACCAGCGTCAGCGCGCAGACACGCACCTTCATCAAACAACGTCCTTGGGGCGACGGCAGCATGGGCACCGTGGACGTTGACGACGCCTTCGCCGCTGTGGTGGAATTCGACAATGGGGCACTGGGCACGGTGGAAGCCACCCGCTTCGCCGCCGGTCGCAAGAACGGACAGCGCATCGAGATCAACCGCCGAGAAGGGCAGCGTTGTCTTTAACCTGGAGCGCATGAACGAATTGGACGTCTTCTGGGTGGGCGAAGATCCCAAAGAGACGCAGGGTTTCCACAATGTTCTCGTTTCCGAGGGCTACCACCCCTGGTGGGAAAACTGGTGGCCGCAAGGACACATGATCGGCTGGGAGCACAGCTTTGTCCACGAGATCCATCACCTGCTCGACTGCATCGTCAACGACAAAGAAGTCTCCCCCATCGGCGCAGACTTCGTCGACGGCTACAAAAATGCTGTGATCTGCGACGCCATCTTGCAATCTGCGGCGGAGCGGCGACAGGTGGATGTGAAGTACTAGACGACGACGGACGACGGACGACGGACGACGGACGACGGACGACGGACGACGGACGACGGACGACGGACGACGGACGACGGACGACGGACGACGAAGGAATTGTCGGATCGTATTTAGTACTCTGTAAACGAAAAGGTTTGAAAATATCTTGAGGATGGTGCATGCTCAAGATATGAGACAACCACACATACAACTGACACAAGAGGAACGCGATGCCCTAGAGGCATTGGTGAAAAAAGGTAAGTCATCAGCGACAGTCTACCGGCGAGCCATAGGACTACTGGAACTAGACCGTGGGAAGACACTGACGGCCGTAGCGGAAACGACCAGCGTGTCGATTCAGACCATGAGCACATTGAGAGACAACTACAAGCAGAAAGGTCTTGCTTGTCTCGAAGATGCGCCTCGCCCAGGCCGTCCGCCCCAGATTACGGGAGAACAGCGAGCGAAAATCACAGCCCTGGCATGTAGCAAACCGCCGGCAGGTCACAGTCAGTGGAGCCTACGCTTGCTGGCAGACAAGGTGGTTGAACTCGGTTACTGTGAGCGTATCTCACACACTGAGGTGGGTAAGATTCTTAAAAAAAACGAACTCAAGCCACACCTGAAGAAAACCTGGTGCATTAGCAAAGTGGATGCTCGTTTCTTGGCGCAGATGGAACGTCTGCTCTGGCTTTATGCACAGCCATATGACCCACTGCATCCAGTCATCTGCTTTGACGAGCGACCTTGCTTCTTGATCGGCGATGCACTCCAACCGATACCGCCTCAATCGGGTCGTGTGCGCAAGGAACACTACGCCTACATCAAGCATGGTTCCTGTGCTTTGCTTGCAGCCATCGAACCGTTGACGGGAAAGCGTCTCGCTGAGGTCTATCCACAACGCACCATGGTGGAGTACACCCACTTCTGTCAGGCAATTGCCGCTCGCTGGCCGGAGGCACAGACGATTCGACTCGTGCAGGACAATCTAAATACACATTCGGCGGCGTCTTTTTACCACCATTTGCCGGCGGAGCAGGCCTTTGCACTGGCTCAGAAGTTTGACTTCTACTACACGCCCAAGTCCGCCAGTTGGCTCAATATGATTGAGATTGAGTTTTCGGCGATTTCACGGCAATGTCTGAATCGACGCATTCCGACGCTTGAGTTGTTACGGACAGAAGTGCTTGCCATTGTCGAACAACGCGATGCCCAACGCATTCAGATTGATTGGCAGTTTTCTGTTTCTGATGCCAGACACAAGATGAGTTCTCACTACCAACGTGTCAATCCGGACAACACAAACTATCAACAAACTTAGTTTACAGAGTATTTAGCCATTGTCCAATGTAGGCTTGCAAAGTCCACGCGTCAACGGCTCCCTCCCCGCCTCACACACCCTGCACGGTGATCCACTTGACCGTTGCGGGGAGGGTTGGGGAGGGGTTCTGCAACGCCGATGCGCCAACTCTGCCAGGGTTGGCGCATCGGCGTTCAAAGGCAAATCAACGCGTCTAGACGCTTGACAAGCATGGAAACTCATTGTACATTCACAGTGTGTACAAAGAATGTGTAATCAAGTGAGGCTCCCATGAAACGCGTCCAACTGATCCTCGAAGAGTGGCAACACGATTGGCTGGCTGCCGAAGCGGAAAAGAGCAACACCAGCATGTCGGCGCTCTTGCGCGAGCTGTTGAGCGAAGCCATCGAACGCCGCCAGGCCGTCACCATCGCCGAAGATCCGATCTGGGGCATCATCGGCATGGCCGAAGGCCCAGACGACGGCGTCACCAGCGAGACGCTGGACGAATTCCTCTACCGCGCCGACTGGTCGGAACGTGAATTACGAAGGGTGGCCGAAGATGGGCCGGGCTTTGATCGTTGATACGAGCGCGCTCTATGCGCTGGTGGATCGCAACGATCCGAACCATGCCATCGCCGCCGCCTTCCTGCGTGGCCTCACTGCACAGGATACGCTGCTGCTCTCCAATCACGTCTTCGACGAGGCCATGACGCTGGCGAAGGCGCGGTTGGGCATCCACGTTGCCTTGCAGTTGGGCCTACGCCTGCGCAACAGCCGCATTATCCAGAGCGTCACCTTCGACGAGGGCATGGAGATGGCGCTCTGGCGCACCTTCAGCCAGTACAAAGACAAAGCGTGGAGCTACACCGACTGCGCGTCGTTGGTCTTGGCGCAGGCAAAGGGAGTCCAGGAAGCTTTCGCCTTTGACCATCACTTTGGGCAAATGGGATTGGTCAAGGTGCCGTGATCTACTCTCAAAAACAACCCTCTCCAATAGGACACCCCAATGAAAATCGAACGAATCGAACTGCGGCGTATCTCACTCCCCTACGTCTCCCGCTTTGAAACAAGCGGCTGGTATCACGATGGCAGCGATGCCATCATCGTGCGCGTGGACGCCGACGGTGTGACCGGCTGGGGCGAGTCCCCGGTGAGCGACGGCCCCTGGTACAACGAGGAAACCTACGAGACGGCGTGGCTGATGCAGAAGAAGTTCCTGGGGCCGATGCTGCTGGCCGCCGACATCACCACGCCTGAGGACGTGAGCAAGGTCTTCGAGCGTGTGCGCGCCAACCGCATGGCCAAGGCCGGCCTCGAATTCGCGGTATGGGATCTCTTTGCCCGTATGCAAAACGTGAGCCTGTCTAAATTGCTGGGCGGCACCCGGGATCGGGTGCAGGTCGGCGTCAGCGTCGGCATTAAAAAGGACATTCCCACGCTATTGGACTCCATCGACGGCTATCTGTCGGAAGGCTACAAGCGCATCAAGATCAAGATCAAGCCCGGTTGGGACATCGAACCCACCGCCGCTATCCGCAATCGCTGGCCCGATCTCATGTTGCAGGTAGACGGCAACAGCATCTATCACCTTTCCGACGCCGAGCACCTGGCCGAATTGGACGAGTTCAACCTGCTGCTCAACGAACAGCCGCTGAGTCACGACGACATCTTCGATCACGCCAAGCTCAAGAAGCTGATCCAGACGCCGCTCTGCCTCGACGAGAGCATCGTCTCCCCTGATCATGCGCGCTGGGCGATTGAACTGGACGCCTGCGACATCATCAACATCAAGCCATCGCGCATCGGCGGCCTGGCCGACTCGAAGAAGATCCACGATCTGGCGCAGGCGGCGGGTATCCCCGTCTGGCACGGGGGCATGTTAGAGACGGGCATCGGGCGCGCCATCAACGTGGCGCTGGCGAGCCTGCCCAACTTCAGCCTGCCCAGCGACATCAGCGCCAACAACCGTTATTTCCACCGTGACATTGTGACCAATCCCTTCACCCTCAACGCAGACGGCACCCTCAGCGTCCCCACCGGCATCGGCAGCGGCGCAGAGGTGGATGAAGCATTCCTTGAAGAGGTGACGGTGGAGAAGATTGAGTTGCGCGGGTAGGGTGCGTGGTATCGGCCTTTGATTTTATCTTTGTTAACGAATGAGTAACGAGTAATGAGTAGGTCAAACTCTTCCTACTCATTACTCGTTACTCATTCGTTAAGAGAGCAGTTACCGATTCAAGACAATTTTCAACACGAGGTTTCCATGTCCTCCACCGACCCTGTTTTCATCGGCATTGATCTGGCGTGGGGAGAGCGCAACCCCAGCGGCGGCGCGGTGATTCGGGATGGCCGATTGGTGGAAATCCGCGGGGATCTAACCAGCGTGGAGTCGATTGTGGATTTCGTGGCGGCGCAGTTGGGGCCGACAACGGGCGCAGTGGTGGCGGTGGACGCACCGCTGCGCGTACCCAACGCCACGGGGATTCGTCCTTGTGAACGGGAGTTGAACGCGGATTGGGCGCGCTTCCAGGCAGGGGCGCACCCGGCCAATCGCAAACTGCTGGCACGCAACGGTGTGGTGCGCGGGGAACAGTTGGTGGAAATGCTGGTGCGTCGGCTGCGTTTCACCGAAGCCACCACCATTCCCAAACGCTCGCCGGATCGGCTGATCTGCGAAATCTACCCGCACCCGGCGCATGTGAGCTTGTTCGGGCTGGAAAAGACGATCAAATACAAGCGTGGCTCGGTCCTGGCGCGGCGGGAGGCGTTGATCCAATACCAGCAGCTTTTACGCTCCTTGCGCGAGGCCAAGCCATCGCTTAAGAAGACCAAAGATCTGCTTGTCCACACCGATGTGCTGTCGCTGCGCGGACGGGCGCTCAAAACCTACGAGGATCAATTGGATGCGCTGTCCTGTGCGTACATCGGCTACTACCTCTGGTGGCACGGGCCGAGACGGGCGCGATCCTACGGCAGCCTGGCCGACGGTCACATCATTGTGCCGGTGACGGACGAGATGGCAAACCGAATGCACACGTAAATAAACCCGCCAGGTCACGGAAACCTGGCGGGTTTTTCGTTCATCTCCACTTCACCATTTACACATGGCTACCGTCGTTGACGCATCTTCGCCACAGTAAACTCAGGATCACGGTAGAACGCGAAGATGTCGGCTTCTTGGGCGCGGATTTGGGACGCGATTTCGGCGATTTCGGCGGCGTCCTGGTTGGGGATGCGCACACAGCCGTCGCCATCGGCCAGGATCAGATCGCCGGAGCGGATGCGCAGTTGGCCCACTGTCACCGGCGTGCCGAAGCGGGTGAGATTGAAGACGCCATGCCCCGGCACCGTCCCCCATGCCCACATGGGCAGCCCCACACGCTGGATGCCTGCCAGATCGCGCACGGTGCCGTCCACAATCGCGCCCACCACACCCAGGCGCTTGTGCAGCGTCGCCATGCCGTCGCCAAAGCTTGCCCCGCGCCCAGGCCGCGAATCCACGTCCTTCATCACGGCGATCAGGGGTCCCTGGGCCTGCTCCAAATACTCGTAGTAGTCGGCCCACACCAGCGCCGCCGAATCTGGATCGTTCGTCGTCACCTCCGACGTGACGGCGTAACCGACGACTGTTCCCAATTCAGGCAGCAGACAGCGGATGGTGTGATCGGTGTATTCTTCGTTGGGCAGGCCATACTTGCGCACCAGCGCATTAAAAACCGTGGGCGAATCGAAAGTCTTAAGTTGTTCAATAATGTCGGGGCGGATAGAAATCATGCCAGGAGTCATGCCAGATCCTTTCTGGGCGGAAAACGATCCAAACGCAATAAATTGAGCACACACACTCTAAGTTAGACGACCTGATATTTCACCAGGCAACCAGGCCAGATAACCGAGGAATTAGACATCAGCCACGCTGCCATCGCGGTTGAAGGCGTTGCGGTGCGGGTTGCGCCGCCGGTAGGGGCTGCTGAGCAGGGCGTCTTCGTCTAACTCCACGCCCAGGCCAGGGCGATCCGGCACCACAAGGTGACCGGCTTCCACCGTCCACGCTTCGCGCATGGCCTGATCGCGGTAGGGTTCCTGGCGCACATACTCAAGGATGAGGAAATTGGGGATCGCCATAGCCAGATGTGCCGCCGCCGCCGTGGAGAGCGGTCCTTGCGGGTTGTGGGGGGCCACGTTGACGTAGTAGGCTTCGGCCAGGGCGGCGATCTTTTTACATTCGGTGATCCCACCAGCATGGCACAAGTCGGGCTGGATCACGTCGACAACGCGGCGTTCGAGCAAGGGGAGATAATCCCATTTTGAGTAGAGGCGCTCGCCGGCGGCCAGATCGGTGTTTGTCCCCGCTGCACGCACGTGGACCAACGATTCGAGATCGTCGGGTTGGGTGGGTTCCTCGAAGAAGAAGAGGCGATACGGCTCCAAGGCGCGGATGAGCCGGAGCGCCGACGCCGGGCGTCCGCGCCCGTGATCGTCGACCATAATGTCCACATCGGGGCCGACGGTGGCGCGCAGTTGGCCGATGCGTTCGGCGAAGGCGGCGATGCGTTCGTGTTCGGGCATGAGTGTGTCGCCCTGCCAGGCGCCGGTTTTCATGGCGGTGAAGCCGTCTTCGACATCGCGCTGGGCGTCTTCGAGGATCAGTTCGGGCTGGTAGATGCCCACATGCGTGTAGAGCCGAATGCGATCCCGCGTCGGGCCGCCCAGCAATTTGTAGACAGGCACCCCCCACGCCTTGCCGCGCAGATCCCACAGCGCCTGATCCAGCCCCGCCAGCGCCGAATTGAGGACAACCCCACCGCGCCAGAAGCCATGCCGAAAGAGGATCTGCCAGTGTCGCTCCGTCGAAAGCGCATCTTCGCCGATCAGCGCCGCGCCCAACTGCTTGACGGCGGCGCAGACCGTCTCTTCGTTGTTTTCCAGCGTCGCTTCGCCCCAACCGTAAAGCTCGCTGTCGGTCATCACCTTGACGATGACCCAATTGCGCAGCCCAGCCCACATGATGGTGGTGCGGATCTCGGTGATTTTCATGTTTGTGTCGCCTTTGTGGTGGAAAGAGAGAGTGAGTGGTTCCACTATGATACCGGCGGCGCGGGGAGGATGCAAAGAAGGAGAAGAGATTGGGAGATTGGGAGATTGGGAGATTAACGATACAGCCGTCTACGGTAGGGGTTTGCGTGGGGCGGAAGCGAATTTCGCTTCATTGGCGAGCACGCCTTCCGCCCCACGCAAACCCCTACGACCTGGGCAGTTACTTCTAATTTTCGCTTTGTTAACCCTGGTTAATTGGGTACATTAGTGCGCTTAATACAGCGCCTCTACTGCGTTTGTCGCTTCTTGATCTTGTGCCTGTCCACCTGTCCAGGTAGTGCGTTGTCCTTTTGACTTGCCAGATTTCGTCTTCACACGGTTACCATCAACCATAATGAAATTGTGATAAAGAGAGCGAAGGAGAAGTTAAATGTCCACCACACTGGATCAGGTTGCGCCGGGCCAGCGCACAACCATCGCCCGCCTCACAGGAACGGGCGCGCTGCGGCGCCGGCTCATGGACATGGGCATCCTGCCCGGCGTTGAAATCGAAGTGCTGCGGGCTGCCCCCATGGGCGACCCGCTGGAATACAAACTACGTGGCTATCATTTGTCTTTGCGCAAGGCCGAAGCGCAGCAGATCGAGGTCTCCTCATGACGGCGTCGTCCGCATCCTTTCCTAGATTCTGGCAGACCATGACCAAAGAACTGAATCATGCCGCGGCCAGCCTTCCCCTGAGCATGGCGCGCCCGGGCGAAATCGTCGAAATCGTGGCGATCCACGGCGGCCACGAAGTCCATCACCGCCTCACCGATCTAGGACTCACCACCGGCACCCGCGTACGCATTGTGCAGGGCGACGGCGGCGGCCCTATGCTGTTGGCCTTCAAAGACGACGCCCGCCTGGCCGTGGGCCGCGGCGTGGCGATGAAGATCATGGTGACGCCGCAGCGAGACGGATTTCGGTAGAACAGATAGCAGAATCTTTGTGGACACAGATTCAAGGAAACACGGATAGGAGAAATCCAAAGAGAAAAATCCGTGTTCTATCCAATCCGTGTCCACAACTTCTGGGTAGAGTATTGAGCGATCAGGAGTATCCACACATGGTAACCATCGGTTTGGCAGGCAATCCGAACGCGGGGAAGAGCACAATCTTCAACGCGCTGACAGGCTCACGGCAGCATGTGGGCAATTGGCCGGGGAAGACGGTGGAGAAGAAGGAAGGCCGTCTGCGCGTCCAGGATCAGGACGTGGTGGTGGTGGATCTACCCGGCACCTACAGCCTCAGCGCCTTTTCGCTGGAAGAGATTATCGCCCGTGATTTTATCGTCAACGGCCACCCAGACGCCGTCGTCTGTGTAGTGGACGCGGCCAACCTGGAACGCAATCTCTACCTGGTGATGCAGATTTTGGAGATGGGCGTGCCCGTGGTGGTGGCGCTGAACATGAGCGACGTCGCCGCCGGTCGTGGCATCCACATCGACAAAGCGAAACTTTCGGCCAAACTGGGCGGCGTCCCTGTGATCGAGACGGTGGGCAACCGCGAAGTGGGCATTGACGGGCTGAAGTCGGTGATCCTCAACGCCGCGGCGCAACAGCGACGCACGCAGCATGGCCTCTCGTTCGGCACAGAGTTGGACGGCGAGGTTGCAAAGCTGGCAGCCCTGATCGAAAAAGACAGCCTGCTGGCGCGCTATCCTGCACACTGGTTGGCGGTGAAGCTGTTGGAAAACGACGCCGAACTGGTTGAGCAGATCAGCCACAATGCGGCGCTGGTTGCGGCGGCGGCGGCGGCGGTGGAAGGCATTACAGCCCAGACAGGCGACGACCCTGACACGCTGATTGCCGAAGCACGCTACAACGCCATCGCCACCCTGGTGCGCGACGCCGTGCGCCGTCCTCGCCAAGAGGTGATCACCACCTCCGACAAGCTCGACGCCGTGATGACGCACCGGCTGTGGGGCGTGCCCATCTTCCTGGCGCTGATGTGGATCGTCTTCCAATTCACGGCCAACGTCAGCGCGCCGTGGGTGGACTTTATCGACGGGCTGATCAACGGCCCGCTGGCGCATTGGGCCACGCTGCTGTTGACGGCGCTGGCACTGGACGGAACCTGGCTCGAAGCGCTGCTCGTCGACGGCATCATTGCCGGCGTGGGGGGCGTGCTCGTCTTCGTGCCGGTGTTGATGACGCTTTACCTGGCCATCGCCATCCTCGAAGACACGGGCTACATGGCCCGCGCCGCCTTTGTGATGGACCGGGCCATGAGCCGCCTGGGGTTGCACGGCAAGAGCTTTTTGCCCATGCTCGTGGGCTTCGGCTGCACCGTCCCCGCCATCTATGCCACGCGCACGCTGGAAAACGAACGGGATCGCAAGATCACCGGCTTCCTGACCACCTTCATGAGCTGTGGGGCGCGGCTGCCCGTCTACGTGATCTTTGGCAGTGCGCTCTTTGGCGCCGCTGCCGGCAACCTGACCTTCGCTATGTACATCACCGGCATCGTTGTGGCCGTGCTCACCAGTCTGCTTTTCACCAAGGTGATCTTCCGCAACAAGCCGGTGCCGCCCTTCGTGATGGAACTACCGCCCTACCGCGCCCCCAATCTGAAGACGGTTTACAACAGCACGCTTGAACGCACGTTGGGCTTTGTGCAGAAAGCAGGGACGACGATCCTGCTGGCCTCGATGGCGGTGTGGCTGCTCCTGTCCGTCCCTGTGCGTGTGGGTGTGGGCGGCTTTGCCAACGTCGCCCCCGAAGAGAGCATCTTCGGCACGGTGAGCAAGGCGGCAGCGCCGATCTTCGTCCCGGCGGGTTTCGGCACCTGGCAGGCCAGCGGCGCGTTGGTCACCGGCTTCCTGGCCAAGGAAGTGGTGGTGGCCACGATGGGTCAGGTCTACGTGGGTGAGGCGGCAGAAGAAACGGCAGAAGAAACGGCCCCCACCTTCGTGGAAGATTTGCAGGGTATCGCCGTGTCGCTGGGCGAAACGTTGATCCTCACCGTGCAGGAAGTGGTCAACATTGCGCCGCGCACTGCCAATCTGGTGTTGGGCTTCATCCCCGGCGCGGCGCTGCCCGAAGCCGATTTCCTGGGCGCGGGCGGAGAAGAGGAGTTGACGGCGTTGCAAAGCGCGCTGGCGTCGAGCTTCACCCCGTTGAGCGCCGTAGCCTTCTGCATTTTCATCCTGCTCTACGTCCCCTGCATGGCGGCGACGGCGGCCATGCGCCACGAATTCGGCCCCAAGTGGACGCTGGCGCAGGTGGGCTACACGCTGGGCGTGGCCTGGCTGGCGGCAGTGATCGTCTTTCAGATTGGCAGCTTGTTGGGAATTGGGATTTGAATAGAACGCGGATTGGGCGGATCGGGCGGATTGGGGCGGATTTTTCAGAATTCTGATCCGCTGGAATCCGCCCGATCCGCTCAATCCGCGTTCTATCTCTGTTGAGGAGGACGAAATGCAGCTACGCGAAGTATTGACGGCGTTTGAGCAGGGCGGTTCGATGTCGCTCAGCGAGATGTCACGCCGCTACGGTGTGGAGATGGCCATTTTAGAAGAGATGATCCAATTCTGGGTGCGCAAAGGACGCCTGCGCGACGCCTGCAACGTGGGCGGCTGCGGCGCCTGTCACCAGAACGGCAGTTGCAGTGCCGTCTCCACAACCACCAACCAGCCCCACCGCTATGAATTGGTGACGGAGCGGAGGACGACGATTACGCTGAGTTGAGATTAAGAGATTAAGAGATTAGGGGATTGGGGATCGTGCACATGATCCCCAATCCCCTAATCTCTTAATCTCTTAATCTCTAATCTCTCAATTATATTTTTGCCGCCATTGTAGGTCATGTTACGATCTTGGGGATTTCAGCATGTGCGGTGGTAACTGATCAAGCATTGGGGAAGGCGCCTGGCTCATGTCGATTCCTGTGGATGGTTTTGTCTTTGATCTGGACGGCACCGTTTATTTGGGTGAACAGGCGTTGCCGGGCAGCGTCGACGGCATCCACACCCTGCGCGCGCGTGGCAAGCATGTCCTTTTTGTGAGCAACAAACCGCTGGAACCGCGCGACGCCTATGCCGCAAAACTCACACGGTTGGGCATCCCCACCAGCGCCGACGAGGTGATCACTTCGGCTTATGTGCTGGGCCGTCATCTGGCGCAGACACAACCCGACCTGCGCTACTACGTCATCGGCGAGCAAGGACTGCGCAACGAACTGCGCGGACATGGCCTGACTGTCCTCAACGAGTTCGAGGCACAAGATCCCAAATCGGTGATCGATCCTGCCGGCATCGACGCCGTTGTTGTGGCGTTCGACCGCACGTTGGACTACCGCAAACTCAATACCGCCTACCAGGCGCTCATGGCCGGCGCCCATTTTTACGCCACCAACGCCGACAAAACCTGCCCCATGCCCGGCGGCGCCATCCCCGACGCCGGGGCGACGATCACAGCGCTGGAACATCTGACAGGTCGCCGTCTCGAACTGTTGGCCGGGAAGCCCTCTCCACTCACCATGCAAGTTGCCCTGGATCGGCTGGGTTGCGCGGCCGAGCGCTGCATGATGGTGGGCGACCGCCTCGAAACCGACATCAAAATGGGGCAATCGGCGGGCATGCTCACCGCCGCCGTCCTCACCGGCGTGGCCACCCGCGCCGAAGCCGAACAACTGGCCCATCCCCCCACCTTCATCGTCGACAACATCGGCGCCATCCCCACCCTTGTTTCTTAACGATCTTTGCGGGTATCTGTAGGGGTTTGCATGGGGTGGAAGCAGATGCGGGCGCTGCGTCTGCATCTGCTTCCACCCCATGCAAACCCCTACATCACCAGGAAAGGTAATTCGTGTGAACGCGATTCGTCCCAAAATCGTCACCATCGACGAACGGGCTGTTGAGCATCTTGTTGAGTTTTGCCGCGCCGAGGGGATCACCAAACTGTTGATGGTGGCCGACGCCAACACCTACACGGCGCAGGGCCAAGAGGTTGAAGCAGCATTGCTCGGCCTGGGCGTGGATCTGAAACAGGTCGTCTTTGGCGAAGGCGAAGTGGTGGCCGACGCCGAGCATGTCTTCGACGTGCTGCTAGAGGACGCCGGCGCCGACCGCGTCTATGTAGCGGTTGGCTCCGGCACGCTGACCGACATCACCCGCTTTGCCAGTCATCGCGCCAGGAGTCCTTTCATTTCGGTGCCTACAGCGCCTTCGGTGGACGGCTTCGCCTCCATCGGTGCGCCGCTGATCATTCACGGCGTCAAAATTACCGTGGCGGCCCAGGCCCCGATTGCGATTTTCGCCGACACGCGCACACTGGCGGCGGCACCACGCCCCATGATCGCCGCCGGTTTCGGCGACATGTTGGGCAAAGCGACCGCCGTCGGCGACTGGCGACTCGGTCACCTGCTGTGGGATGAACCCTACGCCGAGCAGATTGCACAGCGCACGATTGCCGCCCTGCAACGCTGCATCGACGCCGCCGAGGATCTGGGCAAGGCTTCACCCGCCGGTGTGCGCGCCCTCATGGAAGCATTGATCGAATCGGGCTACTGTATGCTCGACTTCGGCGCCTCCCATCCTGCCTCTGGCGCCGAGCATCATTATTCACACTTCTGGGAAATGAAGCTACTGCGCGAAGGACGGCCCGCCATTCTGCACGGGGCAAAGGTCGGCGTCGCCGCCGTGGAAGTGGCGCGGCTCTACGATCAGATCCGCAATCTATCGCGCGCCGCCGTGATCGACCGGCTCGAAGCGTTCACGCCGCCGGCGCGCGAAGACGAGATCGCCCAAATCCGGGCAGCCTACGGCGATCTCAGCGCCGAGATCGTGGCCGGTCATCGGCGCTTCCTCGATCTGAGTGCAGAGGGTTACGACCAACTGAAGCAGCGCATCCTCACCCATTGGGACGAAATTCAGCAGATCGCCGCCGAAGTTCCCCCCGCCGACGAGCTTGCCGCCCTGTTGATGACTGTGGGCGGCGCGTCCACGGTTGAAGAGTTAGGGCTTTCCGGCGAAGAATTGGCGCTTGCCCAGGCCAACGGTCACTATCTGCGCAATCGGTTCACCAGCCGCAAGCTGGCCCGGCTGCTTGAGCTTTGAGGATATCAACACACACATTTGCCACACAGGGGGGAATTGATGTTCAACTGGCGACAGGCATTTCACAGGTGGTCGATCTATGCCGGGCTGTTTGCCCTGCTCTTTGTCTTGAGCGCTTGCCAACCGGCGCAAAGGATGCGAGACGCACAGGCAACACGGACGGCTGCACAAACCCCGACAGCGGAGATCACGACAGTGGCGATTGCCACAGCGGAGATCGCGACAGTGGCAGCAGAGGCACACACTGCGCACGCGGCTGCTGTTCCGGTCAGCCGCGGCGAGTTGACGGAACCAGGCCCCATCGAACTCGATCCCAGCCGGGGACAGCAGATCGGGCCTGTCTACGAAGCCTTTCTCAGCCCGCACCAGGAAGGCGGCGAAGAAGAAGATACTCCCGGCCTGACGCCGCAACAATTCCTTTCCACCCAGCCGTCGGTGCCCAGGAACGAACGCCCATCACGCGGTCATGGCGTAGTGGCCTTCACGAACGACTTAAGCAAGGCGTACGTCTACGTCAAAATTGAAGGTGTGAATCCCGAAGAGATCAACATGTTCCACATTCACTGTGGCAGGCCCGGCCAGTTAGGGCCGATCCTCGTGGACTTTGCCTTAGCAGGCAGCCTACAGGAATATTTCGCCGACGGCTACCTGGCGCTGGAAATCACCAACGAGGACATTGTGGCCGTCGCCGAACACGGCGAGGGGATCGTAGGCGTATTCACCGCCGGCTGTCCCATTGTGCCGGCGATCCCAATGGACAAAGTCAAGACTGTTGCCGGCATGCAGTTCATCGCCGAACAGGGCGAACTCTACTTCAACCTCCACACCAGAGCGCAGACCTTCTTCGGCGACATTCGCGGTCAACTACAGCGGTTGGACCCGTAAACTGAGGCAGATCGGGTTTGTAGTCAGTCACAAAGGTATCTATACAGGTGCGACGCACTGGCCAGGAGGCCAGTGCGTCGCACCTGTATAGAGAGTCACAAAGAACGCAACAGCAATCGCACGTCGGCATTTTTGTAAGTTACAATGTTTCACCTTGGAAACTCCCACAATTTCAGTTAACATATCTGACCATTGGCATACCGATACTCAATTTTTCAGTAAAGAAGGATCGCCACATGGTCACCCGGCGGCTGGTTTTGTGGTTAAGTGTAGTTGCACTGTGGTTGGGTTTGGCGGCAGCAGGCGTCGTGTCTGCGCAGGATCAACCGGAAGCAGCCGCGGGGACAGCGAATGGCTGGATCGCCTCGTCGCTGGTGCAGATCGGCAGCGAAGGCTTCAGCAGTTTGGGAGATGCAGCGGTGGGCGATGGTGGCCGGGTTGTGGTGTATGGCACACGCAACGGGCAGGACGGCCTCTTTGTGATCGAGGGTAGCACTGTGATCAGCGCCGCCGTGAAAGGGATGGCACTGCCCGCGCCGTTTGGGACACTCATGTTTATTAACGACCGCGAGTTTGGCGTAGACGCGGCGGGCGACGTCTGGTTTACAGGACAGGGATCGGGTGAAGAAGTGCGCGAAGACAGCGCTTTCAGCGTCTTCCGCTGGCGCAACGGCGTCATCACACGAGTGCTTGCCGCCAACGGACACGTCCATGTGCTCACCACGTTGACCAACGACGGCAAGTGGCTGTCGCAGCGGCTCACGGCGGATCCGGCAGGGAGAAAGATCGAAGTCTTCCTCAATGATGGAGTCAGCAGCCGACAGTTGCTCACCTTCATCGAAGAAAACACGTTGTCCACGGCCAACTGCCGCATCTCGGCCCTGGTCGGTGGGGCGCTGAATGAGAACGATGTGATGGTCTACAACGCCCAGATTATCCAACGCACGGTGGCACCAAGCATCTGTGATCTGCCCGAAATCAACACCTCTAACGTGGAGATGGTGGGGGCCATCACCCAGACGGTGGCCAGCGCTGTGCTCACGCGCAACACAGAGCGCAGCGGCGCATTCATCGGCGAGTTTGCCCTCAACGACGACAACACCGTGGTCTACCATAAACAGAGCGTCAGCGGCAGCGATGTGCGCACCACACAGTTGATCCAAAAGGACACCAGCGGCGAAGTGGTGCGCATGGAAGCGCAATTCACTATCTCGACGCAGACAGGGCTGGTGATTAACCATGATTTCTTCCTCGACAACGGCAACCGCATCACCTTTCAGAGTTTTGAAGACGGCAGCCGTAATGTGATCTACGCCGGCGGCAATCTGGCCAGCGATCGCGTGATTGGCATGGGGGAGACTCTCTTCGGGCAGACGCTCGAAGATCTCGATTTGCTCGACGTCAGCGTGCCGGCCAGCCCGTCGGTGGACAACCGCGCCATCCTCTTTGCCTACACCCTGGCCGACAGCACAGAAGGGATCGCCATCGCCAGTCGCGGCGTCACCCGTTGGGTCAACCCGGCGGGCGGTGAGTGGGGCACCGCGGCCAACTGGCTGCCTGCCGACGTGCCCGGCGCGGGCGCGCAGACGCTCTTCGATCTCGACGCCGGCTATGACGTCACTGTGGGCAGCCGCCAGAGTGGCAGCACCACCGTGCAGGATGGCAGCGTGGGCTTCCGCGGTGCGGATCTCGAACTCATCGGTCCCCTGCTCATCGGCGGCGATGCCCTGCTCACCGTGCCCGAAGGGACGCTTGAAGTGGGCGGGTTGATCGTCGGCGCGCTGCCGTTGGTCGATCCGTTGCAGCCGACCACGGCCAAACTCACCCTCTCGAACCAGGGGACAGTCATCACCAGCACCGGTGAAACGCGCATCGGCAATGCCGGCGACGGCGAACTCTTTGTCAGCGGGGCCAGTTTGAGCAGCGCAGCCGTGGAGATCGGCGCCGGCTCGGTGGGCACAGCAACCGTGGGCACAGCCACAGGTCAGTGGACCACGGGCAACCTTTCCGTGGGCAGCGGCTACACAGGCACCCTCAACATTGAGCGCGGCGCAGTGATGCGCACACAGGGCGAAGCGGTCATCGGCGGCGGCGGCACACCCCAGAACTTCGCCGCCGCCGTGATCATCGACAGCGGCGGTGGCGCCCAGCCGCTTCTGGCCAATTGGATCGTGCAAGAGGTCACCATCGGCGATAGCCTTTTCGGCAACCTGGCGCTGCTCAACGGCGGCACGGCATTGATGGAACGGGTGCAGATGGGCACGCAGGCGCACGCTCAAAGCGGCAAGATGGACGCCGGCATCATCATCGAGGGGACGATCAGCGGCAAGAAAGAGCCGAGCAGGCTGGAAATCACCGAGGATCTGTTTATGGGCATGGCCCCCGGCGCCAAGACGGATCTGCTGGTGCGTCGGGGCGGTGACATGAGCGTGCAGGGCAATTTTTCGATGGCGCATGAGCAGGGCAGCGCAGCCGCTGCTGTGCTGTCGGGTGAACGGGTCAATGAAGCGTTTGCCACCCTCGTCGTGGGCAAAGCCACCAATATCCCCAGCGGCGATTGTTTGATTGGGCGGGCGGGGCAGGCGACACTGCGCGTGGAAGCGGGCAGTTTACTCGTATGCAACGCCGGTTTGCAGATCGGCGTGCTGGCCGGCGGGCAGGGCACAGTGATTGTCACCGGCAGTGCGGAGGAGTTCGGCTCGACCATCTATGCGTTTTTCCTCTGTGTGGGGCATGAAGGCAGCACCGGCTTTTGCGACACCGAAGCGGGTGCGCGTGGGCTGCTGCGCATCCTCGACGATGGGATCGTCAGCGTTGAACGGGCCTTGCTTGTGGGCAGCGGCGGCATTGTGGCGGGCAACGGCACGTTGATCAACGAAGCGAACAGCCTGGGCCTGCTGGTTGACAATGGCGGCATCCTCGATCCGGGGATCAACCTGGAAGACGAATCGACGGCACGCACGCTGCAAGCCATCCAGCCCGGCACGCTGACCATCACCGGCAACGTCACCATCAGCCCCACAGCCCAAGTCCGCGTGGACGTGCTGGGCAAAACAAACTTCGATCGCGTGGTGGTCAACGGCAACGTGCAGTTGGGCGGCACGTTGACGCTCAACTTTGGCAACGGCTACGCGCCCAAACAGGGCGACACCTTTGCCTTTGTGCAGGCGAGCACCAGCACAGGAAGTTTTGCCAACGTAGAAGTCAATGGCCTGGCCGATGGCTTCCAGTTTGAAGTACAGAGCAGCGGCGGCGGCACGCAACTGGTGGCCAAGAACGACGGAATCCCCACTACGCAGCCCGCGGCACAGGAGATCTACTTGCCGAGGGTGACGCGCTGAACGAGATTCATGACTGTGGTCGTCATCGCCGTTCTAGCGAATCAACAGACGGATAAGCGGCAAAAAACAAGTGCGCCGCACTGAACAGTGCGGCGCACCAATGCCCTTTGATAAACATGTGCAGGGCGCTATTGCGTAACCGATTTCGCCTGTGTGGACAGCGTCGAATCCGGCTTCCCTTAGGAGAGAGGCTGTGGATCGGGGAATGCCTTGATCAAGCAGCAATTTCATAGCGGAACTCGATGATGCGATCTTCTAGAGAAGCAGCGGCATACGCCAATGCCTGACGAATGTCTTCCTCTTCCAGTTCGGGGTACTCGCGCAGCAGTTCTGCGCGATCGGAGTAGAGGGCCAATGCTTCAAGAACACGTCGAACCGTCAGCCGTAGATCGCGTATACAGGGTTGACCGTTCATCCGTTTGGGGTTGCTGGTGATTCGATCCAGTTTCATAGCGATTTCGCTTTCGGAACAGACACCTCAATGCAATACAGCAACTATATGCGTAGCTGCCTGTCCAGTCAATCTGACAAAATCATCGCTTGCAGACATTAACCTCAATCCTTTCCCAAGCAGTTCTTCATACTTCCTCAACAATTTTTCGCTACTATCAAGCGAGGAATTCATCCCGTCCGCATGATCCTCTGGCCGAATTCCTGGGGGTACATCTTCGGCCCGAATCGTGACGAGTGTTCCGTGCGCGCGGAATCATTCCTCTGCCCCAATCACCAATCACTAATCACCAATCACCTCTGGCAAATAAACCCGCTCCGTCATCTCTTCGACGCTGCCCGCCGGGCCGCTGCCTGCCCACGCCGGGCGTTCGCCGACAACGCCCAGATCGCGCAACGAAGATCCATCGGCGCGCACGATGAAGAGGCGATTGGCCTCCGCCGCCCCAGGATCGGTGTCGCGCTGGAAGATGATCCAATTGCCGTCGGCAGACCAGGCAGGTGAGCGCGAAAGGATCCCCGGCGCGCCGCGGGTGAGCTGCACATAGTTGCGCAGTTGCCCCGTGTCATCGAGTTCGGCCACCCAAATTTCATATTGGCCGGTGAAGGGTGCGGCCATCACCACCCGCGAATCGCCAGGATCAGGCGCGAAGTCGGGATCACGCACATCGACCACGGGCAATTCTTTGACTTCGTTATTGGTGAGATTCACAGCGAAAAGAGCGCCGGGCGAAGTCAACCCAAAGCCGACAGCGTTGCAAAAGCCGGTGTAGCGGTAGAGCATCCAGCGCGCATCGGCAGAGAGGGCGATCTCTTCGGAATAGTTGTACTCGTCGATGAAGCGCTGCTGCCCATTGACGGTGAAATACGGCTCAGTGACAAAGCAGAAACCACTTGGAATCGTGGAGACAAAACTGCGCGCGAGGATAGCGGCCACACGACTTTCGTTGTTGGCCAGATTGACAGGATCGAAATTGGCGATGTCGTAGTCGTAGAGACCGTTGGCCGTAAAAATCGGGCGATTGTCGCCGCCGGTGACGGCCCGCGACACGATCTGGTTTTCCACCTGGGCGTAGACGCGCGTGCCATCGGCGCTGAAGCGGGGACGATTCCCCTCACCCAACACGCGCTCGGTGCCCAGGTTCCCGGCGTCGCGCAGGCGCACATCGTTGCCCACTTCGTAGGCGATGACGCCGGTCAGGGGCAGGGCTTCGCCTACCCGCGCCGTGGCTGTTACCTCCGCCGCCTGTGGACCGGTGTTGGCGGTGCCGTCTACGGCGGCGACGCGGTAGAAGTAGGGCGTCGTGTCCAGTTCCACGTCGCGATAGCTTGTTGCTGTCACCAACAGTGGGGTGATTTCGGTGTACGGTCCCCCCGCGGTTGTGCTGCGGTAGACCCGATAGCCCTGAATGCCGGTGGTGTCGCTGGAGGGCGTCCAGGTGAGCAGGATCGAACGGTCGCCGCCGACGGCGGTTAGATCGCCCGGCGCCGTGGGTGGCACGCTGTCCAGTAGCACCGCCTGGGCCATCAGCATGTCATCGACGTTGCGGTCGTCCGACCAGATTACCTGGGCCACGGTGTTGTCACCGCTGCCGTCCACAGCCAGGGCCACGTCGAACTGGTCGGAGACGGTGGGGAATTGGCCGGTGTTGTCTTCCATGAGCGTGCGCGCCCAGTTTTGTCCTTGATCGAGCGAAGTGGAAAGCCAGAGATCGCTGCTGCCGGCATCGTCGTAGATCCAGGCGACGACGTGCTGTCCATTTTCGTCGACTGTGTAATCCCAACTGCGCACGTTGAAACTGTCCAACTGCGTCACATTGACAGGCGCGGACCAGGTCGCGCCCCGGTCCGCTGAGATACGCAAGTAGACATCGCGCCTGCTATCTGAGTCCAGATAATAGGTGACGGAAAGCTGATCGCCCGGTCCTAGCGCCAGTTGGGGGACGAGACTGTCGGCCACGCCGATGGCAAAGTTCGCGCCGAAGCTCTGTCCGCCATCGCTAGAGCAAGCGCCGTGGACGGTGAACCGCTGGCGTGAATCCTCCCACGCCGCGCAGACAAGACCGTTGCGGGCGACGAGGCTGGTGCGGGGCACGGAAAAGTCCAATGAGCCGTCGCCGATCTTGCCCGAGAGCGGCTGATCGTTGACGGTAACGGTCTTGAGCAGTTGGAGTTGGGGGGTGTAGATGCGCAGAAAGATATCGAAACCGGCGCGGTTACCGATCTCGTCGTATTCAGTGTAGAGCAGGAGCAGGTTGCCGCTGCTTTCGTCGATGGCCAGTTGTGGCCGCCAACGGTCCTCAGCGCCGGGGAAGCCGTCCACCACCGTTTGCACCGTGAAGGTCGCGCCGCCGTCCACGGAGCGGGCCAGGCGGATCTCGTTGGTCTGATTCGAGCCGGGCTGGTAGAAGAGATACCAGGCGATCCAGATCGTGCCGTCGGCAGAGACGGCGAGCTGGGGATGTTCCGCCCAGTCGTCGTAGTCGGGATCGCTGACGCGCACGTTGGCGCCCCAACTCTGGCCGCCGTCGCTGGAGCGGGCAAAGTAGATGGCGCGAAAGGAGCCGAAGATGTCGTCGTCGCGGCCATCGCCCCACGCCACATAACGTTCGTTGCCACGCACCACCACCGACATGGTATCCACCAATGCGCCGTTCAACCCCGCATCGGTGACGGCACGATTCCCGCCCACCGGGATCGCGCCGGCGAACAGGCGGGTCACGTTGCCAACCGTCACGAGCAGGGCCACCAAACACAGGGCACATACCCAGCGGCCCACGCTTCTCAGCCTTGAGTCATTGATGCACACAAGGTGCCTCCTTACTGGTTGTAAACAGTTTTTGCAGGATGGATCATTCGTCTGCTAAGCTCTCTGAGCTAACTTTAGCAACTCACGCTTTTGAGGTGGAGCAGGCATCCTCAGAGGCCGTCGTGGTCGGCTCAAGCCGCATCGGAGGATGCTCCCGCCGCCGACAAAACCGAATTATGAACCACCAAATTGTGACATACTAGCCGACCCAGGGACGAGACACTCCATGATCCGCCAATTCTTCGCCTACTATCTCCCTTACCGCGGCCTCTTTTTGTTGGATTTCAGCAGCGCCGTCATCGTCGGTCTGCTGGAACTGGTCTTCCCGCTGGCCATCAACCAATTCATCGACAGGCTGCTGCCCAGCCAGAATTGGACGATGATCCTGTTGGCCGCGGCGGGTCTGCTGCTGATCTACACCGTCAACACCTGGCTGCAATACGTGGTCACCTACTGGGGGCATATGCTCGGCATCAACATCGAAACCGACATGCGCCGCAAAGCCTTTGATCACATCCAGAAGCTTTCGTTTCGCTTCTTCGACAACAACAAGACCGGTCACCTCATCGCCCGTGTCACCACGGATCTGCACACCATCGGCGAAATGGCCCACCACGGCCCCGAAGACGTCTTCATCGCTGTGATGACGCTGGTGGGCGCCTTCGGGCTGATGGCGTGGATCAATTGGGAGCTGACGGTGCTCACCTTTGTCATTGTGCCGCTGGTGGGCTGGGTGGCCGTCTTCTTCAACCAGAAGATGACCCACACCTACACCAATCTCTTCGACAACCTGGGCCAGTTCAACGCCCGCGTCGAAGACACAGTGGGCGGCATTCGTGTGGTGCAGGCATTCGCCAACGAGAAGCACGAATCGAAGCTTTTCGAGGGCAACAACCAGAACTACCGCACCACCAAGTTGACAGCCTACGAGATCATGGCGCGCAGCCTGTCGTTGAGCTACATGCTCATGCGCTTCATCGCCATTTTTGTGATGGTGTGCGGCACCTGGTTTGTGATCCAGGGGGAACTGACCTACGGCGAATTTGTCGCCTTCCTGCTGCTCACTGATCTCTTTTTCCGCCCGATTGAGAAGATCAACGCCGTGATCGAGAGCTACCCCAGCGGCATTGCCGGCTTCAAGCGCTACCAGGAACTCCTGGCCACCGAACCCGACATCGTCGACGCGCCCGACGCCATCGAAGTGGACAACCTCAAGGGCGACATTCGCTACAACGACATCACCTTCGGCTACGACGAGCACCGCAAAGTGGTGAAGAATCTCAGCCTCTCCATCGCCGCCGGCGAAACCGTGGCCTTTGTCGGCCCGTCGGGCGCCGGGAAATCCACGCTGTGCAGCCTGCTCCCCCGCTTCTACGAATTGGACAGCGGCAGCATCACCATCGACGGCATCGACATCCAGAAGATGACACTCTCGTCGTTGCGCCGCCAGATCGGCATCGTGCAACAGGATGTCTTCCTCTTCGCGGGGACGATGGCCGAAAATATCGCCTACGGCAAACTCGACGCCGGCGAAGAAGAACTGTGGGCGGCGGCCCGCCTGGCCCACATCGACGAGTTTATCCGCAGCCTGCCCGACGGCATGCAGACCGTGATCGGCGAACGGGGCGTCAAGCTTTCGGGTGGACAAAAGCAGCGTGTCTCGATTGCGCGCATGTTCCTCAAGAACCCGCCCATCCTGATTCTGGACGAAGCCACCTCGGCCCTGGACACCGAGACCGAAATCGCCATCCAGCGTTCTCTCGAAGAACTGGCGCAAGGACGCACCACCCTGGTGATCGCCCATCGCCTGTCCACCGCGGCCCGCGCCAACCGCATCATTGTCATCGACTATGACCAGGCGATTGAGATCGGCACCCACACCGAACTCCTCTCGCGCAGCGGGCGCTACGCCAACCTCTGGCGCGCCTTCGAGCACGGGGTGACGGTAGGGGGCTAATTTAACATACAATTCAAATTTCCTTTACAAACCATTCACAGCCCATTCACATTGCCCAACTACACTGCTGCCGGTGTCTACACGATACCGAATCTCAGCAAACTTGGTAAACGACCACCATTTTTATGTGTAGGAGGATTGCAATGCGAAGACTTGGGATTCTGTTGATGGTTGCCGCCCTGATGGTTCTGGCTGTCTTGCCTGCCAGCGGCCAGGAAGAAGGCTACGAAACCGGCAACGTCATCTTCTTTCACCCCGACGGCTCCGGTTTGAGCCATTGGAACGCGGCGCGCATGTATTGGTATGGCCCGGATGGCACACTGAACTGGGATCAACTGCCCGAAATCGCCATCTACCGCGGTCACATGAGCGACCGCCTGGTGGGCACATCCAACGGTGGCGCCACTGTACATGCATTTGGCTACAAGGTCGTCGGCCCCGGCTCCTTCGGCCAGGACGGCGGCATTGATCCTGAAGAAGAAGGCTCAGCCGGCCGCCCGATTGCTTCACTCAGCGGCTTTGCCGGCAGTGTGATGCGCGAAGCCGCCGCCGCTGGCATGCCCGTGGGCATTGTCAACGACGGCGACCTGCCTGAACCCGGCACCGGCGTCTTTTTGGCCGAAGTGGGCGACCGCAACCTCTCCAACGAAATCGCCCGCCAATTCCTCGACGGTCGCCCCGGCTTTGAGGGCGAACCCCTGCCCAAGGTGATGTTGGGTGGCGGCGAAGGCTTCTTCCTACCCGCCGAAACCCCCGCCTGCGAAGCCGAAATCACCTTGGAATGCTACGTCCACACCGATCAGCTTAACGGTCGCGGCCCCGCCCGTGACGATGGCCGCAACCTCCTCGTGGAAGCCAGCGAACTGGGCTACGAAATTGTGCGCACCCGCGCCGAGTTCGAAGCGCTGTGGGAAGCCATTCAGGCCGATCCGGCATACGCGCCCATGGTCCTTGGCCTCTTCGCCCGCGATGACATGTTCAACGACACCACTGAAGAACGGCTGATCGCCCGCGATCTGGTGGACGACAGCATGGCCGAGACCAAAGATGGCCGCCTGATCATCTGGGGCAGCCACCCTGACACCGCCGGCTACAACCCGCCCACCCCGGCTGAGATGAACACGATGGCGCTGGAACTGCTCAAGCGTCACAGTGAAGCCGCCGAAATGCCCTTCTTCCTGGTGGCCGAAGTGGAAAGCACCGACAACGTGCCCAATAACGCCAACGCCATCGGCACGCTGCGCGCCCTCAAGGCCGCAGACGACACCATCGGCGTCTACCGCGACTTCATCGCCGAGAACCCGAACACGCTGCTCGTCACCGCGGCGGACAGCGACGCCGGCGCCATGCAGGTCTTCGGCCCGGCCCCCGCAGAAGACGAACGCGTCACCACCAGCACGGGCAACCCCATCGGCATCGGCTTTAACCAGGGCTTCCCGCTAGACGGCATCGAAGGCCAGAACACCGCTCCCTTCGTCTCTGAACCCGACGCTTTCGGCAACAGCATGGACTTCGCCATCGGCTGGGTGGGCACCAACGACGTGGGCGGCGCCATCATCAGCCGCGCCGAGGGCCTCAACGCCGACCTGCTGCGCAGCGAATTCAGCGCCCAGTTCGACAGCAGCGACGTCTACCGCATGATCTACGTCACCCTGTTTGGCGAACTGCTGCCTGCGTCTTACGGCGTGGCCGCACCGGATCGCGAATAGTCGTCCTCACAACTGAATAGCTCCAAAAAACTGGAACCCGATGCATCGGGTTCCAGTTTTTTTTCAATGCGTCTTTACTTAGCTGCAAATCTCATCTATCATATCAGCATATAATGATATGTAGAGACGATGTGGAGGTTCTCATGTTGTTAAGCGGCGTTTTTGAGGCAACCGATCTCAAAGCCAAGCTCTTTCGCGGTTTCGCGGACCCATCGCGTTTGTCGATCCTGGAAGCCCTGCGCCATGGACCACAGACCGTTTCACAGGTGGTTGAAGCAACCGGGCTGTCCCAGCCCAATGTTTCCAATCATTTGAGCTGCCTGCGTGGGTGTGGGCTGGTGGTAAGTGAGCAAGAGGGGCGCTATGTCCATTACCGGTTGAGCGATCCTCGTGTGGAAAGTTTTATGCAACTGGCCGAGGAACTACTGGCTGACGTCGCCCGCGGCGTCTATGAATGTACCCGCTATGATGTGGCGGAACCCAAGCGAACGCAAGCCCAAAGAGAGGAGAGAGCATGAGCACGCTACAGCGGATTGAAATGCCCGTGCGCGGCATGGACTGCGCCGGGTGCTGCAACACGGTGCAACGTTCAATTGCTGCGCTGCCCGGCATCGAATCTGTGGACGTTTTCCTGGCTTCGGAGAAAGCCGTCGTCCAATTCGATCCGGCGCAGGCCGATGTTTCGCTCATCCGCGCCGCTGTGGAAAAGGCCGGCTACACTGTCCCCGCCGAGGAAAGCCCCGGCGAAGCCACACGCCCACAGCCGTTGAATGCCGCCGGCTTCACCCGCGCCGTGCTCTTTTTCAGTGGACTCATCTTCGGCGTAGTCTTGTTGATCGTCGTGGCCGGGGAATGGCTGGGGCTGTTTGAAGCCGTCACCGCGCGGATTCCTTTTGCCGTGGGCGTGGGGATTGTGCTCATCGGCTGGTATCCCGTGCTGGTCAATGTCCTGCGTGCGGCGTGGAATCGCCAGATCATTTCGCACACGTTGATGAGTGTGGGCGTGGTGGCGGCGCTGGTGGTGGGTCAATGGATTACTGCTGCCATTGTCGTCTTTTTCATGCGCGTGGGCGACTACGTGGAAACCTTCACAGCTGAGCGCGCCCGCCGCGCCGTCAAGGACCTCACCGCGCTGGCGCCACAGACCGCGCGCGTCCTACGCAACGGCGACGAAGTTGAGACGCCGATTGCGCAGGTCCTCCCCGGTGACACGGTCATTGTGCGCCCTGGCGAACAGATCCCGGTGGACGGCGAAGTGCTGGAAGGGCAGGCCACGGTGAACCAGGCCACCATCACCGGCGAATCGATGCCGGTAGAGGCCGGGCCAGGCAGCAAGGTCTTTGCCGCCACGATTGCCCAACTGGGCGGGCTGCGCATCCGCACCACCCGCGTCGGTGCGGACACCACCTTCGGCAAGGTGATCCGGCTGGTGGAAGAGGCCGAAGCCAATCGCGCCGATGTGCAGCGCCTGGCCGACCGCTTCTCCGCCTACTTTTTGCCTGTGGTGGCTGCGATTGCCACGCTCACCTTTGTGATCGGGCGCGATCCACTGGCCACGGCGGCGGTGCTGGTGGTGGCCTGTTCCTGTTCGTTTGCCCTGGCCACGCCCATTGCCATGCTGGCCTCCATCGGTGCAGGCGCGCGTCGCGGCATCTTGATCAAAGGCGGCAAATACCTGGAACTGCTGGCCAAAGCCGACGTCCTGCTCATCGACAAGACGGGCACACTGACGCTGGGCCGTCCCCAAATCACCGATGTGGTGGAACTGAACGGGCGCAACCGCGACGAGATCCTCAGTCTCGCCTTCGCCGCCGAACGTTATTCCGAACATCCCCTGGCCGAAGCGGTGCGCCAAGCGGGCCGAGATCGGGGCATTCCACTGCTGGAAGCGCAGTCCTTTACGGCGACGCCGGGGATGGGTGTGGAAGCGACAATTGACGGTAGCCGTGTGCGCGTAGGCAACCGTCGTTACGTCGGGGCCAATGGCGACGGCGCTGTGCTGGAAGCAGCGGGGAAAACGCTGCTCTACGTGAGTGAAAACGATCTGCCTATCGGCATCCTCGCCGCCGCGGACACGCTGCGCACAGAGGTTCCGGCGGCGCTGCAACAGGTACGCGCCCTGGGCATCAAGGAGATCCGCCTGCTCACCGGTGACAACGAGTCCACGGCCGCGGCGTTGGCCGGTCAACTGGGCATCGACTACCAGGCCGAAATGCTGCCTGAAGATAAGGTAGAGATCGTCAAGGAATACCAGCGTCGCGGCCACACCGTGGTGATGGTAGGCGACGGCGTCAACGACGCGCCGGCGCTGGCACAGGCCGACGTGGGCATCGCCATGGGCGCAGCAGGGACGGATATTGCGATGGAAGCCGCGCACATCGTCCTCATGCGCGATGACTGGGCGCTGGTACCCGATGTGCTGCACATTGCCCGCCGCACCCTGCGCGTGGTGAAGATGAACTTTGGTTTCACCACCCTCTACAACCTGCTGGGCTTGAGCCTGGCCGCCTTCGGCTTCCTGCCACCCGTCCTGGCGGCGGCGGCGCAGTCCATCCCCGATCTGGGCATCCTCGCCAATTCATCGCGTCTGCTACGACAGGGGAATCCAAGAAAATAGAAGGGGAATCAGGATCCCGTCCGCTGCATATAGACCAAATGCAGTTGACCGGTGACGGGATGCACGCCGCAGTGCGCTTCTACGCCGTAGACAGCGCGCACCCAGTCCGGCGTCAACACGTCCGCGGGTGCGCCGGCGGTGACGATCTTCCCGTTGGAGAGCAGATAGAGCCGGTGACAATAGGCCGCGGCCAGGTTGAGATCGTGCAGCGTCACCAGGGTGGTGATGCCCAGGCCGCGCACCAGATTCAGAATTTCGAGCTGATAGCGGATGTCGAGGTGATTGGTCGGTTCGTCGAGCACCAGCAGTTTGGGTTGCTGCGCCAGCGCCCGCGCCACCAGCACCCGTTGCTTTTCACCGCCCGAAAGGGTGCTGAAGCTGCGTGCGACAAAGGCGGTCATGTTCACACGCGATAGGGCATCGTCCACGATCTGCGCGTCGTGGACATTGTCGCCTTCCAACATACCTTTGTGCGGCGTGCGCCCCATCTCCACCACTTCGCGCACGGTGAAGTCAAAATCGCTGGGCGTCTCCTGCACCACTACGCCGGTGCGCCGCGCCGACTCGCGCGCGGTGAGCTTCCACACGTCATCCTCGCCGAGACGGACAAAACCCGCCGTCGGCTTTAACAGGCGATAGACCGAACGCAGCAACGTCGACTTGCCGCTGCCGTTTGGGCCAATCAACCCCACAATTTCGCCCGGCGCGACCTGGAGCGAAACCTCGTCCACAATCCGCCGACTCTCAATCGCCACCGCCACTTGCTTGATGTCTAACTTCACCTTGTCATCCCCTCACCTTGTCACTTGCCCCGCCGCCGCAACAGCCACAAAAAGAACGGCCCCCCCAACGCCGCCGTCACGATCCCAACCGGCAATTCCTGCGGGGCCAGGATCGTGCGCGCCACCAGATCGACCAACACAAGATAAAGACCACCTCCCAGTGCTACGATCGGCAACACGCGCCGGTGATCCGAGCCGACGAGCATGCGCACCAGGTGGGGAATCATCAAACCGACAAAGCCAATCGCGCCGCTGACCGCCACCACCACGCCCACCAGCAGCGACGTCATCACAAAGAGTTGCAGCCGAAAGCGTTCCACGTTGACGCCCAACCCTGTGGCCGTTTCGTCGCCGGCCAGCAGCGCGTTGAGCGGGCGCGCTTGCAGCAGCAAGTAACCGGTGACAACGACCACCGCCGCGCCGGGAAGACCCAGGTAGCTCCATTTGGCCCCGCCCAGGCTCCCCGCCAACCAGGCCAGGACGGACGCCGCCGCGCTGCCGCCCGGGGTGGCACTGCGCAGGACAAGGTAGCTTGTCACCGCCGAGAGGACATAGCTCAACGCCACCCCGGCCAGCACCAAACGCATCGGCGTGGCGTGTCCTTGTTGTTGGGCCAGCGCGTAGACCAGCAACATGGCCAGCAGCGCGCCGAGGAAGGCCGCCGCCGAAAGCGACAGCCCCCCCATTGTCCCTGCGCCCAGGGTGATCACCAGCACCGCGCCCACGGCTGCGCCATACGAAACGCCGAAGATATACGGATCCGAGAGCGGGTTACGCGTCACGGCTTGCAGCGCTGTGCCGCTCACCGCCAGCGCCGCGCCCACAATCACCGCCAACAGCACCCGCGGCAAGCGGAAATCCCAGATGATCTGATTCTGGACGGCGTCGGCGACGGGGGCAACCCAGGCAGGCAGCAGGCGGCTGCCGATCACCTGCGCGGTGATCGGCAGGGAGATTTCCACCGCGCCGATGCTCACTGCCATGAGGATGGCAAGGACGAGTGCAATCACAAGGGCAATCTGTAGGCTCCAAAACCAGGCGGCGATCTGCCTTGGCCGCGCATTTTGGGTCGTTGACGATGTCGATAAGGTGGTCAGGGAAAGATCCTTTTGTTCTGTGATGACCTGTGTCGATAGGCTCAATACGGCGACCAAATGCGCGAAGGCAGCGCCGGAAAGAGCGCTGTGAGCAAGGCCCTTGCCTGATCAGATGCGGCGTAACAATCAGGATACGCCGCCGCCTGTTGGGCGAATGTGCGATAGCCAAAGAGTAAGGGCAGAAAGGTCAACCCAGGGAATGCGGCATCGGCTGCTTGATCCGCCGGTCGCCAGGGGAAAACATCGGTGAGCCGACCAGCCACAAAACGCAGGCATACCCCATCACCATAGAAACTCAGCGTCAACTCACCGCTATAGTTGGCCGCCACACTGCCGGGCAGACGCTGCTCAAGCACCGGTGCAATATGACGTAGCAACGCCGCCACATCCGGCACACGTACATACAAGATCGTCGGCTGGCCGGTACGGGTCAGGCGACTGGCAATGGCCTGATAGGCCGGGTGCTCTGTGCCCAGCCAGAGCCAGCAACCGCCATAGTCCGTGGACTGGGCGCTTTTGTCTGGAGAAGTCGCCTGTTGCCCCAGCATATGGAGATAATCCAACAGCCAGGGGGTCACCGCCAGCCATGCGTGGGGAGAGACAACTTCGTAGGCCACCACCACAAGCCACGGTTCACCCGCCGACCAGCGATAGGCGAAGTAGCCGGCCGCTTCACCGGTCACCGTTTCGATCACCCGCAGTTGACAGTGGAAACGGTTCTCTGGGCTACGGCCCAGCAGTTCATAGCGCCACAACGCATCCTGGCGCGGACAGTAGATCAGGTTGCGGCGCGCCGCTTCGGCGTCGGCATAGGCCAGAAACGGGAGATCGTCCAGGGTGGCAGGGCGGACCCGAAAGGCGGGCAGGTCATCCGCAGGCAGGGGGGCAGGCAGGGGATGGACACGGTAGCTACCGCGTCCATCCCCTGCGCAGAGGGCATATTCATAGCCAAACTGACGATAAAAGTTTGGATTGCCGCCAATCACCTGCACCAGATCGCCTTGGGCCGTGCTGATCGCTTGCGCTTCGTGGATCAAACGCCGCGCCAGCCCACGCCGTCGATAAGGCGCGGACGTGCCCACCATCTCGATCTGCCCCACCGGCAGGGGGATGCCGGCATAGTGCCAGGTCTGCCGAAAGAGTTGGACGGACGCCACAATCTCATCGCCGGCGGTTTCTGTAATCACCAAGAAATCGTCGACACCAATCAGTGGATGTGGACGCGTAAAGAGATCACGGGTATAAGTCGCCAAATAGGCGCTCGCCTCCGGCGCATCAGCACGCCGATGCGCTTCCACTTGAAAGCGCGCCAGCGCCTCTTGATCGGCAGGTGTGGCATGGCGTAAGCACAATCCATCGTCGAGAGGTGGACTGATCAACCCACTCATTCAAATGCCTCAGGGTGAAAAGCGCGCCCCAACGCTTCGACGAACTCAGCGGCACGCATGCCCACGCCCCCCATGTAGGGGACCCGGACAATCCGATTGTTCGCCACCGCCGGTGAATTGGCGAAGACGTCGCGCACCACAGGTTCTAATTCGTCGGCGTTGAAATCCCAAATGAGCACCACATCCGGGTTAGACGCGGCCAAGACTTCGCGTGAGGGGGGCGCGTCATAACTGGCGCCGTCGAAAAGGTTTTCCCCACCCGCCCGCGCAAAGACATCGGTCACCAGCCCATTCCCGGCGACATAGAGCGTTTCTGGGCTGCCCTCAACCAACAGCGTACGCACCGGTTCCCGACCGGCAACCTGCGTCTGCACCGCTTCAACCCCAGTGCGAATCTCGTTGACCAGGGCCTGCGCGGCTTCCTCTTCAGCAAAGATGCGCCCCAGGTTGTGGATCTCATCAAACATCATTTCCAGCGTCTGTTGGGCGGGATCTGTACAGCCATAGACCGAAGAAAAGACGGTCGCCCCGATCTCGGCAAAGTCTTCGGGCGTGGCGCGGCCATCGGCGAAATCGCTAGGGTTGTCTGAATAGAAGAAGTCGGCATTGAGCGAAATCGGGATCTCTTTACCCGGTGGCAATCCATCCTTCCCCAAGTTCGGAATCGCCAGGAAACGTTCGCTCAACGCCGGGGGGACGAGCTGATTTTCGTCGCCAGCCGAGCGGTAGTAGATTCCAATCAACTCTTCGTCCAGCCCTAACCCCAGCAAATAGGCGGCTTGCCCACCCCAAGAGACAATCACACGCTCCGGGCGTTTTTGCACAGTGAGGGTGTTGCCGCAATTCTCAACGGTGACAGGATAGCCTGTCGCGGCTTGGGGTTCGTCCACAGTGGCCGGCGTCGGCTGCGGCGCGGGGACCTGCATAGGCGCACACGCGGCAACCAACAAACTGACCAACAACAAACCACCCCACACCCAGGTCAATCGTCCAAACATGATCTGCTCCTTTTGTCTCGGCTACGGCTTGTGTAGCGCGCTCTTGGATGTAAGTGAGAAAAAATCTCATTTACGGCCAACATCATATCTTGTTTGTCGCAAACCGTCTATTTGAGATTCATTCTCATTCATTCTTGTTTAGACCGGATTGGTGCGATAACTCATCACCACACGACCGGCCTCGGCCAGCAGTTCCGGATCGGCCTGCTGCCAGTCGCCCGCGGCAAAGGGCGGCTGTGGATCGTACTCACAGGCCAGTTGGATCGCCTGCGCCGTCTGTGTGTTGCTCAACTGCGCGGCCAGGAAGAGTGCCATGTCGATCCCGGCAGAGACGCCTGCCGCGGTGACGATCTTGCCCTGCTGCACGAAACGCTGCGCCACATAGTTGGCCCCACAATATTGCTGCATGTAGTCGCGCGATCCCCAGTGGGTGGTGACGTCCAGCCCTTGCAAGATGCCGATCATGCCCAGCAGGTAGACGCCGGTACAGACCGACGTTGTCCACTCGGACGTGGCGTGCGCGGTTTTCAGCCAGGCCAGCAGCGCCTGGTTTTCCACTGCTTTCATGATCCCGGTGCCGCCGCCAGGGATGACGATGATCTGCGGCTGGGGCAGTTCATCCCAGGTGGCGGTGGCGACCAGGGCCAACTGCCCCGTATCCGCCCAGACAGGACCGCGCGCATCCGAAACAAAGTGGACCTGTGTGTCGGGCAGGCTGACCAGCACTTCGTACGGTCCCACCGCATCGAGCGCGGTGAAGCCGTCATACAGGACAATCGCCACCTGGCGTTTGATCGGATTGAGCGGTTGCGTGGGATAGCCCACTTCCGTCAGGCGTGCGGAGATGGTGGACCAATCCTGTGGCTCGGTCCACATCACATGCACGGTTTTGGTGGCGACGTCGGCCTGCACGCCGTTGACGCCGGGCAGTTTGGCGATTTCACTTTCGATCCTGGCCTTGCACTGTTCACAGTGGATGGCCGGGGCCAAGACAATCTTGTCGGGCATGGTGGCTCCTCTTGGGTGATGTTTTCGGTGCGACGACGCTTTGGGTGCGACGCACTGGCCAGGAGGACGCTCGGCATTCGCAGCCGGTTTCGGCCAGTGCGTCGCACCCAAAGCGGCAGGCTATTTATTCAAACGCTTCAGGATGAATGGCGCGGGCGATCTTCTCGAAGCCGTCGATGACGCGCACGGTGGCTTCGGTCTCGATGGTCGGCACCGGGTAGAGACGGTTGTTCTGCACCGCCGGCACGGTGGGGAAGGTGGCTTGCAGGAAGGCGATCAACGTCTCGGCGTCCTGGCCGGGATAGGTGCCGATGATGATCACATCGGGCTGGGCGGCGGCGAATTCTTCTACGCTGACCATGAAGGCGTCGCTGGGGAAGATGTTTTCGCCGTTGGCCTGGGTGATGGTGTCGCCCCACACCCCGCCAGAGAGGACGTTGAGCGGTCCTTCGCCGCCGTTGTAAAAGGCCACGCGCGGCGTGGGCCGTCCTGCCACTTTGGCGACAATATCCGCCTGTCGGCTCTTCATGGCGTCGATCAATGCCTGCGCCCGATCCGAAACGCCGAAGATCTTACCCAGGTTTTCCAGATCGGTGTAGACCGTCTCGATGCGCTTGCCGGCGTAGTCGGCCACGGTGCAGGCGCTGGCCGAGTAGACCTGAATGCCGAGCGCTTCCAGTTCAGCCACGGTCGCCCGTCCTTGAGAGGGATCAAAGGCGAAGCCTTCGATGAGTTCGGAGACCACCAGATCGGGCTGTTGGCTCAACAAGACCTCTTTGCCGGGCCAGGCCATTGAATCGCCGATGCTGGGGATGCCCTCGGCGGCGGCGGCCAGATCGGCGGGCAGGTCGGTGTACATACCGGCGAAGGCGACGATGTGATCCTGTACGCCGAGGGCCAGCAGCAGTTCATTCTGCGGCTGCCACAGGCTGACCACCCGCTGCGGCGCTTTGTCGAAGGTCAACTGGCGGCCACAATTTTCAATGGTGACGGGGAAGACGGCGTCGCTCTCTGCGGCGACCGCTTCCGGCGTGCTGACTGCTTCTGCCGGGGCTGGTTGAGTCACCGGCGCCAGCGGCGCGCAGCCGGTGGCGAACAGAATCACGAGGAAGAGAATCCACTTGGTGGGTGACAGAAGGTGCTTCATCTTTCGATTCCTTTGGGCGCAGTCGCCCTTCTTGGTTGTGGTTGTTTCGGTGTGAGATCAGCTTCTCAGTTGGCCATGCGCTGGGCCGTAGAGCGCAGACGGATCGGCGTCCAGCGGCGTGTGTGGGTCTGCCATCCCGCGTAGATCGCCAGGACGGCGTCATAGATCATGCAGGCCGCGGGCAGATCGTGGAGATGTGCAGGCAGTTCACGCGGCACAAAGTCCCAGCCGATGTGCGCGGCCAACCCTACAGCCAGAAACCAGGGCGAGACAAACAGCCCCAGCGCCGCCAGCAGGGCATAGATCGCGGCCACGGTCACTTCTCTGGGCAGTGTGTCGGGATCGGCCGGGTTGACGTAAGTCGGCCCCAACCAGAGCACAAAGACGGCCCACGCCACATGTTCGGCGCGTGGACCGAGCAGCCGCCACACGGCGATCAAGGCCAGCACCAACGGCACGGCAATCAGTGTGAGCAGGTCGGCATGGCCGGCGCGGCTCACGACGGTGGACGTGAGACCGATCTCGCTTTAGGTGAGCGGTCGGCAGTCACAGCGTTTTGGTCGTCTTACGAGAAGTTGAAACAGTCGATAAAGTGGGTGGGTTATGCGCGCGGGGGTTGCGTGAGGACTTCAGGCGAAAGGTGTGTGTAGGAAAGTGACGCCAGCGGCTGCCCAAAGCCGAGGTTGCCGACATTGGGCGAAAAACTCGTCATCGCGGCAACGACAAAGCCAAGCGTCATGATAACCAATTGTGTCGGCGTCGATTGAGCGGCTGGTTTGTGTGATGGATCGGCAACCTGTGAATCGGGTTGTGGTGAATGCGACGCGCCGCAGAAAGTGTCCGCCAAAAATGCGCGAAAGCGGGCGGCATCCGTCTGTGGAGCGAAGGTAACGCCACCCTCGTGCTGATCCATGACAGGTTCCGCGAAGACAAAATGGGGCATGGCATGTGCATGCCCCGGTGCGGCTTGCGCGCCCCAACAGATGAACGGCAGCACAAAAGCGTAAAGCCCTACAAGCAAAAAATGCAGGGCATTGCGCCATTGTTTACGGTTTAGGTCAATTGTGAGCGGAGCGCTGTACATAGCGCACGAATGTATCATTTTTCCTGCGGGTGAGCAAATGTTGATTGGCTCATGGTGGAAACGGATCGGCGAAAACCGACTGCGCCACGTCGATCCAGACCATTTCATCGTCGCTGAGCAGACAGGCATCGAGCGCGGCGGTGATGACGGCTTTGTCGATATCGATGCCGATGAAAACCAGTTCCTGGCGGCGGTCGCCGAAGGGTTCCTCCCAGCGTTGGGCCACGTAGTTGCGCGCCCGTGGATCGGTGGGCCATTGCTCGCGGGGGACGGTGGCCCACCACTTGCCGGATCGCTTGATGTTGGCTTTGACGCCGGCCTGTGACCAGAGCATGGCTGTGTCCATGCGCGTGGCCAGCCAGAAAAAGCCTTTGGATCGCAGCACGCCTTCAATGGCTTCGGACATGAGTAGATCGTAAAAACGCTGCGGATGGAAAGGTCGCCGGGCGCGGTAGACGAAGCTGCTGATGCCGTATTCTTCGGTTTCGGGCGTGTGTTCGCCGCGCAGTTCCTTGGCCCAGCCCGGCGCGCGTGACGCCTTCTCGAAGTCGAAGACGCCCGTCCCCATCACCATCTCCAGCGGCACCTTGCCATATTCGGCGTGGAGCAGCGTGGCTTCGGGGTTGAGGTGACGCAGAATGTCTTCCAACTGACCCAGTTGAAATTCATCGATCAGATCCGTCTTGTTGATGATGATCACGTTGGCAAATTCCACCTGATCGGTGAGCAGATCGACCACAGTGCGGTTGTCCTCGTCGCCCAGGGCCATCTCTTTTTCTTTGAGGCTCTTGCTTTCGATGTAGTCGCGCAGCCAGTTGACGGCGTCTACCACCGTCACCATTGTATCGAGTTGGGCAAAGTCGGAGAGGCTGGTCGTCTTGGCTTCGTCCAGCGGAAAGGTGAAGGTGGCGGCCACAGGCATGGGTTCAGAGATGCCGGTGGATTCGATGAGCAGGTAGTCGAAGCGATCTTCTTGTGCCAGTTTGGCCACTTCCACCAGCAGGTCTTCGCGCAGGGTGCAGCAGATACAGCCGTTGGTCATCTCCACCAGGCGTTCTTCGGTGCGGCTGAGTTTGGCTTCACCGTCCACCAGTTCGGCGTCGATGTTGACTTCGCTCATGTCGTTGACGATGACGGCGACGCGCAGACCGGCGCGGTTGTTGAGCACATGGTTGAGCAGCGTCGTCTTCCCCGCGCCCAGAAAGCCCGAAAGGACGGTGACGGGCAGCCGTTTTTGTGTAGTTTGCATGGGCTAAACTCCTCGAATCCAATCGATGACACTGTTGAGCAGTTCGCGGGTGCTGTTCACCCGGCTGGCGCGGCAGTTGTCCAACTGGGTCTGAAGCGATTGCACATCCAACGTGCCGGCCTCGCCGATAAAGACGAGTTCGCTGCGCGGCGTTTGGTGGCCCCACGGTTCGCCCACAGTGGCGCGTGCCCGCTTGCCCACCACCTGCACGATCCCCTGGCGATCTGGGATCTCGTCGAGGTGGAGCACACCCTTGGCGCGGAAGATGTTGTTGGGCAACAGCTTCAGCACCCGCCGCACCGACTGAAACGAAAGCGGCTCGTCGGTGCAGGTGTATGTCCACGTGTTGAAGACGAGTGTGTGATCGTGGTGGACATGATCAGGGTCGTGATGATGATCGTGCTCATGCTCGTGTGCTTCCTCTTCGGCATGGACGTGGATATCCAGCGGGGGGCGTTGGATCAGCCGTTCAGGGTCATAGGCGCCGACACCCAGGAGTAATTCCAGGGGCGCCTGGCCGAAGCTCGTTTCAATGACGCGTGCCCGCGGCGAAACCTGGCCGATGTAGTCGCGCAGCTCTTCCAACTGGGCTGGTGTCGCCACGTCCACTTTATTGAGCACGACGATATCGGCCACGCCCACCTGATCCAGGGCCAGGACAGCATTTTTGCCTTCCAGATCGTGAAATTGTTCGCTGTCTACGACGGTGATGATGCTGTCCACCTGCACATAATTCGGCACCATGAGGAAAGTGCGCGCCACTTCGCCAGGAGACGAAACGCCGCTGGCTTCCACCAGGATGTACTCCGGTGGTTCCGGTCGGCCCATCAGGGCGACGGTGGCATCCAGCAGATCACCGCGGATGGTGCAGCAGATACAGCCGTTAGAAAGGCTCACCGTCTCGCCTTCCACACCGACGATGAGGCGGCTGTCGATGTTGACTGCGCCGAAATCGTTGACAAGGACGGCTACGCGCAGCCCATGTTCCGCGTTGAGAATGCGGTTGAGCAGCGTCGTCTTGCCCGCGCCCAAAAAGCCGGTGAGAATGGTCAACGGCACGGGCTTGGGCGGCGGCGGGACCGACTGGGGTGCTTTGGGGTTGCGGCGATGGGTGGTCATGGGTTGGCTCTCCTGATGATTGGGTCAATACCGTGCGTTTACGTAGTGCGTAGTGCGTGTACCAGTAGAGATGATGAACGCGCCAAAGGATGATGTATCGCACGGCTTGGTGATGGTTCAGCGGCGGCGCGGCCGGGGACGGCAACAGAGGCAGTCGGGGCCGTGATCTGGCGCCCATGTCGCGTCCTGGCGCGGCAACGATGACGGCGGTGTGCTCTGCGCCTGCCCGCCCACGTGGAAAAGTGACACGTTGCGGTAGAAATATCCCCCACACAGCGGACACGAAAGCGTTTCCGGCGCTTGCCCCACAGGGTGGATCTGCTCTTCTTCTAACTCACATTCAGGACAGGTGTAGACGTAGATAGGCATGGCATCACTGGCATTCTGGGCAGATGCCGAAAATCTGGAGCAGGCGATCTTTGAGCCGGTAGCCGTGGTCGGCGGCAATGGCGGTGACGAGGCCCAGCAATCGCTCGTTCTGCACCGCATCGGATCGGCCACACTGCGGGCAGATCACCAGCAGTTGGTGATCGGCGTCGCCGGCCACGTAACGCAGACAGTCGCCGCTGTCGTGGACGGTCTGCACCAGGCTTAGTTCCACCAGCTTTTCCAGTGTGCGGTAGACGGTGGCGCGGCTGATCTCGGCATCGCCGGCCTGGGCCAATGCCAGCACCTGCAACGGCGTCAAGGCGTGATGGCTCTCGGCCACCACCTCCACCACGGCGCGCCGTGACGGCGTCAAGCGATAGCCACTCGCGCGCAGAGCATGCAGCCAGGCGTCAATGCGGATTTGAGGCATACTCTCGTCCATCTCATCCTAACCCCGCACATCACACAGGACAATTTCGCCGTCGCCGTCGCCGGAGATCAACTGCTTGTCGTCGGGCGACCAGGCGATGCGGCTGACTTCGCCGTTGTGCTGGTGACCGGCGATGGGCGTCTCACGCTGGCCTGGGTGCCACAGGATCACCCGTCCATCGCGGGCGGCGGAGGCCAGCAGCGATCCGCGATGTTGAAAGGCCAATGCCGTGAGCGTGTCGGTGTGCGCTTCTAATTGCAGCGGTTTGCTGCCTTCGGGGCCACGACCGGAACAATCCCACACCACCACGGTGGCGCTGCCGCCGGTGGCCAGATAGCGGCTGCGGCTGTCCCACGCCAGTTCGCGCACTTTGGTGGGGTAGCCCCACATTTGCAGATCCTTGCCGGTGCGGGCATCCCAGAAGTGGATGGTGGCGTCTTGATCGCCGGTGGCCACGTACTTTCCGTTGGGGCTGCAAGCACAGACCCAGGCCGCGCCCTTCCACTTGAACTGACGTACACTGTCCGGGTGATCGGGGTGGACAAAGGCGATGCCGCCGTAGGCCGCCATCACCAGTTCGCGACCGGCGGGCTTCCATTCGATGTCCTGGATCGTGCTGTCGTGGCGGTATTCGTGGCGCAGTTCGCCGCTGGGCGACCAGAGGCGCAACAGCTTGCCCGCCGCCGACGCCAGGATCGCCTGATCCGCAGTTTTGCCCGCAGCGCGATTCCAGGCCACCCGTTCCACCCACATCGCGCCGCCGGCCATCTCCGCCGTGGACAGACCGCGCTGAACATCCCACAGCCGCACTTTGCCATCCTGCCCGGCGCTGGCCAGGATCTGCCCGTCCCCGTGCCAGGCGATTGACAGCACGCCGAAGTCGTGACCGGAGAGCCGGTGTAACACGGCGCCGTCGGCGGCATTGAGCAGCCAGATCTGGCCGCTCACCGCCGCCGCGGCTACCGTGTGCCCCTTGGGCGACCAGGCCAGGGCGATGACATGATCGCCGATGGCGCGCCGCCAGCGCGTGGTCAATGTCTGCGCTTTCTCGGCGCGGCGGATCAGGCCAGACATGCCTGAAACTCCGCGTTAAGCTGTTCGCGATCCAGGTTGCGCCCGATGAAAATCAGATCGTTCTTGCGTGGGCGACTGCCCCACGGGCGATCCGGGCGACCGTCGAAGAGCATGTGCACGCCCTGAAAGACGAAGCGATCCGGGTTGCCGGCGATGCTGAGCACACCCTTCATACGGTAGATGTCCGGCCCTTGCGTGCGCAGCAATGTGCTGAGCCAGCGGTTGAGCTTGTTCAGATCGAGATCGCCGGGCAAGGTGATGCCCACCGACGTCACCTCGTCGTCGTGCTCGTGGGGCGGCTTGAACTCGCGCTCGGCCACCGGCAAAATTGCGCTGTCGGCGCCGTCGACAGCCAGATCAAACTCGTCTGGATGGTGCTCGGTGAAGAGGGCATAGTAGCCGGGCCGCTCAATGTGTAGATCGAAGACCATTTCCTGTCCGGTCCCCACGGTGAGCGGCAGACGGTAGAGCTGTTCGCCGGCCACAATGGCCACATCGGAGGTGACCCACTTTGCGCCGTCGCGCCAGGCAAAGGCGCGCTCGGCACCGCGCAGGCTCTCGGCAGAGGCCAGCGACGGCGCGTCCACAGGCACCAGCGCCACATCCATTTTGGGATCGTCCGGCCCTTCCTGGAGGACGAGGTTGTAGTGGCCGGGCTGCATGGCGTAGACGCCCGCCCACTCGAAGGGATATTCCTGTTCCATGAATTTGGGATCGACTTCCAGCGCCCGGTTGAGATCGAAGCCGCCCACGCCCAGGATCTTGTCCATGTCGACGGCGGCGTTGCGGGTTTCGTAGATGCGCGCCGCCGCGTTCATGGCGTGGATGCGTTCTTTGAGCGCGGCCAATTGTTCAGGCGTCACCAGATCGATTTTATTGAGCAGGATGACGTCGGCGAAGGCGATCTGCGCCTGCACCTCTTCGCTGTCGTCCAGGTGTTGCCAGACGTGGAAGGCATCGACCAGCGTCACAATGGCGTCGAGTTGCAGGCTGTCGTGTATCTCGTCGTCAACAAAGAAGGTCTGCGCCACCGGCCCCGGATCAGCCATGCCCGTCGTCTCGATCAGGATGTGATCGAAGCGGTCGCGGCGCTTGATCAAGTTGCCCAGGATGCGGATCAGGTCACCGCGCACGGTGCAGCAGATACAGCCGTTGTTCATCTCGAAAATTTCTTCGTCGGCTTCGATGACCAATTCGTGATCAATGCCGATCTCGCCGAATTCGTTCTCGATCACCGCCACCCGCTTGCCGTGATTTTCGGTAAGGATGCGGTTGAGCAGCGTCGTCTTGCCGGAGCCGAGAAAACCGGTCAACACAGTGACTGGGATGGGTGCGTTGGTGGGCATGGGATCTCCTTTCGGTGGGTGAATCTGCCTGTGGCGTTTCAGGTCATCATTCAATATCATGAAGTTAAGGCTTGGCGATTGAGCGATTAAGCGATTAAGCGATTAAGCGATTCAACTTCTGCCACAATCGCCTAATCCCTTAATCACCTAATCTCCCCTGTGCGACTTAACTCCACCAAATCACAATTTGCAGGCCAGGGCTTCCACCTGTGCCGGGAAATAAGCGTGTGGATCGACGGCGACGGGCGCAGCGAAAGCAGGGCGGTAGGCGTCGTGACCGGGGCCGTAGGTGATGTCCAGGAGCGCGGCATAGGCGGCGGCGCGCGGGGGATCGAGCCGCCAGCGCACGCCCAGGTACTCGGCGGCCTTGACGACGCCCAGCACCGTCTGCTCCACTTCCTCGGCGCTGAAGTGTGGCCCCACCGGCGCCAGCATCCAGCGCGCCAGGACCGCAGCCGTGTGTCCATCGGTCAAGGCGCGTGGGTGCAGCGGACGCCACTGGGGCAGCCAATGCAGCGGCGTGCTTTCGCTCAAAGCGTAGACGGCGAAAGTGACAGCATCACATTCCGCCGGAATCTGCACGAGGACGCCGTGGGGCAGCGCGTTGTCGGCGGCGACAGCGGTGTGCAGACCCGCCGCTTGGGCAATGCCCTGTTTGACCTGCGCCACGCGGTCCTGTTGGCGGGTGATTAGCGGTTGCCAATGTTGCCAAACCTGCATCAATGACGTGGCGGAGATACGTCCTACCGCTGGGATGGCATTGGCAAAGACTGAGGCCAGCGCATCATCGGCGAAAAGCACCAGCGCGCCGGCGTCTTTGGGATCGGCGCTCAGGTGCAGGCCGTAGATCGCCGCCGTCGCATTAGGCGGCAGCGTGCCGTCCACGGGCAGGCTGTCGGCGTGGTCAAGCACCAGCGGCGCACGCTGGCCGTGGATTGTCCCCGCGCCGGTCATCGGCTGCATCCACACTAGACCACTGGGATCACCATCGTCGACGCGCAGCGAAAGGTCTTCGGCCAGGGGACGCAAACAGGGTTGCAGTTTGCTGCGTTTGACCGTCTCCACCAGATCGTGGGTGGCGTTGGCAGGCAGGTGGACAGACTGTCCTGGCGCGGTGAGCAAGGTCATGAGTCCGCGGCGGGCCAGGGCGACATTGCGCACAGCCACGGCGCGTCCACTGGTCAACCATGACGGCGGCGGCGCGGCGGATGGTTCTGTCGGGATGCGTCCATCGGCCAGCCACGGCGCCAACGTCGGCGAATAGGGTTCATTTGCGCCCCGCACGGGAGCGCCCAGGATGCCGGGATTTCAGAAACCGCCCAACCAGCGCTTCGCCCACTCCATAAATGGCTCCTTTACCCCAGATAGGTGACCAAACTCTCGATGTTGAAGCGCATGAGATCGACGTAGCTGTCCACGCCGTCGATGAAGGTGTCGGTGAGCAGCAGACCGACGCGGATGCCGTGATCTTCGGCCAACACTTCAAGGATCTTGGCGTTGAACTGCGGCTCGCGGAAGACGACGTCCACGCCGCTGGCAGTGATCTGGTCGCTCAGTTCGGCCACCGACGCCGCCGACGGTTCCTCGACGCCGGGGTTGCGCACCACGTAGCCCACCACGTCGAAACCGAAGCGGGCGGCGAAGTAGGTGTAGGCATCGTGATGCACCACCAGTTTGCGCCGGGCCGGTTCGATGCGGGCGATGGCGGCTTCCAGTTCCGCGTCGAGGACGGTCAACTCTTCCAGGTAGCGGGCGCCGTTGGCAGCATAGAGTTCGGCGCCGGCAGGGTCCTGTGCAGAGAGGGCGTCGACGATGGCAGGGATCATCTCCATCACCTTGCGTGGGTCGAGCCACACATGCGGATCACCGTCGCGCAGATCGTGGACGTGATCGCCGTGGTCGATGATCTTGTCGATCTTGATCAACTCGATGTGTTCGGCCATCACCAGCACAGGAATTTCGGCGTCGCGCGCCGCCCGCCGCCACACACCCGATTCGGCGAAGCGCTCGAAATTGGCGCCGATCAACACCAGCAGATCGCTTTCGATCATGCGTACCACGTCCTGTGGCGCGGTTTGGAAGGTGTGCGGGTCCGCGCCCACAGGGATCACCGACCAGACGTCGGCGCGGTCTCCGGCCACGTTGGCCACAATGTCGGCCAGCACCGGGAAACTCGCCGCCACCTGCAAGCGGGTCACCGGCTCCGCAGGCGGCGGCACGGGGACGGTGCAGGCGGTTAGCAGAAAAATCAGAAGAAAGAGTGTAAGTTTTCGCATGGACGTGATCGGAACCCCTCCCCAACCCTCCCCGCAATGGTTGAGTTTGATGTCTTGTTGACAAATTGAGGCGGGGAGGGAGCCGTTGTCGTGTAGACGAGTTGTGCCAATATTGGTCAAACCCAAGCAGAACCACCTTCGTCTACAACTCAACGGTCCTCCCCCTGCGCCCGCTCTCCTCAGCGGCTTTTGCGGGGGGAGTTAGAGGGGGGTAAACTCTGCCCAATCACCAATCCCTACCTCCCCACCCGATCCAGCAGCGGCGCGCCGGGTTCGACGACGAGGAGATAGCCGCCGCCGTCAAGGTGAGTGGGCGCTTCGATCATGCCCACGACGGCCTGCGCTTCGACGTCGATGACGACGATTGCGCCGTCACCGCCGCTGGTGACGAAGGCCCAGCGGCTGTCGGCGCTGAGTGCGGGGATGCGTTGGCCGGCGGCATCCCACGGTTCGATGCCCGATTCAGGCGCGTCGCCGGTGGGCGGCAGGGCAACGGCGGCGATTTGGGTGAGGAAGGTGGGCGAAGACGGATCGGCGTCGATGAAGTGGGCCATGTCGCCGTCGGGGTGCAGGCGCACGAGCAGCGCCAGCTTGTCGGTGAGCGCCATGCGGTAGACGAGACCCGGCCCCAGTTCCAGCCGTGTCGCTTCAGTCGCCGCCAGATCGACCACGTAGAGATCGTTCTGCCAATCTTGCCAGTTCGCCCAGGCATCGACGGCGCTTTCGTCCACAATGCGCAGGTAGCTCCACAGGTAGCCGCCGTTGGGCGCAGCGCGCATGTAGTAGGCGCGCCCGCCTTCACGCTCCGCAACGCTCCAGGGGATGAGCGCTTCGTAGCTCAACGCTGTCCCCTCCACATGGACGACGTCGACGCCGTCGTCGGTGGCCACGTAGGCATGGCCGTTGACAAAGGCTTCGCCGTGACCGTAAGCGCCGATGTCGATGAAGTTCGCAGGCGCGCTGTCGGCGCTGAAACCGTCGACGGCAAAGCTTTCCAGCCGCCCGATTGGGCCGCCGTCGCGGTGAAGGATGACACCGTCGCCCACCAGCACACCCGGTTCGCCCGACTCAATCGGCGCCGAGGTCACCGTCAGTGTGGAGAGATCGACGTAGGTCAACGTGGTTTCGCCTTCGCCGCTCTCGAAGTTGGGCGCGGTGCTCACCACGGCGAAAGAGAGTGCTTCATCCACGGCGAAGTGGATGGCGTCACCGGGCAGTGGGGCGCGGCCAGTGATAGCCGGCGCGTCGCCGCTCAGGTCGAGGACGACAAACTCGCGCGCCACGTTGTCGACAAAGAGGACGCGCCCGTCGGGCAGCGCAATGAAACCGGCGTGATCGTCCATCGTCACATCTGCCAGTTCAGCCACCACTGTGCCGTCGGCCAGGGCGTAGATGGTGATGCCACCCGCCGCCGGATCAGCGACGACGAGATGGCCCGCCGCCTCAGCCGCGCCCGCCCAGGCAGGCAGATCAAGAACGGCGGCGTGCTCATGTTCGGCGTGATCGTGGGCCTCGTGATCGTGGGCCTCGTGCTCGTGTTCTTCCTCCCCGGCAGGAATGCCCACCGTGGTTATGCTCAGGGGAATGCCGCCGCTGGCAAAGGTGAGCTGCACGGCCAGCGTTTCCAGATCGACCACATGCACCTCGCCGGTGGTGTGATCGCTGACAAAGGCGACGCCGTTGTCCACAGCCAGGACAGGGCGGGGCGATCCACGCGGCGCTTCAGGGTCCATCGGGTTGACGACGGCGGCGCTGTTGAGGATCTCGCCGGTCATGGGGTCGAGGGTGTGGAGCTGCCCGTCTACCGTGAGGACGACGAGGTGCTCGCCGTGGGCGTCGAACTTGAAGCCGGCCTGCGCCAGCGGCAGAATCAGCGGCGTCAGCGTGCCGGCGGCAGGGTCGATCCAGGCCAGGCCGTCGGCGGCGAAGTTGCCCACAAAGAAGGGCAGATCGGCATGGGCGACGAGCGTGCCCACGCGGCGTTCGCCGGCGTCCGCCGGGTTGGCGATCTTTTGGGCGGTGAACTCTTCGCCGCTGGTGTCGAGGATCAGCACACCGTCGCTACAGCCGAAGGCAATCAGCGCGCCCAGGGCGGTTTCGCCGTGCAGGCCAGGGCATTCGTGGAAGCTCTGCAGCAGTTCGCCGTCCATGCTGTAGACGTCGACGCCGATGGGCAGGGCGCCGTCGCCGGGATCGGGCGTGGAGACGATCACCTTGCCCGCCACCGCAAAGCCGACGCCGTGGTGCGGCTTGCCCGAATCAAAAGAGAGGACGTCACCTTCACCGGCCAGGGCGGCGCGGTCGATCACCTGGGTGGTGCCGTCGCCGTCGAAGAAAATCGCAGTCACCCCGTCGTGATCGACAAAGTGGATGGGCGTTGGCCCGGTCAGGCTGAAGTCGAGCAGCGCCGGCTCCTCGGTGTATGCGTGCATGTGATCGCCGTGATCCTCGATCCACACGCCGCCGTCGATGACATTCACCGCGCCGGCGTCGGTCTGCACGGCGAAGGCGTAGCGTCCGTCTTCGGTGGTGTAAACACGCGCCGCGCCGGCCAGATCGAAGTGGGCGATCTCTTCACCGCTGTTCGGGTCAAAAACCTGCACCAGCCCCGATTGGCTGTCGGCCACGAGGAGGCGGCGATCCTTAAGCGCGCCGCCTTCGGTCATGTCGTGGTCGTGGTCGTGGTCGTGGGCTTCTTCCTCATGGCCGTGATCGGCGTGATCGTGATCATGCTCCTCTTCAGCAGCCGTCGCAGCGGGCAATGGGAGCAGAATCCCGTCGTCAGTCACCACCACCGGCACCGGCACCACGGCACAGCCCGCCGTCAACAACAGAGCAAAGACCAGCGCCAGTCCACTCCAGAGACGGCGCGGGGAAATGAACGGAAGTGTCATGTTGAGTTTCCTTTTGTGAATGAATGGGAGAGTAGAGATTGGAGATTAGAGATTGGGTAAAAGGTGATGCCACCTCTATTGAATGTGGTTGGGTAGACGGGCGATTAAGCGATTGAGGGATTAGGGATCGTGCACAGGATCTGAAATCCCCCCAATCGCTTAATCGCCCGTCTACACAGCAACACTCGAAAGCAACGACACATCCTCAACCCAATCTCTAATCTCTAATCTCCAATCTCTACTCTCCAATCTCTACTCTCTGATTCTCTCCGCCGCGGCGCGCGCCCCGCGGATGTTGGGCGACGTTGCGCCGATTTCCAGTTCCGCCAGTGGGCCGCTGACATGCAGGTCTGGCGCCCAGTTGAGCTGTGCATCGACAATGGGGTAGCCACACGGCGCACAGGAAAGGCCAAGTTCGGCAATGGCGTGGTCGATCCAGGCGCCGCCGGGGCGTTCACTGCGGAAGCCGGTGGCCAGCAGCAGGCGATCCGTGTTCAGCCAGTCGCCGTTGTTCAGGCAGAGCGAAATCTGCCCACCGACGCCGATTTCCGCCTGCGCGACTTCGGCTTCGCAGAGGCGCAGCGTCCTCTCGCGCACGGCGTGGCGCACTTTGGTGAGGATGTCCCTGGGCATGGAGCCAGGATGGCGGGCGGCGGCAATCATACGACGGCGCTGGGCGTAGTCGTGGCAGGCGTGAAAGTCGCGCAGACATTTGGGGCCGTTCCAGCAGGGATCGCTGTCGAACTGGTGCTCGTCGATGGGGCGGCGCAAGAGCAGCGTCACCGCGCCGGGTTGGCGTTTGGCCAGCGCCAGCGCCGTCTGCCCGGCAGAGATGCCGCCGCCCACCACCACAGCGTGTCGCCACTCAGGCAGATCGGCGCGGCGGAAGCTGGGCGCAAAAATGTGCTCCACCGGCGCGCCACGGGCCTGAAGCAAGGCGGCCCAATCGGGGATGCGCAACGCCGTCCGCCCCAGCGCCAGCACGATCCGCCGCGCCTGGATCTCGCCTTGCCCGCACTGCACGCCCCAACCGCCGGGAAGGCGCCGCAGAGCGCAGGCGCTGTCCTGGCGCCAGCACTCCGGCAGCCGCAGTTCCGTCACCACCTGGCGGGCGTGGGCCTGGAAGAAATCGTAGGCGGGGCGGTCGTAGGGCGGGCTGTAGCGCTCCAGCGCCCGTCCATACGGCGTGCGGCCAAAGCGGGTCAATTCCTCGCTATCCAGCCCCAGGTGGTGGACGCTGGGCGAACGCAGGTAACGCATCCCCACATTGGCGGTGCAATGGTTCCAGCGCGCCAGCGGATCGGCGTGAGGATCAACCACACAGAGCCGCTCCCGCTGCACGCCGTTGCGCCGCAAAAGGCTATGCGCAATGTGGACGCCATGAATCCCGCCGCCCACAATCAGCCAGTCCAGCATAGATCAGGTGACGTCCTCAAGGGTGAGTCCTTCGCGGCGCAGATAGGCCATGAGACCGACCTTGTCGATGATCTTCATCCCGGCGGGCGTCAGGCGCAGCGTCACGGCGCGGCCCAGTTCGGGCACGAAGATCTTCTTCTTTTGCAGATTGGGTTTCCAAATCTTCTGCGTCTTCTTCTTGGACCAGGGCACGTTGTTGCCGTGTTGTACCCCTTTGCCGGTGATGGCACATTTGCGTGGCATAAAAACTCCTTTCAATTTTTGATTTACGATTTACGATTTACGATTGTCGTGTTGGGTGCGCGAATGGGTGGCTTGTCTGTTTTCGCGTTAACACCGCAATGTGCCACAGCAGAAACCGTAGAGTTAACGGGAAAATCGTCAATCGTCAATCGTAAATCGCAAATCTCCCAAGGACGTGAACGGTTGGCTTGTCTGCTTTCGCATTGACACCGCAATGTGCCACAGCAGAAACCGTAGAGTTAACGGGAAAATCGTCAATCGTCAATCGCAAATCGTAAATTCTTTACCATTCAGGAAAGTCGTCTTCGTACGCGCCCCATTCCCCACTGGTGAGTTCATCGTCGGTGAGCAGACAGGCGTCGAGGGCGGTGCGCAGGTGGGCGATTTTGAGATCAACGCCGATGAAGACGAGTTCCTGGTGCGGTGCTTCGGGTTCGGGCGATTCGTCTGTCCACGCGCCGGCGTACTCGACGACGATCTGCTTGCCCGCCTGCGACCAGTAGCCCACGTCTTCGGGGCGGCTGGCCAGCCAGAAGAAGCCTTTGGAACGCAGGACGGCGTCCAGCCCATCATCGCTTTCGATGAAATCGAGCAGCCGCGCCGGGTGAAAAGGACGCTCCGCCCGGTAGACGAAGCTGGTGACGCCGTACTCGTCGGCTTCGGATTCGACCACATCGCGCGGAAGTTGCAGCCAGCCGACGAAGGCGCCCGCCTGCTCGAAGTCGAAACGCCCGGTGTTGAGGATCTCGGCGGGTTCCACCGCGCCATGATGTGTGTGCAGCAGATGGGCGCGCGGGTTGAGGGCGCGCACCACATTTTCCACCTGCGCCAGCGTCGTCTCGTCCACCAAATCGCTCTTGTTGAGCACGATGACGTCGGCAAATTCCACCTGATCCACAAGCAGATCGGCAATGGATCGTTCGTCTTCGGGCGTGGCGGCCAGGTCGCGATCCAACAGGGCGTCGGCGCTTTGCACCTCGCGCAAGAAGTTGAAGGCATCCACCACGGTGACCATCGTATCCAGGCGGGCCACTTCGCCCAGCGCACCTTCTTCGAGATCGAAGGTGAAGGTTTCGGCCACCGGCATCGGCTCCGAAATGCCGGTAGACTCGATGAGCAGGTAGTCGAAACGCCCTTCACGGGCCAGATCGGCCACGGCTTGCAGCAGGTCCTCGCGCAGGGTGCAGCAGATACAGCCGTTGGTCATCTCCACCAGTTTTTCTTCGGTGCGGCTGAGTTTGGCGTTGCCGTCGACCAGGGCGGCGTCGATGTTAATCTCGCTCATGTCGTTGACGATAACGGCGACGCGCAGACCGGCGCGGTTGTTGAGCACGTGGTTGAGCAGCGTCGTCTTCCCCGCGCCCAGGAAGCCCGAAAGCACAGTAACGGGCAGGCGTGAATCAGTGGTGTGCATGGTGAACGTTCCTGAGAAGCGCCGGGGACGGCCCGGCGGATCGCGTATCAACGTGGCAGTGACCCGGACCGTCCCCGGCACTGGCGCAGCGGTGAGACTATATCTCAGGTGTGGGAAATGGGTTGTCGGATTTGTGGCAGGGGCGTTGTCGCAATTACGACAATGTGGGGGAAGTGGTGATTGGTGATTGGGGAGTGGTGATTGGCGAGTGGGGCAGATGATGCCCCTCCTGCCAGGCGGGGAGGTAGAAACGTTCGGCTTCACCGCTGCCCGTGGATAGGAGCAGCCGGCGGTGGCGCAATTCGCCCAAAATGCGGGTGACGGTGGTGCGCGCCGCGCCCACAGCGGCGGCAATCTGGGCGTGGGTAATGCGCACGTCCACGCGCAGACCGTGCGCAGTGACGACGCCGAACTGCTCACCCAAGAGCGTCAACAGCCCCAGGACGCGGTCTGCCAGGTAGGGGCGGGCCTGGTTTGCACTCCACGCTTCTAGCAAACGCAGCCGCAGCCGCAGCCTTTCGGCAAAGTCGGGCAGCGTCACTGCCTGCGCCCAGGGCATTAACTTCACCTGAGTCTCGGTGTGGGCGGTGAGGTGGATGAAACAGCCATCTTCGGGGTGGGGAATGAGGATTTGCCCAGGACCGTACAGCCCCAACAGCACCTCGCTGCCGTCGGCGTGGATCACGGTTTGCGCCACCACGCCCGCTTCGATCCACATCACCAGATCGGCGTCGACGTGGATGGGCTGTGCTTGCAGGTAGAGGCGACGGCGCAACGTCGGCTCGTCAGCTTTGGGACGCGGCGCAGGGTGGGCTGTCATCTGGCGCACGCGCTGCACGAGTAATGACGGCGGCATCTGCGCCGGCAGCACGGCTGCGGCCCCGGCGGCGTAAGCGGCCAGCGTCAGATCGGCGTCTTCGCGTCCGCTCCACACCAGCACCGTGCCTGATAAGGGTAGCCACGCCTGAATCTGACCAACGCTTTCGGCGCAGAGCAACACCAGAGCCGCCGCAGGCAGCGGCTGCACAGGATCTTGCAGCAGGGTCACCGTGTAGCCCTCACGCCACAATGCGGTGATCGCCTCAGGCAAAAGACGGGGTGGATTGCAGACGAGGATCTGGCGCATAGGCTTTGACATCCTGGGCGTGATCACAAACACAATTGAGAACAAATCTCAATTGGGAGATTGTAAGAGTCAGGCAAAAGATTGTCAACTTCGAGCCGAGTCTTGTTTGTGTGCTGTGCGGTCAAAACCGCCCCATTCCTGGTCAAGTGTCGAGGATAGGAGCGATGGTACTTCGCTCCTATCCTCGACACTTGACCAGGAAATAACCTAACCGGGGAACAAGCGGAGAATACCGCGTCCTCTGTTATAATGCCGACACAGATTACCCTACTGGATAGACTCCAAGCTGCTTGACCTACTGCGCCGACATGACATGGCGCCGCCACGGTTCGGTAGCCCCCCTCGCACAGCGAGAACACCTCTCCGCTATTGCAGCATGACGTGAAAGGGCCGTCGCTGGAAACAGGACGACCCTCCGATGTTGCCGACATGGCAAATGACTTGGCAAGGAGATTGCAATGTACTCAGACATCAGTGCACTTTTGGAAATCTCGTCGGCGCGCCATAGCCACCTCTGTCCGCGGCAGGTGCTCGGCGTGCGCATCGGCCTCGCTGGCGCCGCCGCGCTGGGCCTCAGCATCCCCCGCCAGGACAAGCGTATGCTCATCTTTGTGGAGACAGACGGCTGCTTCGCCGACGGCGTGGAGGTGGCGACAGGTTGCACAATGGGCCATCGCACACTGCGGTTGGAAGACCAGGGCAAAATTGCCGCCACTTTTGTTGATGTAAAGACAGGACGCGCCGTGCGTGTCGCCCCCAATCTTGACGTGCGACGGAAGGCCTACCACTACGCCCCCGAGGAGAAACGCCGCTACTACGCCCAGCTCGAAGCCTACCAGATCATGCCCGACGATGAACTGCTTATGATCCAGCATGTGACGCTCAACCGGCCCATTGCAGAGATCATCAGCCGGCCCGGTGTGCGCGTGAGCTGTGACGAGTGTGGCGAAGAGATCATCAACGAGCGCGAGATCCGCCTCGGCGATCAGGTGTTCTGCCGCAGTTGCGCCTATGGCGGCTACTATCAGGCCACGGAAGAAACCTGCCAGGTTTCCGAAAACTTGGTGGCCTTGCAGATTCCCACATTGACGTGGTGAGTGACCACCCCTCTCCCCAGTTATTCAAACAGACAAAAAATACTGCCGGTGCGGAATTGCACCGGCAGTATTTTGTATACAGCCGCCTACCATTGTCTACAAAGTGACCAAGATTCCTTGCGATCAATTTGTTAACTGTTTACAGTTGTCAATCGACAGTAAATGCTGTATTCTTTGCCCAATCGAAATCCTGTCTACCAAGAACGAACATGAGAGATGGTGACAATGACCACTTCCCTTACTAAACAAAAGGCCATTGCACGTCTGGCCGAAAACCCACTTTTGCAGATTCCTCTACCACCACAGATTCCCGGCCACAGCCTGGATCTCAGCCCTGATCAGCCTACCACAGCGCCACTGGCGGCTGTCCTCGACAACAGCCGCGCCGCATTGGAACGGGGCGAAACCCACTATGTGGATGTGCCGGGCATTGCGCCGCTGCGCGCCGCCCTGGCCCAATACCTGAACAATCTGGGGTTGGTAGGCTATGCGCAGGCCAATGTCCTGGTGACGGCGGGTATCCAGGAATCGCGCTTCTTGACGATCCAGAAGATCGGCGAGCAATTTGGCCGCATCGGCATCCCCGCTGTGATCCATCCTGGCGCGCGCAAGGCTGCCGGGGTGCGCGCCATTGAAATCAGCGAGATCGCGGTAGATATCTCCACTTCGGCGCTGCCCACGGTGGAGGCTGTGCGCGCTGTGCTGGCCGACGGCTGCCGTCTGCTCTACCTGGAATCGCCCTCTCGCCTCACCGGCGAAACCTACAGCGCCGATGATGTAGCCGCCATCGCCGCCCTGCTCATGCAATTCGACGCCGCCGCCATCTGGGATCAGGGACAGGCGCCGTGGGTGCCCCACTACGTGTCGCTGGGTGTGCAGCCCGGCATGGCCGAGCGGGTGGCTGTGATCGGGGAAGGCTGGCCGGGCGTGGGCCTGGAAAGCTGGGCTATCGGCTACATCGCCGCCAAGGCCGATTGGTGGGAGCCGATGCGCTCGCAGAAGCAGATCATGGCGATCTGCACCAGTACGGCGTCACAGTACGCTGCGCTCAAGGCCGCCGAGATCTACGCCGAAGTCCACCCTGCCCAGGTGACCAACCTGAGCGAGCAGCGCACCGCCGCCAAGCACGCCGCCCTCGCCGGCGGTTACATCATCCTCAACGGCGAGGCTGTCAACCTATTGGCGCTTTCCGGCGTCGACACCGCCGCACTCAACGCCGCCGGCGTCACCTACGCCGACGGCGCAACCTTCGGCGCACCGGGCATCGTGCGCCTCCTCGTCACCGACGACGGCGCGGCAGTCAACGCGCTGGGAAACTGATCCAACCAGAGATAGAACGCGGATCGAGCGGATTGGGCGGATTCAAGCTGATTTGAGAAGAAAATGGCTGGACAATCCGAAAAATCCGCTCAATCCGCCCGATCCGCGTTCTATTCCTCCCTCACCGAAAGGAGATCTCACCGTGGCAAACACGAATCAGAAAAAAGGCACGGATCTACTCTACGCGCTGCTGGCGCAGGCCCGCGAATACCCCGACGTAATCGTCATGGGCCGCGGCGATCCTGATTTTGATACGCCGCCCCACATTGTGGCCGCCGCCGGGAAGGCGATGCAGGAGAACGCCAACGACGATTCCCCGCCCGAAGGCATTTTGCCGCTGCGCCAGGCCATCGCTGAACGGGTGAAGAAGTACAACAATTTTGAGGTCGACCCCGAAACCGAGGTGGTGGTGACCAACGGCGGCCAGGAAGCACTCTTCCTGATGGTGCTGGCGGCCGTCGGCCCCGGCGAGGAACTGTTGACGCCTGATCCCAACTACAACACCTACAACGACGCCCTGCGCTTTGCGCGCGGCGTTTCGGTGCCGGTGTCTACACGGCCGGAAACCCATTTCCGCATTGATCCGGCGTTGATGGCCGCCGCGATTACCGACAAGAGCCGCGCCATGTTGCTGGTTTCGCCCAACAACCCCGCCGCCAGCGTCATCGCGCCGGACGACGTGCGGGCACTGGTGAAGCTGGCTGTAGAGCGCGATCTGCTCATCCTCTCCGACGAGATCTACGATCGTTTTGTCTACGATGATTTTGTGCACACCAGCCCGGCATCCATGCCCGGCGGCAAGGAACGCACGCTCACGCTCAACGCGCTCTCCAAAGCCTTCTCGATGACCGGCTGGCGCGTGGGCTGGATCACCGGCCCGGCGGACTTGATGGCGCAGGTGAAGCAGCTTAAAGCCGCCACCAGTGGACCGAACTCGATCATCTCGCAATATGCCGGGCTGGCCGCGTTGACGGGGCCGCAAGAGCCGGTGGAGATGATGCTCAACGCCTACAAAGCGCGCCGCCGCATGGTGATGGACGCCCTCGACGCCATGGACATCAGCTACGCCACGCCACAAGGTGGTCAATTCATTTTCGCCGACATCAGTTTCACGGGCATGAACAGCCTGGAACTGGCAAAGTTGATCCTGGAAGAGGAGCATGTCCTCGCCTACCCCGGCTCAGCCTTCGGCCCCAGTTGGGAAAACAGCCTGCGTGTCACCTTCCTCCAGCCCGAAGACAAGCTCAAAGAAGGGCTGGATCGGATGCAACGGGCGATGACGAAGATTTTGGGTGTTAAAGGGTGATTGGGGATTTGTGATTGGTGATTGGGGGGTGAGTGGCGATTGAGGGATTGGGCGATTAGGGGATTTTTGATTCGCCGAATTCGTTTGCTGTTCGCTTGACCAACATCATACCCACCACCCAATCACACACTCAACACGATCCCCAATCGCCTAATCTCTTAATCGCCCAATCTCAACGCCATGCACGAGACGAACCAATGACCAACCAACAACGTGTAAAAATCCTCATCACCGACGCCCGCTACGCCGCTTTTGTGGCCGAGGTGGGGGCGCGGTTTCCGCAAGTTGAATTGCTCTGCCCCGCCGAAGGACAGGATGCCGTCGCCCTGGCCGCGCCCGATATTGCCGGGCTGATTACCCAGTCGGCGGAGGTGGATGCGGCGCTGCTGGCCGCGCTGCCGGGGCTGCGGGTTGTCCTCAAAAATGGGCGCAGTTACCACAACGTAGACGTAGACGCGGTGCGGGCGCGCGGGCTGACACTGGCCTGCGTCCCCCGCAAAGGACCGAACTGCGTGGCCGAACTGGCGATGACGTTGATCCTGGCGCTGAGCAAGGATCTGGTCATTTCACACGAAAGTGTGGCCGAAGGCGCCTACCGGCTGCGCGGCATGAAGCCCGAACGCACCGCCGAGCGCAAAATCGCCTTCCACTGGATGCGCCATGTGGGCGTCCACGAGGTGCGGGGGAAGACGCTGGGCATTGTGGGCATGGGCGAAATCGGCTGCGAACTGGCCCGCCGCGCCGAGGTGATGGGGATGAAAAATCTCTATTTCAAGCGTTCGCCCCTTTCCCCCGAATTAGAGAAACGCTTCAGCGCCTCTTATCGCGACCTCGACACACTGTTGGCCGAGAGCGACTACATCTGCCTGGCGCTGCCGCACACGTCCGAAAGTGAAGGCATGATCGGGCGCGAGCAACTGGCGTTGATGAAGGAAAGCGCCTTCCTCGTCAACATCGCCCGCGGCGGCCTCGTAGACGAAGAGGCGCTGATCGAAGCGCTTGCGACACGGCGCATCGCCGGGGCCGGCCTCGACGTCTTCACCTACGAGCCGCTGCCCGCCGACAGCCCACTCTGCCTGCTCGACAATGTGATCATGACGCCCCACATCGGCGGCGGCAGCGGCACCACCTGGGCGCTGGAACTGGGCGAAGCGGTGGCCGAAGCGGCGAGCATCCTGGCGGGCAATGCCCCCCAAGTAGACCTGAGTTAACCATCCATGACCTTGCCCAACATCGTCGACTCCATCATCCATAGTGGCACGGTCGTGACGATGGACCCGGCACATCGCATCCTGCGCTCCGGCGCGGTGGCGATCCACAACGGGGTGATCGTTGCCGTAGGCGGCGACGAAGAAATTCTCGCCGCCTACGACAGCGATCAGAAGATCGACGCCCGGCGCAAGGTGATTATGCCCGGCCTCGTGGACAGCTACGGCCACGCCGGTCATGGGCTGATCCGGGCCATTTATCACCCGAAGTTGGGCTGGCCCACCAACGCGCTCTACTTCCACGCGACAACACCAGACTGGTGGTACGCCGAAGGCAGGTTGGCCGCCCTGGAACGGCTGAAATTCGGCGTCACCACCGGTTTTTCAGTGATCGGGGCCACCCCCGCCCGCGTTGATAGCCCCATCTACGCGGCACGGCAGGCGCAGGCTGTCCTCGATGTGGGCATTCGCGCCCTCATCGGCGTCGGTCCGCCTGATCCGTTTGTGTCGCACCTGCCCGAACCGTGGACAGCCACCCACTGGCACGGCGAGCGCGCCGAACTGCGTCCCTTCACCTATGCCGACACCCTGCGCAACTGCGCCCACCTCATCACCGACTGGCACGGCGCGGGGGACGGTCGCATCGCCGTGGCGCTGCATGTGCCCTACCTTTTCGGGCGACAGGCCAAGCACCCGCTCATCCCGTTTGAGTACGACATCCCCCGTCATGTGCCGGTGATGATCGAGCAGGCCGAGGAAGTGCGCGATCTGGCCGACAGCCACAACGTCTTGCTGCATACACATGCCTTCCGCGGCTCGATTGACTTTGGCTTTGCCCACTTCGGCGCAGAGCGCATGGAACGGCTGTTGCGCCGTCCGCTGGTGTTGGCGCACAGCAACGGCTTTGCCCAGCGCGAGATCGACGCCATCGGCGCGGCGCAGGTGGGCATCGCCGTGGTGCCCTTCACCCACGAAAACCCGCTGTATGGGGCCTGCCCGATCGTCGAATTGGTGCGGGCGGGCGCGCTGGTCTCGATTGCCACCGACGGAACGGCGCCGCACACCAACTACGATCTCTTCAAAGAGATCCCACGCGCCATCAACATGCAGTGGATGCGCTTCAACGATCAGTCGGTGCTGCCGGTGGGCAAAGCGCTGCGCATGGTGACCATCGACGCCGCCCGCGCGCTGGGCATAGACGACCGCATCGGTTCGCTGGAAGTGGGCAAGCAGGCCGACGTGATCCTGATCGATCTGGATCAGCCCCATCTTGTGCCCGACGCGCATGTGCCGCGGCTGCTGGCGCTCTACGTCACCGGCCACGATGTGGACACGGTGATGGTGGGCGGGCGGCTGCTCATGCAGGGGCGCAAACTGCTGCACGTCGATCAGGCGGAGATCCTCGAAGACGCCCGCGCCCAGGCTGCCGCCGCCTTCGCCCGTCACAACATTGACGCGCACTTGGAGACGGACGCGGCGTTTTGGAATGGGGCGCACTATTTTGAATAGAGATTGGTGATGAGGTGGGGTGTGGTTCGTCTTTGTGAGGATGTTGTCACGTTCAATTTGGCGATTAAGAGATTAGGCGATTGGGGATCGTCGACACTCTGAAATCCCCTAATCGCCCAATCGCCAGATTGAAACCGACAACACCCCAATCAACCACCAACTCACTCTACCCACTCACCAATCTCCCAATCTCACAAGGAGAGCACTCTATGACCACACCATTCAAAGTCGGCACCGTCGAAGCCATGCCCGGCCAGGTGAAGCGGGGCGGGATTCCGATTGGCCTTGACATGGCCGGGAACGCCCGCGAGATTCCGATTATTGTCTACCGCGGCGTCGAGGACGGCCCCTGCCTCTGGATCAACGGGGCGACACACGGCGACGAGCCGGAAGGTCCATTTTCGATCTTCCTGGCGCTGCAAGCGGTGGACGTGAGCAAGCTGCGCGGCACGATTGTGGCGGTGCCGGTGATGAATGTGGGCGCGTTTGAGGCGGGCACCCGCGGCGATCCACTGGACACTTTTGCCTACGACATGAACCGCTGTTACCCCGGCAAGGCCAACGGCTACCCCACCGAACGAGCAGCGGCGGCACACTGGGAAGCGATGAAGGCCACCTGCGATTTGCAGATCGCCACCCATTCCGGCGGTGAACACTCGTACCTGGCCCACATGATCTTCGCCAGCGACAATGCCATCAGCCGCGAATTGGCGGCGGCCATGGGGCCGAACTGGACGCTTGTCTTCAGCAGCCCCACGGGCAGCGGCAACCCCAGCTCGATGATGGGCGGCCTGGGCAAAGGCGGCGTCACCGTGGAACTGGGCGGCAACTGTCGCCTGCTCACCAGCGATTTTCACACCGTGGCCCAGGATCTGGCCGACGGCTACCTCAACGTGATGCGCCACTTCGGCATGATCGAAGGCGAGGCCAAGTACGCCCCGGCCTGGCGCATGGGCTACCAGATCGCGCTGTTGGCCCCGGCGTCGGGCATGTTTGTGGGCACCGCCGACATCCCCTTCGAGACGGAACTGCCCGAAGGCACTGTGCTGGGCAAGATCTACAACCTCTACGGCGACGTCGCCGCCGAAGTCAAAGCGCCCAAAGACGGCGTCATCTTCGGCCTGCGCTCGCGCGCCTCGATCCTCGAAGGCCAGTGGTGCTGTTTCTTCGGCGTCGTCGAGAAGACGGTGACGGATTTGATTCCGCAGAAGTAGGGATTGGGGATTTGGGGGACTGGGGATTAGGGACTGGGGACTGGGTTGGGAGCGTTGCGTGTTCTAGAGTGGATTGATTCCGCTTTGTGCGCCCCTTTCGGCAAATTACATCACACCGAGACGGCAATCTTTGCCCGATCCCCAGTCCCCGATCCCCAGTCCCCCCAAAGGGAGAACCATGATCGACACAAACAATCTCAACCAGAGCCGCCGCGGGCTGATCCCCGAAGATTTGCTCAAGTTTCGCTGGGCGGTGGATCTGACGCTGGACCCAACGGGGACGTTGGCGGCGTACACGGTCAAGCAGCCCGACGCCGAGATCAACGGCTATGTAACCCACCTCTACGTGCGCAAGCTGGACGAGGCGATGCCGCGCAAGGTGACGTCGGGCAAGGGACAGGCGTCCTCGCCGGCGTGGAGCCGGGACGGGGCGAAATTGGCCTTTGCCTGGAGCGAGGACGGCGTCAACACGCTCTGCGTGGTCGATCTGCGCCACGCACCCGACCAAATCCGGCGCTTCCCCCTGCCCGGCGCGGGGATGAGCGGCCTGGATTGGAGCGCCGACGGCACCAAGATTGTAGGCGTACGCTGGACGCCGCTGCGCCATCCCGAAGATCGGGGGCCGCGCCCCGGCATCCCCGCGCCGACAATCCGCGTGATCCGCCGCCTGCGCTACAAAATGGACGGCGCCGGCTGGGTGCATGACCGTTACACGCAGATCTGGGTGCTGGAGACGACGACAGGCGATCTGGTGCAGGTGACCGACAGCGAGATCGACTTTTCGGAGCCGAAGTGGAGCGGATCGGGCGAACGCATCGCCTTTGTGGGGTTGGCGCGTGAGCAGAACACCGAACTGGGCCAGGGACAGATCTTCGTGTGCGACTACCCCGACGGCGGGGCGCAGTTGCTTGTCCGCGGTTGGCAGGGCGCCATGCGCAGCCCGGCCTGGGGCGACGGGGATCGCTTCATCGCCTTCGCCGGCCACAACCAGCCCGCGCCTGTCAACCGTCGCATTTTTATGACCCCCTTCGTGGCCGACGTGGCGGCGCACACAGCGCGGCCGCTCGATCCAAATTTGAAGGAGGAAGTGGGCAACTACGCCATAGCCGATCAGCGGGCCGGGCTGGCCAATATCACCGTGCGCTGGCCCCACGGCGACCGCTGGATCTACTACCTGCTCACCGAACAGGGCGGCGTTAACCTCTACCGCATCGACGTGGACGGTGTCACCGAACGGCTGGTGGACGGCGACAACGTCGTCTTCGAGTACAGCCCCATTGCCGGGGATCGTGTCCTGTATGGGCTGGCTGATCCGGCAAGCCCGGGCGATTTGTACCTGTGGCAGGGTGGACGGTCTGCGAAGTTGACTGCGCTCAATCCGTGGCTGCGCGATCACATCGTGCCGCGGCCAGAGGAGTATTGGTACGCCGGCGTGGACGGGGCGAAGGTACACGCGTGGATCCTCAAGCCGCCGAATTTCGACCCGACCCAACGCTACCCCACGATTGTCTACGTCCACTGCTCCATGTTTTCGTGGGATTTCAACCACGAGTTCCAATGTTTGGCCGCGGCGGGTTTTGTGGTGGCCTACTTCAACCAGCGTGGCACCACGGCGGGCTATGGCCAGGATTGGACCCGCGCCAGCGAGGGCGATCAGGGCGGCAAAGACTACGAAGAGATCATGCTGGGCGTGGACGAATTACTCACACGCCCCTACGTAGACGGGGATCGGCTGGGCGTCACCGGCGGCAGTTGCGGCGGCTTTATGACCAACTGGATCATCGGCCACACAGATCGCTTCAAGGCCGCGGTGACGCAACGCTCCATCACCAACCAGATCAGCATGTTCGGCACGTCGGACATCGGCCCGGAATGTACACTGGGCGAAACCGGCGACACGCCGTGGAGCAACCTCGCAGCGGTGTGGCGGCAGTCGCCGATTGCCTACGCCGAGCGCATCCACACGCCGCTGCTCATCGTCCACAGCACCGAAGATCACCGCTGCCCGCTGGAACAGGCCGAACAACTCTTCGCCGCCCTGCGCTGGCTGGGCCGCGAGGTGGAACTGGTCATCTTTGAAGGGGAAAACCACGGGCTGTCACGTGGCGGGCGGCCAGGGAATCGGATCGAACGGTTGAGACGGATTGGTGGGTGGTTTGAGAAACACCTTTGAAAGAGGTTTCACCGCAAAGGCGCAAAGAACGCAAAGTTTCCAGAAAAGGGGGGAAATTAACTTTCCTCGAATCGTTGATGGTTCTCTGCTCTTCTTCTTTGCTGTTTTTCTTTGCGCCTTTGCGGTGAATTTTCAATGGTGAGTTCTGTAGTGGACTCCAACTTCAGAGAAGTTTGAAGGGCTAAGGAGGTTTTTATGCGTGTTGGATCTATCGAAGCGTTGCCGGGCGAGCATGTGTTCGGCTATTTGGAAGTGGCGGCGTCGCGGTCGGGGATCAGGCCGTCGATCCCGGTGCACCTCTTCGCGGGGACGGAACCGGGGCCGACGCTGTTGGTGCAGGGAGCGATCCACGGCACCGAGATCATTGGATCGGTGGCGATTTTGAATGTGGTGGGGAAGCTCAACCCGGTGGGGCTGCGCGGCAATGTGATGCTGGTGCCGGTGGTCAACCGCACCGGCTTCGACCTGGCCGAACGTGGATCGCGCCTCGACGGCAAGGACATCAGCCGCCTCTTCCCCGGCAACCCGCGCGGCAGCGTGTCGGATCAGGTGGCCTACGCTTATTTTCACGAGGTAATCGCGCAGGCCGATGTGCTGGTGGACTTCCACGCCGGCGGGCGCACGGCGTATGAACGCTACGTCCTCTTCAGCGAGGAAGGCGATCCGGCCAACCCGACGCGCATTGAGCAAATCCGTCGCAAGCTGGTGGTGGCCTTCGGGCTGGATCGGGCGGCCTTCTTCCCGGCCAACGCCTTTGGGGCGAACAAGGCCAAAGAAGCGATTGAAAACGCCGGCGTGGCCCAGATCACATTGGAATTGGGCGGCGGCACCGGCTGGGTGAAGAACGGCGCCGAGAACATCGCCGTGGCCGAACGGGGCATCTGGAACGTAATGAAGTCCTTGCGCATGATCGACGGCGACTTCGAGGCCGACGGCCCCGACTGCACCATCTACAACGCCGGCGTCATCCTGTGGAAGCCCGACGTGGACGGTCTGTTCATCCGTCACCGCGCCTTTGGTGAGCATGTCAAGGCGGGCGAGGTCTACGGCACCCTGCTCGACCCCTACACCGGCGACGAACTGGCGCAGATCCTCAACACCAAAGACGCCATCGTTATCCCCAGCGGCCAGGAATGGATGACCATCGGCGCCACGTCCGTGGGCATCCTGGGCACGGTGGATCGGGTGGAGGATCGGCGGACGATGGATTTGTATGTGGGGGCGGAATTGTTGAAGAGATGATTTACGATTGACGATTTACGATTGACGATTGTCGTGTAGACGATATTGGTGACGTGATGGGCTTGACGTTTTCGTCGACCCCAACCAACCGACAACCTAATGTAGAATCACGTCCTCAACGAGACAATCGTCAATCGAAAATCGTAAATCCACCTGGGGGTGATTTTATGAAAATCGGTTCAATTGAAGCAAGTCCCGGCGAAAAGGCCTTTGGTTTTTTGACGGCGACGGAGACGCACGGGCATTTCCCGGTGCAGTTGCCGCTGCACATTGTGGCCGGGGCACAGCCGGGGCCGGTGCTGCTGGTGCAGGCGGGTGTGAGTGGATTGGAGATCGAGCCGGCGGCGGTGTTGCCCCAATTGGTGAAGGATCTTGACCCGTCCACGCTGCGGGGGACGCTGCTGGTGGTGCCCATGTTCAACATGTCGGGCTTCGAGTTCGAGCAGATCAACGCGATTTGGGACGACAAGGATCTTTCCACGCTGGGCCGGGGCAACCCGCGTGGCACAGTGAGCGAAGTGCTCGTTCACACCTATTTCAACGAAGTCATCGGTCGCGCCGACGCCATTTTGGATGTGCACACCGGCGCGCAGTGGGGCTATGAGTGGTACGCAGGCGTCTACGCCGCGCGGGGATCGCAACAGGCCCAAGCCCTCGCCGTCGCGCTGGGGCTGCCGCAGGTGCTCGTCGGCCAACCCGAAGACGGCTCCAGCGTCCTCGAAGCGGCGCGCGACGGCAAGATGGTGGTCTCTGTGCGGCTCGGCGGTGGACCCGGCCTGCGCGACTTCCGCGACGAATTTGTGGCGCGACTGCGCAACGCCGTCCTCAACGCCATGCGCCACTTGCAGATGATCGACGGACCCTTACAGGCCGACGTGGCCCAGGTGACCGTACTGCGCCGGCCCGCCGTGCTCAAGCAGGACGGCCCGCGCGGCTTCGTCTTCATGGACGCGGCCAAACGCGGACAGCCGGTGGCGCAGGGCGAAGCCCTGGGCATTGTGCGCCATGCCCACACCGGCGTCACGCTGCACACCATCACCGCGCCCAAGGCCGGCGTGGTGATCCACAGCGGCGCGGTCTGGCCCGTCGTCCCCGAAGACGCGCACCTGGCCATCATCGCCGAACCGGAGCAGGAGATTGGGTTTGGCGAAGCGTTGAAGACATTTTAGTGATTGGTGATTTGTGATTGGTGATTGGGTGCCGATAAGGCTACGAATGGATGTCCAACACTCTCGATATATATGTTGATGCGTCCATTCACCCGCCAATGTCGAGACCTAATCACCAATCACGAATCACCAATCACCAATATTAGGAGACTCACATGCTCACACACGAAGGACTCAAACGCGACGTGGCCCGGCGCATTGAGCGGATTCAGGCGATGATGCGCTCAAAAGAACTGGGCGCGTTGATTGTCATCGGCGGCGGCGCGCCGGGATCGCTGGGCGCCATGCGTTACATTACCAATGCCCACCTGTGGGGCGGGGCAGGCTATGCCGTCCTCGGTGTGGACGATCCCCTGCCGTGGGCGCTGGCCTGGAGTTCGTATCAGGGCGTGTGGACGCGCCGTGAGGCCACCACCGATCCCGACCGCGTCCTCTCGCCCGACGACATCATCGGCGAGACGGCCAAGCTGGCGAAGGGCTATGCCGGCGGCAGCAAACGCATCGGCATGGTCAACATGAACAAGCTGATGAGCCTGGGCGATCACAAAAAATTCAGCGCCGCCCTCGACGGCTACGAAATGGTGGAAGTCACCGACGCCTTCAACGCCATCCGGCAGATCAAAACGCCCTTCGAGTTGGAGGCAATCCAGCAGAACGGCTACCTCCTCGACGCCAGTTTGGACGTCTTCCGCGAGCATGCCTATGTGGGGGCCAAGTATTGGGAGGTCTGCGCCGCCGCCGAAGCCTTTGTCAAAGGACATGGGGCCTTCTGGGGGCGCACCAAAGTGGCGCTGGATCTGACGCCCTACACCGTCCCCACGCCCAAGGACTTGACCATGAAAGAAGACGACATCATCAACTTCGAGATCGTCTACGAGTCGCCGTGGGGCTACTGGCTGGAGATGACCACCGTCTTCTCGTTCATCGAACTGCCCGACGCAGTGCAAAGCCTGCTCGACGGCTACCTGGCCGCCGTGGAAAATTCGTCGGCGCTGGCCAAACCGGGCAACAAGATGCGCCAGATCGGCGACGCCAACGACGCCACGCTGCGCGGTCTCGGCTTCCCTGTGGCGGGCAAACACACGCCCGACTGTCACAGCACCGGCCTCGACGGCAGCGACGGCCCCAGCAATCTGGCCTCGCCCGATTTCGAGTTGAAGGCCAACATGGTCCTTTCCTATCATCCAGGCACCGTCCTCGAAAACGAGCGCGGCCTGCTCATTTCCGACAACTTCCTGGTCACCGAGACCGGCGGCGTCCGTCTTTCGCCGCACAATGCACACCGATATAGCCTCCGATTGGAGAAATGATGAATACAGAACGTATCTAAACATCTGCTGTACGGGTTTGCGTGGGGCGGAAGGAGATGCCGCTTGATTGGCGAGCGATTCTGCCGCCCCACGCAAACCCCTACGGTACCGTATAGATAGATTCTTCATTCATCTTTTCTCTTCTAATTACATGTTCGGATTTCTCTATTGAAAGGAGACTGTTTGATGAAGCGAGTAGTGTTCTCTCTTGTGATTCTGTCGATGTTGCTGGCGGCCTGTGCGCCGGTGACAGTCCCCACCGGATCAGCGCCGGCGGCGGAAGCGACCAGCGCGCCCGCCGAGGAAGCCGCCGCCACAACCGAGGAAGACGGCCCCATCGAGTTCGTCTTTGCCCACACCGGGCCGATCCGCACCATGGACGCGCCGGTCACCTGGTTCAGCTCCACCCACTGGCTCACCAACCTGCTCTACGACTGCCTGATCTGGCGCTCGGTGGACGGTGCGAGCTACGTGGGGCAGGCCGCCGAAAGCTGGGAAAACATTGACGAGGTGACCTGGCGCTTCTACCTGCGCGAGGGCAACACCTTCCAAAACGGCGAACCGCTGAACGCGGAGGCCGTCAAGTGGAACATCGACCGTGTGCGCAGCCGCGAAGACTTCATGGTGCAGCCGCAGTGGCTCTTCGTGGCCGATGTGGTGGTGGTGGACGAGTGGACCGTGGACATCATCACCGACGGGCCGCACGCCTACTTCGAGTACGACATCAGCTACAACGGCTGCCAGTTGCTGCCCCCCGGTTACATGGAAGAGGTGGGCGAAGAGGAATTCGCCAAGAACCCTGTCGGTTCCGGCCCGTACCAGTTGGTTGAGTTCACCGAAAGCGACCGCTACGTCTTCGAAGCGTGGGATGGCTACTGGGCCGGTCGCCCCGAAGTGGATCGCGTGATCTACCAGGTGATCCCCGAACAGTCGAGCCAGGTGGCGGCGCTGTTGGCCGGCCAGGTGGACATGATCTCCACCGTCCCCGTGCCGGATCGGGAACGGCTGGCCAGCGCTGAAGGCGTCGAACTGATCCGCTCCACCTCGAACCGCATGCACCACCTCTATCTGCGCAACGAGACCGAATCGGGCGCGATGGATGAGACCTACCCCGACTATCAGCCTGCCACCTTGAGCCAGGAAGTGCGCCAGGCCATCAGCCACGCCCTGGATCGCACCCTGCTGGCCGAAGTGCAAGGATCGGCGGATCCGCGCATGGTGCGCGTCTGCGCCTACTACCCTGAAGGCTTCGCCGAGAAGTACGCCGGCGTCGACGTGGCCAACGAGTGGTACGATCCTGAACTGGCCAAGCAGTTGCTCATCGAAGCCGGTTACGATCCAGACAACGGCAACCGCCCCACCGTCTACTTCGACGCCCCGGCCTTCCAGTTCGGCGGTGAAAAGGAAGTAGCCGAAGTGGCGGCAGCCATGCTCGAAGAAGCAGGCTTCGACGTCGAGTTGAATGTCCTCGACAATGCGGCCTATGCCGAGCAGGTGAGCACCCCCGGCAACAACCGCGACATCATGTTGGCCACGCTGGGCTGTGGGCCGTCGCTGACGCCGCTCTTCTACAGTTGCGATTGGCAGCAGTCGAACTACAACGTCTGCGTGCCCGAATGGGACGCGCTGAGCAAGCAGATCCTCGACACAGTGGACGAAACCGAGCGCATCGCCCTCTGGGAAGAGTGGTGGGAATACTACATCGACTACGCCCCCACCATCACCCTCTACGAGATCGACAACGTCATCGGCATGAGCGACCGCTTCGAGTGGACGCCGCGCGCTGATGGCTGGTTCACATTCCGTGATTTGAAGGTCAGAGAGTAGAGAGGCGAAGAGGCGAAGAGGCGAAGAGCAGAAGCCGGAGTGTGAACTGTCTGTTTTCTGTTCTTCGCCTCTTCGCCTCTCCGTACCCTCGCCTTGCTGCCGCCGCAAAGGATTTCTCATGCAAGCCTACATCCTACAACGCTTGTTTCAACTGGTGATCACCATCTTCATCGTCTCGTTGATCGTCTTCTTCCTCGTGCGGTTGAAGGGCGATCCGGTGACGGTGATGGCGCCGCCCACCTTCAGCCAGGAGCAGATCGAACGGCTGCGCGCCGCCTGGGGATTCGACAAGCCGCTGTGGGAACAATATCTGATCTTCCTGAGCAAGGCCATCACCGGCGACTTCGGCCAGTCGATTCAATACCGCATCCCGGCCATGGATCTGGTGCTGGAACGGCTGCAATGGACCTACCTGTTGGCGCTGGCGTCGGCGGTGATCGGCGTGGTGATTGCCATTCCGTTGGGTGTGATTTCGGCGCTGAATCGCAACAGTTGGGTAGACTTACTCAGCACGACGTTGGCCACCATTGGCACGGCCATGCCCAGTTTTTGGCTGGGGCTGATGCTGATCCTGATCTTCTCCGTCACCTTGCGGGCGCTGCCGGCCTTTGGCAACGAAAGCTGGCTGGCGCTGATCATGCCTGCCGTCACCCTGGGCACGGGCATGGCGGCGCGCATCTCGCGGCTGACGCGCTCGTCGATGCTCGAAGTGCTGGGGCAAGATTACATCCGCACCGCCTACAGCAAAGGACTGCAACGCAACCGGGTGGTGATCGGCCATGCGCTGCGCAATGCCCTGATCCCTGTGCTCACGGCGCTGGGGTTGCAACTGGGCTGGCTGCTGGGCGGTTCGGTGGTGGTGGAAGCCGTCTTCGCCTGGCCGGGGCTGGGCCGCCTGATGATCGAATCGATCAACGTGCGCGACATCACCGTGGTGCAGGCGGGCCTCTTCTGGTTCGCCCTCACCTTCATCCTGATCAACCTGGCCGTGGACATTTTGTACACCCTTGTCGATCCGCGCATTCGCTATCGCTAGAGATTGGGGACTGGGGATCGGGGACTGGGGATTGGGTTGAGTGCGTTTTCGGATTTGTGGGGCAGTGGACTCTTCCAACAACACCCCAATCGGCTACCAACGTGCTTTACCCAGTCCCAAGTCCCCGATCCCCAGTCCCAAGTCCCCTTCAAGAGAAACCATGACAACCACGACACAATCTGAACGCATGAATCCTACGTTGATGGCAGCCCAACGGGCACGGCCAAGCCAATGGCGGCGGCTGTGGCTGTCGCTGCGCAGCAGCCCGGTGGGCACGATTGGGCTGCTCATTGTGCTGTTGGTGCTGCTGGCCGCCGTCTTTGGGCCGGCGCTTTCACCCCACGATGCTGCCCAGCACAACCTGCGTGCCCGTTTTCAGCCGCCAGGCTACAGCGACGACAACGGCACCTACTGGCTGGGGACCGATCAATTGGGGCGCGACATTTTGAGCCGCGTGATCCTGGGCAGCCGCGTTTCGGTGATCGTGGGGGTGGCGTCGGTGGTGATCGCGGGCGTCATCGGCGTGATTTACGGCATCCTGGCCGGCTTTGCAGGCGGCTGGCTTGACGCCGTGCTCATGCGCATCGCCGACGGTTTGCTGGCGATTCCGTTTATCATCCTGGCTGTGGCGGTTTCGGGCGTGGTGGGGCCGAGCTTGACTACGCTGATCCTCGTCCTCGGCTTTACAGGCTGGGTGACCTATGCCCGTGTCACCCGCGGTGAAGTGCTGGTGTTGCGCGAGCTGGATTATGTCACGGCGGCGCGGGTGGTAGGCCGCGAAGATTCGGGGATCATGCTCAAACACATCCTGCCCAATGTGCTGGCGTCGGCCATTATTCTGGCGGCGTTGCAGGTGGGGGTGACAATCCTGGCCGAGTCGTCGTTGAGCTTCCTGGGGCTGGGGGTGCAGTCGCCCACCGTCACCTGGGGCGTGATGCTGGCCGACGGTCGCCAGTACATTGGCAGCGCCTGGTGGATGACCACCTTCCCCGGCATTGCGATTACCATCACCGTGCTGGGCGTCGTCTTTTTAGGCGACTGGCTGCGCGATGTCCTCGATCCGCGGCTGCGGGGTTAAGCGCGTTACTCCCTTCTGTAGATTCCATAACTAACTGTCACCTCTGTTTCAAAACGGGTCAGGGCGTCGAAGAACTCGACGCCTGCCCCACCGTCTACCCCGTAGTGCGATTTTACATACTCCTGCCAGCCGGCTTCAAACGTCGTTGCATCAACCCCGTAGACAGCCGGGATCAGGCTTTCCCAATCTGCGTACAAACTAAGCGCATAGGCAAGATCCGCCACAGTGTCAGCGCCGTATTCGGCGGCGGCATAATCGAGGATCGTGGTCATCGCCACTACCTGGGCGCGGTAGTTGAGCAATCGGCGGATCTCGGCGGTCTCGCCGTAGCCGTCGGAGGGTGGCGGCGTCAATTCAGACAGCCGGGTGGGGATGTTGGGTGGGAAAAGACAGTAGAGGCGGCTAGGCTCGCCGCTCCACGTGCACGAGAGCGGCGCGGCCAGATCAGTCAATGCCACCGGCCAACTTGAAGCGAAGATGTAAAGCCCCACTTCCCCATCGGCGACGGCGTCTTCACAGGGCAGTGGAATCGACAGATCAAGGGGACGCAGGTTGAAGCCCGCCAGCGCCTGACAGAACTGCCGGTAGTCGTCCGGTGGATGGGAGGCAAGCGAGGCGCACGTCTCTGTACCATCATAGAGCCAGGGGATGACATCGTCGCGCCAGGTCGAGAGCGGACCGCCGCTTTCCCAGAAAAGCCAAAGGCGCAGCGCTTCGACCATAGGCCGCCAGCGTTGCGACGCCTGGGTGTCCTCCATCAGGTCAAATACCAGCAGGCGCACGAGTGGCACAGTGACAGCCTGCACCAGATAGTCGACGTCGTCCACTGCTACAGGGATTGTCATCAGGGCGGGGGAGGCAACCTGTAGGATCTGCCTCCCGTCGGTGGTGAATACTGGCGAACTGGCAGGGATTTCAGGCAGCACAGCGATTGTCACCCGTGGCATGGAATCAGGGTGTTCCAGGGCTAGCAGACGACTCAGCCGATCGTAGAGTGCGTCGATCTGGGGGATCGCCTTTCCCACGGCGTCGGCGTCGCGCTGGAAGAAGCGAAAGGTGAAGTAGTCGCTTTCGACCTGCTGTTGCTCTCCCCAGTAGACAGGCAAGAGTTGGCCGCGCTGGAGTCCCTCTGTGGTGCGGACATAGCAGCGCGTCTCGCGGTAGGGAAGGGGCTGCGCCGGATCATCTACCACCACGTCGGCAATGATCAGGTTGCCCTGAGGATCAAAGTCGGCGAGAGCGACTTTTACCTGGGCTTCGGGGGTGGCGGACGTGGTCCAGCTTTCGAGGGTAAAGGTCTCCTCCAGATCGGCGGCAATCTGCGCAAGCCCAGACTGCGCCAACCGCCAGAGGAAATATGCAGCGACAATCACCATCACGCCGAACAGTACGATTAAAGAAATCCTACGCCGCCGCGTCGCCGGCGAGAGAGGCTGAGACATCTCCGGCGACGTATGTTGCACGTGCTCCCAGTCGGCATCCTCGGTGATCATACGCCAGTTTAGATCGACGCGGTTCCGTTTCATAAAGCACCTCCGGGCCAGTCAAGAAAGCAGGGGCACACAGAGATCTGCACGGCGTCTTGGCGCTTATACTTTGATCATAGCGAAAGTAGCCAAAAAAGCATGGGGCAAATGACTATTCGGCAGTTGGGGGGTGAGAACTTCCATCAGGTGATGTCCAGCGCAGGGAACCGTCATAGCGCGCCAGCAGTTGCTCAACGGACGAGCCGAGCAGCGCGCCGGCCAGATCGGTGGCGAGATCGAAAAGTTCCGCCCGGCCGAAGGTGCGCGACAACGAGATGATCTGGAATGTCTCTTGGGCGGCAGCCACCACAAAGACAGCCCCAGCAATCCAGGCAAACCGATAGAAGAACGAACGATCCGGGAATCGTTCGTGCAAGAGGCGGCTCAACACAACCCCGAACACGATAAAAATCACCAGATGGCCGGCAATGTGCGCCCACTCATACTTAAAAACCTGGTTAAAAAAGTGATAGCCAAAGGGCAACGTCTGCACAAACCAGCCCACAGGAAAAATAATCGCCAGGATCCAAATCAACAGAAACAACGCTCGACGCATGTTCGCTCCTAAGCAGGGACGGTTGGCCATAAATCATGGAGGTGAGACACCAGCAAAGAGTATAACGAGGATCTGGACGATCATCTAGACGGTGTTTAGACTGAAAAACCACACACGTCGCCGTTGTTGCTCGCCTGCGGCTGTGATATGATGCGCCAAAAGAGATCGACAGCCACAAAAGTGGTACTATGCTCGACACAAGCGACCTCCCCAACAACTATACCGCTCTCAACGCCGACCGTATTGTAAACACAGTCGAACGTTTGACTGTCCGTATTGGTGAGCGGTTTCCACACTCCAGTCTGTACAACCTCGCGCAGCAAGTAATTACCGTTGCCTACAAAGCGCGCAACGAAGCAAAAGAGATCCCACAGCCGATTATCTGGGTGCGTCTGGTCACCGTGCTCCTGATCCTGGTGCTGACCGGGCTGGTTGTGGCATCGTTTTGGTTGGTAGAAGCGCCGTCAGGGCGAGTCAGCCTCTTTGATTACCTTCAGGCTGTGGAATCGTTGATCAACGATGCCGTGTTCATCGGCATAGCCGTCTTCTTTTTGGCGCGGCGGGAAACGCATCTCAAACAACAACGAGCATTGAAGGCGCTGCACCAACTGCGGTCTTTGGCCCACATTGTGGACATGCACCAGTTGACCAAAGATCCAGAAGTGCTGCGCCCCAAAACGTTGCTCACACCCGCCTCGCCCCGTCACGAACTCACCCCCTTTGAACTGGGCAGATACTTGGATTATTGTAGCGAAATGCTCTCTTTGCTGGGCAAGTTGGCAGCCCTTTATGTCCAAGATTTCGACGATCCTGTGGTGTTGGCCTCGGTGAACGACATCGAATCGCTGACCACAGGGCTGTCGCGCAAGATCTGGCAGAAGTTGATGGTGTTGCAGCAGAACGGTCCTGTGCAATTAGAGTGAAAACCCCGCTCACCAGGAAGCTGCGTCACCGGCGTACGGCGTCGATGCTATATCTAAATCTAGACACTGCGGCAATTGATATTTTGTGGCTTTTCCACTAAGATTGCATTCGTATCGAATCCTTTCGATCAATCGGCCCCCCTGGTCAAATAGTATTGGATCCTCCCATACGCCGACTACGTTGATTTTTCCCCTTTTTTCAACGCAGCAGTGAACTGTCAGATGCAGTAAAGCCTCGTCAGGAGCTGCCACGCATTACAATTGAATCCATGAACACTCCCTGTATCCCAATGGCGAAGATACAGGCTAGTAGGTGTTCAGCAAATGGGCGTCAAACCACTATGCACAGACGTGCATGGTGTTTTTTTTGATGCCGTGATTGTGCAGTGTTCGTATGTTTTATCGTGCCTATTTTTTAGAAAAACGGGAGTGGATTCCATGTGGCAGATTCAACAGCACCCTGTAAAAGGGCGGATTGTAGTAGCAACCCAGGACATTCAAAAGGGGGAGACAATCTGTGCGTCACGCCTGGTGCGCCAGGTTGAAGAGCGTGACAACTACAGCTTGCAGAAGGGAGAGAACCAGCACATTTACATCGATGAGCCAGGAATTCTCTTCTCTCACTCCTGTGAACCGAATATGGGCTTACGGGACAATGCTGAGGCGTTCGATTTTGTGGCGGCTATGGACATCTCAGCCGGCGCCGAGTTGACCTTCCACTACGGTATGAGCGAAATTTACAGCGTCGCCGTGGACATGTGCGCCTGTGGCTCACCCCGCTGCGCCGGCAGAAGTGTCGGCTTCGCCGAGATGACGCCGGAAGAACAGGCGAGGTTGATGGCATTGGGCGTGAGTCAGCATGCGAGAGAGATCCACAGTGCGTTGAGCGTTGCTTAAGTCGGCTTTGGGAAGCGATTACAAGTCATCTAACACACGCAAGATTTCTGACAGCTAACAGAAATAGAACGCGGATTGGGCGGATTGAGCAGATTCAGACGGATCTGATTCGAAAATTCGTACCAATCCGCGTTTTGTTGAGGATTTGCGATTGACGATTTGCGATTTGCGATTGCAAATCATAAATTCATCAACAGGGGAGTTTTTATGCGCGAGAGCCACACCGCCGTTATCGAACGCAACGTCACATGGACGGGGACGTTCGAGGTGGAACCCTATGAAACCGCCTGGGCCGGCGAAGCGATCTACTTCGTCCGCGCCCTGGACGCCGTGCGTCTGCCCGAAGGGGTGACGGCGAAGATCCAAATTTCGCCCGACGGCATGCACTGGGCCGACGAAGGCACGCTGCTGCCCATCCCCAACCGGGACAACGAGGTCACCTTCGCCCGCGTCCGTCATTTCGGCGGCTGGCTGCGCGCCGTCGGCGAACTCCCCGAAAGCGCGAGCGTGACAGTGATCGTCTATCTGGCGCTGAAAGAATGAAACAAATTTACGATTTTCGATTGACGATTTACGATTGTCGTGTTGACAATGTCGGTCGCATGATTGGGCTGTCGATTTTGCGGCGTTGCCCCAAACCAGATAGCCCAATGTAAAAATCACGTCCTCAACCGGAAAATCGTAAATCGTCAATCGAAAATCGTAAATTCCCGAAAGGACTCCTCCTATGACCATTCAACAAATTCTCACCATTCCTCCCGCGCTGTCGCGCTTTGATCCGCTGCCAAAGATCTTGTTCTTCGACGATTTCGATCACGGTTTGCAGGGGTGGACGGGGCTGATCGGCAATTACGAAGGGTCGCTCAATTCGATGTTGCCGCCATATCGCGATCTGCGTGTGCCGCAGTTGAGCAACCTCACCCAATGGGACACGGGCAGCGACGGATCGCTCAACGGCACCTACGCCATGAAGCTGGCCACACGGGCCAAGCAAGGCTCCTTTGCCGTGGGGATCAAGCGGGCGACCTTTCGCCACGCCGGTCCTGTGCGGTTGGAGGCGTACTTTACGTTCAAGCCCGAAGCGTCGGAGTTGAAGCTGTCGGAGACGGACGTGCGCGCCGTGGGCGTCCTTTTTGATTTGCAGGACGGCGACGCCAAGCCCAATCCCTACCGTGTCATGCCCCATCTGCGCTACCTCAACGCGCTGAACGGCGCAGCGGTGGGCAAGTGGCAGTTCAAAGCCCGCCGCGAGGAAATCCTCGACATCGGCGGCAGCGGCAAGACCAAGTCGCACTTTCACCTGGCCGCCGAAGGTTGGGAAGATCTGCCCGGCGGCGCGCAAAAACTCTGCTACAACGAAATCGCCACCAAGCAGAATTGGTACTACCTGCGCCTCGACTTCGACCTGGCCGAGATGAGCTTCCTGCGCTTCCAATGCAACGACCGCATCTACGATCTGGACGGCGTGCAACCTATGCGTATCCCGGCCATGGCGAACCTGTGGTGCATGCTCAACACCGTCTTCTTCGTGGAGACGGATCGCGACAAGCGCGCGTTTTTGTATTTGGATTCGGTGGTGCTGTCGCAGGCGGAGCTGGGATAGAACGCGGGATAGAACGCGGATTGAGCGGATTGGGCGGATCAAAACGGATTTTCTGGAAAAATCCGCCTAGATCCGCCCAATCCGCGTTCTATCTCTGCCGCGTTCTATCTCTGCCTGGCGAAAGGAGGATCGAGTCGACTTGTCATCAATGCTATAATGTCACCCACAGTGCGTGCCGAACGTAGAAATTGTCAATAGCGGGATAAAAATCCCCAAAAACGCCGAGATAAAATTCCCCAGCACAAAGGTTCGGATACGGCGGTAGATACTCATGTAACGATAGATTGTCGAGAGCATTTCCTCCTTAAAGCGTTTTTGAATCACACGTGTTAGGCGGGAGTGGCTGGAGAAGCGGCATCGTCAGTGATGTCTGTGAAAACACCGGCTTTGCGTTTCTGACGCAGACGGAAACTCTGCCCCCGGATGTTGAGCGTGGTAGAGAAGTGCAGCAATCGGTCCAAGATGGCAGTGGCCAGAACCTGGTCGGTGAAGATCTCGCCCCACTCGCCGAAGGATTTGTTGCTGGTGAGAATGATACTGCCCTTCTGGTAACGACGGCTGACGAGTTGAAAGAGAAACTGAGCGGCCATGCGGTCGAGCGGGAAGTAGCCCATCTCGTCCAGGATGAGCAGTTTGGGCTTGCACAATGTACTAAGGCGGTGGTTAAGACGATCTTCCTTGGCATCGCGATGGAGCATTTCCAACAAGTCCACCATGGTCAAGAAGTAGACACTCTGACGTTGGGCGATGGCTTCCATGCCCAGGGCAATGGCGAGATGAGTCTTGCCAACGCCTGGTGGGCCGAGCAGCAGTACGTTTTCTCCGTGGGCGATGAAGCGCATAGTCGCCAGCTCACGCACCTGTCGTTCGTTGATGGAAGGTTGAAAAGCAAAGTCGAAGTCGGCCAGTGTCTTATGGAAGGGGAAGTGAGCCAGTTTTGTCTTCATGCTCACATCCCGGTCGTAACGTCCGGACACTTCAAGCTCCAGCAAGCGGTCTAGGAAGGAAAGGTAGGTCCATTCTTCCCGGGCTGCCGTTTCCGCCATGCTATCGAGGTGTTCGGCCATACGGATGAGCTTGAGCTGAGCCAAGTTATTCTGCACTCGTGCGTAGGCGAGGTCACTCATAGCCCACCGCCAGCAGTTCCTCGTAGTGGCTCAGTGAGCGCACTTCAACCTTTGGGGCGTTGGGGAGTCGTAATGGCGACAGATCATGGGCTTCCACCTGTATAGCGCCACCGGATAGGGGTGGCTGTTGGGTTGGATAGAGACCCTGATAGTGCGTCGGCACGATCAAACGCTGGTTGTGACCTGATGCCAGCAGATGACGGGCAATTTCGTCACCTTGTGGTGTAAAAACCAACAACTCTTCTTGTTCCGTCACCTTCACCAGTAACCGTTTCTGGGCATAAAGTGCAGGGACTGAGTAGAAGTTGCCTTCGTAGCTGATGAAGCAGTCGCGGCTGCTCTGACGATGGCTAATCAAACTGGTGTCGTAGTCGGGCTTGCCATAGAGCGAGAGCAATCCTTCCTTGGGCAGACGCTCAAAAGGCACGTCGCCGGTCGTCCCGTGAATTCGTGTGTTTGCCGTCCGGTTCAACCAACCGAGTGCCTGTTGGTTGAGATCGGCCAAATCCACAAAGGTTAGGCCCGGCCAGAAGTTGCCGCGTACATAGCGAATACCACTTTCCACCTTGCCCTTGGTCTGCGCTCGGTAGGGTTGGCAGGCTCTCGGGCTGAAGCCGTAGTATTCGGCGAAGTCGAGATAACGCGGGTGCCACTGGATCTTGCCATCACGCTTGCGGTGCAGCACTGCCGTCTTTAGATTGTCGTGTAGGATCTCTTTGGTCACGCCGCCCAGGTAATGAAAGGCGTGGATATGGCAGCGCAGCCACCAGGCCACGTCGGCACTCACGGTGAACTCCAGATAGCTGGCTCGGGACCAGCCCAGCGTCATCACAAACGCATACAACCGACGCCGTCGGCCTTGATGTTGTAGAAAGCCAAAGTGTCCCCAATCCACCTGCGCTTGTTGGCCTGCTTCTGTTTCAAAACGCACGGTGGCCGCCGGAGATCGAGGTACTCGATGCGGCTGGACGAAGTCTCGCACTCGTGTCTCTTTGCCTGTGTAGCCCAACGCCTGGATTTCCTGGTAGAGCTTGCGTGCGTTGTACACACCGTCGGCTATTCGCTGCTCCAGGTAGTCAACGTACTCATCGATCTTGCGCACTTTGGGCCGTCGACGTTTGGTTTCTGTCTGCAACGGCATCTCGATGCTCTTGCGTACGGTCTTGCGATCATATCCTGTTTGCCGAGATATCTCGCTGATGGAGACACCTTTTCGGTACATCTCTCGAATCATGAAACGTTCCTCCACATTCAACATGCGGCGCTCTCCTCTCTACAATTCGACTCTTTTCGTTCTGTAGATTGAAGCGCACCTGGGCGAAGGTGGGGAATTTTATCTCGGCACTTTTGGGGAGTTTACTCCCGCTATTGACAAAATTCAGGAGATCTGCCATGCAGACCACAGATGCGCTAGAACATCAGACGGAAATCATCTACCCTGAAAGTGATGGGCAACCGATAGCCGACAATACGCTGCAATTTCGCTGGATTGTCACCATCCAGGGAGGTCTGGATCTCCTCTTCAAGGACGATCCAAATGTCTTCGTGGCCGGTGATTTGTTTTGGTACCCGGTGGAAGGGAACAATCGAATTCGGGTCGCGCCCGATGCAATGGTCGTCTTTGGTCGCCCCAAAGGATACCGGGGGGCCTATCTCCAATGGCGCGAGGACAACATCGCGCCGCAGGTCGTCTTCGAGATCCTGTCGCCCGGCAACACCGTTATGGAAATGACGCGCAAACTGGGATTTTATGACCGCTACGTAGAATTGGGGACACGCCTGGAAGAGGAACGCCAGCGGGCTGAGGAACAACGGCAACGGGCTGAACAGGAATACCAACGCGCTGAACGACTCCGTGAGAAACTACGCGAACTGGGTGTCGATCCTGAAGAGTGAACCGACACCAACTGATCACTAGATCTCTGCCTGTACGGTCAGCTTGCTATTGATCACCTGCCAAAAAACACGTACGGCTTCGGGTTTATTCTGGAAGAAGTCCTCGAAGAAGCCTGGAGTGTTCAACTCAGGTGGATATGCATAGCGTTCGCCATCATCACCGTACTCTATCACCCATTCCACAGGTTCTTCTGGATCAATCACCTTGAACCAGTCTGCCGGGTACAGGTAAGGACGACCCTCATCGTTGATGATGCGGAAGTCGTCGGCTTCAATGCCGATGACGAGATAGAATTGCCCAACCGTTAAGTCCTGTATATCGCTCTGGGGATTACTCAGTAGTTGAACGATCATGAAATCTTTACCACTTTCACTTCGACACGACCCACACCATGATGCTCGTACCAGTGATACTCGTACCAGTGATACTCGTACTGACCTTGTTGATCATGAATGGATGGGCTACTCTTTTTCACCCACTGAGACGGGCGACCACCATACATTTCGACAAGCCGTTGAACTTCACGAATCCGACGTCCCTTGGCAATAACGCGTGAACGAGCAAGTAGATCCGGTGTTAGGTCAGGCACAATTGCTTCCTACTCAGTGATTCGATGATGCTGAGACCATTATCCACGAATTGATCCAACTTTTCAACCACAAGGACACCCCCATGAAAGAGCGCTCAACCGAAATCCTCATCGTCGGCGCGGGGACGGGCGGCGTGGCCGCGGCGCTGGCGGCGGCCCGCTTGGGCAGGCAGGTGATCCTCACCGAGGAAACAGACTGGATCGGCGGCCAGTTGACCGCCCAAGCCGTCCCCCCAGACGAGCACCCGTGGATCGAAACCACCGGCCACACGCGCAGCTATCGTCTCTTCCGCGAGAAGGTGCGCGACTACTACCGGCGCAACTACCCCCTCACCGAAGACGCCCGCGCCAACACATTGCTCAACCCCGGCAACGGCAATGTCAGCCGCCTCTGCCATGAACCGCGGGTGGCGCTGGCCGTCATTGAAGAGATGCTGGCGCCCTACCGCTCCAGCCGCCGCGTAGACGTGCTGCTGCGCCATCGCCCCATCGCCGCCGAGACGGACGGGGATCGCGTCATCGCCGTCACCCTGCGCAACGAGGAACGCGGCGAAGACATCGTCATCCGCGCACCCTATATCCTCGACGCTACCGAGTTGGGCGATCTGCTGGAACTGGCCAATGTGGAACATGTCATCGGGGCTGAGAGCAAGGCGCAAACCGGCGAACTCCACGCCGTGGACGGCGACCCGCAGCCGCTGGATCAGCAGGCCATCACCTGGTGCTTCGCCATGGACTACCTCCCCGGCGAAGATCACACCATCGACAAGCCCACCGACTACGATTTCTGGCGAGGTTACCAGGCCGACTTCTGGCCCGGCCCCCAATTGGGTTGGAAAGACGTGGATCCCATCAGCCTGGAAACACGCCACCGCGGCGTCTTCCACGGCCCGCCGAGCGGCAAAGGGGTGGGCAATTTCTGGCTCTACCGGCGCATCAACTACGAAGGTCACTACCCCAACGGCTTCATGCCCAGCGGCATCACGTTGGTCAACTGGCCGCATATTGACTATTGGTTGGGTGCGCTGGTGGGTGTGAGCGAAGCGGAGAAGAACGAAAACCTGCGCCGCTGCCGCCAACTCAGCTTCTCGCTGCTCTACTGGATGCAGACCGAAGCGCCCCGTCACGACGGCAGCGGCTACGGCTACCCCGGCCTGCGCCTGCGCCCCGACATCGTCGGCACCAGTGACGGATTGGCGAAATATGTCTACGTGCGCGAATCGCGGCGCATTCAGGCCGAGTTCACCGTCCGCGAGGAGCATGTGGGGGCGGAACAGCGAGCGCAGATGGGCCTGCCCGTCGGCGCCACGCTCTTCGACGACAGTGTGGGCACCGGTTCCTATCGCATTGATTTGCACCCCAGCACCGCGCCGCGCACCTATGTGGACATCAGCAACTACCCCTTCCAAATCCCACTGGGATCGCTGATCCCCGTGCGCGTGGACAACCTGCTGCCCGCCTGCAAGAACCTGGGCGTCACCCACATCACCAATGGCTGCTACCGCCTGCACCCGGTCGAGTGGAACATCGGCGAAGCCGCCGGCGCCCTGGCCGCCTGGTGCCTGGACAAAAAACTGTCCCCGCGGCAGGTGCGCAACGCCCAAAGCCACCTGCACGCCTTCCAGGAGATGCTCACCGACACACTGGGCTTCGTCCTCGAATGGCCGGAGTACGCCCGGATTACGAGGAGATAGGGATTGGGGACTGGGGACTGGGGACTGGGGAGCGGGTAGAGGAAGTATCGCTGTTTTTCATGGCTATCCGAGGACAAGATGATGGGATGATGGAGATGATTGAAGTCATCATCTTCATCATCCCATCATCCCATCATCCCATCATCCCATCACCCCACTAACACATTCTATCGACAATGCCCCGATCCAGCCTCAACCCAATCCCCAGTCCCTGATCCCTAGTCCCCAATCCCCAATCCCCCTAAAACAGCGTGATCCCGTAAATCGCCATCATGATCAATGTGAAGTTATAGACGCCGTGGCTGATGGCGGCGACGCTGGTGTTGGTGCGTTGACGCAGGATGCCCATCGCCGCGCCCACGATGAAGATCACCAGCAGCGCGTCCCAGCCATATTGCCAGGCGTGCAGGCTCACGAAGAAAAGGTTCGAGAGGATGATCCCCAGCCGTGGTTGCAGCACGCCGCGCACCGCCAATTCTTCGCCGATGCCGGCGCTTACCGCCACCATCACCGCGCCCAGCGGCGTGAAGGCGAAGGCGATCAACTGGGCGAAGGCTGCGGCGTCGGTGCGCTGCCAGCCCAGCGCCGTCCACAGCGGATTAATGACCAGTTCCAGCGCGTTGACCGCCACCACCAGCCCCAGCGCCGTCGCCACGCCGATGCCCACCTGCGCCCATGTCGGGCGGACCACGCCCAGGCGGGTCAATGTTTCGGCGAATGTGCGGCGCAGCCCAAAGCCCACCACAAAGATCGACACCGGCACCGACCACACCAGTGTGTAGACGGTTGACATCAGCCCACTCTGTTCACTGCTGCTCTCGTTGAGCATCGCCAGGAAGGCCGGCGTCAAGAGGACAGGCACACCCGTCACCAGCAACGGCGTAAAGGCCAACAGCGTAATACTCCCCACTGTGGCCAGCGCCACCGCATGCACAAACGACGTCGGCTCCAGCGGCAAGAAGCGGCTCGCCATCCCCCGCACCGCCGGCACAAAAGACAAGCCCAACCACACAAAACTGACCAGCGCCAGCAGCGCTACCCCGCCCAGCGCCGCCATGTCGGGGGTGAACGACGCCGGATCAGCGAAATCGGTCATACCCACCGACGCCGTCAAACCGAAAGCGGCCAGCGCCATCCCCAGCACAAGGACCAGCGCCCAGATCACCGCGAAAACCCGCGCTGCGCCCCGATTGATCCCCACGTAAGCCAGCGCCGCCAGCAGCACAAACGGCGCGTAGATCATGCCGATGCCCGCAAAGCCCGCCGCCTCTCCGCCAATCATAAATCCAACCGGCACCGACAGCAGCAAAAGCAGGTAGGCCACCAAAAGTCCCCAGCGCCGTTGCGGCGCAGGTGCACCCACATTGTTTGATGGTTCAAAAGCAGTCGTCGTCATTTCTGGTTCTCCTTTGTCTCAAAATTTGGCTCAAAAATTGATAGTTCGTCCATTGCCCAACCTACATAGGAGACCGCCAGCAGCGGCAGCCCCAGGTCACGCACATGCATCAACAGCCCGTGCAGCGCCGCCTGATCCGCCACTTCCACACTCAGCATCGTCACCGTCACCCCGTTGGGCAGCACTGCCGTAGACAGCGACAGATGATCGAAGCAGTCGTGCCAAGAAGCATCCATGCGTCCTTGTACGATGATGCGGTAGGCGGCGGGGGCAGAGAGAGAAAGTTGGTTGTTTTTTTGCATGGTAGTTCTCGTTCAGAAATGAGATTGAGCGATTGGGGGATTCGGCGATTGTGATTTCGTTGGGTACGCTGCCGCTGCGTGGGCATGTCGTCGCGCTGGGCACGCAATCGGGTGGACGCCACGATCTCGCCCAATGGGTGGTCCGGTGGTCCGAGCCAATCCCCCAATCGCCCAATCTCAGCGCCACCCCGCCAACGTCCCCAAGCAACGACGACACACTCCACCCCATCCCTAATCCCCACTCTCCACTCCCCAATCCCTCATCTTCTGCAACGCCTCTGCTTCCATCACAGCCGATCCCGGTTCCGTGGTGCGGTGAATCTGGCGCAGCCCTTCTTCCGCCTTGGCGCGGGCGGCATCCCGATCCCCCTCAGCCAAGAGGACGGCGGCCTCGGCGCGCAGACGGTTGTGTGGGTCCACCATGCCGCCCTTGCCCTGCGCCAACCACTGTCGCGCCGCTTTCGCGTCCTGGCGGTGGATGGCGGCAAAGTAGGCCGCTTCGAGGTAAAGCCCCGGCTGCGTCATGCTCGGCAGATCGTGCGCCCTGGCCAGGACATAATCCAGCGCCGCCCCGGCGCGTGCCTCATCACCACGGTCGAGGAAGTGAGCATAGGCGAAGAGATGGCCCATCAAGTCGTCGAGGATGCCGTCGGGGTGGGCGATGGCCTGCTCAACCAACGCCGTATCCCACGCTCGTGGGCGCACCCCCGACATTGTCGCCGCGGTGATGGCCAAAGCCGCCGCGCTGCGACGTGAGGCAGCGTCCCCGCGCACGAGGAGTTGCAGCCGGGCGCGGTCGGTGAGGAAGCCACTGGTACGCGAAGGCAACATCACGGCAACGAAAACACCCGCCGAGCCAAGCACGATTATCAGCGTCAGCAGCCACAGCTCGGGGGAAGCCTGTGGCGGCAGCAGCCACACCGTCGCCGCGCCGAGGACGACGAGCAGCGCGCTCATGGCCGGGCCGGCTGCCGTCACTACGGCCATGCGGCGTGTCAGGTCGCGGGTGTCGGTGGGGTACGAGGCTGCCAAACCGCCGAATAAGCCAAGGTGACGGTTCAACTCGAAGCGGATGGCATCGCCGGCGCGATAAATCTTGATTGGCCCCACCACAAAGAGCGCAAAACGAAAGCCCACCAGCATCCCGCCAATCAGGTGGCCCACCTCGTGTAACGCCAGCGACAGAAACATACCCACGACCAGAATCCCAAGGAAGGCCCACAGCGGCACCTGGTCGGTGACAGCGTCCACCGTAGGGTTGGCAAAGAGCAACGAAGCCAACAAAAAGCCGGCTCCCGCCGATGCAGCCAGGAAGAAGATGCTCAGGGCAATCTGCCGCCACCGCGGCGGACGTGCGGCCGGTTGCGTCTGTGTTTGTGTCATCATGGTTGATTCTCCTGTTGTTCTCTAAAGTTCACAGTGATGCCGCCAGTATCGCAAAACAGACGCGCAAAAACACCACCCGAACTGTGCAAAAAAGGGTGGAAAAAGGACGGAAGGAGATTTACGATTGTGACTATACAGGTCATATACCGTACGGGTTTGCGTGGGGCGGAAGGCTCACTCGCCCATGAAGCGACATCTGCTTCCGCCCCACGCAAACCCCTACAGGATTCCCAACTCAGCCGCGCGCGCGATCGCTTGTGTGCGTTTCTCAACGCCCAACTTAGCGTACAGGTTGTTCATGTGCCATTTGACGGTGTTGATGGAGAGGATGAGGGCGTCGGCGATTTCCTGGCGCGAGCGCTTTTCGGCCAGCAGGCGCAGGATCGCTTCTTCGCGGTCGTTGAGGGGTTCGATGAGGGTGGATTGGGTGGGCAAACGGGTGGGCGTCTGCGCCTGGGTGGGGAATTGTTCGAGGATTTGCCGCGCCGTTTCCGCATACACACCGCGCGCCACGGCGTGTTGCAGCAGACGGCGCATTGGCTCGCCTTCGTCGAGCAAAGGACGCACCGCACGCTGCGCCTCGGCCCAGGCCAGCGCCGGCTTCAGCGCAGCAAGGGCGGCGGCGGGGTCGTCTTCGGCGTGGTGGAGCAGGGCAAGGTGAATCGCCAGATCACAGACACGGGCATGCCAGCCGGCTGTGCGAGCGACTTCCTGGTGTTGGTTAAGCAACGCCATCAGCGGCGCAAGGAGAACGGCTTCGCCACTGCGATGTTGGTTGAGGCGAATACGCACCACAGCCAGGGTGCGCACAAAGTGAATGCGGCCTTGGGTGATCAAGATCGGGCTGGGCGACGGCGGCGCGGCGAGGATCTGATCTGCCCACCGCACCGCAGCGACAATCTGCGCAGCGTCCAAGGCTGCCCAGGGGAAGAGCCGTGCACGCAGCAAGAGCAGGTAGTCTTCGCCTAAGATCTGCGAAACACCGGCAAAGACGCGGGCGATCCTTTGATACGTGCGTTCAGCGCTCTCCGCATCCCCCCGCGCCAGGTGCAAGCGCACAAGCGCCGCCAGCCCGTTCAACTCGATGCCGTATTCACCGCTGAGCGGAATTTGAGCGAGACCACGTTCGAGGTTCACCTCGGCCGCGTCAAGTTCGTTGCGGTCGAGTTGGACTGTCCCCAGTTGCACGTAGAGCGCCCCCACAACAGGGATGCGGTCGGCGCGGTCGTTCAGTTCATCGAGCAGGCTGCAGGTCATCATTTCCACATCGCTGAGGTTGCCACGCGTGCGTTCGATAAGGTGCAACCCGTAGACGGCCATCACCTGGGCGTAGTGTGCGCCGATCTTGCGGCTGTGCTCCGCGGCATGGTGAAGCACCTTCTCTGCTTGCGCAATCTGGTTGGTGGCAATCTGCGCCAATCCCTGGCTCACGAGCATAGAAGCGCGTTTGCTGCGCGCCCAGGATGTGTCGGGGAGCAGTGCCAGCGCCTGGTCGATGTTGGCGATTGTTTGCGCGGGTGATTGTCCACTGTGGATGGAGAGGATGGCGCGCAGACCGGCTACGTAGCCGCGAATCTGCCTGCCTTCCGCCGAATCGTCGTGCTGTTGATCCAAAATGGCGTCGGCGCGGTCGAGCCAGGCGGCAGCGCCTTGCAGCGCCTGCATTTCGGGCACGTAGAGCAGCGCTTCGGCGCGAATGGCGGCCAGCAGCGGACGATCGGTGTAAATGGCATCGGGCAGCGTTTCCATCCAGGCATTGGAAATGGCGATGCCGCGCTCGTTGCGCATGCTCAGGGCGAAGCGTTCGATGAGATCGGCAGCCAGCCCGTAGTCGGGGATGGCCAGCGCCACGCGGATCGCTTCTTCGGCGTAGTCGTGCTCGGCGTACCAGGCGGCGGCGCGGCGTTGCAGTTCGGCGCTGTCGCCGCTGCGCTTGAGGTGCAGTTGATGGCGCAACAGATCGGCGAAGAGACGATGATAGCGAAACCAACGGCGTCCCCGATCCAGCGGGGTGACGAAAAGATGGCCGCGATCCAATTCTTCGAGGATCTGCGCGCTCTCGTCCACACCGGTGACGGCGCGACAGAGGGAGGCGTTGAAGCGTTCCAGGATCGAGGTCTTGAGCAGGAAGTCCTGTACGGCGGGCGGCTGCTGGTGCAACACCTCTTCGATCAGGTAATCGCCGATGTAACGGTCATCGCCAGCCAGGGCGTGGACAAAGGCGTGGCGATCCGCCTGTTCGCGCAGCGAAAGCGCCGCCAGTTGCAGACCCACGATCCAGCCTTCGGTACGCTTTTCCAGCACTTGAATTTCGGCGGGCGTCAGATCGAGCTGCATGGCCTGGTTGAAGTAGGCGGCGGCTTCGTCTTCGGCAAAGCGTAGATCGGCGGCGCGGATTTCGGTGAGCGTCAAGCGGGCGCGCCGGCGGGCCAGGTTAAGCGGTGGATCGGCGCGTGTCGTCAGCACCAGGTGCAGTTGCGCCGGTTGATTGTCGAGCAAAAAGTTGACGCTGCTGTGAATGGCCGGCGACTCGATCAGGTGGTAGTCATCCAGCACGAGGACAATCAGATCCTCCTCACCATCGCCATCCTCTCCCCCCTGATCGCCCACAGACGATGTCACCAGATCGTTGATCAGCGCCGTCACCAGCATTTCGGCGGCAGGCCGCGCCGTCTCCAGCGAAGCCAACACCACTTCGCCGATGGCGGGATCCACGCGTTGCAGCCCGGCGATCACATAGCGCCAGAAGCGGTAGAGATCGTTGTCCTGTTCGTCGAGCGTCACCCAGGCATGCGGACGGGATCGGGCAGCCAGCCAGTCGAGCACCAATGTCGTCTTGCCGAAGCCGGCAGGCGCGGCGATGACGGTGAGTTTGCGTCCTTGGTCGAGGCCGTCTTCGATTTGCGCGATCAAGCGCCGCCGTGGCACCCAGTCCGTGCGCAGAGGTGGTGTATGCAATTTGGTGTTGAGCAGCGCGATGGTCATACAGAGATTTACGCAGGGAAAGGTGAGGGCGTCGGTAGGCAATTCACCGATGCAGAGAAAAAGAATGAATAATGAATGAAGATTGGTGCTCTAGCCTGTTGGCCTATCAAGAGAAAGAAGCGCCGCTCCCCATTCATTATTCATCATTCATTGTTTTTCACCCAACCGCGTCACACGCCGCGCCCAGCCGGTCGATGATGGCATCAACTTCGGCGTCGGTGATGGCGAGGGAGGGCGAGAAGGCGAGGGTGTTGCCGCCCACGGCGCGGGAACGCAGGCCGTTGGCCAGCGCCGCGTTGGACACCGCTTTGGCCTTGGCCGGATCGGGGGTGCGCGAGGCGCGATCCGTCACCACCTCGATGCCGCAGAGCAATCCTTTGCCGCGGGCGTTGTCGAGGAAGTCGAATTCGTCGCGCAATTTGTTGAGGCCGGCCAGCAGCAGCTCGCCCTGTTTGGCGGCCTGGGCCACAAGGTTTTCGCGCTCCAGGATGGCGATGTTGGCGAGGCCGACGGCGCAGGCGGCGGCGTGGCCGGAGTAGGTGAAGCCGTGCATCCACGCTTCGTCGCCCGGCGCGTTGAGGATCACGTCGCGGATCGGGTCGGAGATCATGGTGCCGCCCAGGGGCAGGTAGCCGCTGGTCACCCCTTTGGCAAAGGACATGAGATCCGGTCGCAGATCCCACTGCTCGTAGCCGAAGAGTGTGCCGGTGCGCCCGAAGCCGCAGATCACCTCGTCCACAATGATCAGCACGTCGTATTTGTCGCAAATCTGGCGCACCAGGGGGAAGTAGTCGTCGGGCGGCACCACGAGGCCGCCCGCGCCCTGCACCGGCTCGACGATGAAGGCGGCCACCGTCTCCGGCCCTTCGCGCAGGATGGCTTCTTCCAGCGCCCGCGCCGCTGCCTGGCCGATGCTTTCGCCGGCTTTGACGTCGCCGCGGTAGCGGTAGGTGTTGGGGTTGGGAATGTGCAAGAAGCCGTCCAGCGGCAGGCCGAACGATTTCCAGTAGGCTTCCACGCCGGTGGCGCTGGTGGCGGCCAGGGTGATGCCGTGATACGCCTGGAAGCGCGAGATGATCTTGCGCTTGGCCGGCTTGCCCAAGCGCCGCCAATAGTAAAGGACCGTCTTGAACGCGGTTTCGTTGGCTTCTGATCCACCCGAAGCGAAGTAGGTGGTGTTGAGCGTGGGGTGGGTCATCGACGCCAGTTTGGCGGCCAGTTCAATCGACGGCGGGTTCGACATGCCCACAAAGCTCGACGTGTAGGCCAGTTTCTGCATCTGATCCCGCGCCACGTCGGGCAGTTCCTGGTTGCCATAGCCGATGTTCACGTTCCACAGCCCAGCCATGCCGTCGAGGATCTGCCGCCCGTCGGTGCCGTACAGCCAGACGCCGTCGGCCCGCTCCACGATCAGCGGGTCAACGTGTCCACTGGGGTGATGTAGCCCATGCAACTGATGGCGATCATGCTCGGCCAGCGTTGTATGATCTGAGGTGATGGTGAAGGTCATTGGGTGCTCCTAAGCTCTAGAATTTCGTACAGGAGCGATTGGGGGATTCAGAGATTGGGGGATTGGGCATCGTGTTGGGTATGTTGGTTCTTCGCTTGAGCGATTTTTCGTTGACGGGCGATTGAGCGATTGGGGATTCAGAAACTCGACACCATCAATTCACAGTCCCTCAATCGCCGAATCGCTCGTAAACGAAAAATCACTCCAATTCACAACCCACACCCTTTTCACGATCCCCAATCGCCCAATCGCCTAATCCCCCAATCGCCAATCATTTGTCGATCCCGGCCATACAAAGATACTTGATCTCCAACCACTCGTCGATGCCGTACTTTGAGCCTTCGCGGCCCAGCCCTGATTCTTTGAAGCCGCCGAAGGGGGCCACTTCGGTGGAAATGAGGCCGGTGTTGATGCCCACGATGCCGTAGTCCAGCCCTTCGGCCACACGCCAGACACGGCCCACGTCGCGGGTGAAGAAGTAGACGGCAAGACCGTAGGGCGTGTCGTTGGCCAGGCGGACGGCTTCTTCCTCGGTGTAGAAGCGCTGCAGACCGGCCACTGGACCGAAGATTTCGATGTCGTTCATCTCCATGTCGCGGGTGACGCCGGTCAGGACGGTGGGCAGGAAGAAGGTGCCGCTGTTACCCAAGCGCTGCCCACCGGTGACTACCTGCGCGCCCTTGGCGGTGGCGTCGGCCACCAACCGTTCGACCTTGGCCAGCGCCGCATCGTCGATTAGCGGGCCAATGGCGACGCCATCCTCGAAGCCGGAGCCGACGCGCATAGAGCGCACCGCCGCCGCCAGCTTCTCGGCGAAGAGGTCGTAGATGCCGTCGTGCACGTAGATGCGGTTGGCGCAGACGCAGGTCTGCCCGGCGTTGCGGTATTTGGACGCAATCGCGCCGGCCACGGCTTCGTCTACATCGGCGTCGTCGAAGACGATGAAGGGCGCGTTGCCGCCCAATTCCAGCGACACCCGTTTGACAGTGTCGGCGCACTGTTTCATGAGCAGTTTGCCCACTTCGGTGGAGCCGGTGAAGCTGAGGGCGCGCACGGTGGGGTTGCCGGTCAACTCACCGCCGATGATGGCGGCGTCCTCGGCGGCGCCGGTGACGACGTTGAGTACACCCGCCGGCAGCCCCGCCCGTTCAGCAAGGACGCACAACGCCAGCGCGGAAAGGGGCGTCTGCTCGGCGGGTTTGAAGATCATGGTGCAGCCGACGGCAATCGCCGGCGCGCCCTTGCGTGTGATCATACCGGCGGGGAAGTTCCACGGCGTGATCCCGGCGCAGACGCCGATGGGCTGCTTTGTCACCACGATGCGGCGGTCGGCCTGATAACTGGGGATGGTGTCGCCGTAGACGCGTTTGGCCTCTTCGCCGAACCACTCTAAAAACGAGGCGGCGTAGGCGATTTCGCCACGTGCTTCGGCCAGCGGTTTGCCCTGCTCGCTGGTGAGGATCACGGCCAGATCGTGCTGATTTTCCATCATCAGGTCGGCCCAGCGGCGCAGGATCTTGGCGCGCTCTTTGCCTGTCTTCTTGCGCCAGGATTCGAAGGCCACGGCGGCGGCGTCAATGGCGCGGCGGGTCTCATGTGCGCCCAGGCGAGGCACATGGGCAACAATGTCACCGGTGGCGGGGTTGTAAATCGGCGTCGTGCGCCCGTCGTCGGCGTCAATCCAGGCGCCGTTGACGTACGCTTGTGTTCGCAACAGAGAGGGGTCGGCAAGATTCATACACTTCCTCCAAGAAAGAGAAAAATCGGCAAGATTCTTCCATTATCCTAGAGGAAGCGTTTGAGGGCAATCCGGGGGAGATGAGTAATGAGTAAGGAGTAATGAGTAGGGTAGTGGTTGATTTCGTTTCTCTTGAACGAGATTTCGTCCAAGATCACACAGAAACAGGCTCAACCTTACTCATTACTCCTTACTCATTACTCCTTTTTCTTCCCTACCAATTCGTAAATGATCCATCCAATCTTCTCAACTGCGGCAGTTCGCGCTGTTGGAAGGGATGTTTCTTGGCGGCTTCGCGATCGAATTCGATGCCCAGGCCGGGGCGGGTGGGGGCGAGGAGGTAGCCGTCCTGCCATTCGGGCTGCACGGGCACCACATCGGTGAGGACGGTGCCGGTGGCGCGTGGCTGTTCCTGCACGCCGACGAGCGGGGTGGCCAGGCTCATTTGCAGGCAGGCGGCGCTGGAGACAGGCCCCAGCGGGTTGTGGACGGCAAGTTGGATGTAGTGAGTCTCGCACCAGCCGGTGATTTTGCGCGCCTCGGTGAAGCCGCCGATGATGCAGAGGTCGATGCGGGCATAGTCGATCCACTCTTCCTCGATGAGTTGGCGGAATTCCCACTTCGACGAGAATTGTTCGCCCGCGGCCAGGGGAACACGCGTGCGCGGGCGCAGCGTTTTGAACGAATCGGGGTTCTCACAGCGCAGCGGGTCTTCGATGAAGAAGGGATTGAACGGCTCCGCTTCCTGGCAGAGCCAGACGGCTTCGGGCAGGTCGAGGCGGGTGTGAACGTCGAAGCAGATCTCGATCTCTTCGCCCACGGCTTCGCGCACTGCCTGGAATTGCTTGATCGCCTGGCGCACGGCCTGCCGCGGTTCGAGGATCTTGCCGTCGTTGGGCAGACCCCAGCGCACGAACTTCCAGCCCTGCTCCTTCGTCTCCAGGCACGAGTCGATCAACGTCTGGATGTTGTCCACTTCGCCCCGGTTGTGCGGGTAGCAGACGACCTTATCGCGCACCAGACCGCCCAGCAGATCGTAGATGGGCACGTTGAGCGCCTTGCCCTTGATGTCCCACAAGGCGATGTCGATGGCCGAGATGGCCGCCGTGAGGATACGCTGCGCCGGGAAGAAGCCGCCGCGGAAGAGAAGCTGCCAGATATGCTCTACCCGAAACGGGTCTTGCCCGATCAGGATCTCGCGGAAGTTCTCCACCGCGCCGATCACTGCCTTCTCGCGGCTGGTGATCCCTGCTTCGCCTACACCGTAAATCCCTTCATCGGTATCCACCACGACAAAGAGAAAATTACGCGCCCCACCCCAGACGGGGTAGCACTGAACGTCGGTGATTTTCATAAGGAAACCCCTAGTGTGGATTTACGATTTGCGATTAACGATTTACGATTGTCTGGTTAAGGAAGTGAACTGGATGCTTGGCTGATACTTGGTCAACGATGGAACAAGCCTACACGGCATCACATCCTCGACCAGACAATCGTAAATCGTCAATCGCAAATCGTAAATTATTCCGCGTAGACCGCTTGCCGCAGCCCCTTAATATAGCCGATGGCAAAGAGACGACCGATGGCCGAGTAACCGGCGTGTTCGTTGCTGTCGCCTTCCATAGTGGGCACGTGATCGGGGCGCAGGACGCCTTCGAAGCCGATGTCGCGGTAGGCTTTCATGCATTCGAGCATGTTGGTCTTGCCGTCGTCGTGGAAGGTTTCGTGGAAGTGATCCGGCGTCCCCTGCACATCGCGGAAGTGGACGAAGAAGATCTTGTTTTGTTTGCCGAAGTGGCGAATGGCGCTGGGCAGATCATCGGTCATCAATGTGAAGTTGCCCTGGCAGAGGGTGACGCCGTTCACCGGGCTGGGGTAGAGATCGATCAGGCGCTGGTAGTTTTCCACGCTGCGCATGATGCGCCCAAGCCCGCGGATGGGCGACAGGGGCGGATCGTCGGGGTGCATGGCCAGTTGTACGCCGGCTTCCTCGGCCACAGGCACAATCGCCTTGAGGAAGTACTCCAGGTTTTCCCACAGTTTGTCTTCGCCCACTTCGCCATATTCGGTGAGGGGGGCGTTTTTCATCAGGCTGTGATCGTAGCCTGTCACCAGCGCGCCGCCGCGGGTGGGGATGGTGGTAGAGGTGCGCATCCAGTTCATCACCGGCATCCACTCGTAGCACCAGACGCCAATGCCCAATTTGCCCATGTTGGTGAGCAGATCAATGACGGTTTCGATCTCTTCATCACGACCGGGCAGGCCCAATTTGGCTTTGTTCAATGGCGGGCGGCTTTCCAACACGTCGAATTTGAAGCCGGCATCTTCGTAGGCCGTCTTCACGCGCAGCAGAGACATGTAGCCCCAGGGCAACTCGTCTTTGCTGCGGGCGGTGTTGAGGGTGCTCATGTCCATGCTACCAACCACGTAGTCAACGCCACACTGCTTTACCATCCTCCACAGGGGTGATGGCCGCGGTGGCAGGACCTCGGCAATTTTGATCATCGCTCAATTCCTTCCAGATGTTTGGGTGCGGGGTAATTAGAAGAAAGCACTACGGGTATTTAGTATAGATCAAGAGGAGAGGGGGCGCTAGTTGGGGAAAAGAGGGCGAGGTGCGTGTACCAGTTGAGGTGATGAATGAATATTGGGGTATTTTTTTGTGGACACGGATTGGAGAAAACACAGATTTTGTTATCCGTGTTCCTTCCAATCCGTGTCCACAGCAAAGTCAATCCGTGTCCACAGAAAAGTGAGCCAATATAGGAATCACTCCCTCAACTGGTACACGCACTACGCAACAAGATCTCAACTCTCCACCATCACCAATTCAGGGTTGCGCAGATAGTGCGGCCAGCCGCGCTCGGCGACGATGGGGGCAGACCGCAGAATATTGCGGAAGGTCCACAAGGGGCCGCCGGGGCGAACGGTGCGGGCAAGGATGGCCTCACGCACATGCACAGCGTTGGTGCCGGGAAACCAGGTGTAAGCTTCGCCCGCGGTAAAAGGGATGTGGGAATCGCTTGATCCCAACTCGGCCAGATTTTGCGCCTGCCGGTTGAGGCGGCGCGCATAGCGGTTTCCCCAAAAATTGACCGGACAGCCGTGACGAACTTCCACAGCGTCGAAGGGGAGATGCTGGAAAGCGCCCTTCACTGAGTTATCGCCCAATCCCACGGCAAATGGGTGGGCCGCCACCGCCAACCCACCGGCGCGGTGAATCGCTTCAATGGCGGCGCCTGCTGTGCGGTAGAGCGGCAGCGTTGCTTCGACAAAAAGCGCCAGGACATCACCCTCGTCGGTGCTCACTTCCTGGCCGACGATAACTTCAATCTCGATTTTATGGCGTCGGGCATAATCACGGGCGAGGAGCGCGCCTTCGGCTGTATCGTGGTCGGTAATGGCAATCACAGCGAGGCGAGTATGGCGGGCAATGATCTCAACCGTCTCTTCAGGGGTCATCAAGCCATCGCTGGCGGTGGTGTGCAGGTGAAGATCGGCACGACTCCAAATCTGGCCATCCAACTCAATCTGCCTGCCGGACGGGGTTGCTCGAAAACGACGAATGGGGTTTGCGTTCACGCTTGCGGTTTCCTTGAACTTAGCACGCCAAAGATTTAGTGCGCCACTGACACGGCACACGTTCGGCACGAGACATTATGTCAACTCTTGAGATTTAACGCCCGATAACCTGGTCCTGTCAAATTTCAAAGAGAGAAAAGATGGTGCGATGTACGCTGTCCTTTACCATTGTGGGGTGCAATGTTAAATTCACAATAGCGCCAAGGAAGTAGAACGTTAACCTTTGGTAAAGGATTCACACGGGTGACGGCAGAGGGGGGAAAGTAGGTAAAAAGAAGCGCTCCTCTGAGACAGGGAGCGCTTCCTCTCTGAACTATGGCTCCTCGAGTTGGACTCGAACCAACAACCCTCCGGTTAACAGCCGGATGCTCTGCCGATTGAGCTATCGAGGAATGAATCGGCGGTTGACAAGCAACTGTGCAGTAGTATAGCGTCTCGGCCCAATTCGGTCAAATTCCGGCATATTGAAGATCGACTTGAAGATCGACGAAATCGGCTAGCCCAGGTAGTCGCGCAGTTTGCGGCTACGCAGGGGATGGCGCAGTTTGCGCAGCGCCTTGGCTTCGATTTGACGCACACGTTCACGGGTGACGTTGAACTCTTTGCCCACGTCTTCGAGGGTGCGGCTCATGCCGTCTTCCAGCCCAAAGCGCATGATCAGCACTTTGCGCTCGCGTTCGGTCAACCCTTCCAGGATCTCGTTCATCTGTTCCTTGAGCAGGCGTCGGCTGGCGGTATCCACCGGGCCAGGCATGCTGTCGTCTTCGATGAAGTCGCCCAGGTAGCTGTTTTCTTCGGTGCCCACCGGCGTTTCCAGGCTGATGGGTTCCTGGCTGAGACGTTGGATGCGTTGGACTTTGGCGGCGGCGCGCTCCAAGGCGTGGTAGAGTTCGCCTTCGATCTCTTTGCCGGCTTTCAGCACTCGGCGAATCTCACGCGCCTGGTCGGGTTCGACAAACTCCATCTCCAGGGCGATCTCTTCTGGGGTGGGTTCGCGCCCCAGTTCCTGCTGCAAGCGGCGTGCAGTGCGCACCTGGCGGTTGATTGTCTCGACCATGTGCACAGGAATGCGAATGGTGCGCGCCTGATCGGCAATGGCGCGGCTGATGGCTTGCCGGATCCACCAGGTGGCGTAGGTGCTGAATTTGAAGCCAAGGGTGTAGTCGAACTTCTCTACGGCACGGAGCAGACCGACGTTGCCTTCCTGGATCAGATCCTGGAAGTTGAGGCCGCGCCCGATGTAGCGTTTGGCCACACTCACCACCAGGCGCAAGTTGCTCTGCGCCAGTTGATCCTGGGCAAGTTTGCCGTCGCGAATATTCGCTTTCAGGCGGTCCACCTCGTCCCAGTCGATGCCGTCGGAGCCGTACTCGTCGAGGAGATCGCCGTGTGCTTTGCGCAGAGCCTCCATTCCTTCTTCTGCTTCTACGCCGAGGGCGATCCGCTTGGCCAGAGAGACTTCTTCTTCGGCGGTCAGCAGATCATGTTGGCCGATCTCGCGCAGGTACATGCGCACCGGGTCGAGGACCTGGCTGACTTCGGCCACATCCTCGATGACCTTCTCTACAGGGACATATTTTTCTTGCTCGATTTCAGCTTCGAGTTCGAGATCGCGTTCGATGCGCGGCAGCGATGCGCTGTCGTCTTCTTCCGCTTCATCTTCGGCGATATCTTCGAACAGATCCTCTTCTTCCTCCTTTTCCTCGCCTAGCTTTATATATTCGTCCAGTTCGCTTTCCGAACTGGGCGCAGCGGGGCGAGCGGGACGGTTTTCGGTGGATCGGTTCGGGGTGGGTCGTCTTCTAGCCATGTTTTTCCCTGATCAAAGATCAATATTAGGCAATCCGAATGCCCTGTTCAGTGCGGCCGGCATCGTACGAAATGCGGTTAAGGCGTTCTAGCACCTGTTCCAGGTGATGGCGTTGGCGGCGGTTGGCGTTGATGGCCGTGGAATAACTCAAAACCGCATCACGTTCGCCGCTCTGCTGTGCGTCTTGGAGCAGGAACTGCATGGCGTTGAGATCTTCGCGCAGCCGTTCACGGCGCAGGCGGATCACAGCTTTCAACACCGCTTCCTGCATTTCCACTGGATCACGCTCAGGAGACGCCGCCGCAACCTGCAATAAATCGGCCAGGCGCCCATGCAGGTGGCTGGGAATGGTTTCTTGAAACGCTTCCAGATCCCAGTTTTCGTCGCCGGTAATAAAGCGTTTGAGCGACAGGAAGATCTCTTTGTGCTCAGTACGCTGCAATTCGTCGACACGGAGCAGGTTGATCTCCAACTGTTCGGACATCGAAGCCAACCAGACCAGCAAGTTGGGTTCCTGTAAAAGATGGGCCAGCAAGAAGCGCTCCAGGGCGACCTCTGAACGTGGGCTGTCCAGTGCGCCGGCTCCGGCTAATGGCAGAGAAGGTGTTGTAATGTCCGCTCTGTCACCGTCAGTGTCACCGTCAGTGTCACCGTCAGTGTCACGAGGACGGCGAAGATCCTCACTACGGCGGCGTGTAGGCGGCGACGGGCTGCGCACTTCCTGGTGCGACATGGTGCGGGCGGCAGCCTGCACACGGTGGGCCACTGTCTGCTCGTCAATCTGCACCAGCCGGCTCAACTGCTGGGTGTAGTGCTGGCGCTCGATTTCGTCGTCGAGTTCGGCGATCAGCGGGGCCAGTTCGGCTACGGCCTCGGCCTTCCCCTGCGCCGAGGAGAGATCCGAGTGGGCGCCAACCACATTGATGAAATAGTCGACCAGTGGTTGCGCCTTTTCAACCAACGACGACCATGCTTCAGGCTGCTTACGAATGATATCGTCGGGATCTTTGCCCTGAGACAGCGCAACAATACGCAGATTGGCCGCCAGTCGGCTTTCCATGCGTACCCGCCCCGACGGTGTTACCACCGGTTTACGCACCCGCTTCAGCGCCTGTCGCGCCTGATTCAAGCCTCGAATGGTCGCCTGTTGGCCGGCGGTGTCAGAATCCAGCGAGAGAATGAAGTTGTTGGTATAGCGCTGTAGCTGACGCAGTTGCGCTTCGGTTAGCGCCGTGCCTAAACAGGCAACGACATTATTGTAACCGAATTGGTGGGCAGCAATCACATCCATGTAGCCTTCAACAATCACAACGGCATCGGCTTCGCGGATCGCCTTGTGGGCACGATCCAGGCCATAGACGGTTTCAGACTTGTTGAAAAGTGGCGTTTCGGCGGTGTTGAGATATTTCGGTTGGCTTTTGTCGAGCACACGCCCACCGAAACCGATGATGCGTCCTTGCCGGTCGGCAATTGGAATCATCAAGCGATTGCGAAATGCATCGTAGTAGCGGGCGCGTTCTTCGTTGTATTTCAGAACACCGGCTTTGTGTTGCTCGTCTGCCGTATACCCAAGTTCTACGAGATGATTGTGGAGTGCATCCCAACTCTCTAGCGCAAATCCAAGCTGAAACTGTTCGGCGACCTGGGCATTGATACCGCGCCCTCGCAAATATTGCCGGGCTTCTTCGGCGGCTGGTTGTCGGTGCAGTTGATTGCGGAAGAATTGCGCCGCATGGGCGTTGATGGCGTAGAGGCGTTCGCGCAAGGCGCCTTCTTGATCGCCTTGCTGCTCTTCAACCAGCTCCACACCTGCTTCACGGGCTAATTCCTGCACAGCCTCGCGGAAGTCCATATTTTCTCGTTTCATCAAAAACGAGAAGATGTCGCCACCGGTGCCACAGGCACCGAAGCAGCGCCATGTCCCTGTATCGGGGAAGACGACGAAGCTGGGTGTCTTTTCCTGATGGAAGGGGCAATTGGCCTTGTAGGTACGTCCGGCTCGCTTCAGAGGTACGTAACGGGAGATGAAGTCAACAACGTCAATGCGCGCCTTGATCTCGTCGGTAACGTCCATGCTACTCCTTCCTCACTTGTACGGGTAGCAATAAGGACACTGGCAGGATTATAGCGTGAGTGAAAACGGGTGTCAAAGCGAGTCGTTCAGCCCAACCCTAGTTCAGCCAGGACACCGGGGTAGGTTCGCTCTGCTTCACGGAAAAGATCAGTCAATTTACTGGCCCGAAAGACATTCCCGCGCGTCTTGATGTCGCCATTGAAAAATGAATCGCGCAGCCGTTTGTGCCCGAGCCAAATGGCGTGGAGATCGTCGGCCTGCATTGTCAATTCCAGGTCGGCGCGGCCGGGGCGCTCACCAAAGAAGACTTCCATCGGCGGCTGGCGGCCATCGAGCAGCACCTGGGCTTCGGGATTGGCAAAGTACATGCGAATCACAAGATTGCTGCGTGTAAAGGTTTCGATGTGTTCTGGATGCTGGCGCACGCGATCAAAAACGGCTTGCAGCACCTCATATAGCTGAACTTCTGATTGGAAAAAGGGCATGGCATTTCAGTCTGAATCAAGTTTTGCGTTGGGTCGTGAAGTTGTCATTATAAAGAGGTGTCCTCAGGGCGTCAAAAGCGCTGGCAACATTGTTCCTGCGGCAACCACAGTCGTTTCTATCGTCTCTGGTTGTCGCCAACGCGAAAGCAATGGATGGGGGTGACAGATCGATTCACAAGTTGGCGCGCTTGCCAGGTGTAGGGAGCATGACGTACAATCACCCACTAATTTGTGCCATACATCTTGTTGCTATACATCTAGTGTAGCCCGTGCTCAGCGTGGAGAGTAGATCAGCAACTGTGTCAGGAACAGTTGCCCCGTTTTGGACGTTTTCATGTATACTATAGTATAAGCTTTGTTCAGATCGGGAAAGAGACCAGAAATCGCTTGTCCTGTAGGGACAATGCATGCAACAGGGCCTAAGCAAAAAAGTTGGCTGCTCCACGCCTGAGAAATGGAGGAAATAAAGTCGGAATGCAATTCTTCAAACGTGACAAGAAGGATGAACAAGACGAAGATCCCATCTACCAGGAAACTTCTCCGTTGGTAGAACGAGCCAAGGCTGCCCTGGCCCAGAATGAACCAACGGCTGAGGAGTTGCGCCAGGGTCAGGAGTCAGCCGAGGAGCGTCCACTCCCGCCGCCAGCAGAAATGGTGCCGCCGCCGCCACGGTTCTTGGAATCGCCGGCCGCATCCCGTTCTGTGGAGCCGGCGTCAACGCAACCGGGGATGATACCACCCAGGCTGAATGATGCTCCACGCTTCCCCGATTTGGCGCCGCGCATTCCAGAACCAATGCCCCGCATGCAAGAGCCGCGTATGCAAGAGCCGCGTATGCAAGAGCCGCGTATGCAAGAGCCGCGTATGCAAGAGCCGGCGCGTATGTCTGATCCTGCGCCCCGTATGCCCGAAATGCCGCGGCCGGCGGAAGCACCGCCACAGCCGCGCTTTGATCCAACGCCACAACGGCCTGAGCGACTGCCTGTGAGCCAGGGGAAGTGGAACCCAGAAGGAGAACGTAGAGCGATGAATCCTGTACCCCGTGAGCGATTGCCTTACCCGGATCTGCCTGTGCAACCCCAAGAACGGGAACGTGAGCGCGAGCGAGAGCGCCCCATGTCACGTTCAGCGCAGGCGGCAGCGCCGTCACCGCGCACGGTGATCAGCAAGGAATCTACCTTCAACGGCAACGTCCGCTCGGATGGGGATATCTTGATCGAAGGCACCTTTGAAGGCGAAATTGACTGCAAAGGCACCGTGATCATTGCCGAAGGCGCCAATGTCTCGGCCACGGTTCGAGCGCGTAACAGCACCATTGCAGGTTCGGCCAATGGCGACTTCACCTGTGAAGAACGCCTGACGATTCAGTCTTCGGGCGAAATGCGCGGCAAAGCGCAAGCTCCTACGCTGATTGTTGAAGAAGGCGCTTTCTTTGAAGGCGAATTCAAGATGGGTTCCGGCGGCTTCAGCTCGGCCACTTCTAACTTGAGCAGTTGGTCTGCCGGCCGGTCAAGCGCGTCACGCTCGATTGCAACACCGCCGCCGACCTCGGAAGACGAAGGCGACGATTAGCAGATGCGATTGGGCGAGTAAGCGATTCAGAGATTTTGAGAGACCGGACACGTGATGATGTCCGGTCTCTTTTTGGGTAAAGTGCATTCAGCCTTGCCTGCCCTGTCGATCCGTGTGCGCCCGCAGCAGGTGACCCTCAATCGAGGTGACATAGAGATCGCGCAGTTCCGGTCCCCCGAAAATACAGTTGGTGGGGCGGTTGCACGGCAGTGGATGTGTCTCCAGGACACGCCCATTCGGCGCAAAGACGTAGATCATGCCGCCGGGGCCGCTGACTTCCCAGCCTGCTGTAGCGATTAAGTTGCCTTCGCTGTCTAGGCACATGCCGTCGATGCCACGGTGCGGGTAGAAGTTGTACAGCACGCTGTACTGGCCCAGTGTCCCGTCCTCAAGGATGGGGTAGGCGCGCAGTTCGCGTTTACGTCCTTCGCCGTACTTGCTCTCGGCCACGAAAAGCGTGCGCTCATCGGGCGAAAGGAGCAGGCCATTCGGCGATGTAGTGTCGAAGGTCATGCGCGTGGGCTGCCAGGCGCCGTCGGCTTGCTGTTCGATACGGAAGACCGACTCGTGATCCAGTTCCATGTCGTCTCGATAATCCCCGTAGCGCGGATCGGTGAACCAGATGCGTCCTTGCGAATCGATGGCCAGATCGTTGGGGCTGTTGAGACGCTTGCCCTCGTAGTTGTCACACAACACCGTCACGCCGCCGTCCTTTTCATAGCGGACCATGCGCCGTCCATTGCCGCCTTCGCAGGCGTAAAGCCGGCCCGCCCCGTCCAGCATCAGCCCGTTGGCGTTGTTTGTCCCTGTGCGCACGACGCTAATTTCGCCGCTCTCGGCGTCGTAGCGCATGACACGGCTGTTGGGGATGTTGGTAAACAGCAGACCGCTGCCATCCCAGGCAGGCCCTTCGGTGAGGCCCATCGGCTCGGCCAACACTTCAAATTCCCACGACATGGTAGGCTCCCGTCTATTTTTGAGAGGATTCGTTGGGGTTGAGGGATATGTTAGAATAGCACCAATCGCCCTCATTCTACGTCAGCGCCAGGGCGAGGACAAACGGAGGCGAACTATGGCAGTCGTGTCACCTGCACAGTTGGACACATCAACCGAAACGGACAGCATCCGCAACGAAGCATCACGCACAGCGCCGCCGCTACAAAGTGGGGATCGACTGGGCGTGGCCGAGTTCCATCAGCGCTACGCGCAACACCCAAGCATCAAAAAAGCTGAACTCGTAGAAGGAGTGGTTTACGTGAGTTCACCAGTCTACACTTCACACAGCAAACCGCACGCGCAACTAGTCTTTTGGGCCGGTCTCTTTCTTGCCGGCACGCCAACTGTACAGATTGGAGACAATCAATCAGTACGGCTGGACAACGACAACGAAGTGCAACCGGATATCTGCCTATGGCGCGACGAATCAGTAGGCAAGCAAGTCGAAGTCACACCCAAGGGGCTGTTGCTGGGAGCACCGGATCTCGTGGTTGAAGTGGCCGCCAGCAGCGCGGCCTATGATCTGCACCAAAAACTGCGCGTTTACCAGCGCAGCGGCGTGCGCGAGTACCTTGTCTTCGTAGCCTATGAACAGGAGACACACTGGTTCCACCTCGTCGACGGCGTCTACCAGGAAATTACTGCGGACGATCAAGGCGTGCTGTGCAGCCGTCTCTTCCCAGGGCTGTGGATCCACCCGGATCACGTGTGGAACAACAACTTTGCCGCCATGCAAACGCTGCTCCAAGCCGGATTGGACAGCCCCGAACACGCCAAATTTGTAAATCCCACCCCATCAGCGGAGTCATCTTTATGAATGGCACACTGACCGACGTCCCCGGCCTGAGCGTAGGCCACTGGACAGACCTCGACGCCGCCACCGGCTGCACCGTCATCCTTTGCCCGCCCGATGGCGCAGTCGCCGGTGCAGATGTGCGTGGCTTTGCCCCCGGCACCCGTGAAATCGCCCTGCTCGATCCGGTTTGCATGGTGGAAAAGGTCCACGCCATCTTGTTGAGCGGGGGGAGCGCGTTTGGGCTGGCCGCCGCCGACGGTGTGATGCGCTGGCTCGAAGCGCAAGGACGGGGCTTCGACACCGGCATCGCCAGAGTGCCCATTGTGCCCGCAGCCATCCTCTTCGATCTCGGCCTGGGCCGCGCCGATGTGCGTCCTGGCGCAGCGGAAGGCTACGCCGCCTGCGCAGCCGCCACATCTGATCCTGTCGCCCAGGGCACCCTCGGCGCGGGGACAGGCGCCACCGTAGGCAAGATGGCCGGCCCTGGGTTGATGATGAAAGGCGGCGTCGGCAGCGCCAGCCGCAACCTGGGATCGGGCCTCGTGGTGGGCGCGCTTGTGGCCGTCAACGCCGTGGGCGATGTCCTCGACCCGGCGACCGGCGCGATCATTGCCGGGGCGCGCCGCCCGGACGGTGGCTTTATCGATTCTATGCGCATTGTCGAACAAGGGCTTGCCACCAGCTTCCAAGACGTCAGCCGCAGCAACACCACCATTGCCGTCGTCGCCACCAACGCCAAACTGAGCAAAACCGGCGCCACCCAGGTGGCGCGCATGGCCCACGACGGGCTGGCGCGCTCGATCCGACCCATCCACACCTCGTTCGACGGCGACACCGTCTTTGCCCTGTCCACAGGCGACCTCTCCGCGCCGGCCAGCCTGATTGGCGCGGTGGCGGCGGACGTCCTGGCGCAGGCGGTGGTCAACGCGGTGCGGACGGCCACGGCTCTGCACGGTGTGCCGGGGATCGGCGAGCTTTAGAAAAACAGAGATTGCACTTAAATCGCATGATTCGTATAATTCATACGAATCATGCGATTTTTTATTTTTAGGGGGCACAAACAATGGCAGAGACAACCATCACCATGACGGAACTTCGTCAGCACCTGGGAGAGTACGTCAATCGCGTGGCATACGGCGATGAGCGGCTAGTGCTGCTGTCACATGGACAGCCGAAGGTTGTGATCTTGAGCTATGAACAGTTTTCTAATCTTGAAAACCGGGCAAACATGCCACAAGAAGACGCCTGGGGTGAATCGTTGGCGGCAGCAACGGCGTTGCGTGAGCGACTTCAGGAGCGATACAAGGCGGAAGGGATCAAAGATGACGATGCAGTCGAAATACTGCGTCGTCTGCACGAGGAATGAACCAGATGAATCAAGTAGTTTGTGTAGATTCCGGCCTTACATTGAAACTTGTGCTGCCTGAAGATGATGCAGTTCTTGCCACGAATCTATTGAACCGATGGCGAACGAATGGCACATTGATCATCGCTACGGATCTATGGCGCTACGAAGTCACATCCGTGATCCGCAACAAAACGAGCCGCGGCATCCTCAAACGCGAAGAGGAAGAGGATGCTCTTGCCGTGATGCACAACATGCCGATTGAGTTTCGCCGCCATCCTCGTTTGCATCGGCGTGCTTGGGAACTGGCGCGCCGATTTAACCGTCCTGCAGCCTACGATTCACACCACCTTGCATTGGCAGAATTTGAAGGATGCCCATTCTGGACCGCAGATGAAAGATTGTTCAACGCTGTGCGCGCAGAACTCACCTGGGTTCGCTGGTTGGGTGAACTTCGCTAAGCAAAACCCGCCAGGTCGCAGAAGACCTGGCGGGTTTTGTTTTGGGCTTGTGATTCCGTTGAGCACATCCTGCGGCAGGTTGCCGCAGCTACGGGATGGGCGACTGTCCTCACACACCCTCAATCGCCCAATCCCCTAATCTCTCAATCTCTACTCTCTAATCTCCACCACCACCCGATCCGTGCCACTGCGCCCAAACACCTCCGGCGAGTACATCTCCTCTGCCTTGGCGGGCGGGGCGATGAATTCGCCGGGCGTGGTGGCGCGGGCGACGTAGGTGTACTCGTAGACGCCGTCCCACAGCAGCGAGGTGAAGGCTTCGGCGCGCTGATCGCGCAGGTTCTGGTGTTCGTACCAAGGACCCCACCACCACCAGCCGTAGCGGTTCTGTATGTCAGGATCGGCCTGTGGAATGTCGCCGACCACGGCCAGGGCCGGGTTGAGCGCCTCGAAGCCCGCCGGCAGTGGATCGATCAGGGCCACGTGATAGCGCCGCGACGGAGCCACCATCGTCACGTTGATGCGGACACGCGCGCCGGCTTTGACGCGCCAGGTGCCGTCCTCGTCCTGGCGCACATCGGCGGGATCGTCCACCGCTGCGTAGCTGCGCAGGACGGTGAAGCCGTGATCCGCTGGTTCCAGCGAGAGATCGGTGGGGGCGTAGCGCATGCCCAGCCGGTAGTAGAGCCGTCCGTCGCCCTCTTTTTGCAGGATCAGCGGCACAGTGCCGTCGGACGTTGCCTGTTCGCGGCTGTCCTGTACGATCTGCATGGGAATGTCGAGGTTGACGGTTTCGGTGGAGCGGCCGCGGAATTCCTGACTGCCGGCATATTGATCACCCAGCCAGACACGGGCCACAAAGTCGGGCGTCTGCGCTTCGTAGCGGTTGAAGTAGCTATCCAGCGCCAGCAGCACCCACACATTTTCCTGTGTGTTGCTCCAGCGTCCGCGTTCGCGGTGATTGAGCAGCCCGCGCACCAGTTTGGGGATCAGGTCACTGTCGGGCTGATCGGCCATGAGCGCATCGAGCAACACAGCGTCGGTGCGGCGGTTGGAGTGGAGCAGCAAGTATTCGCCGTCGTCGTAGCCGTCAACGAAGTTGGCCGCGCCCGCAGTTTCAGTGACGCGGTTGTTGAGGTGGCGGCGGATCAGATCGATCTGCGCCTGCGAGGACGCGTCACCGGTGATGGTGTAGAGCAGCCAGCCGATGCTTTCCAGCGAGAGATTGTCGAGGCCGCGACTGTCTACAAGTTGCCGCGCCTTGACGGTATCGACGTCGCCCAACAGCTTGCGCACGTAGAGCGAGTAGGCCACCAGGCTGTCACGCGTCTCCTGGCTGTACCAGCCGGGGATGTAGCTCTCGATGTTGCGCAGATAGTCGAGCGAACGGGTGATCATCTCTTCGGGCACGGCGTAATCTTTCATGCGGGCACGCGCCAGCGCATGGATCACATGGACGCTGTAGTACGGCCAGATTTCGCCGCCCTGCCGCCAGATCGGGAAGCCGCCGTTGTACGCTTGCAGCGTTTGCAGCGTCTGAATGTCACGCGCCATGAAGGTGTTGATCTCTTCCGGCGACGGCAGACCGGGGGCGTCGAAGGCGGTGAGCACGTCGCGCAATGCCGCCACACCGAGGATGCGCGATGCGATCTGCTCAGAGCAGTAGAACGGATAGTCAACCAAATAGAGATAGGCGTCGGTCAACGCCTGCACCGCGGTGGACGACATCGAGACTTCCAGCCCACCGTAGATCGGGATCACATTGTCGGGCGGCAGCACGGGTTGCAGCACCGAGCCGGTGTCGTCGACTTCACCGTAGACGGCGAAGGCTTCCGTAGTCGCTGGTGTGTAGACAGGCAGTGAAACTTCTGCTGCATCAGAATACCCACCGCTGACACCTGCCAGTTGGAAGCGTGCTGTCCCTGCCTTTGCCGTTGTCGTGGGGAAGCGCACTTCCACGCGATCGTTGGCAGGGATGGTGACGCGCACGCCGTCCGCTTCGCCGACTTCGACGGCGATGGCGCTTTCGGCGGTGAGATTGGCGTTAGTGGCCTGTACGGCTACGTCCACAGTCATGGGATCGTCGGTCTGGTTTTGCAGCACGACGGGCAGTTCAAAGCGATCCCCGAAGTTGAGGAAGCGCGGGGCCGACGGGCGCACCATTAGCGGCAGCCGCGCCGTGACATTCGATTCCGCCGAGCCGAAGTACTTACCGCCCCCCACAGCCACCACCATCACACGGTAGCGGGTGAGGTTGTCGGGCACGGTGACTTCGACAGCGGCGTTGCCGTCGGCGTCGGTGCGCACTTCGGGGGCGAAAAGGGCCAGCGGGTCAAAATTGCTGCGCACACGGATCGGTTCGGCCTGTCCACCTTCGGCGGCGGGCGCTTCGGCTTCGGCAGCCATGTCGAAGGCCATTGATTCTTCGGCGGCGGGGGCGGCGGCCATGGGCATCGCCGTGCCCCTTGCCATCATGGCGGCGCCGTCACCACCAAAGGCATCAACGGTGGCGGCGGCTTTGGCCAGCAGATCGGGGTTGATCAGCAGCAGATTGCCGCGATTGTGATAGGCAGAGAGTCCAGTCCCACGCCCACCATAGAAGACGGCCACTGGATCAATCAGTTCATAGTTGGTCAGCGCCAGGATCGACTCGTCCACCACCACCACGGCCAGTTCGGCATCGGCCACAGGATCGCCATTGGCGTCGGTCACGTTGATGTCGATGACGGTGTTGCCGCCGGGTTCCAGGCGGGCGGCCTGCGGCGCGGCGGAGACGGTCAACGTGCGGCTGAGCGGCGGGATCGCCAGGTTCAAGTTGCCGCTGGCGTAGGCCGGGCGTCGGGGCAGATCGGGCATTTCTTCACCCTGATCGTTGAGGCGCGGGGCCGAGCCGACCAGATCCACCTGCACAAAGGCGTTGGGGACATAGCTGTCGTCGATGGGTACTTGCAGCGTGTAGGTGGGGCCTTCCATGCTGAAGCGTTCCTGGGTGACGATGCCATCGCGCAGCAGCGTGAAGAGACCTTCCGCCGGGAAGAAGGGCGATTGCACCAGGATCTCGGCGGTGTCGCCGGGTTGGTAGCTCTCGGCGCTGGGGATGAGCAGCACTTCTTCTTGTTGCACGTCGCGGCTGGGCGGGCGCTGTCCGCCGCTGACCCAGCGTTTCAGTTCGGTCTGGTTGAGGCGATCCTGTTCATCTTTGACGGTGGCGATGATGCGGATCTGGCCGCCCAGTTCAAAGAGGAACTCACAGGTGGCGAACTCGGCGGTGGGATCGTCGGGGTTGGTGGCGTTGGTGGTTTCGACGTCGCAGATCTGCACGTCTTCTTCCACTTCTTGCCACTGGCCATTCTTGTACTCCCAATCGAGACGGGCGGCGCGCACGTTGACGGGATAGCCTGTCAACGGCTTGCCGTCGATGTCGGTGACGACGACTTCGATGGGCAGCGACGTGCCGCGCTCGACGAAGTAGGTGTCGGTGCGTACGCCGACGTAGAGGCTGGCCGGGTGAACGATCCAACTGCTGCTGCTGCTCCAGCCCTGGCGGTTGACGTCGTAGACGGTGGCCTGGGCGGCGTAGCTGTAGGGCAGCGGCTTCTGCGGCGTATCGAAGTCGATGCGCAGCGTGTGTTCGCCGCCGGCGTCGGTGCGCGAGTTGAAGGTGGCGGAATGGCTCTCACTGTCGCCGCTGCCGTAGAAGTCGTAATACCACCAGGGCGTCCATGCGCCGAAGGTGAAGCGCCCCCAGTTCGGCGGCTGATAAGTTGTCGTCGACGCCGTCACCGTCCAATCTGTCTCCGCGCCGGGGAGCGGACCGCCGGCGTAGTAGGCCGCTTTGACCGTGGTCACGGCATGTTCGCCCACCACGAACGGTCCTTCGCTGACAGAGGATGTGACCTCGAACTCAGGTCGGCGGAATTCCTGGATCTGGAAGTTGTGGGTGTAGTAGCCGTCGTAGCTGTTGGCAAGGACGCCGTCGGCCACACGCAGATCGACGCGGGCGTAGCCCAGGTTCACATTTTCGGGCAGGTCGAATTGCAGATCGAAGCCGCCCAGGGAATTGAGCGGGGTTGTCCCCTCGGCCACGCGGTTGCCCTGTGGCTCGTAGACTTCGTAACTGAGCTGTGTGCCCCAATTTGAATCAAGCAAGGTCACGTCGCCGGTGGGGCCGGGGGTGACGCCACGCAGCCAGCCCTTGAGATGAACAGTTTCACCGGGTTTGTACATGGCGCGGTCGTCGAAGACAAAGTAGCGCGCCGCGGTTGGCTGAGGTTGCTTGCGCCAGCCGTCCTGTGGGTTGTTGTAGTAGTAGCTGGAGTAGGGATAGAAGGCTACGTCGTCGCCTTGCTGCACAAGCACCAACTGTGCGCCGTTGTTGCTGGGCAGTTCAAGCGTCACCGTACCGGTCTCGTCGGTGCGGCCAGTGACATTGGTCGGCCACAACGTCACCTCGGCGTCGCCCAGCGGCGCGCCGTCGGCCAGCCGGTTGGCCCAGACGATCACTTCATCGGTGTCGAAGAACGCGTCCACGCCGATTTGGGTGACCTGGATGAACTTCTGTGTGGCGTAGCCGCGGATAAGGCTGGCCTGATCACGGCTAAACAGCGACGACAGCAGGCCCGGGTCGGGCTGAATGAGCAGGACGAGGCTGCCGGTTGCGCCGTCGATGGCTTGGCTGAGATCGATGGGCGTCTCGGTCAACACGTCCGTTTCGCCGCGGATGTCGAGGACGCGGTCGATGACCAGTTCACCGGGCGGCGGCGGTGCGTTCTCCAATCGCCACGAGTTCTGAATCCAATTGAGGTAATCAATATACTGTTCCGGCGTCACCCGATAGGCTTTGACGTTGACGCGGCCGATGTTCACCGAGTAGATGCTGTAGACAGGCGTCGCCGACGGATCCAGGACGATGAAATTGTCACCCGGCGCGGTCAGGTAGGGCATGGCCGAGCCGACACGGAAGGTCAGCGTCACCGGCTTGCCCAGTTTCTGGCCGTAAACGTCCTGCAAATCGGCGCTGAGGGTGACGTTGTAGGTGGTGCGCCCCTGTGTGTTGCCGCGAATGCTCATGCTGTAGCCGTAGACTTCAACATCGACGGCGCTAAGTTCAGGCTCAATGGTGATCAACGCCGGATCGAAGGCGTTCATGTCAACGGGGTTGCTGAATTCGATGTCCCAGGGCGTAAAGGGCGGACATTCGCCATCGCTCCACCCGCACTGGGAGCGGGTGACGACGAACGGCCCGTAGGTCTGGAAGCTGAAGCCCTGGGTTGTGGTGGTGGTCAACGGGCCTTCGGCGGAGGGCGTGCCGGCACCGAAGTTAACGTTGACGGTGGTGCCTGCGGGCAGTTGGCGGGTTGGTGTGAAGGCAAGCCAGCGTCCTTCTTCGGCGTTATCCACCAGCCAGCGCACGCTGTCGAGTTCTTCTTCCGTAGCCAGCCGCACGGGGATCGTCTCGCTGCCTGCGCTCATCTGCACAAATTCGAGCACGGCGCTGGGATCGATGCGCTGATCAAAGGAGGCAAAGAGCGTCGGCGTCAGCGGCTGTGAACTGCCGGTAGGGTAGCTCGATTGCAGCGTGGGCGGCGGCGTGCGGAAAGTCCAGGTGACGGCTTCGGCCAGCGTGTTGCCATTGGCAGACGTCGTCCCCGCGGGCACGGTGACTTCGTAGTCGGTCGCCATGGGGAAGCGATCCACGCCTTCAACGTCGGCCTCGAAGAAGAGTGTCTTCGTGCCTACCCAGCGCCAATGACCGGGTACGTCGGGCGTCAATTGCACGGGGACATCGGCGGCGGCCAGCTCTTGATGGCTGGTCAGCGGCACCATGGCCTGGTTGAAGGTGACGCTGAGTTGGGGAACAACGGGCACATCGCCTTCGGGCGAGAAGCGCAGCACCTCCACCGGCGCATCGGCGGACACATCGGGTGCGGCTTCCTCCGCGGTGGGCGGGAAGGGCAGATCCACCTCGTTGCCGGGGAGTGGCGGCGGCAGACTTTCTACGGGCAGGCGGTATTCCTGCTCATCGCCTGTCTCCACCTGCACGGCAGGCAGCCGGTTGAGGATGGCCTGGAGGCTGGCGGCATCGAGCGGCGTGGTCAGCGCCGTAGGAATCGCCGCAGCATTGGGATCAAAGTCGGGCTGTCCTTCGCTGAGGCGGAAGGGCGTCGCCGGATCGGGCGGTTGATCCTGAGGGTTGCTGCTGGTGTACATGTCCCCTCCTGTGTAGGCGGTGACGGCATCACTTGGCCCACAACTGGTGAGAAGCAAAGTGACGAGCAGGAGTAAATTGATCCAACGTCGATAGGATGGCATGACAATTCCCCTTTCCGCGGAGAGGTGGTGGGTGCGGACAGTTGTCCGCGGACAGCGTCCTGTTTGTGGTTTTCAAGCGGAAAATGAAGGGAGATGCGTGGTATAGCTACATTCCGATGAAGACACGCAACATGGGCAGGAAGCCGGCGCCGATCAGAGCAATGACAATGTGCTTGATGATCTTGCCGCTAATGACTGTCCCCAAAAAGATGGGCAGCCGTACCCGCATCGCCCCGGCGACGATCCCGGCGAAGTCGAAGAGTGGCAGTGGCAAGGCGGCGAAGAGGAAGAGGGCAACGGCGGTGTAACGTGTGGTAAAGCGCTTAACAAAAGGAGGGGTGCGATCTTGGGAAATCAACGCCCGCCCGCTGGCGCCCGCCACATACCCGCTCAATTCACCCAGGCCACTACCAATTCCGGCCAGGATACCCAGCAAGACTGGATTGAGCACGCCTCCCATCGAGAAGACAACGGCCAACCCCGGCGCCGGGAGAATAACCGTTGCACTGGATAGGAAGCTGATCAAGGCTGCACCCAAATATCCCCAATGGCCGGCTTGCTGAACCCAAGCAGGGTTCAACGCAGCCCAGAACGATCCGATTGTGATCGCAGCCAGCGCCAACAAGCTGAGCACAATGCGCAGGTTGAAGGAGACAGGGCCAGGCGGGAGTGATGCCGTGTTTTCGGCGGCGGGTAGTTCATCCACAGTGGAATCCCTCGAACGCCGATTGACGGCGGTTGGCTACAGACATTTCAATGTCCAGTCTCTACACAGGACGAGCAGGGTGGGGTCTTTGTTCCCAAACAGCACAAATTGCTGCCGGTTCAAATAGCAGGCTGTGCAGCGACGGCGAAGAATCTTGACCGCCGCTGCACACCCCTGAATTTTAGGATAGAACCCTATTCTGAGACAGCAATGGTGACTGTTTCAATTGTATCGCCGGTGGTGAGGTTGCTCAAAACTTCTGCGCCCTCGGCAATTTGGCCAAAGAAGGCAATCTGTGCGCCGGCTTCGACAGGCGGCGCTTCAAAAGCGACGAGCACCTGGCTGCCATTGCTCACAAGCTCGCCGGTGACAGGATCGGGCGCGTAGAGGAAGCCAATAGCGCCAGCCCCCCACTCCACGTCGGTCAGCAGCTCGCCGTTGAAGTAGTAGCCGGAGAAGCTAAGCGGCGTGTTCTCCGGCGCGCCGAAGATGATCAGGTCGGCGGAGGCGTCGTTCACTGGGGTGCCGTCGTAGTAGCCCAACGCCGCCAGGACGATGAAGTTGTTGGCCGCCGTCGGGGCGATGTCGTCGTTGATGCTGAAGACAATGTCACCCTGCGACGTGGTCACCGTGACGGTGTAGGTCTTGGCGGTATCGATGACCATATCGGGCGGCGTGTTGAAGACGTTGCTGCGCTCGGCCATCGAGAGTGCGGCCAGCGGGCGATCCCCGGCGGTGAGGTCTTCGGGGGCGATGCTGCTGGGCGCGTAGGGCGTCGGCGTGGGTGTGGGCGGCGGCAGCGGCGTGGGCGTGGGCAGTTCGCTTGTCTCCTGGGTGGAGATTTCGATGGTGTTGATTATGTCACCTTCGAAGCCCGGCGCCTGCTGCGGATCGCGCCGCGTCAACTGAGCAAGGACTTCGCTGCCTTCGATCACTTCGCCGAAGATGGTATGGTTGCCGTCGAGCCAGGGCGTCGGCGCAAAGGTGATGAAGAACTGGCTGCCGTTGGTGCCGGGGCCGGCATTGGCCATGGCCAAGAGGCCGGCGCGGTCAAACGTGCCGCCGGGGTAGATTTCGTCCTGGAACTGATAGCCAGGGCCACCCATGCCGGTGCCGCTGGGATCACCGGCCTGGGCCATGAAATCGTCCAGCACACGGTGGAAGGTGGTGTTGTCGTAGTAGCCTTCCTCAGCCAGGAAGACGAAGTTGTTGACGGTGACGGGTGCACGGTCGGCGAAAAGCTGCACGGTGATGTCGCCTTTTTCCGTCTTGATCGTGGCGTAGTAAAACTGGCTGGGATCGATGGTCATTTCGGGCGGGCTGCTGTACATGCCCACACGGTCGGCGGCGCCGGCGGCGGCGCTGTCGGCGGCGGCTTCGGGGGTCGACTCGGCGCCAGCAGGCGCGGTTGCCTCTGGGGCGGCCTCTTCGGCAGCCGGCACGGTTGCGGCGTCATCGGCAGTTGGTTCGGCGTCAGGCGTGCCACAGGCAGCCGCCAACATCATAGCCGCCAGGATCAGCATGAGCAACCAAATTCGGGATTGGTTCTTGGTTGTTGTTTGCAAAATCTTCTTCCTTTGTTGGTGAGGGCGGATCGAAGCGCAAAGACAGCGGTTGATCCACCTATGAGAACACAAAAGCAGATGAATGGTTGCGGGCTAGAGATTATTCAGCACTGCGCGGGGCTAAACTCCACCCTTCCGAAACTCCAGCCACCAGAGACTGACCAGCGCAATCGAGGCAATTGCGCCACCGATGACGGTGGCTTCAAGTGGGGTCGCTTCGGTAAGATAGATGGAAGAAAGCCCCACCGCACCGGCAATCAAGTAACAGATGAGCACCGCTTCGCGCCGGCTATTGGTGAGCCGGGCCAGGCGGTGGCTGATGTGATCCTTGCCTGGAGTGGTCAACGGGTTCTTGCCGCGGCGCAACCGGCTCACAAAGACAAGCATTGTGTCGAAAATCGGCAAGGCCAGCACCAGCACCGGGATCATCCATGTGACCGTAACACTGTTAGACGGGAAACGCAACTTGATCGCCACCGCCGCCAGTAGAAAACCCAAGAAAAGGCTGCCCGTGTCGCCCATGAAAATATAGGCCGGGTTCCAGTTGTAGATGAGAAAGCCGGCGCTCGCCCCTGCCAGCGCCGCCGCCAGCGCGCCCACAAGGTATTGATCGCTCATGGCCGCCAGCAGCGTAAAGAAGACAGAGGCGATCATGGCGATGCCGCCGGAGAGGCCGTCCATGTTGTCGAGCAGGTTGAAAGCGTTGGTGACGCCCACCACCCACAGCAGGGTCAGGCCGATGTCCATCCAGTTGTGAAAGATGCGCACCTGCACGCCACTGTAAATCAGGATGGAAGCCGCAATGATCTGGCCTGCCAATTTGATGTAGCTGCCCAGCCCGCGCCGATCGTCGATGATGCCCATGATGCTCACCAACGAGGCGCCGACGAAGATCCCCACCACTTCGTTGATGTAGCGACGGTCGCCGAAGAAGATCAGCGCCAGGATAAAGGAGAGATAGATGGCAATGCCGCCCATTAACGGCACCGGGTTGGCGTGGATTTTGCGCGCCGCCGGTTGATCGAGGATTCCCAAACGCAAGGCCAGGCGGCGTGCAAGGGGTGTGCCCCCAATGGCCAGGATCAAGGCGCTGGCAGCCATCAACAAGTAGGGCGTCATGGCGGCATCAACCTCCCAAACTGGAAAGGAACTGTTCGATGGCAGGCTTTACCGAATCCGGCGCCAGTGGCAGCGCTTGCTGCGCAGAGGTGCGCGCTGCATCAGCCTGGCCAAGTTCGGCGTAAAGCTGCGCCAGGCGGAAAGGATAGTCATAGTTGTCGGGTTGCAGCGTCGCCAGTTCCTGCAACACCTGTTCAGCCTCGGCAGGTCGGGCATTCTGAATGTAGAGGGTGGCCAGATTGCCCAGCAACGAGAGATCACCGGGCATCAGCGCCAGCATCGCCTCGTGTTCGGCGATCACCTGCTCGGTGTTGCCCTGCTGTGTATAAATTTCAATCAGCAGACGGTGCATGTCGAGTTGCACCTGCGTCAAGCCCTGGGCGGCGGCGACTTCGATCCCACGCTGCGCCCAGCGGATCGATTCTTCGGGCTGTTGCAGATCTCTGTACAGGATGGCCAGATTGCGCACAGCGTTGGCGTCGTTGGGTGTGCGCTCAACAATGGCAAGATTGGTGCTCAACGCATCATCAAGTTGACCGGTACGCGCCTGCACCACACTAAGGAAGCTGCGCAATTGGTTGCTGTTGGGGATCTTCTCGATGCCCTGATTCAACAGAGCCGCCAAATCTTCGTTGCGCTGTTGTTGTTCCAGCAGGTCGGCCAGCAGCAGATAGGTCTGCTCGAAGCGGTCGTCCAATGACAGACTGTAGCGGTAGGTGGTTTCGGCGTCTTCGGGCCGGCCCAGCAGAACCAGTGTGCCGCCTTTTTCATTCCAAAGATGAGCGGCGTTGGGGCTGAGTGTGGTGGCAACTTCGTAATGTTCGAGGCTCTTTTCGAGCATTGTGGTACGTTCTGCCGGGTCGGTTGAAAGATCGGCCCAACTGCGGTAGAGACGCGCCAGGTTGGCGGTGTGATCAGTGTTCAGCGGGTTGACTTCCTGCGCTTCAAGCAGGATGGTTTCGGCAGCGCGCAGGAGATCGGCGCGACTCATCTGTGACACCTCGTTGGCAGTGAGGTTGATCACATCGTCGACGTTGAGCGATTGCGGCATTGTCAGCGGGCTTTCCACCGGCGCTTTCTTGGCCTGTTCAAGCAGCGCCCGCCCCAGGAAGAGCATGTAGTGATCCTCAGACGGACGCACGGCCAGGGCGCGGCGATAGAGTTCCACGCTGCCCACCCAGTCGCCGTTGGCGTCGAACTGCTGTCCTTGTTTATAAAAAATGTCGGCGCGCACCAGCGCCACATTGACAGTGCTGACGATGGCGAAGATGACAATCGTGAGTAAGGTGCCGCCGGCCAGGCTGAAAACGGCCTGTGTGACCGCCGGGCGCCGCTGCGCAAGGAAAGACCAGACAAAGGCAAAGGCTGCCGCCAGGGACCAGATCACCACGATCCAGGTGTAGAGCGTGAAATGGCCGGCAATATGGTTCAACTGTGTCGCCAGATCGGTGTTTGGCAAGGGTGGCATCAGGCGACCGGCCTGGATCAGCCCGTAAATTAGCCAGCCGCCCCAGAGGACGGCGCTGTAGGCGGCCAGGCCACGCAACCACCAGCCCGCGTTCACTGCTTCGGCGCGACGCAACGCCGCCACCGAAAGGCCGATGGTTACGGCAATCAGCCAGGTAAAGAGCACCAGGAAGAGAATGGCCGGGCTACCCGTAGGCGCGCCGTTTTCCATGCGTTGGGAGACGCTGAAAATGAGGATTTCAAACGGATTGGTGAAGCCCTGGAAGTTGGTGGTGTAGAGGAAAGCCAGGGTCAGCATCACCAACAGATCGGGCAGCACGGTGCTGGGCAACAGTGGTCCGCCACTGGTGACACTTTCTTCGCGACGGCGGGCGCGTCCTTTGGCGCTGGTGGTGCGCGCCACCGCGGCCCCAGCCACTTCCGTATTAGCAAACGGCTCAGGGACAAGCCAGCGCATCCCCACGGCCAGGAGGGTGGCACTGAGCACCCAGAAGTAGGTGCGTGTGGCGGCAATGGCAATGCCGGTGTGAATTTCCACGAAATGGGCCGTCACTGTGGCAAGGATGGCGATGATCAAGAGCTGGCGTCGCCGGTCATCGCGCTCAATGCGCGCGCCGGGGTGGATGAAGACCGCCAGCGTCAGGTAGAGGACAAGGCCGATGATAAAGCCCGTAGGCAGCGCCACGCCAAAGAAACGCCAGCTTTGATCGAAAAAGTAAAAGATGATGCTCAGCGCCACACCGCCGCCCAGCCAGAAGCTAAGAAAGACGAAGAGATCACGGCGCCCGGTGATCAGCCCCAACCAGCGCAACGACCAGTAGAAAATGGTCATAAAGAGCAACACATAGGCGACAAAACCAAAAATGCCGGTGATGGCGAGGCTGTCCCAGGTTTCGTTGTGCGAGCGATCCGGGCTGGCGTTGCGCGCCTCCACCTGGGCCAGGCCAGGCGGATAAAAGTTGTTGTAGGCCACCCACATCGCCTCCGGCCCGTAGCCCACCAGGGGGCGAATCGGGTTGACGGCGTCGGGTTGGCCGTCGGGGAAGACGATGGGATCGTGGGGGGTGACCATTTCGGCCACGCCTTCCCAGATCAGGGTACGCACCAGGTTGGTGCCTTCGTTGGTGTCGAGGATGGTGGTCAGGCGACCGACATAGGGCATGTCGCGCAGCGGCGCGCCAAGCGGGGTGACGTTGATCAGCACCAGACCCAACGCGCCAAGCAGGCCCACCCCCACCCACGAAGCTGTCCACGCCCGGTAGTTGCGCGGGCGCAGTCCGGTAAGCAGCAGCAAGACAAAGATGTAGAGGCCGGCGGCCAACCCCAGCCAGGGACCGCGGCTCTGTGTCCAAAAAATCGCCAGCCCCTGCACAATGAGGACAAAAAGATACGAACCGCCCACAAGCGCACTGGGCACGTCGAAGCTGCGACGGCGCGTTTCGGCGGCTTCGTCGCCAGCATCCTCACTGCTGAGCAGGAAGGCGAAGCTGCTGTAGATCCGCTCCAGCGTCAGGAAGAAGGCCATGATCAGGTAAGCGGATAGGAAGATGGGGTTACCGGCATTAGCCGAGACACGTGTCTGCACGTCGCCGCCCCAGGGCAGCGGATCAATGCCGAAATGCTGGATCACGCCGTAGATGGCAATGGGCAGGCTGACGACGATGACGGTATGTTGCAAGCGCCGCAATTGATCGGGGCGGCGCAGGTGCGCGGCTGTGAGCAGAGCAATGATGATGTAGCTCAAAAAGCTGTAAGTGCCCTGCAACCGCTGATACGATCCCCACCAACTCACGGTGGGCGCAACACTGAGTGCAGTGCTGACGGCGTAAGCCGCCACCAACATAATCAGCGGCAAAAGGAAGGGAACGCGCAGCCAACGGCGGTACCACGGCACAGGCGCAGCGGCGGGCGCAGTGCTGCTCTCTTCCGCGCCGTGGGCCGGCAACCAGAAACGCCCGCCGTCGGCCAGTTTCACCAGATAGGCGAGCAGCATCACCAGGGCTACCGAGCGCACAAGGCTGATCTTGTCTGGCTCGAAGACACGGCTGGAATAGACGTTGAAGAAAAGCGGCGCCACGATCAGGGCGGCTAACCAACCGGCCTCGATTACGCCTTCGCACCATGCTTGAATCTTTGAAGTTTGTCGCATCGAATTACTGTCCGGCTGAGTGAAGCTGGCTCAGGCGCAGTGCGCCGAGGGCTGAATGGATAGTACACAAGGGAACGAGATGAAAGAATGTAGTCGTCAAAACCAGGGCATTATAGCACAGGGGAAAATCGCCCGTCACAAACCATCGGTAAGGGTGCGATAAATACGTTCGGTGGCATCGAGCATGGCGGCGAGGCTGAAGGTGCGTTGCGCATGACGCTGGGCCGCTTCGCCAAAACGGCGGCGCAGATCGGCGTCGTCTACAAGGCGCTGAATGGCCGCCGCCAGTGCCGCAGGATCGTCCGCGGCGACGACGAGGCCGGTCTCTGCGTGGCGATTGACGTAAGATGTGCCCGTGCCCAGTTCGGTGGAAATCACGGGCAGCCCGCTGGCCATGGCTTCGAGCAGGACAATCCCCAGCGATTCACTGCGGTGAATCGAAGGCAGCACGAAAAGATCGGCGGCCTGGTAGATGGCGGGCAGATCGTCGTCGGAGAGGGGGCCGGCGAGGTGGACACGGTCGCCGATGCCCAGTTCGGCGATGAGGCGGCGCACGTCGGCTTCTTCGGGGCCGCTGCCCACGATGAGACAGCGCGCGCCCGTCACCTGGGACATGGCGCGGACGAGGACAGAGACACCCTTGTAGTAGCGCAACCGGCCTACGAAGAGGATGAGTGGTCCTGGGCCGAATTGGGCGCGTAGTGCGGCGGCTCGCGCTTGTACAGCCGGCGTGGCAGCGAAGCGGTCAAGGTCAATTCCAAAATGAACCACTTCGATCTTGCCAGGATCGGCTGCCGCAATCGGGGCGAGGAAGGCCGACGACGCGATGTAGGGTGGGTTGGAGACCAGGATCTTGTGGGAGCGCTGCAAAATGCTGCGCAGGAAAGGCGCGTAGAACCGGAGCAGTGTCGCCTGCTTGACAATGTCGCTGTGGTAGGTGACCACAGTGCGCCGCCCGGCGCGCATGAAAAGCTGCGCCAGTTCGCCCGGCGGGTAGGGCGCATGCAGGTGAATGATGTCGGCGTTTGCGCCCAGCCGACGCAGGGCCAAAGGCATTTCCGCCGCCAATGGCGCGGACGAAACATTGAGCTGGCGCGCGCACTTGGTCACCGGCACACCGTCGATGCTCTCCACCACGGTGCGGTTGGCGGTGTTGGTCACCAGCACGTGGACGTCGTGGCCGCGGGCGCGCATGCCTTCGGCCTGCCAGCGCAGATGATTCTCGATGCCGCCCAGCACAGGCGCATAGTCTTTGTAGACGTGAACAATCTTCATGGTGATGATGCTTTGTAGTCGGCCAGGGCACGGAAGGCCAACGCTGGTTCGTTGGGGCGGCTGTCGCTGAAGCGCCCGGTGTTGTAAAGGACGATCAACTCGCGGCGGGCGCGGGTGATGCCCACATAGAGCAGACGCAAGCGTTCGGCGGCCACGTCCAGGCGCGCCTGCTGCGAGGCCACACCCATTTTGTAGTCGTCGAGGGTGCCCATGTGCAGATGACGCACCTGCTCGATGGTCTCGGCCACCAGGTTGAGATTTTCGCGGGTGTACCAGCGTTCGCCGCGGTAGCCGTCCTCGTCGCCGCCGCTGGGGAAGCTGTAGTTGCTCACCGAAAGCAGGTAGACGCGATCCCACTCCAATCCTTTGGCGGCGTGCATAGTGGCGACGGTCACCTTGCCGCGGGGTGGTTCGAAGCCGAGGGCGTCTTCGTTGAAGCCGAGCAGGCGGCCACGGTTCTGCGCGATTTCCTCTAATTCGCGTGCCAGATCGGGCAGGCGCAGGTGGGGTTGTTCGCGCACCCGCCGCGCCAGCAGCACGGCGATGCTATGGGTTAAGGCCAGATCCGAAGGTTCGGTGAAGATGTCGTTGCCCAGGGTCAGCACCAATTCGTCAACAGGCAGGACGGTGGCGGCTGTCCAGCGCGCCAGGTCGGTGCGAAAGCGCTCCAGGACGGGACGGAAGCCTTCCACCTCTTCAAGCCAGGAGAGGTCTTCGATCCAATCGTCGCCGCCGGCAGGGAAGAGGAAGCGTTCGGGCTGTCCCAATTTGGCCAGGGCGCGCCCGAAAAGTTCCACAGGTTCCGGCAGCTCTTTGGCGGCGGGTTCAGCGCCGGCCAGCGGCGCGCCCAGCCGCGGCCACCAGACGGTGCGCCAGAGTTCGGCCAGGTGTGTCGGTTCCTCGGGGCGCGAAATGTAGAGGAGCACGGTAGCCAGGGCGGCGGCGGCGACGCGGGTGTTGTTGCTGGCGCGCAGCAGCGAATCGTCGAAGGGGATGCCGGCGCTTTTGAGCAGGCTGGAAAGGGCGAAACCACGTCCGTTGTCCGGCACGAGGACAGACACCGTCTGCTCGCTGTTGTTGGGCAACCAACGTTGCAGGCTTTTGAGGGTAATGTCGAGTTCGTCTTCGGGCGAGAGGGCGCGGTCGAAGATGGTGACACAGGGCGATCCCGGCGGTGGGTTGGGCTGTGGATCATCGGGCGGTGTGGGCTGAATGTCAGGCTCGGCCAGCGTCAGCGTAGCCGGCAGCACGGGATGTTCCTGGCGGCTCCACTGCGACAGGTAGTTGGCCAGATCGATGATAGGCAGGGCGCTACGCCCCGAGTTGGGCAGATCGAGGGCGCGCACATCTTTGCGGGCGAGGAAGCGGCGCAAATATTTGGGATCGGCGCTGGTGAAGGTGGTGTTGATGGCCTGATTGGGGTCGCCCACCCGCACCCAGTTGCCGTGCGCCGCCGTGAGCAGCGAAAGCATCTCTTCTTGCAGCAGGCTGCTGTCTTGGGCTTCGTCTTCGAGGACGTAGGGCCACTGCGCCTGAAGACGGGCGAGGAAGTCGTCGTCGGCCTCCAATGCCTGCAAGGCCAGCACAATGAGATCGTCGAAGTCCACGGCGCCGCGCAGGTGCAGCCCCCGCTGGTAGTCGGCGTAGATCTGCACAGCAAATTCGAGCAGCGGCCAGCGCCCTGATTGGCGGGTCAGCGCATTCTGCAGGAGGGGCGCCGAGGTGCGTAAATCCTTGGCGGTGCGGATCATGGCGGCGGCGATTTCGAGGGCATCTTCGCGCAGGTAGCGTTCAATGCGCCGGGGATTTTCCAGGTATTCTCGTTGCAAAAATGGGCCAAACAGATCGGGGTGGCTGTGCAGGTAGTTGGCGACGGCGCTTTCCACAATTTCGCGGGCGGTGCGCTCGTCCACGATGCCGAACTCTTCGGAAAGGCCCACCAACGCCGGTCGCTCGCGCACAATGTCGTGGGCCAACCCGTGCAGCGTGCGCACCCGATAACCGACGCCGGGAAGCAGTCCGCGGCCCTGGATGAAGGCATTGATGCGGGTGCGGAAGTTTTCGGCTGCGCTGTTGGTAAAGGTGACGACGAGGACCTCGCGTTCGTCGGCGACGCCTTCGTTGGCGAGTTTTTCGACAAGGTGGGCAGCCAGCAGACTCAGGGTGAAAGTCTTGCCGCTGCCGGGCACCGCGCTGATCCCCATTCGCCCGCCATCGTATTCAAGGATCTTCTGTTGGGCCGATCGAAGGAGGACCGGTTGGTTGGTGGTCATAGTTGGAACGTTCGGATCTAAGACGTCGTTATGGCAGCGGTACGAGTATCTGGACGCCGCTTTCAGTCGATTCGGCCACCCATCCTTCTACAGTGCCGCCGTCGGCGGTGTAGCGGACGGGCCACCAAATGAGGTTATCAACACTACGCGACCAGCCGACGATTTCAACAGTTTCGCCGGGCTGCATCTGCGCCAGAATGTCTTCGTCGTTTTTGTTCAAGTAGCCAGGGGAACGGCGGATGTTGACGCGGCTGCTAGTGGCATTTTCGGCGCGACCGCCAGGTTGAAAAAGCGAGGAAGAAGGCGTAGCAGTGCCCTCTGCACCAGGATTTTCGGCGGCTGCGGCGACGGCTGTGGGCACCGCCGGCGGCGTCCACACAGGGCCGCTGGATTGGAAGTCGGCGAAGCTCAGGTCATCGAAGCCGACAAGGGCAGCCGCGCCGCCGCAACTGGCAAATGCCCAGATCATAAAGGAGACGACAAAGGCAGGCCAGAAGAACGAACGCCGCCGGGTGGCCGGATCGGGAGTCTGTTCGGGTTGAGGTGAGGGAAGGTTTTCGACGTTGTAGGACACGTTGATTTGGGTAGTGGCAAAAAATGCCGGTCCTGGGGCGCAAAGCAGCGCAGGAGCAGGACCGGCATTGAAATAAACACAAATTGGACAGAGAGTGGCTTAGGCCAGGTTGCCCAACACACGCAAAACGCCGACAGCGTTTCCTTCGAGGTCGATGCTGCTGTGTTGAAGCAATGCCTTGCCGCTGCGGCCATCTTCCAGCTTTACAGTGAGCCGGCGATCGCGGTGAAGCTCAGTCATCGTCTTGGTGGCGTTCAATGCCTTCGTCGTATAAAAAATGCGAACATGGCTGACGTTGTTATGATTGGTGGAGTGGTACTCCACCACCTTTACATCGTCGAGGACAGAAACCGGTTGGTCCATGCGCTCAAAGTACAACATTGCTTTCATGCTTCTAAGCACCTCTCATGCTGGTCGGGAATCGCACTCATACCATTCGGTCATCATCCATAGATGAGTACCGTTGGATGAGTACCGTTCAATCGACATTATCGAACGACATTAAGGGTAAAATCAGCCAAAGATAAAAGTGAGTGAAAACACGGGTTGCACACAACAAACAAGTAGCGTTATTCTTGACGTAACCTTACTACATAATACTATGTATGATTACGCAGATTACGTAGAAACGTGGTCAAGGAGTTGTGCTTGTTACACAGTATCGTAATAGTAGCAGATTGGCAATGGCTAGACAAACCAACCTCAAGCTGTGAAGCAATGGGGCAAAGTCATCAGCCGTTCGCTGTTCGGAGTGTACGCCATGCCGCAAACGGTGTTGACTTTGTCTACGCAACGCTATGAAAACCTGCCCAGTTTGCAGCTCTAGTAACATTGAGGATGCAGCTCTCTGCAATCAGTGTGCAGCACCCCTCACCCGCACATGTCTCTGCTGCGGCAACCCCAACGCGCCCGAAAGCAAGTTTTGCAGCGAATGCGGCGCCTCACTTACCAACTTGCATCACTGTCTCCACTGTGGTGAACCGCTCCAGCCCAACAGCAAATTCTGCAACCAATGTGGCTACCCCGTGCAGGCGACCGACCTCGACGCAGAGCCTCCTCGTTCGCCCAAGGCTTCCCCAATTTCGCCGGCTACATCTCAGTCGTTTTTTACCAATCGCGTTGCAGTGGATCCGGTTGGCGTCAAGGGTAACATGCTGGCCGAAATGCAGGGAGAACGGCGCGAGGTTACCGTCCTTTTCCTGGATTTGATGGATTTTACTCGGCTGTCGAGGCAGATTGATAGTGAAGAAATCTACCTGATCGTTGATGAGGCGATGCGTCTGCTCGTTCAAATCATCTATCGCTACGAAGGAACAGTAGATAAATTTACCGGTGACGGCTTGATGGCGCTGTTCGGCACGCCCACCGCCCACGAAAATGACCCCGAACGGGCTGTTCGCTCGGCCCTTGAAATGCAGCAGGTTCTGAAACCGCTGCAACAGCGTATCCAGGACCTGTATGGTTTCAACTTTCAGGCCAGAATTGGCATCAACACAGGTGTAGTGATTGCCGGAAACCTGGGCAGTGATCTACACATGGAGTACACCGTCATCGGCGATACGGTGAATCTTGCCGCACGGCTGGAGACTGCCGCCAAGCCGGGCACGATCCTGGTGAGCTACGACACCTACCAGCGGACACGTCCTATTTTCCGCTATCAGCCGATGCCGCCATTCGATTTGAAAGGCTTTCCTGATCCGATCCCGGCTTATCGTCCACTCTCGGTGCGCAAGCATCCTGGGCGTGTGCGCGGCTTGCCGGGCATGCAGGCGCCGATGATTGGCCGCATTGACGAACTGAGCCTGCTGCACAAGGCATGGAGCCGGGTACAGAAAGAGCAGCGCAATCAGACAGTCTTGATTACAGGCGAAGCAGGGCTGGGCAAAAGCCGGCTGGCATCTGAGTTCCGCCGCGAAATCGACAGCGCCACGAGTAACCTGTACGAGGGCAACTGTCTTGCCTTTGCGCGTTCGAAACCGTTCTGGGTATTCGCCAGCCTGCTGCGCGATATCCTTCAGATCAGCGAACTTGATACGCCGGAGCAACAATTTGAGAGCTTGCGGCTCTTCATCGACAACCTCGATCTGCCCGGGCAGCAACTTTTGCCCTACCTCTCGATTATTTTGGGCCTGGAGCAGCCGGATGAGAAGAGCAATGAAAGGCTGCAACAGATCGACCCCAACATGTTACAACGGCAGACCTACGTCGCCGTGCGCCAGATGTTCCTGGCCATGTCGCAGTCGACACCATTGATCTTGATCTTTGACGATTTGCACTGGGTTGATCCGGCGTCGAAAGAGTTGCTGATCTATCTGATCCAGTCGATGACAGAAGCGGCTGTACTGCTTGTCTTGATTTCGCGGAATTTTGAGCGAAAGACGACGATTCGTCCTTTGTTGGAGGTGCTCCAGCGCAGTTCACAACGCTTTACCGATATTGAGTTGAGCAGGCTCGATGACAGCGAAGCGATTCAGCTTTTGGCGCAGTTGTTGAAACAATCAACTGACGACGAGGCGTTGATCCAGTTGGAACAACGTGTTGTGCAGCGCGCCGAGGGCAATCCGTTTTACATTGAAGAAATCGTGCGCATGCTCATCGATCAGCACATCCTGGTGAAGCAGAACGGGCGCTTCGTGGTAGCCGCCAACACGGATCAGATGCTGGCACATTTCCCCGCCACGTTGCGCAGCCTGATTCTGACCCGTTTCGATGGCCTCAGCGAAAATCTGCGTCAGATCCTGCAAAAGGCCGCAGTGCTTGGGCGCTCATTTCCGCTCAGCCTGCTACAGGCGCTGCACCGGACTGAGCCGGAGCAGGTAGTTGCGCAGATCTACGATCTGAAGAATCGTCTATTTTTAAGCGAAGACCCGTTCAACCACGAGCCAGGGTTCACCTTCTACCATGCGTTGATTCAAGAAGCCATCTACAGCACCATGCTCAACCGCGACCGCAAAACGGTCCACGGGATGGTGGCGCAGGCCATCGAACGAGGTCACTACTTCAACGACGATGAACGGATCGAAGCGCTTGGCTACCACTATGCCAACAGCAATGAACGGCACCAGGCCATCCCCTACCTGATTGCCGCCGCCGAAAATGCCAGCCGGCGCAGCGCGCACGAAACGGCGATCGAGCACTATCGACACGCGCTGACGCTGATGGGCGAACAGAGCAAACCGAATGGAAACGACTTTATTCGGCTTCGTCTTGGCCTTGGTCATACACTCAAGCTCAAGGGAGAGTTCAACGAGTCGAGCCAGATGTTGCAAGAGGCTATCGACCTGCTCAGCACGGGCAGTGCAGAGTTGAACGATCAAGAGGTCAACTTGATTGAGGGGCTACGCGAACTAGCCGATGTACGCCAACGTGAAGGCGCCCTTGACGAAGCATTTGAGCACCTGGAAACGGCCCTTTCGCTTTGTGATCGCATTGAAGGCGAACGGCATCAATATCTCTGGTATGCATTGATCGACCGCATGGCGTGGATTCGCTTCCGCCTTGGTCAATTGGATGAAGCAGAGCAGCTAGCCACACAGGCGATCCGCAACCTGGACAAACAGGAAGATACAGCGCCTGCGCTCCTGGCAAGTTTGTACAACACCCTGGGCGGCACTCGTTACCAACAAGGTGCACCATCCGAAGCGATCCCCTACGTCGAAAAGAGCCTCGAACTTCATGATGTATTGGGCTACACCTGGGGCAAGGCAGTTGCCCACATCAATCTGGGTGTGCTCTATTATGTGCAGGGTATGTGGGCATCTGCCATTGAACACTACACCAAGGCCGATCGGATTGAGCAGGAAAATGGCTTTATGGCCGAGCGCGCCGTCAATTTACGCAACCTTGGCCTGCTTCACATTGGCCGAGGCAATCATGATCAAGCGCGCCAGGACTATGAAACGAGCCTTGCCATCAGTCGTCACATTGGCGATAGCACCGGCGTGGGCTGCTGTCACATTGGCCTTGCTCACTTAGCCTTCATTGAATCGCGCCTGGATCAGGCAGCCGAACACATCCAGGCAGCGCAAGAAGAAGCCGACGCGCTGGGTGAAGATCACTTTATGCAACTTCTTTTGATCCAGGCGCGCATCCATGCCGAGACGGGCGCCATCCAGCCTGCGTTTGAATTGGCAAGCCAGGTGCTGCAGATGGCGCAATCTTCGGGGCTATCGGAAGAAGAAGTCGAGGCGTACCGCATCCTTGGGCGCTTGCATACGCTCACGGGCGAGTATATGAAGGCGGAAAGCCTGCTCCGCCAGTCGCTTGATCTTTCTCAACAACGGCGCAATCCCTATCAGGAGGGGTTGGCTTTACTAGAGATGGGCCAGCTCTATCAAGCCCAATTCAGTGTACGCCAGTGGCATCGTCATGAGTTGGCGCAGAAGGCGAATGAAGTCTTGGGCCGGGCGACGGAAGCATTCGAGCGGCTGGGCGCACAGCATGATCTACAAACTGTTCAACGGCTGCGTCAAAAACTACGCGAAGCGTCGCTGCCGGCGACAATTCCAGACTTCACCTCGGCGCCAGCGATTAAGTATCACTCACAAGTTATTTCGAATGGACACGAACATACTGGGGAACGGCACACAGTTGCCGTGACATGGATTCAGCTTTTGCCAAGCCATGCCAATGATATGGAGCACAGCGCACGCAAAGACGATCACGCCCTGGAAGCCATTCGTGAGGTGACAGCCGAAGTCAGCGCCGTTGCACTGGCGTTGGAAGGGAAAATGATCCACCAGCCTGGGGGTGTCTGCATCATTTTCGGTCTCAATGGCATGCATGTTGATGATCCCGAACGCGCCATGCGCGCGGCATGGCACCTGCGCCAGATTTTTACGGATCGGGGTGAAAAGCTTCCCATCCAACTTCAGTACAGCGTTACGGTTGGTGAAGTCACAACAGGTCGGTTTGCGGTTCCAGTAACCAACGAAGTCTTAAGCAACAGCGATCCTATCCAGGAAGCAGCACGGATTGCGCAGAATTCTGAACCAGATCGCATTTGGACAACGCCGTCGGTGCGCACGGTGACACAACACCTGTTCGTATTTGCTCATTCTAATAAAAACGGTGTTGTCGAAGCCACACAAATGCAGACCATACCTGATTTTCACCAGCGGATTACCGACATGACAGGCGCTTTTGTGGGCCGCGCCTCTCTGCTTGAGTCTATGCTTCAGTTGGCGCAACATCTTCCTAATAACGAGGGAGGAATCATCTGGCTTGAGGGTGAAGCGGGTATGGGCACCAGCCGCTTGATGCACGAGTTTGCCACCCGAATGCAGTTTGAAGATGCGAGGCTCTGGCGCGCTGGTTGCTCCGCCAAGACAACACGCACGCCTCTGGCGCTCTTCCGCAACCTGCTCATCTATGCTTTTGGTCTTTCGGCGTCGGACACGCAGGAAGAAAGCCGAGCCAAGATGCGGCACAACCTTCAGCAGATCATCACTACAGATGTGCACTCGATTCCACAAGATATTGACGAGTACATTGATTTGCTTTGTCGCATTGAAACCAAAGAGACAGCCAGCGCCCTTCATAGCAACCTGGAACCACCAGAGCTACGCCAGCAAATCTTTGTCAATGTGCGCACACTTTTGCACCTGGCCAGTCAGAATGGACCGCTCATTCTGTTGCTCGATGATCTACATTGGATCGATCCAATGTCGGCAGAGTTGTTACTCTTCCTATCGAACCTCGTCCTTTCTGCGCCGGTGCTGTTTATTTGTACACAGCGGAGCCGAGCAGAGCAGTTGCCCGCTCCTTTACGGCGGATGCAATCACTTTACCCTGTCTACAATTTGCATGTTCACGTGCAACCGCTGGATCGCGGCGAAAGCCAGGCGCTAATCTTGGATCTAGCGAAGCAGAACACTCTCTCGCCAGATGTTTGTGAAACAATTCTAGTTCGTAGTAACGGCAACCCATACTTTTTGAAGGAATTGGTGCGAACTGCTGTCGAGCAGAATCGAACTGGTGTCCTGCGCGAGGTCAAAGACGACGAAGCAGCGACGGATTCAGCGCCATCGCTAATTCCAGCCGATCTGCGCGCGCTTCTACAACTGCGGATCAATTCTCTTTCGCCTGCACTCAAGAAGGTGATGCAGTACATGGCTGTCCTTGGACGCCCGGCTGCGCCTTCGCTTCTGGCAACACTCACTCAACAGCCGAATATTGATCTGTTACTGCAACAGCTTGTGCGTAAGGGGCTCCTACATTACGTCATCGAGACGGATCGCTGGCAAATGTCACACTGGTTAACAGAAATCCTTGTGTATGACGGTCTGCTTAAGATTCAACAACAGATCCTACATCGAGAGATTGCAGAGACTTTGGAATCTCTTAGCCACTCGACTGATGCAGTCTATCCCGATGAACTTGCCTATCATTTTTCTCAGGCCAATGAACCCAAGAAGGCTGTGCTGTATCACATCAAAGCGGCAGAACATGCAGCCGCGCTAGCAGCGAACGAAGAGGCAGTCACACACTATCTCACCGCGCAGACGTTGCTTGCCAATACATTAGGATTTGAAGCAGAAATGCACTGGGAGGTTGCGAGTGGGCTAGGCTCAGTCTACCAAGCTTTAGGTAGATACGCTGAATCTGTGGCGACATTTGAACGGGTGTTGATGCTGAAAGCCCCTTCGCCCGAACACCGAGCTACTACGCTGCGGCGCTTAGGGCAGGTTTATCAGAAACAAGGCAAGACTCAAGAAGCTTTACACATCTTTGATCAGGCCATTACACTGCTCGATCAAAATCAGTCGTCGGCAGCCCAGATTGAACAATCGCGTCTATTCATTAACCGGGCATGGACAGTCTTTTTTGTTGGAGATCTTTCCCAAGCACAAGCAGATTGTCTGAGCGCCTTAGAGTCCGCGCGAAGGGTAAACAACCTGAGCGAACAATCAGCGGCACACAGCTTACTCGGCGGCGTCTACCACAGCCTTGGCAACTGGACAAAGGCGATCGAACACACCCAGATCGCGATGGAGATGCGAAAACAGATCAACTTTTCCTGGGGTGTTGCCTCAATGCTGGGCAACCTGGGCATACTGTCCATTTCTGCAGGCAAGTGGAAACAGGCGCGAGAGTATATTGCAGAAAGCTTGTCTTTGCGGCGAGATATGGGCGATGTTGAAGGTACAAGCACTTGCCATATCAATCTTGGCAAATTGGCCGCCGAGATGGGCAATCTTGACGATAGCGAATTTCACTATCGGGCAGGGATTAAGATTGCCGAACACGTGAATGCACTCTATCTTGCCACCAGTGGCGCTATTGGCCTGGCGCGGGTTGCCCTCTTGCGTGGTCAACTTGTTGACGCCGAGGAGATGATCAACGTTTGTATACAAGAGGCCGAGTCCTTGCAGGTGCAGGATCTAATGCTTGAAGCACAACTTGTCCAGGCTGAGATCGTGTTAGGACATCACTTGTATGCACAGGCGGAACTTGTGGCCACGCAGGCGGCATTGGCTGCCCAATTGGAAAGCATGTGGGCATTGGAAGCCGCCGCCTGGCGCATCACCTGTGAAGCACAACTTGCACAGGGATCAGAGAGCGCTGGTGAAACCCTTCAAAAAGGCCAGGCTGCCCTGTCGAATGTGACAGATCCCCTTGAACAAGCGCGATGGGCTGTCTTAACCGCAAAGATTTACTACATGTATGGTCGTCAACAAGAGGCCCATGCACAGTTGATGCAGGCCCGAAATACCCTCGACAGTCTAGATGCAAGCCACGAACTTGGTCTTGTTGAATCATTGCTACACGGCACAGCCTGATTTTCCCCATTACACGAACTTCCTTTTCTAGAACGACCTCTTCAGCTAGGTTCTGTTGAAATTTACAGTGCCGTCTCCTGGCAAGTTGCCGCCATTTGAGTGTGCGACTAGAGGAGAGATGTAAAATATCAACACAGCCTAGACACCCCGAGTTATTTTGCACGGGTTTTGTTCATATTTTTATTTAACAATCAACAAGTAAGGTCAACTCTTTGTACAAGGTACAAACTTGAGCGTACATATATTTACGGAATACACCTACGTAGTTTACGGAATGGTACTGTTGTACCAAATCTAGTACCTATCGCCTACATTCTAGCTAGAATTAGGGCGATAAGATAGGAATGGATATTTCGCACCGCGTTTTTGTGTCTATGAACCTAGCTAGATGTGTCAACTATTTGCCCGGCTGTAAGGGAGTCTTCATGAATGCATTAAGTTTCTATTCAGGAACACGACGATTTTGTACACGGTTGGGCTACTCACTAATGTTGGTGATCCTTTTTGCTTCTCAATTTCCTGCAGCGCCGATAGGGTCAGTCGCAGCCTATGTCGACCCTTCGCTGCTTAATGTGAACGCATCTATCGTTTCTGTAATTGTTCGTGGCCAGGATTCAGCGCGCGCGGCCCAAAGAGTGACACAGGTTGGCGGCAAAGTGTCAAAGGATCTATGGATCATCGACAGCGTTGCCGCCACAATCCCAGTCGCCGCGCTGAAGCAATTGGCGCGCTACCCAGGCATCCGTTCCATTACCGCCAATCAAGGTATTCAGGCAGCAGACGAACCTTTCGACGGCTGGGTAACGCCAAGGCGCATTCACGATGAAACGCGAAATTTGGATGCTGGACTGCAAAGCCAGCCTGTTCCCCTGCCCGATGGGGCACTTGTCATCGTCACCGAACAAAATAAACTCCGTATCCTCAACGAAGAGGGAAGTGAGCGCAAAGCTATCCGGTTGGCCAAAGGACGCTATTCCAAACCACCCCTTGTTGACAGCGCCGGCAATATCTATCTCAGTGGCGATAATCACATAACCTATGCCGTCAATTCAGCAGGAGTGGAACTGTGGACTTATACACATGCCAAATCCGTCACAGCCGTTGCGCAGGATGAGGCCACATCCACATTTTTCGTTGGCGATAGTAAAGGGCGCATCACTGCACTTGATGGAGCGAACAACGCACAACAGCGCTGGCAGAAATCGGTCGGCGATGGCAGTGTCACCGCGATCCTCGCCAGTGATCAGGGGCAGTATATTGTCGCTATGACCGAAAAAGGATACCTTGCAGCCTACAACGGTGCAGGTCGACCTATTTGGGTCTCGCGCCAGGCTGATGCGGCGCCGTTCCAACGTGCCGCGTTGAATCCACTAAATGGAATGCTCTACTTTATTGGCAGCAATCGTTGGCTGTACGGGCTTGACACCCAAGGGATCGTACAATTTCGCCTGCGTATGCCTGCCAACATCACAACAGAATTGGTTTTCAACCACGACGGTGCACTTTTTGCCGGTATGCAGGACGGAACGCTGTGTGCTGTCAACATTAATGGTTCACTGCGGTTCCAACATTCTCTCGGCAACAAACCCATTACAGGTTTAGTCCTTTCGCCTGATAACGCAGCCATCTATGCACTGAGCAACCACCAACATGTCACTGCGCTGGCAACGGAAGACGGGCAACAGCGGTGGCATTACGATTCTCTAAGCGACGTTCGCAGCAGCATAAAAGTCGAAGACGACGGGTTTATCCACCTCATCAACCGTCGTGGCAACTACTCAATTCTCAATGACATGGGAGTGCCCATTGGTCGTTTCGAGTTGAACACAAACGTTTCGCCCTTTGCTACGTTTGGCACGGATCGGCGGCGCCGAGTCTATATCGTTGGTGAAAACCATCAGATCTTCGTACTCGCCCGTATGCCTGACAACCGTCAAGGCCAGCAGGATGCATCACCGACCAATATCCCTGGTGTTTATGAACTTACCAATCCTGTAGCCGTTGATATTGGTGCAGATATGCTGCACACACCTCACATCCCCAATCAGGTCTCGATTAATGGCACAGGAATCACCGTTGCAGTTGTTGATTCAGGTGTCGAATACAGCGCTGCCATGCAGAGACTCTCGGCAGCGCGACTCCAGTCTCAGTTCTTAGGCCAGGCAGACTTCGTAGAGGAGATCTGTCCCGAAGTCGATGGTATCCGTTTGGGAGAGCAAAAAGAAGGGCACTGCTTCCAAAATGCATCCTATAGCCAGGATGCCTATGGACATGGATCACACGTGGCCGGTATTATCTGGAATCAATATCGAGACGCAGCTACCGGCGCTTCTATGGGGATTGCCCCTGGCGCGAATCTCCTATCTGTGCGCATTTTGGACGCAAATGGGATGGGTACCTATGCTGACGCCATCGAAGGGATCCAATACGTTGTCGCCAATCAAGACAGATTTGATATTCGAGTGCTCAACCTGAGCATCAGTGCATTGGCCGTCACCCCATACTTTGTTGATCCCCTTAACCAGGCCGTGGAACGAGCATGGGCAAACGGCATCGTCGTCCTGGCCGCTGCCGGCAACGAAGGACCTGAGTCCGGCAGCATCACAGTGCCGGGCAACGACCCCTATATCATCACAGTCGGTGCAATCGACAGCAAACGCACGCCAGGGTATTGGACGGGTGACACCTTGCCCGAATGGTCAGCCACAGGGCCAACCCATGATGGCTTTATTAAGCCTGATATCCTTGCACCTGGAACACACATCGTCTCTACTGTGCCAGAATCAGCAACGATCAGCCAGAGCCACCCAGAAAACCGCGTAGGCGACGGTCTCTTCCGCATGAGTGGCACAAGCATGGCGACAGCCGTAGCCTCTGGCGTGGTCGCCTTGATGCTGCAAGCAAATCCTGATCTAGCGCCTGACCAAGTGAAATATCGATTGGCCGGCTCGGCTCGCCCTGCCGTCACCGCCGAAGGCTTTCCTGTGCATAGCATCTTGCAGCAGGGGATGGGACGGATTTGGGCGCCAACTGCTGTACTCGGCAACTTTAGCGAAGACGGCTATGCCAACCAGGGTATGGACATTGAATCTGATCTGGCACACGGTTGGATTGCTTCTGAAGATCTCAAGTATCACTACCAGGGTACAGTCGAGCGGTTGCTTAGTGACGATCAACGGACCTATCTCTACGTTATCCGAGACGGCGAAACCGTCCACGGTATCGGTGCAACTGATGTTGCAAGCAAGAAATGGCTAAGTTGGGAAGAGATCGCAGAAGGTGGTACAAACGAAATCACCATCGCCAATGAACCAACGATTGCCTGGGCCGGCGGGATTGCACTGCCTTCGGGCATGGCGACTTGGGCCGGCGGCATGGCCACCTGGGCCGGCGGCATGGCGACTTGGGCCGGCGGCATGGCGACTTGGGCCGGCGGCATGGCGACCTGGGCCGGCGGCATGGCGACTTGGGCCGGCGGCATGGCCACCTGGGCCGGCGGCATGGCGACCTGGGCCGGCGGCATGGCGACTTGGGCCGGTGGCATGGCCACCTGGGCCGGCGGCATGGCCACTTGGGCCGGCGGCATGGCGACTTGGGCCGGCGGCATGGCCACCTGGGCCGGCGGCATCAACACGGCTGAATCGATCCTTGCCAGTACAACTTGGGTAAACGACGACGGCACAACTGCAGAATTCCAGGGCAACACCGTGCTAAATCCTGTTCCCGAAGACATCGATTCTCAACCGAATCCCAGTTCAGATCTGAATCGTAGACAGGTCTTCTTGCCGGTTGTCGGGCGCTAGTCTTTTGCACGTTGCAATTTACGAATCATCTTTCCAGGACTCACTTTATGTTTAAGAAGGACTTTCAGATCTCCAGCACGCCTCGCCTGAAGCACTTGCGTAGTCGCTTTCGAGCGGCAGCACCGCGATCTGAGACAGAGATGCCTCGCCACGCCAGATCAGGTAGTCAATATCAATATCCGAAGGCGTTGCCATCACAACATCCACAGGTCAACAGTCAGGCACTGCTCAAAGCAGTGCCTGACCTCCTTTTCCTGATCAGTCGCGATGGAACCTATCTTTATTGTCAGGCAGCCGCCGACTATGATCTGCTGGTTTCACCCGAATATTTCCTTGGCCAGTCTGTCTACGATGCCATGCCGGAGACAGTCGCCAATCAATTCATGCATGCAGTTTCAAAAGCGTTAGATAGCGGTGAAATTCAGACGATGGAGTATGCGCTCTATGTAGCAGGACGAGCGCGTCACTACGAAGCACGCATCGCAGCCAGCGGCGAAGACAGTGCGCTGGCTATGATTCGCAATATCAACAATCGCAAAGACGCAGAGGAAGCACTACGATCAAGTGAACAGCGTTTTCGCACTTTGATCAACAGTTCCCCAGACACCATCTGCCTGATCGACACAACCACAATGCGGATCATTTACAGCAACCGCGAAGACTTTTGTGGGTACCGCAGCGAGTCGCTGGTCCGTATCGCAAAAGAAGCGATCCATTCAGACGACTGGGAAGGAGTAAGCCGGCACTGGCTGGCTATTTTAGACACGGGCCAAACCAGTGAATCCAGCGAATTTCGATTTCGCAGCCAACAAGGACACTGGGAGTGGGTACAATCGAGGGAAACTGTTCTTTCTACCAACAGCGAAGGCTTACCAACCCAGATCCTTATCACGTTGACCATTATCACTGCGCGCAAAGAAGTGGAACAGCAGCTCACCGAGGCAAGACAAGTGGCCGAAGCCGCCACCCGCGCCAAATCGGCCTTTCTGGCCAATATGAGCCACGAAATCCGCACCCCAATGAACGCCGTGATCGGGATGACCAGTCTGTTGTTGGAAACCTCCCTCACTACCGAACAACAGGAGTTCGTTGAAACCATCCGCACCGGCAGTGATGCGTTGCTGAACATCATCAACGACATTCTCGATTTTTCGAAGATCGAGTCGGATAAGCTTGAATTGGACATTCAACCTTTCGATCTACGTATCTGCATTGAAGAGGCGCTAGGTCTCTTTTCGGCTGTTGCTGCGGCCAAGAATCTGCTGGTCACCTACCGCTTTGATCCCGAAACGCCACGCTACGTCTTGGGGGATGTGACAAGAATTCGCCAAATCCTTGTGAACCTTGTGGGAAATGCCATTAAATTTACCGCACAAGGCGAGGTGGTGGTCTCGGTTTCATCAACTCCAATTCAAGGAAAAGAGCAGACTACCGCGACAGAAACAAAGTCAGCCGGGGCAAATTGGTACGAAGTACTCTTTGCCGTGCGCGACACAGGCATCGGCATCGCCAAAGATCGCCAGGACAGACTCTTCCAGTCGTTTAGCCAGGTGGATGCATCCACAACACGTAAATACGGCGGCACCGGGCTTGGCCTTGCCATCAGCAAACGGCTCAGTGAACTGATGGGTGGACGAATGTGGGTTGACAGCACCGTCAATGGTGGTTCCACTTTCTCTTTCACCATCCAAATGCAGGCCAGCGCTGAACCTATCCCTGGGCCAAACGACCATGTCCATGTCTCTCTAGATGGCAGACGGGTCTTGATTGTAGACGACAACGCCACCAACCGGCGCATCCTCGTGCATCAAACCGAACAGTGGGGCATGAATGCAGTTGCCTTGTCTTCGGGCGCCGAGGCGTTAAGCTGGATCGAGAATGGCAACCCGGCAGACGTGGCACTCGTTGATATGCAAATGCCCGACATGGACGGGCTAGCACTCGCCGAGCGCATCCACACACAGGAGACGACCAGCCACTTACCGTTGATTCTTTTCTCTTCGGTTGGGCGCAACGATACGGATCGACTGTTGTTTGATAGACATTTCTCAGTCTGCCTTACCAAGCCGGTACGTCAAACCCGGCTCTACGAACATTTGCAGATGATCTTTGCAGGGGATCAGCCTGTTAAGCCCGCACAGGAAGCGCCGCCGATCCTCACACAGCACCTGGCCGAGAGTTTACCCAGGCGCATCCTGCTCGCCGAAGACAATCCAGTGAATCAAAAAGTTGCACTGCGCATGTTGGAACGTCTCGGCTACCGTGCTGATGTGGCAGGCAACGGATTGGAAGTACTGGAAGGTCTAAAACGCCAGCGCTACGATGTGATTCTAATGGATGTGGAAATGCCTGAAATGGACGGCATTGAAGCCTCAAATCAAATTCGTGCCCTGGCCGATCAGTTAGAACAGCCCTACATCATCGCCATGACAGCCGGCGCCATGCAAGGAGACCGCGAACGCTGCCTCAAAGCCGGCATGGACGACTACCTGAGCAAGCCCGTCCGCACCGCAGATATCGTTCACGCACTCCACCGCAGTGGACAGGTGCATCCGCCCGACTAAGTACTCCTCTCGCTCAGTTCGCAGGAATCCAGAAGTCGAAAAGGATAAGTTCGACTTCTGGCACCAGGTAGGTATGCCTTAAAAAAACAAACGCCGAGGACTTTCGCAGTTACGAGAAGTCCTCGGCGTTTTTGTTATCGAAACCGTTGTTTGCCCGCTCCCTACTCCCAGTCACCAATCCCCAAACTAGAATCCCTGCAACTTGCTCAAATCTGCCACGCCGTGCGGGAGGCGGGCAATGTGCTGGACCAAAGCCTGCCGCGCCGTGCGCACCGCGCCGTCTTCGGCGTTGACAAGCACCGTCTCAAAGAAGTTGTTGATTGGTCCTTGCAGTAGCGCAAGCGCCTCGCCCAGGCCGCCGGCAGGCTCGGCGCCGTTGACCAACGCCGCGGCCCGATGATAGGCACTGTCGAGGGCGCGCTCACTTTCCGTCTCGTAGACTGACGGATTCAGAGAGAGATTCGCTTCGATGGTGCGCACGATGCGGGCGCAACGGGCATATGCCGTGAATGTGGTCGGCCACTCTGCCTGGGTCACCATGTTGCTCAGGGCCGCACAGGCGCGCTCGGCGCGGAATGGGTTGTTGCCCCTCACCGCCAGGACAGCTTCCACCACGTCGTTGGCGTAGCCCATCTCCAACAAGACGCCCTGCAAACGGCGGGTGATGAACTCCGCCGCCTCACCCAGCGCCTGCGCAGAGATGTCCACGCTAAAGTGGCCGGCAGCCTGCGCCAGCGCCGCATCGACAGAGAAATCCGCCTGCGCCAGCAGCAAGTTATTGACAATCCCCAGCGCCGCACGGCGCAGACCGAACGGATCGGCGCTACCGCTGGGCTGCACGCCCACGCCGAAGAGACCAGCCAGACTGTCGAGTTTGTCGGCCAGGCTGAGGGCGAGGCCGGGCAACGTCTGCGGGTTGGCGTCGCCGGCGAAACGGGGCAGGTAATGTTCACGGATGGCCTGCGCCACCTCGGCGCTTTCGCCGCTTTTGCGGGCGTAGATTTCGCCCATGATGCCCTGCAAACTGGTCATCTCCACCACCATCGACGTCACCAGATCGGACTTGCTCAGGGCGGCGGCCTTTGTAGCCGTCTCTTTCTGCGCTGCGGACGCGCCCAACATCTCAGCCAGTTGCGGGGCCAGCTTTTCCAGGCGATGCACCTTGTCGAGCATCGAGCCGAGCTTCACGTGGAAGGTCAACGTGTCCAGGCGGGCGGTGAAATCGGCCAGCGCGTGCGACGTGTCCTGGCGGTAGAAGTAGGCGGCATCGGCGTAGCGCGCACGGATCACGCCTTCGTTGCCGCGGCGGACAACATCCTCGTGGGGCAGGCCGTTGGCGTTGGCAATCGTGATGAAGTGAGCCATCAACTGTTCACCGTCGCTGCCTTTGGCTTCCACCGGGAAGTAGCGCTGATGTTTCTTCATGACGCCGATAAGCACCGGCTTGGGCAGATCGAGGTACCTGGCTTCAAACGATCCCAGCACCGGCGTGGGCGACTCGACCAGATCGGTCACTTCGTCCAACAGCCCTGGGTCGATGGGCGATTGGCCGTTGACGCCGGCGCTGACAGCGGCCACCATCTCGGCAATGCGCTGTTGGCGTTCCGCCCGATCCAGCACGACGCCTTGCGCCGCTACTGTATCAAAGTAGCCATCCGCCGAGGGGACAACAAACGTAGTGAAGTGGCCCAGCGGCAGATCGGCGGCGGCATCGCGGAAACGCGGACCACGGCTGACGTTGTCGCTGCGCACACCGGCCCAGGTGAAGGGCACCACCTGATCGCCGTAGAGCGCCACAATCCAGCGCAACGGGCGCGGGTAGGCCGTGTTGGTGGCGTTCCAGCGCATGGTCTTGCCCCAGCGCAGCCCGTCGAGCAGGGCGGTGAAGATGCCTGGCAGCACGTCGACGGCAGGTTTGCCCACCAGCCGCTTGACGGCCCAGACGTAGTTGTCGCGCACTTCCAGTTCCGAAACGTCAATGCCCTGTCCACGCGCAAAGCCGACGGCGGCGGGGGTGGGCAGCCCGGCGGCGTCGAAGGAACGGTCGGCGGGCGGTCCTTTTTTCTCCACCACTTCATCGTGCTGGTGCGTGGCCAGATCGGTCACATGCGCAACCAGACGGCGCGGCGTGCCGCTGACATACAGGCGTCCAAAATCAAGACGAGCCGCCGCCAACAATTCGGCCAACTTCACCTGGATCTGGGCAATACCGTCCTGAACGTCGGCGGGGGGGAGTTCTTCGCTGCCGAGTTCGAGCAAGAGTGATTGGGGATTGGGGATTGGTGATTGGGCAGAGGCCGACGACGACGCTGCTGCGCCGTTGGTGTTGGCGACAGGGGCGCTGTCATCGAGCCAGGGATATTCGGCCTGTTGGCGCTGTTCGGCGTACAGTTCAGAGATGCGGCGCGCCTGGTTGCGCATGTCGGCGAAATATTTGGCGCGCTCGGTGACGCCGATGGCGCCGCGAGCGTCAAGGATGTTGAAGGTTTGGCTCTGGCGCAGGACGTAATCGTGGGCCGGCATTACCAGTCCACGCGCGATGCAGGCTTCGGCCTCGGCTTTGTAGAGGTCGTAGAGCATCTTCTGGCGTTCCACATTCGCCAGATCGAAGTTGTAGACACAGTATTCGACTTCTTGCGTGCGGTAGATTTCGCCGTAGCTGTGGCGCCCGTCGTAGTCGATGCGCCAGACGTCGGTCTTGTTTTGCAGGTACATGACAATGCGTTCGAGGCCGTAGGTAATCTCTACGCTCACGGGATCGAGCGTCATGCCGCCCGCCTGCTGGAAGTAGGTGAACTGGGTGATCTCCTGGCCGTCGAGCCAGACTTCCCAGCCCAGGCCCCAGGCGCCCAGCGCGGGCGATTCCCAGTTGTCTTCCACAAAGCGGATGTCGTGACGGGTGCGATCCAGGCCGATGGCTTCGAGGCTGCCCAGGTAGAGTTCCTGCGGGTTGCCGGGATCGGGTTTGAGGATCACCTGATATTGGGTGTGCATCTGCATGCGGTTGGGGTTTTCGGCGTAGCGGCCATCGTCGGCGCGGAAGGACGGCTCGACGTAGGCCACGTTCCACGGCTCCGGCCCCAGGACGCGAATCACTGTGGCCGGGTTCATTGTCCCCGCGCCCACTTTTTCGCTGTGCGGTTGCCAGATCAAACAGCCGCGCTCTTCCCAGTAGGCGTTGAGGCGGCGGATCACTTCTTGCATGGAGGGAATTTGAGTCATGGTCAGTCCAACTTGGTTACTTGATGATTTGTCACTAGAAAATAGAACGGGGATGAAGCGGATTGAACAGATTGGGCGGATCAAATCTTGGAAAAATCAGCTTAAATCCGCCCAATCCGCTTCATCCCCGTTCTATTCTGAAATCTAACAGTCAATTCTATCACAGCGGGCGCAAGGGGACAGGCACGAAGGTGATCACGAAGATGGCAATCACCAGGTAGCCCAGCCAGCGCCGCCGGGAATCCAATTCGGTGACGTCGTCCAGGGCAGGCGGGTGGAATGGCCCGCCCATCAGGTTGATCAAAACCAGCCAGAAGAACCAGCCCGTCCAGCCGAAGCTGATCAGTTCGGGGAAGATGCGCTGCACTGATTCAAGGCCCGCAATGCCCAGGAGCAGCATGCCGCCCATGGTGGCCCAGTTGATCAGGCGCGCCCGCCGCCCAAACAGCGCGAAGACGGTGTGGCCGCCGTCCAGTTGGCCCAGGGGGAGCAGGTTCAGCGCCGTCACCAGCAGGCCGATCCAGGCGGCGAAGGTGACGCGGTTCATCATCACGTCGAGGCCGGTGACCGGGTTGGGCAACGGCTGCCCATGTACGATGATCTTGGCGAAGTAGTAGAGAATGCTGTTGCCTTCGAGCATAGCGCCAGGGGTGGGCACAGGCACGATCACCTCGCTGGTGCTCAGGCCGACGAAGAGCAGCGGCACCGCCAGCGCCAACCCTGCCAGCGGCCCGGCGATGCCGATGTCGAAGAGTTTGCGACGATCCGGCACCGGCTCCTTGAGGCGGATGAACGCGCCCAACGTGCCGAAAGTGAGCGGCATGGGCAAGAAATAAGGCAATGTCACCGCCACTTTGTGGTAACGGGCGGCGAAGTAATGGCCGAACTCATGCGCCGTGAGGATGCCCAACAACGTGGCGGCGAAGGGCCATCCACTCAACAGCAACGACGGCGTGGTGAGGATGGTCAACAACAATTGGTCGGTGGGCAGGGTGGGATCGACATCCAGATCACCGTAGAGCGCGCCCACAAAGAGGGTGGAGATCACCGTCAACACAAAAAGGACGAGGTTGATCCAGGCGCGTGATGGTGTGCTCTTGACTGCGCCGGCCAGCACTTCGAGCACGACGGAGTGTGGCGCGCTGCCACGCAGCGCAGCCTTTTCGTCGCGACGCAAGAGTGGCGTATAGCCCCGGTTGGTAAATTCGGCCAGCCACCGGCTAAAGACGTCCTCGCTGGGGCGGTTAAGCAGCCCCGTCAACACCAGGGGCTGCTGGCGTGGATTGCGTGGAATCTGCACCGACTCGATGGTCATATCATCGCCCACAATCTGGCGCGCCGCCAATGCCATCGCTTCTCCTTGCGTCTGCCGAAGCAATTCTTCGGGCGGCGTTGCCCAGGTGGGGGGAACAGCTTGCTCGCTCATGCAGCACTCACAGACAGGAACTGAAGTTCCCACAGGTAAAATCACGGTGAAACAAAGTGCATTTTGTATTCTATCGCAGAATCGATGGGTTGAGGTAAATTGCACAGGCAGAAACACGATCCAGAAGATGGACGCAGCCGTGGGTGATGGTAAAATAGTCGATACCGTCGTGCCGTGTGTAACATCTCATTACGTTTTGCAGAGGAAGCGCCATGCACCCGTTTTTGCAGAAATTATCTGAACAGCCGTTGCTCAGCGACGGCGCAATGGGCACCATGCTCTTTGCCCGCGGCGCCGGCAGTGAACAATGTCTTGAGTACCTTGTGCTCAGTCGCCCACGCTGGATCACCGAGATTCATCAGGCTTTTGCCAGCGCCGGCGCCGACATGATCAAAACCCACACCTTCGGCTCGAACCGGGTGCGCCTGGCCAAATATGACCTGGCCGACAAGGTGCGTGATCTCAACTTTCGCGCCGTGCGCCTTGTGCGCGACGTGCGCGAAGTGGCTGGACGCTCGATCTTCATCGCCGGCGATGTGGGTCCGCTGGGGGCGCGGCTGGCTCCCTACGGCGCTATCACTGTGGAAGAAGCACACACTGCCTTTCAAGAACAGGTGTCGGTGCTGTGGGAAGCCGGCTCCGACGTGATCTTGTTTGAGACCTTCAGCGAGGTGGCTGAATTAGAGATTGCCGTGCGCGCCGCCCGTGAAGTCTGCGATCTGCCCCTGATCGCCTCGATGACCTACAACCAGGATGGTCGCACCGGGGCCGGGCAAAGCCCCGACGAGGTAGTGCAGCGCTTGCGCGCCGCCGGCGCCGATCTGGTGGGGATCAACTGTTCGGTGGGGCCGGCGCCGATGCTGCGCGTACTGGAATCAATGCACCGCGCCGCCCCCGATGTGGCCTTTAGCGCCATGCCCAACGCCGGCTACCCCGAGCGCGTGGACGGTCGCCTCTCGTACCCGGCGGGTGCGGAATATTTTGCCCAACACGTCGGCCCCTTCCTCGAAAACGGGGCGCGCCTGATCGGCGGTTGTTGCGGCACCACGCCCATGCACATCCACGCCATGCGTCTGGCCCTGGACGAACACCTGGGCCGCACCCCCAAGCAGGGCGCCACCCAGGTGAGCGTGATGGATGCCGAGCTGCCCGAAATGCGCGTCAGCCTGGCCGTGGAAAGTGACGACGACATCGTGGGCAAGTCGACACAGTTGTTGCAGAAGCTCAAAGCCGGTAAATTCGTCATCAGCGTAGAAGTGGATCCACCGCGCGGCTTCAACGCCGAAAAGCAGATCGAAGGGGCGCGCCATGCCAAGAACATGGGCGCCGACGCCATCAATGTGGCCGATAGCCCGATGGCGCGTGTGCGCATGGGCGCGCTGTCGCTCTGTGTACAGATCCAGCAGCAGGTGGGCATCGAAACCATCGTCCACTTTACCACGCGGGATCGTTCGCTCATGGGCTTGCAGGCCGATCTAATCGGGGCGCGGGCGCTGGGCGTGCGCAACATCCTGGCGCTCACCGGCGATCCGCCATCGCTGGGCGACAATCAGGCCAGCACCGCCGTCTACGACGTGGATTCGATTGGGCTGGTGCGCATCATCAACCGCTTCAACGAAGGCTTCGACCAGAGTGGACAGAAGATGGGCGAACCAGGGCGCTTCACCATCGCCGTAGCCTGTGACCCTACCCGCCCCAACTTAATCGAAGAGGTGGATCGCTTCTACCAAAAGGTGAGCGGCGGCGCCCACTTCACCATGACACAGCCGATCTTCGATCCACAGCTCTGGCTCAATTTCTTACGCATCTACGAAGAGCGACACGGCGAATTCCCGGTGCCGGTGCTGATCGGTGTGCTGCCGTTACAGAGTCATCGGCATGCGTCGTTCCTCCACAACGAGGTGCCGGGCATCACCCTGAGCCAGGAAGCGCTGGATCGCATGGAACGCGCCGGCGCCAATGGCCGCGAAGAAGGGGTGAAGATGGCGCAGGAACTGCTGCTACAATTGGTGGAAGCACCCAAGGTGCAGGGCGTCTACCTGATGCCCAGCTTTGGGCGCTACGAAGTGGCCTGCCAGGTGCTTGAGGTGTTGACGCCGGAACAGCGCGGCATGGTGAGAGCGTGAGGAGAGAATCGAGATGACCACAACAACACAAGATCCTGTCCTGGCGCGATTGCTCGACGCCTTTGCCGCCGCCGACTGTTGCTGGTTTGCCAGTTCGCGGCCCAATGGACGTCCACACCTGGCCCCGATCTGGCACGTTTGGCATAGCGGCGCGGCCTATGTGGTGACCAAAGCCGATGCGGTGCGGGTGCGCAACGTGCAGGGCAATCCCCATGTGAGCCTGTCGCTGCCCGACCCGATGAATGTCTTCATCCTCGAAGGCGTGGCCCGTGCTGCACCCGAAATGCGGGCCGAACTGGCTCCCCTCTTCCAGGCCAAGTACAATTGGGACATCACCACCGACGCCGGCTATGACACCATCATCGCCGTAGATCCGCTACGCGCAATGGCGTGGGGATCACATGGCGAAGGGCGCTGGCAGTTTGGGGAATGACGGAAGACGAAGGACGATGGACGAACGGTAGGGGTTTGCGTGGGCGGCAGGTCGACTCGCTCATGAAATGACCTCTGCTTCCGCCCACGCAAACCCGTACGTTACATCAAAAATCGTAGGACAAACGGTAGGGGTTTGCGTGGGCGGCAGGTCGACTCGCTCATGAAACGACCTCTGCTTCCGCCCACGCAAACCCGTACGTTACATCAAAAATCGTAAATAACACGAGGCATCCCATGCAAACCATCCAACACAAGACCATTTCGACCAACGGCATCAATTTGCATGTGGCGCAGGCTGGTCCTGAAAGTGGGCCGTTGGTGGTGCTGTTGCATGGCTTTCCGGAGTATTGGGCGGGGTGGAAGGCGCAGATCCCGGTGCTGGCCGAGGCGGGCTACCGGGTGTGGGCGCCGGATCAGCGCGGGTACAACCTCAGCGACAAGCCCGCCGGCATTGCTGCCTACAACCTCGACGAGCTGGCCAAAGACGTCATCGGGCTGATTGACGCCGCCGGTGAAGAGAAAGCCTACGTGGTAGGCCACGATTGGGGCGCAGCGGTGGCGTGGTGGGTGGCCATCAACTATCCTGAGCGGGTGAAGAAGTTGACGATCCTCAACGTGCCGCACCCTTCGGTGATGTTTAAAACGATCCGCTCGACGCCGCGGCAGTTGCTCAAAAGTTGGTATATTTTCTTCTTTCAGATCCCGCGGCTGCCGGAGTTTTTGATCAGCCGGGGCAACTGGCGCGCCGGGGTGGAGATGATGCGCAGCAGCTCCAACCCTGGCACCTTCGGCCCCGCCGACCTGGCGGGTTATCGCGAGGCGTGGAGCCGTCCTGGCGCGTTTACGGGGATGTTGAACTGGTATCGCGCCGTCATCCGTCACCAGCCACAGCGCCGTGGATCGAGCCGCGTCACCGTCCCCACACTGATGATCTGGGGCGTCAACGATGTGGCGCTGGATCGGAGCATGGCACAGCCGAGCATCGACTATTGCGACAAAGGCCGGCTTGTCTTCATCGAAACCGCTACTCACTGGGTGCAACACGACGCGCCGGATCGGGTTAACAAACTCCTGCTAGACTTTCTCCACGAACAAGAGTAAAGTAAAGGTAGGTCTGTTATTTTCGCGTGCAGCAAACAAAGTAGAATAGAAGTAACGATACAGGTCATGTAGGGGTTTGCGTGGGGCGGCAGCCGACGTCGTTTCATTGGCGAGCGATCCTGCCGCCCCACGCAAACCCCTACAGCACATCACCTGTATCGTTACGAATAGAATAGAATAGAATAGAGTGTCTGATTCCAAAACAAGGAGGTATCCCCCTATGTCCTGTGTCCGGAATGCATTGATGCCTTTAAGGCTCTCCGTTCGCCAACTCTGGGTGCGCCTGCTGTTGTCGGTGATTGCAGCCGTCTTTGTGACGGTTGGGGTTGTGTCTACACCTGCTGCCGCTGCGCCCCAAGATGTTGCCGCCGAAGCGCCTGTCTACTCCGTCTACTACATTGTGCAACCGGGCGACACGCTTTCGGCCATCGCCCGCCGCTATGGCACCACGGTGGCGGCCATCGCCAACGCCAACGGGATCTACAACCCCAACCACATCTACGTCGGCCAGAAACTGTACATTCCCAGCGGCGGCACGGGCGGCCCCACCACCCCGTGGCCGGTGGACAGTTTCTACTACGTCGTCAAGCCGGGCGACACGCTTTCCAGCCTGGCTCGGTACTACAACACCACAGTGCAGGCCATCGCCCGGGCCAATGGGATCAGCAACACCAGCTACATCTATGTGGGGCAGCGCTTGATCATGCCGACGGGCTACGCCTACCCACCGTCGGTTTACGGTTTCTACTACACCGTCAAACCCGGTGACACGTTGAGCAGCATCGCCAAGTGGTACGGCATCAACCTGTACACACTGGCGGCGGTCAACGGCATTAGCAACGTGAGCTACATCTACGTGGGCCAGCGTATCTACATTCCGTAATGCTTGGGGTTTGCGCAGGGCGAGCACTCCTGCCACCCCACGCAAACCCTTGTGTATCACGCCAAAGCCCGATCCTTTCCTGGGATCGGGCTTTTTGTTTCGTGGATTTTTGCCTTTTCCACTCTGCTGGCTCCTTCTGCTACAATCTGTGCTCCATTGATCAACTACAATCAACACACGGAAACAGGGTAGAACAATGCAGCTATTCTCTTTGTTTCACAGTGCATTGGCTGTGGCGTTATTGGCCGCAGTTGGAAACGCACTTTTTGTCTTTGGACAACGTCGCTCAGAGATTTCAACCAATCCGTTTATTTTTATCTTTACGGTGCTGCTGGTCTGCATCAGTTTTTTTGCGTTGACAGTTCCATTTTTTGATCGCTCGGACCTGGGGGGCTACATCCGCCGCAATGTGCTGTGGATTGTCATTAGCGGCTTCGGCTTCTACCTCACGTTCGTAGGTTTCTACTTTTTGTATACTCGCTTCGGCGCGTCGTACTATGTCCTTTACGCGGTGTTGTCGATCCTTTCCACGTCGGTATTTGTCGGCTTGATCGTCTTCCGCGAGCAGATCAATGTCTTTCACCTGGCGGCGATCGGCACAGCCATCTTAACTGTTGTACTCTTTGGCATAGGACAGATGCGATCATGACCGAGAGGGTTTGCCCCGTAGATCTCCAGGCGCACTCCACCCGTTCCGACGGCACCGAGACGCCGACCGAGTTGGTGGCGCATGCAGCGGCGTTGGGCATCCGTGTGCTAGCGGTGACAGACCACGACAGCGTCCTCGGCGTTGAGGAGGCATTGGCCGCAGGCCGGCAGCACGGCGTCCAGGTGATTCCAGCGATTGAGTACAGCACCACCAGCCAGCGCGACCGCGATTTCCTCGATATCAACATCCTGGGCTATGGCATCAATCCAGAGGACAGCACGCTGCTTGCCATGCTCGACGCTGTGATCGCCGCCCGTGTTGAACAGAAGATTCAACAGATCGAGAAAATGCAGGCTTTGGGCGTCCACGTGCCGGTGGACGAAGTGCTGGCGCTGGCCGGCGGTGTGCCCGGTCGCCCTCACATCGCCCAGGTGGCGCTGCTACACAACCCCGAACGCTTTTCATCGCTTACCGATGTCTTCACCCAATTTCTCGCCGCAGACGCGCCCAACTCAGTCTATGTGAGCCGTGCTTTCAGCCTCACCGTGGAAGCGGCCATTGAGTTGACCCACGCAGCCGGCGGTGTGGCCGTCCTGGCGCACCCAGGCATCTACCACCGCGTCCAGGACATTGACAGCGCCATCCTGCGCATGATCGACGCCGGCCTCGACGGCATTGAAATTCACTATCCCTATACGAAAGAAAGCCGACGCAGTTTGCCCGGTGCATCCCCCACCGAGTTGGAAGCGCACTTTGCCGGCATCGCCCGACGCCACAATCTGCTCGTTACTGGCGGCAGCGACTATCACGGCGAACGCAAGACAATTCAACTGGGCGAAGCGGGTCTTAGTGCAGCGGAATGGCAACGTCTTCAAGAGCAGGCGGGCTGGGCATGAGCAAACCGGCGACACCAACAGCGCGCCACCGCCCCACCTGGCTGGAAATCGATCTGGCTGCCCTGCGCAACAACGTACAACTGCTGCGCCGCCATGTGGGCGCAGAGCGCATCCTCTTCGCCGTGGTCAAGGCCAATGCCTATGGACATGGGGCGTCTTTGATCGGGCCGGCTGCGCTGGCTGCCGGCGCAGATCGGCTGGCCGTGGCTGCCGTCAACGAAGGGATCGAGTTACGTGAGGCGGGCGTCGAAGCCCCAATTTTGGTGATGGGCTACACGCCGGGCTGGCAGGCCGAATTACTGCTCCAATACAACCTGGCCGCCGTCCTCTATGATCTGGAAATCGCCCACGCCTTCGACGCTGCCGCACGCGCCGCCGGACGCCGCATCACCGTCCACGTGAAAGTGGACACAGGCATGCGCCGACTCGGTCTCCTCGCGGACGACACACCCGCGTTCATGCAAGCCATCGCGCGCTTGCCGGGGTTGGATGTGGAAGGTCTTTACACCCACTTCAGCAACGCCGACGACGCCGACAAGTCCTATACACAGGCGCAATTGAGACAACTGGAAAGTCTCCTCGCCACACTCGCCGCGCAAGGACACCGCCCGCGCCTGCTCCACAGCGCCAACTCGGCGGCCACACTCACAGTGGCGGGCAGCCACTTCAACGCTGTGCGCTGCGGCATCTCGCTCTACGGCCTGCACCCCGGCCCCGAAAGCCCACTGCCGGCGGGTTTTCGTCCTGTATTGCGGTGGGTGGCGCGGGTGGCACAGGTGAAGAAACTGGCCGCCGGCGATGCTGTCTCCTACGGCAGAACCTATGTGGCGGATTGTGCGCGCACCATCGCCGTTATCCCGGTGGGCTACGCCGACGGCTTCCCGCGCAGCCCGCGCACGTGGGGCAGCGTCCTGATTGGTGGGTGCTTTGCACCGATCCGCGGGCGTGTCTGCATGGATCAGAGCATGGTTGACGTCAGCGAGATTATCGAAAGTGGCGGCTCTGTGCAGCCAGGCGACGAAGTTGTGCTCCTGGGCACGCAAGGACAAAACGTCCTCAGCGCCGAGGAAGTCGCCGCCCGGCTGGAAACGATTAACTATGAAGTGGTCAGCCGGCTGATGGCGCGGCTGCCCCGCATCCCCGTGAACGAAGAAGAACAATCCACAGATTAGACGGATGAAAAGGATTGCCGGAGGGAAATTTCGTCTCTAAATCCGTGTAATCTGTGGAGCAAACCTGTGCTGAATGTATCTGTGAAGGACAGCGTTATGACATTGCAGGAGAAAGCGGAGTTTGTCTATGCGGGGTTGGTGGAAGCGTATGGGGAACCGGCCTGGGCGCCGGGCAACGATCCTGTGGATGAGTTGATCTGGACGATCCTCAGCGCCAACACCAACGACACCAACAGCGGGCGCGCCTTTCACATGCTCAAAGAACGCTTCGGCAACGACTGGGACACAGTGCGCACGGCGCCGTTAGAGATGGTCAAAGAGGCCATCCGTGTGGCGGGCATGTACAACCAGAAAGCGCCCAATCTTGTGGCTTCGCTCGAAAAGCTCAAACAGGAACGCGGCGCCTACAACCTGGACGATCTATCTGGGATGCCCGTAGACGCGGCCCAACGCTACCTGGAAAGCTTCCCCGGCGTTGGGCACAAGACGGCCAGCATCGTTTTGCTGTTCTGCTTCAACATGGCCGCTTTCCCGGTGGATACCCACATTCAGCGTCAAAGCCAGCGTTTGGGCATTAGCGACTGTAAAGCTTCGCCTGAAAAAATCAAAGCGATCTGGGAATCGTTGCTGCCGGCCGAAACCTTTTATGCCCTGCACATTAACCTGATTCGCCACGGTCGCGAAGTTTGCCAGGCGCGTGCACCTCGTTGCGAGATCTGTGTGCTCCAGGCGCGGTGCGATTATTTTCAGCAGCAGGGAGATTGGAAGTAGAAGAAGGCAAAAGTACCGTAGGGGTTTGCGTGGGGCGGAAGGCTCGCTTGGCAAGCAAAAGACCCTTGCTGCCGCCCCACGCAAACCCCTAAGACGAAGTGCAGCGTAAGAACGCAAAAAAGCCACCACGGTTGTGGTAGCCTTTGCATTTACAACTTTGTTCAGAGCCTCCCATTTCGGCGCTTAGATGCTTTTGCATTGCGCCTTTGCAGCGGATCTGAATGTTTAGGCCAGCAAAGCTTAAGCCTCTGTGGCGTCGGCCTTGTGCAGTGCGTGCATCAGGCGGCTCTTGCGGCGGGCGGCATTGTTGTCGTGAATCACGCCCTTTTGTGCGGCCTTGTCAAGCGCCTTCACGGCCTTGGCCACAGCCTCGGTGGCGCCGGCATCGCCGGCTTCGATCAAGGCGCGGGCCTTCTTCACGGCGGTGCGGGCGCTGCTGCGGTAGATCCGATTGCGGGTGTAGCGCTTCTCGGCCTGGCGTGCACGCTTCTCAGCAGATTTAGTATTCGGCATGTCAACTTCCCTTCTGGATCGAACCTGCGGCGCAGGCACTGGTCAAAGCGATATCGGAATTGTCGAAACAATAGCTAGGCATACAGGACGTTCAGTCCACAAGCGTAAATCTTAGCAAAGAGAGGCTGGTTTGTCTAATTTTCAGACGCCTGATCTGGCGTGTAATTCTGCGCTGCTGCCGCGGCCAATGCCCGTTGCCGCCGGCGCAGCGTCTCTGTGCGGATGACATCGCGGAATGCTTCCTCGATGTAGGGATAGGCCAGCCAGACAGATGCGCCGCCAAAGAGTGCGCCGGTAAGCGTGCGCAGCCACCAATTGCTGGTACGCAGCCCAAACAACTGGGTAAAGCCGTCCAGAGCGATTGGAATCAAGAAGAGCGCATAGATTTTCAAGCCAGGGGAGCGCGCCCGCCGCCGCACAAAGACGAAAAGCAGACCCGTCAACAGCACCGCGCCGTAGATTGCCACGTCACGCTGACAGATTGCCACTTTGTAGCCCAGCACTTCATCGCCCACAAAGAAGCGACGTTCCAATACATTCAAGCCGGGGGGCAGTCCTTGCGCTTCGAGCGATTGCAGGCTGTAAAGCGGCTGCTGCCCAAAGAGAAAGTAACTGTGATCGGGTAGTTGATGGCAGGCAAACGCGTAGATCCCGTAGATGGCCTGCGCCGGGCGCGCCCACCCCAAGGACAAGAACGCCGGCGCCAGGAAGGGCAAAAATAGGTACACGGCGATGGCGGTGTTCACCAACGCCAGCCAGTGACGGGCAATCCACATGACCAGACGATCTGCGCCTTCCGCCAACCGGCTGCGCGTCAACTCCGCGCCTGACGGCCCACTGTAGACATTCTTAGAATCCTGCGGCTGATGCTCCTGCGACATCCAAAGTCTCTCCATGAAAACAGCATCTGCTTCGCCTGGATGGCGATGCATCTGCACCGTGTGCTACGCCTGTGCGGCCAACCGCTTCAACTGCCGGCGCAACTCAATCTGGCTGATGGGCGCTTTCAATTCCACCCGTTCCTCGCCGGCATTGATCTCTACGACAGGAATGTCTAAAAAGTAGCGGGCGTGGAGAATTTCATCGGTTGTAATGTCCAGTTCTTGAAGTTGAAAATTCACATTCCACAGCAAATCGTGCAGTTCCATGCGGACGGTGTCACACAACAGACAGCCGGGTTTGGTATAGAAGGTTACCTGCATAACACCCTTTTCTGTTTTTGCGCCGGAGGTCAACGCGCTCAGACGGTTCCAAAAAAGCCAGGACAGGCCGTTGACCTGTCCTGGCGGATCTACATGGACAATGTTCAGGTAGTTCACTGCAATTTGGCCACCTGTTCGGCCAGGATTGCCGGCGTCAGGATGCCGTCCACACGGCCGGCAATGGTGCCGTCGGCGTTGACGAAGATTGTTGTGGGCAGCCCACGCACACCATACGCTCGCTGCACTTCACCTTCCACGTCCATAGGCACCGGCATGGTCATATCGAACGCTTCAGCGAAGGGGGTGACAGTCTCAACGTCTTCTTGCACATTGACGGTCAACACGACAAGTTCAGGGTGTTCCTGGTGCAGTTTGACCAGTTCGGGCATCTCTGCACGGCAAGGACCACACCAGGTGGCCCAAAAGTTGATGACGGCGGGTTTGCCCAACGCCGAAAGTGAGGTGCCTTCGCCGCTGTCAAGCACAAAGGCGAAATCAGGCGCGGGTTTGCCCACCGAAGGATCAGTCTCTTGGAGCACATGCGCCACCGGGAAACCGCTCCCCACGCCTTGCGGAAATGCGTCCACGGCAATGGGAGAAAACTCGACAGTCGGCGCCGATCCAGCACAAGCGGCCAATCCCAAGACCAGCAACAGCAAAATCAGGGGTTGCAACAGTTTGCGCATAGGTTACTTGACGCTGCTGCCGTTGAGCGATGCGCCGCTTAGGTAGCCGATGTAGGCAGGCACCAGCGGCAGCACACACGGGCTGACGAAGCTAATCAAACCGGCGATAAAGGCCAGGGGCATGGCGCTAACCATGCTGGGGTCGAAAATGTCCACCGAACCAAAGCTGCCGGAGATACTTTTTTCAACTGCAAAAACAAATTCATTGAGGACGGCAAAGGTGGTGGTCAAGCGTTGCAACTGCTCCGACCAGAGCAACCACGCCACCAACAGCAGGAAGATCCCGCTGATGACGCTCACCACATTAGAGTAGCGATTCAGGCGACGCAGCACACCCGTGGCTTTGCCGAAGGCCGCGCCGGTGATGAGGAAAGGAATCCCCAATCCAAGGCTGTAGACGGCCAACAGCAACGATCCTTGCCAGACAGTTGTGGCCGACGTAGCCAGGATGATGATACTCGACAGAATCGGCCCAATGCAGGGCACCCAGCCGGCGCTGAAACTCATGCCCATCAACACGCTGCTGAAGTAGCCCCATCCTCGCTTCACATTGTGCATCTCGGTGACACGGCGCTCTGTGTAAAGCATTGTGTTGAAGAAGTTCAACACGTCTACCAGCGCTTGCGCCGCCGGGTTGCTCTTTAGATCGGTGCGGGTGGAGATCTGGTTGATCAACCAGCGGAAGACGCCCAACGTCACCAACGCGAAAATGAAGAGCAAAATGGCGCCGAATTTTTGGAGCAGCGGCAGATATTGGTTAAGCCCATGCCCAAGCAACACAACCAGCGGCCCAAAAATCAGCGTGAAGACAATGCTAAAGCCAAGCACAAAGGCGACCGCGTGAAGAAATGTCGTTGAGCGGCTCACAGGCTTCGCTGCGGCGGCTTTGGCCGGGGAAGAAACAGCTTGCGCCATACAAAAATCCTTTCAACAGGAGATGTATGATGAATAATGAATGATGAACAATGAATGGGCGGCTGCTGCCATTTGAACATGCAGCAGCATCGTCTCACGCATCAATCTTCATTCATTATTCATCACTCATTTCCCATTACGAAGTAATCATCCCTACGCCCGCTGTGGGCGTGTGCGATTCTGGCGTTCGGAGAGTTGCTCTTCGAGCATCTCGATTTCCTGTTCGAGCTTGCGTTGACGTGAAAGCATAAATGCCACGTAGAGCGCCACCGACAGCCACAACAAGATAAATGCAGCAGCTAGATAGACCATATTAGTAGAGTGCCTCCCGTAGTTCGTCGATGCGTGCTTCGAGGCGGAGTTGGCGCCAGCGGTGCAGCATCAAGGCAGCAAACAGAATCGAAAAACTGATAGACGCAATAATGAGTGTCTGCCCCATGGTCGGCCCGATGCTAAAGCTGCCTTCGGCTTCGCCGTTGGCGCCGTCGAAGACAATCGGGTGAATGGAACGCCAGATCCGTGCGCTGTAGTAGGTGAGCGGGACGCTCAAGAAGGCAAAGAGCGCGTAGATGCTGGCAAAGCGCGCCCGCACGTGTGCTTCATCCAATCCATTGCGGAAGAGGATGTAAGCCACGTAGATCAACACGGTGATCGTGGCTGTGGTCAGGCGCGGATCCCATGTCCAATAGGTGTTCCATGTTGGCTTGGCCCAGATGCTGCCACTGATGAGGATGCCGAAGCCAAAAATCGTGCCCACCTCCACACTGGCATGGGCCATACGATCCCATTCCAGTTTGCGCGTGAAGAGGTAGCCAATGCTGCCAATCACCGACATTAGAAAGCCCCACAGCGCCGCCACACAGACACCGATGTGAAAGTAAAAGATGCGCTGCGCCATCTGTTCATCACCGGCCAGGTTGACAGCATCGCCGGCATAGAGCAGCGATGCCCAAACTGCCACAGCCATCCCCAACGCCGCAAGCACGTCCAGGGTAAGCAGAGGCGCATACCAGCGGTCGCGTGCCACCGCAACACGGCCTGAACGGGGTGCAGAAGAAACAGTCGAACTCATGGTTGATGCCCTCCTCAAAAGAACGAAGAACGATCACGAGTAAAGAGTAAGGGAAGAATAATGGTAGTACCGTAGGGGTTTGCGTGGGGCGGAAGGCTCGCTCGCCAATGAAGCGACATCCGCTTCCACCCCACGCAAACCCCTGCTGCACGTAATTTCTATTATTCTTCATTCATGGCAATTTCACGCGGTATCCCAGATCTGATCAAACACGAGATAGGCGATGACGATAAAGAGCAGATCGTAAAGCGCCAGAATACCCAGCCAGCGCCACAAACTGCTGGCCAATTGACCATCTACCACACCGGCAGTAAGCGCCGCTCCAGAGGTGAAGACAGGCAAAACCACGGGCAGCAAGAGGATGGGCAACATGGTTTCGCGCGCCCGGCTGTTGGCGGTCAAGGCAGCAAAAAGGGTGCCGACGCCGGTGTAGCCCAATGTCCCCAGCAACAGGCCGGCCAACACAAACGGGTGAAAGAGCGAAACGTCGAACAGGATGAGCAATACCGGCAGCAACAACGCCTCCATGAGCAGCATGAAGAGTAGATTGGCCGCCAGTTTGCCGAAGTAGATGGCGCTGCGATCCACTGGCACCAGGAGCAAACCGGCCAACGTACCCCGATCCACTTCGGCGCCGAATGATCGATTTAGCCCCAGCACCCCGGCAAAGAGGATCACTACCCACAGAATGCCCGGCACCACCATACGCGAATTGGGCACGCGCAGGTCGAAAGCGATGCCGAAGATCAAAGCCCCCAACAGCCCAAAGACGATCATGGTGCTGAAGACTTCTTTGCCGCGGATTTCGGCGCGCACCTCTTTCAGAAAAATCGCCCATACTTTGCGCAGAAAGGGAGCGACACCGCCGCCGGTGCGCATGGCAACAGGTTGTTCTGACGGTAAGACCATCTGCTCTTGCGCCATGTTTAACCGATCCAATGTTCGTAGCGCGCTCGGGCAGTTTCGTAGTTGAGCGCCGCGGTGGGCACTTCTTCCACGATTTCGCCGTCGGCCAGAAAGGCCAATCGATCCGCCCAATCCACCGCCCGTTCAAGATGATGGGTGGTGAGCAGCACAGCGCGCCGACTGCGTCGCAGCGTAGAGACTAGCGACGCCAGGTTGCGCGCACTCACCTGATCGAGGCCGGTATCCGGTTCATCCAGCAGCAGCACCGGCGGATCGTGCAAGATTGCCCGGCCAATCGCCAGACGTTGCACCATGCCACGGCTGTAGGTGCGCACTGGGTCATGGCGACGGGTCCACAGATCCACCGAGCGCAGCACTGTCTCGATACGGGCGTCCAATTCAAGCAGATCGTACATGCTGCCGTAGAAGCTGAGATTTTCCCAGCCGCTCAAGTTGTCGTAGAGCAGTGGAGCGTGGCCCACCATCCCCACGTAGCGGCGAATTTCGTAGCTTGCTTTGGACAGCGGCACCTGGCCCAACCAGATGTCGCCGTGGGTGGGGCTGTCTAGCCCGGCCACCATGCGCATAAGCGTGGTTTTGCCGGCACCGTTTGCGCCCAGCAGCGCCACGACCTCGCCGGCGCCCACGTTGAGCGACACGCCCTTGAGGACACGTTTGCGCCCGTAGCGCTTTTCCAGATTGTCCACGCGGATCAGCGGCTGAGCCGCCGACGCAGCCTGACCTTCCGCCACAGAAGGGTGTGCGGGCTGAGATGCTCTGGTGTCAGGCGTCGAGTCGACGATCACCGCTGTTTTCTCGTTCATTTTTCCGCCTGTTGATTCAGCGCATAGAGTTCTCGCTTCAGTGCGGCTCGTTGTTCTTGCCAGGTGTCTTCATCTAGATTGCCCAGGCTATGTTGATCATCCAACTGGGCGATCTGTTGAATCAACTGTTGGCGGCGCTTTTCGGGCGAGACAGGGCTAGCCGTTGCGGCAGGTTGCACAGCCCCACTGCGCCAGCGCCAGACCACAACGCCGGCAATCGCCAACAAGAGGACACCACCCAGGGCAATTGCGATCATGGGATCCAGCGCGGGGGTAGTGGCGGCCACTGCTTGCCCTGTTGCAAGGCCCTCCATCCCTGCCAACCGGGGATCTTCTTCACCGGCTTGAATCAGGCCATCCAGGGTCAATGTAAATTCCTGCGGCTGCAATGTGGCAGCCGTCCACTGCAAATAGGGCAGCCCTTGAATATCCTGTACGCCGGCAAAGGTCAACTCTGTCTGCGACGCTGCCGCGTTGGCTTCCAGTTCAGGCAGGTCGGCGATCAGCAGGTTGAGGCCGTTCATGCTGTAGTCAAGTGGCTGTTGAATGGTGACAGAATCGCCTTCGTAGGGCAGCCGGTAACGCACGAAGACCTGGCGCATGCCATCACCCGGCGGCACAGGACGGGTATCGTAGATGCGATTGCCAATCTGGCGATATTCACTGCCGATGGCGCCATCCTGTAAGCCGATTTCTTGGGCGCCTTCAGGCAACACCAGATCCAGCGTCACCGGCACATCGGCGCCTTCGATTTGGCGCCCGACAAAGGTGGTGTCGCCACTATTCCCAAAGGAGACAACCTGGCCGATGAGCAGGGCGCCGGGTTCGTGTTCCACAATCCAGCTCATGCGCGTGATGTTGACGCCGCTGCCGTCGTTGCTGGTGCTGTAGACGGGCAACACGGTCTCCAGGGTATTGGCTGCGTCGCCCTGCAAGTTCGGGTCCTGGCCAAAGCGCAATACAGAGGAGGCGTAGTCGATGCCCTCGTGTTGGGTGGTAATCAGGTAAAAGATGCCAGGGTCCACCGGCAGCCCGGCGAACGAAAAGGCACCGTCGGCCCCCACGTTTGCCTCAACCGTGTCCAGCGGGGTCATGTGGGCGTAGACTTCGAGCGAAACGACGCCGCCGGCAAACGGTTCACCGCCGGGCGTAGCATTTTCCACGACGCCTTGAATCACACCGGCGCCGCTGCCCACCAACGAAACCCAGGAGGGTGAGTAGGTGAATGTGCGAATGTAGGCCAGCGTGGCCTGCTTCTGCAAGTCGTTCCAGTCGGCGCCGATTTCGGCGTGGGCATCGACCCATCCCTGCGCCAGATCAGACTGACTTACCGCCATCATGCCTTCGATATCGGCAAAGCTGGCCAGTTCTGTTTCGGCTTCGGGGCCGTCCCCGCGCCCCTGTTCGCCATGACAGGCGGCACACTCGGCGGCATAAAGCGCCTGGCCGTCGGCAACTTCTTCTTCGCTGGTGTGCAGATCCCAGGCATAGTAGACGGCCTGCCAGATCTCCTCATCAGACATGCGGGCTTCCCAGGGTGGCATCATCCGTTCAATGCGGCCAAATTTGGTGACGTGGAAGAACTCAGCCGGGCTAAGCTCCCACACAGCAGTCGCATCGGAAAAGGCGGTAGGCACCACAGGCATCGCGGCGGCAGTTTCACCATCGCCGTTGCCTTCCACCCCATGACAGGGAGCACAGTTCTGCGCGAACAAACCTTCGCCGAGCATAGACATCGGCGGTTGCGGCGGCACGGGTACGTTGTTGAGATCAAAAGGAGGGGATGGTTCCTGAGCCAGTGCAAAGGAAAGGCCGGCCACCAAGAGAAGCGACGCCAGAATCAGCGCAGCGCCAACTTTCCGCAATCGTTGCGTGTTGGGAGAGGACATTCGATTTGAACTCACAGATTGGGTTGCCCTTCGTAGGCTTCGAAATGAAATCACCAAGGCATTGGAATTCTGCCTAAAAAAGATTGTTTTGCATTTTCACCCTGAATCCGGCAAAAAGAACCGGTCATGTGAACAGGTGTGATGGGTCCGCGTGGGCAGAGCGTAAGCCGTAATGCGTAATTGATGAAACAAGATCTTTGGGCATGGGGACATACTCTACCAATTACGGATTACACATGTAACTATACAGGTGACATGCCGTACGGGTTTGCGTGGGGTGGAAGCCGCCGTTGTTTCATTGGCGAGCGATCCTTCCACCCCACGCAAACCCCTACATGACCTTTTTATCGCGTCGATTGCACAAAAATCTCTTCAGGTTCCTCTTCGTAGCGGCTGGGGCACTTGAGAAGCAGGGTATCGGCCTGGAAGGTGCCGTCGGCCAGCAGTTCGCCTTCAACGATGGCCGAGGCCGCTCGTTGGAAATTGTCGGGGCGGGGGCCGAAGAAGACGATGGGCAGTTGCGCGCCGGTTTCGTCTTCGATGGAGAAGCGTAACGTCACTTCTTGCGCGTTCCAATCTTCGCTGTCGGCAACCACGGCGCCGTTGACACGAATGCGCTGGCCAAGGACGGCGGCATTGCCATTTTGCGCCTGTACCAGACGTTCATGGGCTTCGGCCACGGTGAGGTAGTAGGCCGATGCTGTCATTGAGCCGTAGATGATCAAGCCAATGATCAGCACAACCAGCGCGCCGCCGGCAATCATAAATTTCATGTTGACGCCACTGCGGCTGCGTTCAGCCAGTTGTGATGGGATCAACTCATCGTCGACCATCGGATCCGGAAATGTACGATCTGCATAGTTGGTGGTCATTTGTCATCCAGTTCTTCTTCGTCAATCCACTCGACTTCTGTTTCGAGAATCTGTCGGGCCTTCTCAGCCAGTAGCGCAGGGACAAGTACGTCCACTGTTGCCAACTGACCTGCCGTCAGCCCATAGATTTGACCCAGACTCTCGCCACGGACGATGGCGGGAATTCCCTCGCTGATCAGCCGCCCCTTGACGACCTGTGCTTCCATCAAGTTGGCCGCTTTCCAGACAACCACCGGTTCCTGGTCTCCTGATCCGCCGGTGCGTGTAGCGCCTTTGGATTCCGTCTCCACGTTGGCTGATTCACCTGTTTGTGGACGGCGCCCCAGCCAACGCCCAAAACCATCTGCAAATACAGACACGAAATTTCTTCTCCATCAACCCCGCAGGTGACAGCCGGCGCAGGTAGCAGCCTTGCGCCGCCAAACGCCAGACCTGTGTAAGCACGTAATTCAACCGTACTGCGTTGGGATTGCCAGTATTGTACCGAAACATCGGCGAAATGCCGAAATCCAATTTGGAAGTGCGCTTATTTCGGCAAATCCGGCGGGAGTTTGAATGTTCCATCCGCTTCGCGAGGAAATGGCACCACGTCGACCACGGCTTCGCGGTTCAACAGGCCGTAGATATGGGGATATGTGTCCTGGTCGACGTGGGCAAGTTCCCACTTCAATTCGGCGTCGAGTTTGCTTTCATCCACACAGAGGATGATGTAGGGCACAGGCTCGGACTTGAAGTAACGCTGCGCCACCTTGAGCAACTGCTCCGGCGAACTCGACGCATGGATAAAGCCTTCGTCGGCAAAAGTCGCGCTCTGGTAGGGATTTTCTTCGGCCTGACCATTCCAGTAGTCAGCCGGCACCATGTGGTAGATCATAATGTCCTCGTTGGGGGGAAGTAGATGATTATTCGAGGGAGACAGCGGCGCGCCCGACGAAGGGGTTGTACTCGCGTTCAGCCCCAATCGTGGTCGACGAGCCGTGCCCAGGATGCACTTCGTACTCGTCGGGCAGGGTGAGCAACTGTTCTCGAATGCTGCGCAACAGGGTTGGCCCGTTGGCGCCGGGCAGATCAAAGCGCCCGATGCTGCCTTGGAAGAGGGTGTCCCCTGCAAAGATCTGGCCGCCCTGGTGATCGACAAAAACGACGTGACCGGGGGCATGGCCAGGTGTAAAACGGACTTCGAGCCGTTCTTTGCCGAACTCGATGATCTGCCCGTGTTCTAAAAATTCATCAGGCTCGCCGATGGGATCAATGTGCGCGCTCAACCACAAGCTCGCCCTTTCCGGCACCGAATGCAGCAGCGGCAGATCGGCGGCATGCAGGTGAAAGGTGGCGCCTGTGACACGCCGGATCGGATCCACGGCCATGACGTGATCAAGATGGGCATGGGTGTTGATGATCTTCTCCACCGTCAAACCCAATTTACGCACACTGTCGAGGATGGCGCGCGGGTTGTCACCAGGATCGATGATCACCGCTTTCGATGTCTCCTCACAGCCAAGGATGTAACAGTTCTCTTGCAACAAGCCTACAGTCAACAAATCGACAATCATATTTTCCAGTTTCTAATTTTTGTCCATTGTGCTACTCACAGCACAACCAACGATTTCCCCAGCGCGCGATCTCACGGATCACCGGGGCCAGTTCATTGCCCATGTCGGTAAGGCTGTACTCCACGTGGGGCGGGATTGCGCTCACCTGGATACGCTGCACCAGTCCTTCGTCTTCGAGCATCTTCAAACGGCTGCTCAAGGTGCTGGGGTTGACGCCACCCAGTTCTTCCTGAAGCTCACAAAACCGCTTGCAGCGACAATCCAGCAGGTGATGGACGATCTGCAACGTCCACTTCTGCCCCACAATGCGCGACGCCGACTCCACCGGGCACGCACGAACTTCTACATCTTCTAAAAACGCACTCTGTGTCATGGCACACATCCATCGCTATCGGCGCACGCCGCGCCGTGTGGCACTACAACAAACATAGTACTACGTTGCGGCGTGTCCTGTCAATGAAGTCCTGTCGATGAAGGGGGAAAGCGGCGATTGGGGGATTCGTCGATTGGGCGATTAAGCGATTAGGCGATTTTGGATGGTGTGCCGAGTTTGAATCGCCCCATCCCCCAATCGCTGAATCCCCCAATCGCCTAATCGCCATTTAACTCCCCCAATTGCAAGTTCATCCCCAACACGTTCACCGAGAGGGTGGCATCTTCTCCACTGTAGGGGATGTCAAATTCACCGCGCACGAGGACGCCGGCGGGCCATGCGCCGGTGGGGTAAAGGCCGCCCGCCAGCGGAGCTGTCACCTCGGCATTGCCTAGTTTGAGCGTGACAAGGAGGTCGGCGGGCCATTCCACGGGCAGGGGATCGGGCGCGCGCCAGTAAAAGGTGACATGCAACAAGTCGCCGGGGCGCAGCGGCGTCTCAGGCGCATGGGCGAAGCCGCGCGGGTAGGCGTCGTAGCCAATCAGGGTGACAGGGCCTATTGGCTGATCTATGCGGTGTTGAATGGGCAGGATGTCCACAGGCAGTTCCGGCCCACGCTGCACATCCACTTGCGCCACATGGACGAAATCCTGGCCGTCTACGCGCAGCCGTTCGCCGCTGTCGGCATCGTAGAGCGCCGCGATCAGGCGGTAGATCCCCGGCGGCGTGCCCACAGGCACGTAGAGCGCGTGGTTGTCTGCAATCTGGTCGCCGGGTTGCCAGTCGACGGTTGGGCGTGACCCACCGGCGGGTTCGCCGTCGCGCTGGGCGATTACCTGATTGCGGCTGTCCAGCAGTTGCAGCGTCACCTTGAAACGGCGATCAGGGGCGACAAGCGCCTGCCAGCGCAGCCCTACCAGGAGCGATTCACCTGTGGTGGCCTGCCAACCGGCGTCGGCCTGGCAACGTTCCACCAGTTCGGCCACAGCGCCGAAGCGCGGTGGATGGCTCCACGGCGAACAGCGCAACTGGTTGGGCAGGCTGTACCGCACAAAACGCACGTTGCCCTGCCAGCTTTCTAATCCTTTGAATGCCTCTTGATCGAGCCAGCGTTCCACAATGCGCTCCGGGTCGGCTTCGTCCTGCGCCCAGAAGAGGGCGAAGATCTCGTTGCGATCCTGGGTGGCGGCGGCCAATTGCGCCGTCGTCGCTGCCACATCGGCGGGGCGCTGTTGTGGCAGCGCCAGCACCGGCAGGCCAGGATCGTAGAAATCCCACACCTCGGCCTGCCCCGGCGCATTGAGGATCACGAGATCGTGGTCGGCATCTCCCAACACGGCAACACTACGCGCAATGCCGGCGTAATTGTCACGCGCCAGGGCATCGGCGTAGTAGCCGGGCAGCAGCCAAAATGCGCCGACGACGGCCAACGTCCCCAAGCCGGCGCCGGTGGCGAGGCGCGTCCACAGCGGGCGGGGAACGATCCACGGCGCAGCGGCGCTAAGCACACACCAGGCCGGCGACGCGATGATCAGGAACTTCAAAAACGCTTCACTGAACAAGCCCAGCCCGAACATGAGCAAAATCGGCGTAAGCAGCCAGATGGCTAGCGGCAGCAGAATAGAACGCGGATTGGAGCGGATTTTTTCTGGTCTGCTCTGTCCCGATCCGCGTTCTATTCTGGGCACACTGAACAGGGCGATCCAGCCCATCACCGGCAGCAACGCCGCCAGGATCAACCAGCCTGCCGCCAAAGCGGGCGCGTTGCGCAGTGGACCCACCGCCAGGATCTGCATGGCGGTGCGCATTCCGTCGAGCAGAGAGATGTCAACGCCGCCGGCGGGCCAGGCCAGCACCCGTGTAATTGCTGTCGGTAGCCAGGGGAGGAAGGCAAGGACGACGCCAACGTTGATCAACACGAACCCGCCGCCCTGTCGCCGCCACAGGCGCGTGTCACTGGCCGCCGTTTGGCTGCGCCACAGGACGACGCCTTGCCAGAAGACGGTGAAACCAGCAACAGCCAGTAGGACGCCGAAGGTGTAATGCGTCCACAAACCGGAGACAGCGCCGGCGAAGTAGATGAGCAATGGCAGCGCGGGGTTGCGATCCTCGGCCCAGGCGCGGCGCAGGGCGATCACCGACCAGAAGAGGCCAACGCTTTGCAACGCCAGCAGCGCGTACATGCGCGCTTCCTGGCTGTAAAAGATCAGGAATGGGTTCACGGCGGCCAGCAATGCCGCCAGCAGGGCGAAGGCTGCGTTTCCTTGCGCCAAGCGCGCCTGTTGCGCCACTGCGTAGACAGCCGCCACCGTGGCCACCCCGGCCAGCGCAGAAAGAGAACGCAAACCCACAGCATCTGCGCCGAAGACACTTGTCCACACTTTGAGCAGCCAATAGTAGCCCGGCGGGTGAATGTCGGCGGCGGCGGCGCGGGCAATGTCACCAAAGCTGCGCGCCATCAAGGCCCAGGTATTGCCTTCGTCGTGCCAGAGCGAAGAACAGGAAAGACAATAGAAGCGCAAGAAAGCAGCGAGGAGCAAAATAATGAGTAAAGAGTAATGAGTAGGACGTAGGGTGTGGCGCTTCATTGTGCGATGAATGGTGTGGATGGGCCTGGGCGACGAGATCCGGTTGCAGAGGACGGAAGACGATGGACGGAGGACGATGGACGGAAGACGAACGTAAAGCGGGTTCACGTACTACTCGTTCGTCCTCCGTCTTCCGTCCTCCGTCTTCTGCATATATGCGCGGATCGCCTCGTACACCGGCTGCGGTGTGAAATCGGGCGCCAGTAGGCGGAAGTAGGCTTCGGGCTGGCGGTTCTGTTCCCAGGCGTCGGTGGCGCGTTTGAGGTACCAGACGTTGGCGACGCCCAGCCAGGGCCACTCAGACAGGATGCGCTCGTAGGCGAGGGGCAGATTTTCGGCCTGTTCGGCCAGCGACACACGCCCGAAGCGCGGAACGACGTCTTCGGGGGCGGCGTTCCAGTTCATTTCGCTGATCCAGATCGGCTTGTGGGCGTCGCCGTTGGCAACCATGAGATCGCGGACATATTGCGGGCGGCCAAAATTCATCACCCGCGGGTGCATGCGCCTGTCCGTCGGCCCCGACCAGAGGCCGTAGCCCTGCACGGCCATGATGTCAAAATAGGGCGCGGCGCCGGCGGCGTACATGCGCTGCAAAAAGAGTAGATCGGTGAAGTTGTGCCCCGGCGAAAGGGTGCCGTCGAGATCAATCGTGGCAGCCAGCGCCCCGGCGATGATCACGGCGTCGGGGTCGGCGGCGCGGATCGCTTCTGCACCCACCTTGAGCAGTTCAACATAGGCTTCAGGATCGACAGGCGCTTTGCCCCACTCTGGGTAGATATTTGGCTCGTTCCAGATCTGGTAGTAGCGCACCTGTCCTCGGTAGCGTTCGGCCACGGCGCGGGCGAAGTCGGCGAAATCGGCAAAATCGTCGGGTGGGGCGAAGGTGCCCACCTCATCGCCGACGGCGCGTGTCCATTGCGGCGGGTTGCTCAGGCGCACGATCAGTTCCATGTCGTACTGGTTGGCCAACCCCACAATATGATCGTACTTGTCCCAGGCCGAGCGGTATGGTTCGTGGCGGCGGTCTTCGAAGTCACCTTTGCCGTGGATCTCAATGTCTTCCCAGGGGAACTCCTGGCGCAGCCAGTGAAAACCGGCCTCAGCGGCCATACGCACCAACTGTTCACGCTTGGCAGGCTCAACTTCCTGCTCAAGGAAAACATTAACGCCGAAGGGAATCACATCTGCGCCAGCACCGACGGCGTCCTCGGCCAGATTGAGGCGCGGGCGGGCGGCGTCCGCGGCCAGGTCGGTGAGTCCTTTGATCTGTGGCAGCAGATCGCGTTCGCCGGTCTGCTGCCACAGCCACTGACGGGCGAGCGGCGTACTCAGCATGAAAAAGGCCAGCCCGCCGAAGATCAGCAGGCCGGCCCAGAGAAGCAGAGTTTGCCTTAACGCGAAACGGAGTTCATCACGCACAGAAACTAATAAACCTCATCGTGTGTTCCGATATCAAGCAGAACGATAACTTCTGACTGGTTCTGCTCATCAACTTCAATCGTAAAGACAATACGGCAGTCATATCCACAGGAACAAGCCCGCATCCCTAGCAGATTTCCCGACAACTTATGTGTAGCGAGGCTTGGAGAAAAGACATCATCCTGCATTTGCACCAATGTCTCTTCGATTTTCAACTGCAAGGCAGGATCTCTACGTACAAATTTGCGAAATGCACGGCGAAATTTCGGCGTTAAGACAAGTTCTCGCATGCGTCATCCTCATCGATGGTGCTGGTGAGTTCCTGACGCAACTCTGCGATTACTGATGCTGCACTCATCGAGTGCAATTCACCAGCGTAATAACTTTTGAGTGAGTCTTCCGCATCACGCACAATTTCTGCCCGTCTGCGTTCAAGTTGCCGTCGCCAAAGGATATCTATGAGCATGTTCTGCTGTTCGATAGGCAATTGATCGACAGCATCAAGAGCTTCGTCAAGTGTGACCATCTCTAGCTCCTCGTGCCTACCAAGGCTCAAAGTTTAGCGACTATCAAAATCAACGACTGCCTGTTGACACTTACCTGCGCCGGCGTCGCCGTCGGTGCGCACATTGGCGATTTCCGAGATGCGTTTGCCCGTAGGATCGACCACCCAGAAGAACCAGTTACCCTCGCGTGGGCCATCCGAACGTAGAATATGGGAATAGAAGCCCTGATCCCAGCCTTCGTAACCAGGATGGGGACCAGCCTTGATCGAAGCCACAATTGGCCCATCCGGCGCGTAGCTGAACGCCACAGACCAATCACCACTCTGCGGCGCACCACCGACGTATGTCTTGCCCTGCACGTAAGTGACGCCACCATTTGGATCACAGCGCCCGACGACGGCAATGTTGAATTTGTAACGAGGCGCGGGTGGCGCAGTGGTGGGCGGAGGTGCAGGCGGTTGCGTCGGCTGCGCAGGGACAGGCGTAGCGGTGGGCTGCACAGGCGCCGGCGTGGCCGTGGGCGGCGGCGCCGGGATATTGGCGGCCACCTGCACACTGCCGGTGTTTTGCGCACTGACCAGAGGGCCGTAAACCCAGCCACTCTGCCCGTTGAAATTGACCTGCCACCAATCGCCCTGTGGGTTCTTGCCGGTGACGGCGAAACGCTGCCCGGCAGTGGCCGATCCAATCACGGCGTAGTTGGTGCCGGGGCCGCTGCGCACATTCATGCCCTGGTTGGTCACCACTTCGGGATTGGTGGGCGCAGGTGTATTTGTAGGAGGAACGGGCGTCGATTCTGCGGCCTGCGTGGGTTGCTCGGCCTGGGCAGGCGGCTGCGTGGCTTGTTCCGCCGCCGGCGTAGCAGCTTGCGAAGCATCTGCCGTAGCTTGAGCATTCGCTGCCTGTGTGGTGGCGACCGCATTAGGGTCTACAGGCGCTACCACAATTTCGGGCGTCGGTGTAAAAGTGGGCACGGGCGTGTTGGTGGGTATAGGCGGCTGCACCGATTCAGCAGGTCCACATGCCGCCAACAACAGCGCGAACAGAACAATTGTTGGAAAAGCGAGTTGTTTTCTTAGCATTATCAACTTTATCGCAATCAGCTTTGTCGTAGATCGAAAAGAATCGGCTCTTGTAGATGGCCTCATCAAAAAGTAGCCAAACTATAGCATACCCACTCTTAACGACAAAACCCTGAAGAGTGTTCCGCCTTTTGCCCTTTGCGCTTTGCCTTCGTTCAGCCTTTCCCCTTGCGTCGCGCTTGCTGATCCGCACCGCCGCGGTAGCTTGCCACTTTGATCGCCCACACCTGGCAGCGGTCGACATCGAACATGCGCGTACGCAGCCAGGGTTCGATTTCGCCGGGTTCGGCGCTGGTGGTGATGACGGTGGGCAGGTTGGCGCTGTAGCGATAGTTCAGCAGTTGGAAGAGCTTTTCTTTGGCCCAGGGGGTGGCGCTTTCGGTGCCCAGATCGTCGAAGACGAGCAACGGTGCTTTCTTAACCTCATCGAAGCGCCGATCGTAGGGGATGGGCGACTGCGGGTTGAACGCGCCGCGCAGGTAGTCGAGGAAATCGGGCACGACGACGAACATGGCGTCGTTGCGTCCTTGTTCGCGTTGCAGATTGGCAATGGCAGCGGCCAGATGTGTCTTGCCCACCCCATGCGGCCCCATGAGCACAAGCCAGCCGATGGGTTCCTCGGCAAAGGTGAGGGCGGCATCGCGCACGCGGCGCAGATTGCTCAACTCGTCGGCGGAAAGGCTGCGCCGGTTGACCTCAAAACTATGGAATTGCTGGCCGTGGTGCAAGGACAGCGTACTCAGTTCCCCCTGGCTGGGGTTGGCGCCGGAGCGAAAGTCGGGCGCGGTGATGTGAATGCGCTCCACCAGGTTGATGTCCATCAGGCGGCTGCGAATACGCTGATCCATGTCTTCGAGGCGTTGATTGGTGGTGATCACCGTGGGCAGTTGGCCGTTGTAGCGGTGGTTAAGCAGTTGAAAGAGCTTTTCCTGTGCCCAGGGCGTGCTGCTTTGCGTGCCCAGATCGTCGAGGACGAGCAATTTGGTGTCGCGCACCTGCTCAAAGAGGCTGTCGTAGGTCACCTCGCTGCTGGGGCTGAAGGCCGAGCGCAGGTGATCGAGCAGATCGGGCACCACGACGAAGACGGCGGGCTGGCCCTGGTCGACGCGTTGATTGGCGATGGCGGCGGCCAGGTGTGTCTTGCCGCAGCCGTAGGTGCCGGTAAGGAGCAGCCATCCTTCAGGCGCGGCGGCGTAGTGGCAGGCGCTTTCGTGGGCGCGGCGCAACACCTGCTGTGTCTGCAACGGCAGCCAGGACGGTTCGGCGATGAAGTTGTCGAAGGTGAAGCGCGCCATGGCTTCCAGATTGCTCATCGTCTGAAAGGCGTTGAAGCGCCGCCACTGGCGTTCTTCTTCTTTGCACTTGCAAGGGATGGCTTTGCCGAAGTCGGGGTGCCCCAGCGGCACATCCTTGAGAATAAAACCGGCGCCGCCACAGATCGGGCACTGGTTGCCGCCGCCTCCTTGGGGGCGGGGCGGCAGTGGTGGCGGCCCTGCCGGGCGAATCACCTCATCGTCGATGCGGCGCGTGATGACGCGGCTGCTACGATAGCCGTCCTCAACTCCGAATGACGTCTGAGAATTCGTCGGGCGTGTAGTTCTTGGGTTCAGCTTGCGCAGAAGACCGTCCAGATCTTCCATAACCTTCGTCCTTCCCTTCGGTCTCCCACCGTTTCAACACTGCCTGGATGTAGCGAAGCGCCCGTTTGTTGTTGCTCACGGCGATCTCAAACGCCTCTTCGATCCAGTCGGGCGGGTAGGTTTTTTCCATGTCGCGCAGTTGTTCGGCGATGATTTCGGTCATCATGCCAATGTTTTGTTCGTAAAGGATGAAGACGTTGGGCCGTTCCACAGTGAGTCGCGCCTCTTTGGGCAGGATCTGTTGCAGTTCGGCCAGCCGTCCTTGCCGGATCATGGCCACGGCTTGTCGTCCTTTGGCGGTGTTGAGGAAGTACCAATCCTCGCTTACCAGCGATTTGCCTTCTCCTGTCTCCACTTCCATGCGCAGGAGCGTCTGGCGGGCGGTGGCGCGTTCGAGGGCGTCTTCCAGCGTCACCAACGGCGAGCGCAGATCGCTTTCCAGGTTGAGGCTGCGCAGCAGCGTTTCGTCGGCGCGCAGATCGTCACCGCGCAGGTAGCGCAGGTCGCCGCTCTGCTCGTTGAGCAGCCAGAAGGCGTAGACAGTCAACTTGAGTTCGGCCAGATCGTCGATCTGCGGCAGCAGATCGGTGAAGAAGAGATCCGGCACGATCACCGGTTTCATCTTTTTGTCGGGGAAACCGATAAACCCTGGGAGTGGTTTGGGCATGGCAGAGAAAGAGTAATGAATGATGAATGGGTAAAGTGCGTGTCGTTTTTTGGGAGCGGCGATTAGGCGATTAGGCGATGGGTCGCTTAATCTCCTAATCGCCTAATCGCATTTTTAGTACTCTAGCTCCTCACGCTGGATCTCCAGATCGCGGAACTGTGTCAGCTCTTTGCGGAAGAAGAGGCTGACGGTGCCGGTGGAGCCATGACGGTGCTTGGCCACCAGGATGTCGGCGATGTTCTGGCGGTCGGTGTCTTCGACGTAGTAGTCCTCGCGGTAGACGAAGAGGACGACGTCCGCGTCTTGTTCGATCGAGTTGTGGACGATGAAATTCCCAGCCACAAAGTTATGAAGGTCCGGCACGGTAAGATCGTACACATCTACCATGCCATCCGGTTCAATACGAATAATCTCATCCCAGTAGACATCACTTTCAGCCAGGCGACCAATTTCTACAGAATGAGTAGCTTGAGCCAGTCGAAATGCTCGTTCACGGCTGATGTTCTGTTGATAAATTTTGGTTCCACAGTAGACGTTCCCAAGTTCCTTCTGCATTTGTCGGGTGGTGACTCCATGTGCCTGCATGGCGGGCACCGCGTGCAACCGCCAGACGTCCGCTGGGATGACATCACGGTTTGTATTTGCGATGCGGCCCAATAAATGGGCAAGTATCAACTCTTGCTGAGTCTGTTTAGCGTGCCCCACAGTGTGGACGAGATCTAAAAAGCGCAATGTGTCTTCACGTCCACTTACAATAACATGATACTGATCACGCCCCTTGCCGATTTGCGGTTGCCGTTTCAGTCGTCCATTGATGCCCAACCTTAGCAGCAGCGACTGCACATCCAGCGCCAGTTGTTGACTGCTGGTAGCATAGTAGATGGCCGGTCTTGGCGACTTCCCCCCCACCATGCGGACACAACCATCCGTCGACCAAAGGTGCCGCAGGAAGAGGGCAATCTTGGAAGCTGACTGTTGATAGACAGAGGCAGGGACGAATTTCTCATGTGAACGCAGGCCAAAAACGCCCATAGAATCAAGCCACACTGCAATTGGATTGCGAACATTGTGTGTCAGTCGTTCGCTTGCAGCTAGATAGAGCTGGTACCAGCCGCGCTCCAAGCGAATGCGCGGCTGGATCTTCTCTCCGAACGCATGGGTTGCTAACTCAGCAACCATTTCGGCCAGGTCAAGATCTCGACTCGTATATTGGATCGCGTGTCGTGGCAATGTACAGCCATCGCCGATAAGGTGTCCTAAAAGCGCTAACTCAGCATCGCTCATGGTCACCGAAACAGGTCCATCCAGCACACGGGGCAATGCAACTCGCTCTCCTGGCATCAGTTCATCAAGCCGCTTCCAACCATGAAGGGTCAAGAACTTATGATTACCCGTCGCCCGAATTGAGCGACCAAGGCGGGTTTCAAGCCGGAACACAGGTTTTTCGCCTGTGCAGAAGGCATGGCTGACGGTGTGTGTCTCCAACTTCCATGTTTCAGGATTGAGCGCAGCGATCTGAATGCTGCTCTGGCCAACCAGCGAACGAATAGGGGCGTAACGTCCTTCTGCCGGCAGGTAGACTGGCGTATCACCAGCCAGACAACCGCTCTCGCGCAGATCCGACAGCATTGGACGTTTGTCGGCGCGGCTTTCAACGGCGCGGCTGAGCTGGCTAAGCGCGAGGACTGGCACATTGAGTTCGCGCGCCAGTTCTTTAAGCGAACGGCTGATAAAGCTGATCTCCTGCTGGCGATTTTCGCCGCCACGGCTGTTGCCGCCGCCGGTCATAAGTTGCATGTAGTCGATGACGATCATGTCCAGGCCGTGCTCGGCGTAGAGACGGCGCGCTTTGGTGCGCACGTCCATCACCGAAACGCCGGGGGTGTCGTCGATGAAAATGTGGGTGGCGGCCAGTGTGTTGGCCGCTTCCATCAGGATCGGCCACTCTTCTTCGTAGATGTGGCCCAGGCGCAGGCGATGGCTGTCGATGGCCGATTCCACCGAGAGCAGACGTTGCACAAGCTGTTCGTTGCTCATTTCCAGGCTGAAGACGGCAACACGGGCGTTGTAGCGTTTGGCGGCGTTTTGGGCGATGCCCAGGCCCAGGCTGCTTTTGCCCATGCCGGGGCGACCGGCCAGGATGATCAGATCGCTCTTTTGGAAGCCGCCCAGCAACTTGTCCAGCATGGTGAAGCCGCTGGGCACGCCCATCAACGTGTTCTGGTTGCGCGCCAGGAAGTCGATCTGATCCACCACGTTTTGCATGATGGTGCCGATAGGCGTCAACTCGCGGTGGATGCGGCTCTCGCTGACGCCGAAGATGATCTGTTCGGCCCGATCCACCACATCGTCGACGTCGTTGCTTTCGTCGTAGGCCAGTTCGGCGATTTTGCCCGCTGCGCCGATGAGCCGACGCAAGATGGCTGTTCGCTCGACAATGCGGGCGTAATAATCGACGTAGATGGCGGTGGGTGTGCTGTTGATCAGCTCGGTGATGTAGGCAGGGCCGCCCACTTCGTCTAATTGCTCCTGGCGTTCCAGTTCATCGACCAGGGTGACAAAATCCGCCGGTTCGCGACGCTCGTGCAGGCTGGAAAGGGCACGGTAGATCCATTGATGGCGCTCGCGGTAAAAGTCTTCGGCGCGCAGGAAGCTGGCGATCTTGATGATGGCGTCGGGGTCGATGAGCAGCGAGCCGAGCACGGCGCGCTCGGCTTCAAGATTCGACGGAATGGTTTTGATGGCGGATTCGTTTGATTCGGTCATGCGGACTGCGATCCTCTGGTTGGCGCTGGGGATAGATGTGGGCAAAAGCTGCGGAAAGGATGTGGATAAGCCCTTGGGCGCAAAAACGGCGTGACCATTTTGGGGTCCACGCCGTTTTGGGTCCACATCAATTTGGGTCCACATCAATTTAGATGTTGCCACAAGCAGCAGTTGTTTCACATCGATCCGCCCGACGATGGCCTGAGCGGGTGTGACGTTATCTAATTTCCGAGATTGTCAATATCCAATCCTTCGATAAAATCGCGGAAGACGTCGAGATCTTCGTCATCATCATCGTAGTCGCCGGTGCTCTCACGCTGGGGACGGCCTTCTTTGTCGGCCAGGCTCAGTTCTTCTTCAGGCTCCATGCCGGCGCGGTCCATCACATCTTCATCCACATAGATAGGTGCATCGACGCGCACAGCCAGCGCCACGGCGTCGCTAGGACGGCTATCGACTTCGATGGTGTCTCCCCCCACATTGAGGACGATCTTGGCAAAAAAGGTATCATTCTGCAGATCGCTGATCACCACGTGCGTCACTTCGCCGTCTAACGTCTCAATCAACTGTCGCAGCAGGTCGTGTGTCATCGGGCGCGACACCTCGATCCCCTGCAGTTGGATGGTGATGGCATCAGCTTCGAATGGGCCAATCCAGATGGGCAGGTAGCGCTCGCCGTTTTCTTCGCGTAAGACCACGATGCGCGCTTGAGACATTAAACTAACCCGCACGCTGTCGATCGTCACTTCAATCATAATTAGAGGCTCCCGAATACGACCAAAAGGTTCACACCTAAAGCCTAGGTTTGCAGAGTCGTGAAGTTCTGCGCAGAATTATAGCATAGCTATAAAGGGCCGCAAAGTGATGTCCGCCACCAACAAGGAATCGATGAAGCAAAGCAAAGAGATCTGGTTGATCTCACCCTACCATTCCGGCAGCCACCGCGCCTGGGCCGAAGGATACCGCCGCGCCAGCCGTCATCACGTCACCTTGCTCTCGATGGCCGGGCGATTTTGGAAGTGGCGCATGCAGGGCGGGGCCGTCGAATTGGCGGCGCAGGCGCGGCAACTGCTTGAGGCAGGCAAGGCGCCCGACGCCATCCTGGCGACGGACATGTTGAACTTGCCCGCCTGGCTGGGGTTGTTGCGGCGCGAACTGCCGGCGGCGACGCCGGTGGCGCTCTATATGCACGAAAACCAGCTTACCTACCCGTGGCGTCCTGGCGAAACGCCCGATTTCACCTACGCCATGATCAATTGGCTGAGCCAACAGGCCGCGGACATTGTCTGCTTCAACAGTGAGTTTCACCGCCGCTCCTGGTTTGAGGAACTCCCCCAGTTGCTCAAACAGTTCCCCGACTACAACCATGCGAAGCAAGTTGAGGTTGTGCACAAACGCACGCTCATTCTGCCTGTGGGCATCGACTGTCCTCCTTTGCCGCCGCGCCAGGAATCGGTCAATGCGCCGTTGATTTTGTGGAATCAGCGCTGGGAGTATGACAAACGGCCTGACCGCTTCTTTGATCTGCTCTACCGCCTGCACGAGGACGGCTACGCCTTCCGGCTGGCTGTAGCCGGGGAGAAGTTCAGCAAGACGCCGCAAGAATTTGAAGATGCACGGGTGCGGCTGGCCGATCACATTGTGCAGTGGGGATTCATCCCCGACAAAAGGGGCTATCAGGAGCTGCTGGCCCAAGCCGATCTGGTGATCAGCACAACCGATCACGAATTTTTCGGCATCAGCGTGCTAGAAGCGGTCGCCGCCGGTGCATTCCCGCTGCTGCCCAATCGACTGAGTTATCCTGAATTGATTCCGGCTGAATTGCACCCGGCTTGCATTTACGCAAACGAAGAGGATCTCTACACCAAAGCCACACAAAGGCTGCTCCATCCTCACCCAGCCCCGCCGTCGCTGATCGAACACGTCCGCGCGACGTATGCGTGGGGAGTGGTGGCGGCGCGCTACGATGATTTGTTTGAGGAAATCAGTAGGGGTTTGCGTTGAGGCGAAATCAGTGCTGTTTGATGACAAAACTCCTTTCGCCCCAACGCAAACCCGTACGCGTTATTCTTGATTCACCCCTTCCCCCCGCACGAGGACGTGTACATCTGACGCCATCAAGCCCTTGTCGCCTTGAATGACGGTAAATTCCACCAGATCGCCTTCGCGCAGGCGGCCAGATTCGGCCAGTTGCGAGCGGTGTGTGAAGATCTCATCGTCTTTTTGGCGCACAATAAAGCCGTAGTGTTTACGCCCGTCGTACCACTTGACGACGCCCCGCTCGCGGCCAGCCGGCACAGCAATTCGCCGGCACGCTGGGCAAAACGCCGGCGCGTCGCCATCCGCCGCAGCCTGGTGTTGCTCCTCAATCGTCCACAAAAAAGAGACGCCGCAGCTCTCACACATACACATTTCGTCACGAAGACGGTTGTAACGTTTAGCCTCACCTGCCATAATGACGACCTCAATTGAACCTTGTCTGCAAAAAGTATCTAGATTTTGAACGTTCTAGAGTGGCGTGGAATTTGACATTCTCCTGCCCCCCTGATACGATTTTCTGCATTGCCGCACACTTTGGCGACGTAGCCAAGCGGTAAGGCAGGGGTCTGCAAAACCCTGATCGCCGGTTCGAATCCGGCCGTCGCCTTTCTGAAAAGAGTTGCTCTTGTGAGCAACTCTTTTTTGTTGTCTGCCGGCCTCGCTTTGCCCTGTGCTTCACTTGGCCTGCGCCGCAGTTGCCGTGCGTCGCAGGCCGCTACAGAACCATTATAGCATTCTTCCCCTGCCCCGGCTGTTGTGAAACAGCAAAAGCTGTAAGAAAGCAAGGCAGTGCAGTCGACACAACGCCAAGACATATCTTAAAATGTATGGCGATTTCTAGATGAATCGGCTAAAATCTAGGTATCCTAAAATCTGCGTATTCAAACGAGGTAATGCGAAAAGAAAGATCCTCAAATTACCCTGGTTTCGATGTCCGGTTCGTTATTGGTTCGTTATTGGTTCGTTATTGGTTCGTTATTGGTGAAGAGAAACAAACTGCGCATTTTCGACGTTTTATCTCCACAGGCTCATATTTCTCCTGAAGTTGTAGTCCAAGGAATATTCATCTTATGAAGTTAACCCTCTCCCCCCTGAAACGTCGATTGCGTTTCGTCCTGCTGATGTTGTTGTCGGTGTTCCTGGCCATCTTCTTGGCGGCCTGTGACAGCGAAGCAGCCGTGCCGCAGGTTGGTCCGCGCCCGGCAACTGAGCTTTCGGCTGTTGTGGAAGCTTATTTGCAGACCTATCAGCCTGGCCCGCTGCCGCGATTGTTTCAGACAACCTATGTCTACGACCGCAACGGCGAGTTGATGGCCGAGCTTTTTAGTGAAGGACGACGCAGTTGGGTTTCCATCGACCGCATCTCGCCTTATTTGCTAGAGGCGACCGTTGCCACCGAGGATTCAACATTCTTCATCAACCAGGGCATTGATCCGCTGCGCATTGCCGGCGCAGCGGTGCAAAACGCCGAGAGCGGTGATATTGTCTCAGGCGCCAGCACAATTACGATGCAGTTGGCGCGTAATCTCTTCCTGGGAATTGATGATCGCTATGATCAAGAGTTTGATCGCAAAATCCTCGAAGCGGGGCTGGCACGCGAATTGACGGAAACGTACAGCAAGGAAGAGATACTCGAAATGTATCTCAACACCATCAACTATGGAAACCTTGCCTACGGTCCTGAAGCCGCTGCCCGTATCTACTTCGGCAAGAGCGCCGCCGAGTTGACACAGGCCGAAGCCACCCTGCTGGCAGGGATTCCACAACAGCCGGCCAATCTCAATCCTTTCCTGAACTTCGAAGCGGCGCGTAACCGCCAAAGTACGGTGTTGAGCTTGCTTGTGCGCCACGGCTATCTCAGCCAGGAAGAAGCCGACGCCGTTTTCGCCGAACCCATCGTCCTGAACCCCAGTTCGGCGCCGGTGACAATTCAAGCGCCCCACTTCGTCAATTACCTGATCGAAGAGCTGGACAACCGCTTCGGTGAAGGCTACACCCGGCGCGCCGGGCTGCATATCTACACCACCCTCGATCTTGAGATCCAGGCTGTTGCCCAGGAGATTGTCTCGCGCCAGGTTGCCGGCCTTCAATCTACCTTCGACATGAACAACGGAGCCTTGGTGGCTATGAAACCAGGCACCGCCGAGATTTTGGCTATGGTGGGCAGCGCCGATTACAACAGCGAGGCCATCGACGGACAGGTGAATGTAGCCACACGGCAACGGCAACCGGGCAGCGCCATTAAGCCTGTCCTCTTTGCCACGGCGTTGAGCGACAATGTGATCAGCCCCGCCTCGGTGATATGGGATGCGCCGGTGCGCTACAAAATCACCGGCCAACCCGACTACGAGCCGAAGAACTACAACCGTCGCTTCCACGGGCCGATGACGGCGCGTGTGGCGCTGGCCAACAGCTACAACATTCCGGCGGTAAAGTTGCTGGAGCAGGTAGGCATTGAACGCATGCTGGAAAGTGCCCGCAACATGGGCATTCGCAGCCTGAACCGCGGCCCCGAGTGGTATGGCCTCAGCCTGACATTGGGCGGCGGCGAGGTGACACTGCTTGATCTTTCCACGGCCTACCACACCATTGCCAACAGCGGCGCCTACCTGGCGCCCCGCCCCATCCTCGCCATGTCCGATTCGGCAGGGCGCTCAATGACTGATGCACTGGGGCTACGCCCAGCCGAACAGGTGTTGAGCCGCGCCGCCGCCTTCCTTTTGACGGACATTATGAGCGACAACAACGCCCGCACCCCCATGTTCGGCGCCAACAATCGTCTTGTGCTCAGCCGGCCTGTTGCCGCCAAGACAGGCACCACCGACGACAACCGCGATAACTGGACAATGGGCTTCACCCGCTATCTCGTCACCGGCGTGTGGGTGGGCAACACCCAGGGCAAACCGATGCGTGGCACCGCCACCGGCGCCGGCACAGCCGCCCTGATCTGGAACGAGTTCATGACGGCCATGATCGAAAATCCTGATCTGCGGGCACGGCTTGGCGCGCCCAGCGACCCAGCACAGTGGACCTTCGATCCACCAGCCGATGTGACCCTACGCCCCGACTGCCCGGCGGGCCTGATTTGCCGCAACGGCGGCGGTGAGTATTTTGCGAATGACTGGCTCGAAGTGGCTGAGTTCAGCGGCGGCCCACTTTCCGACAGTGTGGTGCGGGCGCCGTCGCTCTCCGTCTTCCGCGGGGATCAACGAATCGGCTACTGCCTGGAGGATCGCGGCGTTGTGCGGACGCTGGTCCACCTGCCAGGGCGCTTTGGGCTGCCCAGCAGTCTTGTCATCGCCACCCCGGAAGACGCCGAAGCGGGCGACAAACAGGCGTCGATCTCAGTCGATGTGGCACTCAAGTCTCCCAATCGGCTGGCCGATCTGGAAATTCCTGAACTAATCGATCTGGCGATCAGCTCCCGCCAACTAGACAGCGAAAAGCACGAGGAACGGCGGCGCGCCATGTCCTACAGCGGCCAGGTTGGCGGCCAGATCAGCCTTGGTCCTTGCGATGAAGTGCAAAGTTGGCTGGGAGGTGTTTCGATTGCCCGCAACGAGATTGGGCAATCCGAAGCAACCGTACGCATCGATCCCACAAGCCTACAGTTGCTGGCCTTGAGCACGCCGACAGCCACAGATGCCAGTGCAACGCCGACGCCTGATCCATCCGCTACACCTGAAGCAACGCCGGAAACCACCCCCGAAACCACCCCGGACGTCACCGCCACGCCGGTGCCGGCGGGTCTTCCTGGCCAGTACCAGCTTGTCAGCTTGAGCCACGGCACCAACTGCCCCGGCGGTTACCTCATGGGGCGCATCATCAACGCACAGGGTGGGCCGGTAGCCGGTGTACGCGTACGCATGATCGATGGATGGGGCAATTATTACGAGTCGATGAGCAAAAGCGGCGCCGCCGATTTTGGGATATTCGACTTTCCACTGTATTCTGACTCTCCACAGGATCTAAAAGTAACCGTGCTCGACGGCAGCGGCAACCCGATTAGCCCAACCGTGACGGTGCCGCACAACCGCAGTGAAGAAAGCACCTTCCCCTGCCATTTTGTGGTGATGCAGGGCAACTGATAGAGCTTGATTCACTGGCAGCACCCGGCATAGGTAGAAAGCAGACAGGGACAGATCCGTGGATCTGTCCCTGTTTATTGAATCATGCATAGTTACGACTGGACAGTGGCTATGAGACGTTCGTTGCGGCCAATAACACTCATCTGTCTCTTCCTGGGGGCGTTCTTCCTGAGCAGCTATCTGGCATTGGACTCAGACGTCAACCTCTTTGCCCAATCCGATCTACAGACGCCGCAGGCAGCGCAGCCCACCCCTACCTCGAATAAACCGGCAGTGCGCAACGAGATCACCTTCCCCACAGCAGAGGACGTTGTCTATGGGGTAATGCGTGTGCGTGGCACCGCTTTGATCAACAGCTACCAACGGTACGAAGTTCACCTGGCCAGAAGTGGGAGCAACAGTTGGCAATGGCTTAACGGCGATTTCAAGATTGTCCGCGACGGCGATCTGGCAGTGGTCAACACCACGTTCTACGAAGACGGTTTCTACGATTTGCGCGTACGTGCCCTGAACACCGCAGGCAACTACACCGAAAGCTTCGTGCGCGGCTTCGAAATTCGCAACGAAAACCCGCCCACTCCCACGCCTACTTCGAGCATTACCATCACATTAGAGATTAGCGGAACCGCCACCCCGCCGCTACTCTCACCAATTCAGACGCCGTCACCGCCCACATCGACCCCTACACCGGGCAGTTTTATTCCCAACGGGCAGGGGATCTACGCGCCCGGCAACGGTGAAAAGCTCAACGGCGCTGTCCGCATCGTTGGTACAGCCAACGGCAGAGATCCCTGGCACCGATTCCAACGTTATGAGATATATATTTCACCAACCGGCCAAGAAGTGTGGAACTGGCTTTTCAGCAGCCAGAACCAATACTTCAACGACACACTCTACGTCTTCGACACAACACAGCTTGCAAACGGCTTTTATGACCTGCGGCTGCGCATCGTCTACGAAGATTCAAACTACGACGAATATTATGTACGCAGACTGCGCGTGGAAAACGATCCACGCGTTCAAAACAACCCGTTCTCATTGATCCGTATCACATCGCCCCAGGAAGGCAGCCGGATCAACGGCATTGTCGACATCACCGGCACGATTGTCCATCCACGGTTGCAACGCTGGGAACTTTACTGGGCGGAAGAGACGTTACAGGAGGGCGAACCAAGTTGGCGATTCCTCTACCGGGGCGACTATCAGGTTGTCAACGATCTGATTGCACGGCTGGATCTGCGCCAAATCCCATCCGGCGTCTATGAGCTTCGGTTACGCGTTGTGCGTATCGACGGCAATTACAGCGATTACATAATCAGACGATTACATGTCGCTCTACCTACGACAAACTGACAAGGCTCACCCTAGCCACTGATAGGAGAATGTAATCGACTTCTGTACTGTGTGCGAAGTTGCACAAAGTTGGATCTCGACCTGGAGAACGGTATAATACTCTACTGTGCACTCGACGCAGATAGCTCTGATGCCTTCATCACATTTAATCACCGCGACAAAATGCATTGCCCCTGTCAGAGAAAGAGCAAGGGCCAGGCGTACAGGGCAAACAACTCTTTATACGTAAAGATGGTTCATCTCGAACGGTTACGGCGAAAACCACCGTTCACAAGTTCGGCAGTCAACTGCCAAATGATCTGGAGGAAAGCATGACTATAGGGAAGAAGTTGTGGCAAATGATGACCTGCGTAATGGTTGTGGCGATGCTTGTTGGCAGCCTGCCTGCCGCAATCGTCAGCGCCCAATCCGAAACCATCGTGTCGTCAACAGTGCGCGGCGAACTCAACGAGCAATACGCCAAACACTACCTCGAACTGCGCGTCACCGATCCAAGCCGATCCGTGCGCCTGGTGATGGATTACAACCCGCAGGATCGCCAGGAATTTGATAACGGTGCGGGTTTCTACGTTTTTGATGAAACAGGCTTCCAACGCCTGGTCAATGGCGCATCGCCGGCCAGCACCAACCTGGCTACCGGCACTCTGGAGACGACTGGCGGCCTCAAACAGAAGATCGCCGTCATCGGCAACCCGGTTGGCACCTTCAGCGTGGTTCCGTTTAACGATACCAACGTTCCTTTCGACTATATTTTGACGGTTGAGAACGCTGTGCTTGTCGATGCGTCGGGCGAACAGGTGACCGATCCCAACGCCCCCGCGCAAGCGGCCACCACCAGCGAAGCCACTGCAACGCCCGCAGCGACGACCACCGCAGCGACGACCACCGCAGCGACGACCACTGTCACCGCCACGGCGACCACCACTGCCACAGTGGCAGCCACCGCCACCCCGGCGCCTGTCGCAGCCGTTACAGCAGGACCGTTCGAGGCGGATGAACTTGAAGGCGAGCTGAACGAGCGCTTTGCCAAGCACTACTTCGAACTGGAAACGCAGGACATTACCCGCCAGGTTGTGCTGGAACTGACCTACGATCCCCAGGATTCGCAGGCACTGGACAATGGCCTGAACTTCTTCGTCTTTGACGAAGGACAATTCCGCCGGCTCAATACTGCACCGTCGAGCGCCGAAAACACAGCAGCCGGTGAACTGGTGAGCCGCTCGCCGAAGACAAAGCGCGCCATCATCAGCAAGCCCTTCAGCACCTACACCGTGATTGTGGCCAACGACTCGAACGTCCCTGCCAATTACACCTTGACCGTCGAAAATGCTTTGCTCGTCGACGGTTCCGCTCAGTCGATCACGGCGCAGGAAGTGGGCGCAACGACTGTCACCACCGGCACCACCGGCACAACAACCACAACGACCACAACCACAACGACGGGTGCAGCCGCAGCCACACCGGCGGCAGCCACGACGCCGGCAGCCAATGCCATCACACCGCCCACCACCTACACGGTGCAGGCTGGCGACACCATCGGCACGATTTCACGCCGCGCCTATGGCACCAGCCAGTTGTACCAGCAGATCTGCAACTACAACAACATCGCCGACTGCAACCGCATTGAAATCGGCGACGAACTCGAACTGCCGGTACAGTCTGAATTGGGTAGCGCTGCACCAGTGGCAACGCCGGCTGCCGCCGCCACCCCGGCCCCGGTAACTGCAACCACACCGGTCACCACCACTGCCGCTGCTGCCACCGCCACGCCTGCTGCCACCGAAGAACCGGCGGAAGAAGCAAGCAACGCTGGCACAGCAAACGCAGGCGCTACCGGTGATCTGGTTGCCACTGCCGGCACCTTCAGCGTCCTCGACACGCTGGGTTTGCTGCTCGACCTGCTGGAACTGGAAGCAGATCAATCGAACAACATCAAGGCCATCCTGCAGAGCGGCGAGTATACCTTCTTCGCCCCCACCGACACAGCCTTCACGTCGCTGGATGAAGCCACTCTGGAAGAGCTGATCGCCAACCCGTCGCAACTCGCCACCGTGCTCAAGGGACATATCGTCTCGAATCAGGCCCTGGCCGGCGATCTGACCAATGGCATGACCCTGACAACCTTGGCCGGCACCACCCTGCCCGTCAGCATCAGCGGCGGCACAGTGACAATCGGCGGCGCCACAGTGGTGCAGCCCGATGTGGTTGCCACCAACGGCGTCATCCACATCATCAACTCTGTGCTTGTCTCTGAGTAAACTTCTCTGAGTAAACAACACGCTGTCGCTTACCCGGCGGCAACAACGGAACAAAGTGAAAGCCCCGAACTGCGGTTCGGGGCTTTCTTTCCCACTTCTTTTTGCTCCTCAAAATGACTTGTCGGCTTAGTACAGACGTGCTACACTTACGGCCATGAACGAAGAGAACACCCTTCCGCGCAAACGACGCAAACGCCCCGAACCGCACTACGACGCCGTAGAGCCGGATTGGCCCGACACCAACTTCGACGACGACATGGCCACTGCCGGCGTGCCGCTCGACGAAGAAGACGAACGCGCCTATCCTCTCGATGATGGACCCGAAGAACGTATTCACCACCCTTCGCAGTTGGCAGAGACCAATCTGGCCGCTTTTTTCGGCGCAGATGGGCCACTGGCGGCGCTCTTTGATCGATATGAACTGCGTCCCAGCCAGTTGCAGATGGCCGAAGCCGTCAAAGAGGCTATCCTCAAACGGAAGACGGCGCTGATCGACGCGCCCACAGGCACCGGTAAATCGATTGCCTACCTGCTCCCTGCCGTTCTCAGTGGACGTACTGTGGTGGTGGCGACGGCGAACAAGTCGCTGCAGAATCAGCTCTACACCAAAGATATCCCCTTCCTCAGCCGCGTGCTGGGGCGGACGATCAACGCCGTTCTCGTGAAGGGGCGCAGCAACTTCCTCTGCACCTACAAGTGGGAACGCGAAGGCCAGGAACAGCAACAGATCGCGCTCTACGATCGCGAAGACGAGCAGTTCACCTACTTGCGGTCATGGATCAATACGACTGAGAGCGGCGACATCGACGACTTACCTTTCATGCTCGGTGCAGACCTGCGCACGCGTGTGGTCAGCTTCCCCGACGACTGCCTGCAACGCAACTGCCGCCACTTCGTCAACAATTGCTTTGTCAATAAGATGCGCAACCGCGCCGCCGATGCGCAGATCCTGATCACCAACCATCACCTGTTGCTCAACGCGCTGGAACTGGGCGAAATGGGCTACCGTATGTTGCCGCCCGGTTCGATCTACGTCATCGACGAGGCGCACCAGTTGGAAGCCACTGCCACTTCTGTCTTCGAGGTAGAGGTGACCAACTACACGCTGCCCCAATTGTTCAGCCGCGGCGCGTTGAAAGAGCATGTCGAAGCCGAACGCATCGCCGACCTGGATATTCAAAACCTGCTCGCCTTCAACGAAGTGGAACGGATCAGCGCCGAAAATTCTTTCCGCATTGAGGCCGAACTGCCCGCCATGCAGGAACTTGCCGGCCAGTTGAAGACGCTCCACGACGAACTGGCCAAAAAACACCCGTACAAACAGACCGACGAGAAAAAAGAGAGTGAAGAGACCACCGAAAAACGCGCCAACTACGATCTGGCCCTGGAAGCGCTCAGTTCGCTGACCATTAAACTGGCTGTCGTCGCCACCAACAGCCGCGACGACAAGATGGTGCGCTACGCCGAACGTGTCCACGACCGGCGGCATGTACGGTTGACGCTCCACGCTGCGCCCATCGACCCGGCAGAGACCTTGCGCGACTATCTGTTTGAAGATGACAAACGCACCGTCATCTGCACCAGCGCCACCCTGGCCACCGACGGCCATTTTGACCACTTCAAGCGGCGCTGCGGCGTTGATGGCGAGACCATTGAACGCGTGCTGCCCGCCGTCTTCGACTATCCGAATCAAGCGGTCCTCTACCAACCGGCGCTACCTGCCTACGACTGGCGCAACAAAGAAGCCTATTATGATGCTGTGGCCAAAGAGATCGAACGGTTGCTCGAAGTTAGCCGCGGGCGCGCCCTCTGCCTCTTCACCAACTGGAGTGGATTGCAACAGGTGCATGCACGCCTCAAAGACGAGAACAGCGGCGTCTGTTGGCCATTGCAGGCCCAGGGAGACACGCCGCGCAACGCCCTGCTCACCTGGTTTTTAGGGACGCCGCACAGCGTCCTGTTGGCCACTCGCTCGTTCTGGGAAGGCGTCGATTTGCCCGGCGACGATCTCAGCCTGGTGGTGCTCGACAAGATGCCCTTCCCCACGCCCAACGATCCATTGCACAGCGCCCGCATGCAGCGTCTCGACGCCCAGGCGCAAGGGGCCAGTTTTGGCGAGTACATGGTGCCGCTAATGAACCTGACGCTGAAACAGGGTTTTGGCCGCCTCATTCGCCGTGGATCGGACAAGGGTGTCGTCGCCATCCTCGACGAGCGACTTTCGAGCAAAGCCTACGGTCGCCGCACCCGGGAGGACCTGCCGCCGGCGCGCTTCAGCCGTGACTTCCGCGACATCCACGCTTTCTACCGCACGGCGCTGGAAAGCCGCGCCGACTTTGCCCTCAACGTGCGCGCCTGGCCGGATGGGCTGTCTTTGCGCTGGCGCTGGCAGCTCTACCGCCTGCAAGACGGCGCCGGCGATGGCGAAAGTGGCTCTACGCGCGCCGATAGTGTCGCCGTAGCCGAGATCGAAGCTGCCGTCGCCGCCCTGCACAACCTGCGTGCCCGCATCGACCGCGCCGGACGCAAAACCAACAGCTTCGGCGTCGAACTGCGTTGCAGCGCCGAGACAGAGAATGTCTTGGCGTTGGGCGAGTTCAAAGACAGCCTGCGCAAAAAGTGGGTCAACGAGTCTTCAGTGTGGGGATCGTTCCACGTCATCGGGCTGCGGCGCACGACAGAGTCAGTCAAATAGAGCTAAAAAGGGATTCTGCAATGACAAAAAGCGATCAACTCAAGCTCGATCTTGCCACCAAAAAGTTGGGTGTGAATGAACTAAATGCTATCACCGAAACCCCATATGTTACCACGGAACGCGGGGCGCTTTTTAGTGCAGACTGCTTGACGATACTGGGGAAAATGCGATCTGACGTTGTTGACTGTGTTTTCGCAGATCCACCTTTCAATATTGGCAAAGACTACAAGAATGGCTACCACGATAGTATGTCCAGCCAATCCTACTATGATTGGTGCGCCAAGTGGATCAGCGAATGCTGTCGCGTGCTAAAGCCTGGCGGCGCGATATTTCTATATGCTACCCCTGAAATTGCCATCCACTTTGGCTCCATTCTGAATGCCATCCCTAGCGTGCAGTTTCGTCACTGGATTGCCCTGACGATGAAGGGCACCTATCCGCGCGGAAAGAAGCTTTATCCAGCTCATTATGCACTCCTCTACTACACAAAAGGAGAGCCTCTTAAGTTTAATCGCCTTCGAGTGCCGGTTCCCACGTGTCGTCACTGCGGGAAGGAATTGAAGGATTATGGGGGGCATCGAGACAAGCTGAACCCAGAAGGTTTAAATCTTTCAGATTTCTGGGAAGATACTTCTCCAAACCGTCACGCAAAGTACAAAGTGCGGGCTGGAGTCAACGAGTTGAAACTTATCATCCCTGAACGCGCTATCCTTATTTCCACAGACGAGGATGATCTGGTTCTCGATCCGTTCGGCGGCGGAGGCTCTACATTTCAAGCGGCCGAGTTGCATAATCGAAATTGGATTGGTATCGAACGATTCGACTGTGGACACATCGAGAATCGATTGTCGGAACAGTTTCCAGGTTCACTTTACCTTTCCCCCCAGTATGATCTTGAAGCCTTATTCACCAACAATGATGAAGCCGGTGCTTAATGAAAGTAGTTCAGATTCAGTATTACGATGGGGCGAAAGAAAAGATTAGCAGATTAGGGCTATCCCATCTGTTTCTGGAACTGTTGAGTATCATTTTTGACACAAAAGTCTATTTACTTGAACAGAAAGACGCCAACGGAGCAGCGGAGATTCGGAAACAGTTCGACGAACGCTTTCAAGTAACCGGTGGTTGGGAGCAGATCAAGACTGGTGGCATAGATTGGCAGAAACGGTTCAAGTACAATGCAACGATTGCAGTAAGCATGGGTGTAGAGGTACAGGTTTCAGCGCGTAGCGACCTGCTGATCAGAGATATTGTTCACCTTCGCAATAGCATTCAAAACGGAAGCATTGACACTGGAGTCATTATAGTACCCAGTGATCGGATGCAATTGTACATACCTGACCGGACGCCGAGTTTTAGAGACGCAGTGCGGTACATCGAAGAAGAATTTATGGAAGCACAAAACTACCCGATTGTGTTGATCGCCGTCGAACATGACGGACCTGCCGATATACCACTGCCTAAACAGCAGCGACGAAGCTAGGATAATTCTCGATCATGTAAGCCACCTGGAACGGTGGCTTTTGTCTCTCTTCCCCCAATCGATAGGACGAACGATGACACAGCCAACCACCCCGCGCAGTGGCAACGAGTACGTCGCCCTGATCCGCGACAACCACAACTACCGCAACCTCTGGCTTGGACAGGTTGTCAGCCTGCTCGGTGACTGGTTCAACTTAATCGGTTCAGCTTCCCTGATTGCGGCGTTGACCCAATCCGGCTTCGCGGTGGGTGGCCTGTTTGTCGTGCGCATGCTGGCGCCCTTCCTTGTCAGCCCCTTCGCCGGCGTCGCCGCCGATCGGTTTGATCGGCGCAAATTGCTGATCACCACCGACATCATCCGCGCCGTCATTGTGCTGGGCTTCCTGCTGGTGCGCGATGAGAGCATGGTCTGGCTGCTCTATGTGCTCACGGCGCTACAACTGGGGATCAGCGGCTTCTTTTTCCCAGCCAAAAATGCAATCTTGCCCGATGTGGTGCCCAAACATCAATTGGGTGTGGCCAATGCCGTCAGTTCGGCCACCTGGTCGGTGATGCTGGCGCTGGGCGCGGCGTTGGGAGGGCTGGTCTCCGGCGCGTTCGGCGTTTACGTGGCTTTTGTCGTTGATGCACTCACCTTTGTACTTTCGGCCTTCTTCATCTGGCGTGTCCGCTACGCAGGCGGGCCGGCGCTGAAAAGCAGCGACAAGAGCATCGGCGCTGCCATGCGCCAATACGTCGATGGCCTCGTCTACCTGGGCAGTCAAAAGGACATCCTCGCCATCTCGCTGCAAAAGGCGGCGATTTCGCTCACCACCTTCGGCCCCTTCCAGGTGGTCCAGGTGGTGATCGCCGAGCAGCTTTTCGTCATCGGGCAGGGTGGCGGCATCAGCCTGGGCATCCTCTACACCGCCGTCGGTGTGGGGACGGGGCTAGGGCCTATCATCGCCCGCCGCTTCACCGGGGATCGGGATCGCGCTTTGCGCAACGCCATCGCCTGGTCCTACGGCGTCACCGCGCTGGGGCTGCTGCTCACCGTGCCGCTGACCGGGCTGGGATTGGTCACCCTGGGCACCTTCCTGCGCGGCTTCGGCGGGGGCATCGGCTGGGTCTTTTCCACGCAGTTGCTCTTCCAGACGGTGCCCGATCAGGTGCGTGGACGTATCTTTGCCACTGAGTTTGCCATGTTCAGCCTCGCCTCCGCCATCGCCGCCGCCTGGGCCGGCGCCGCCCTCGATTCACCCCTGGGCATCGCCGGCGCGATCTGGCTGATGTTCATCCTCAACGTGATCCCTGCCGTGGTGTGGGCATGGTGGACCCTGCGCCAGCGAGGGGTGGAAACAGCGGCAAAACCGGTGGGGGATTGAACGTAATGCGTAAGTATCTATACAGGTCCTGTAGGGGTTTGCGTGGGGCGGAAGCGGTGGTCGCTTTCTGGGCCAGTGAGCCTTCCGCCCCACGCAAACCCCTACGTAGATACTTACGCATTACGAATTACGTATTACACCTCCTTCTGCTAGAATAGACAGAGTTTCTGTGCAGATGAAGCAAGGTGAGGATTGATTTTGAAGCAGTTGCGCAGCAGGATCTTGGTGATATTAGGGCTGTGTGTGCTGGCATTCGCCTCTGCCCAGTGGGCGGCGGCGCAGGACGGTACACCCTCGCCCGTGGTGGAATCGTCCAGAGTCAGTGGCACGCTGGAAGCGCCTTTTGACAAGGATTATCTGGTGCTGCGTGTGGTTGGGCAGCGGCAGCCGCTTTCCATCCTCATGGAATATGTGCCGCAGGGTCGTTGGGAACTCGACGACCGTATGGGCTTTTTCATCTTCGATCCCATCGGCTTCGACGCCTACCTCAACGGTGGCAATGGCGGTGCGCTGGCCATTGCATCAGGCGATGCACTGCCGGGTTATCCACGGCGCTTGCAGGCAATCATCAACCAGCCCAGCCGCGATATCTTCTACATTGTGGTCTACAACGATTCGCCGCTGCCGATGAACTATGTCCTCACGGCGCAGAATGGCCTGATTTCCGATCAAATCGGCGGGCAGATTATTGACGTTTACAATCCTCCGCCAAGCACAGGCGGCCAGCCACCGTTGATCGTCATCCCTGGGCCGACGGCGACGCCGACGCCCACTTTGCCGCCGCGGCGTCTGCGTTCGATTTCCGATGCGCTTACTGAGCGTTATGACAGCAACTTTCACGAACTGCGTGTCCTCGATACCAACCTGCCCGTTCGGCTGGAAATGACCTACGATCCACCCGAACAGTTCTTACAGGACAAAGGCTTCGAGTTCAACGTCTTCACCGATCACCAACTGCGCATCCTGCTGCGCGACAGAATCCTCCCCTGGCGCGCCGAAGACATGACCGAAGGTCACCTCACGATTGAGCCGGACGGACGCTACATCTGGCGCGCCGAGATTGTGGAGCCATACGATCGATACACTGTCGTCGTCAGCCAGTGGCGCTATTCGCTGCTCTGGCTGGGCTATCGCCTCACCGCCGAAAACGCCGTCTTTTTGACGCCACGCGAAGCCGTGGCAACGCCGACGCCAACTGCGCCCGCCGCGGCGGTTGGCGGCCCTTTCGTGGTGGTCCAGGTGCAGAAACGGCCCACCGTTACCCCGATGCCCACGGCCACCCCTTTCCCCACCGAAACCCCGATCCCCGGCGTCACCGTGGAAAGCCCGTTGCCGACGCCCACGGTGATACCGTAATCCTGGATCCCCAATCCCCGTTTGACCTTCCATTCGCCCCGCGCTATAATCGGCGTGCCCGAATACAATTCCGTTCATAAAATTAAATTCCTGTGAGGTGTGCGTTGCCCTGGCTGCGCCGCCTTCGCCACGATTGCACTTGACTGCAAACCTGCTTCCCTCCCCGCAAAGCCGGACGCAGTCGCTTGACCACTCCCCAACAAGAGGTAATTTCATGATTCGATTGCAGGGTTCCTATTCCTTCGATGCGCCTCAGGACGTCGTTTGGACGGCTGTACGCGATCCCAACGTTTTGGCGCGGGTGCTGCCCGGCTGCGAACGGCTCGCAGAGGTCGGCGAGAATGAGTACGAAGGCGAAATCAACATCCGCGTCGGCCCCGTTCAGGGGAAATTCCAGGGCAAGGTGACGCTCAAGAACATTGACGCGCCCAACGGCTACCACATCGACATCAACGGACAGGGACAGCCCGGCTTCGTGCAGGGCGGCGGCGAGTTGAAGCTTGAAAGCAGCGACGGCAAGACCGTCCTGAATTACAGCGGTGAAGCCCAGGTGAGTGGACGCATCGCCGGCGTCGGCCAACGGCTGATGGACAGCAGCGCTCGCTCCATCGTGCGTCAGGGCCTCGAATCGCTCGACAACCTGATTCAGGCTCAACTCAAAGGGCCGGCCGAACCAACGCCCGGCCAAGCAGTCGCGGCCCCACCCGTCACCCCCACCACCACCCAGGTTGCCACCGAAGTCGCCAAAGATGTCGCCAAAGAGATGATCGCCGACCTGGCGCAGCCCGAACAACAGTCTAAACTGCGCAGCTACGGCATCATCACCCTCGGCATCCTGGCGGTGCTGTGGATGTACAACCTGCTGTTTGGAGGGGATTAGGGACTAGGGATCGGGGACCGGGGACTAGGTACTGGATATAGAGAAAGATCGCTTATCCAGTCTCCAATCCCTGATCCCCTGTCCCCAGTCCCCGATCCCTAGTCCCCAATTTTTCATCGAGAGGAGAGAAAGGTATGGGAATTCCGATTCAGTTGGAAGTGAACGGCAAGCGTGTGCAGAAGGATGTAGAGCCACGCTTGCTGCTGGTGCATTTCCTGCGCGAGGTCCTTGGGCTGACGGGGACCAAGGTAGGCTGTGACACCAGCCAGTGCGGCGCCTGTACGATCCTGGTGGACGGGCAGGCGGTGAAGTCTTGTACGGTGTTGGCGGTGCAGGCCGACGGCGCACGGATCACCACCATCGAAGGGCTGGCCAACGGCCAATTCCACCCGATGCAGCAGGCATTCTGGGACAAGCACGGTCTCCAGTGCGGCTACTGCACGCCGGGCATGATCATGTCTGCCGTGGATCTGCTCCAGCAGAACCCCAACCCCAGCGAAGCCGAAATCCGCGAAGGGTTGGAAGGCAACATCTGCCGCTGCACCGGCTATCACAACATCGTGCGCGCCGTGCAAGAAGCGGCGGCGGCGATGCGTGAACAGGCGGACAAGGTAACAGCTTGAAGAAATGAATGAAGAATAACGAATAAAGATTGTGTAGAGCGCTCGATCCCCACAGAGGCGCAAAACCGGCTTAACCCCATTCTTTATTCATCATTCATGCCGTCTTCACATTCACAAGGAGAACCACCCTATGACTCAAGCCACCAAGACCAACGGCCAGGCCGGCGTCTTTGGGTCCGCCATCAAACGCCGCGAGGACCCCAAGCTGATCACCGGCAAGGCCAAGTACACCGACGATCTGCAACTGCCCGGCATGTTGCACTGCACGATTTTGCGCAGCCCCTACGCCCACGCCCGTATCCTGAGCATCGACACCAGCGCCGCCGCCGCGATGGACGGCGTCGTCGCCGTCTACACGGCCAAGGACATTACCGACATCCCCGGCGCGATTCCGGTGGGCTGGCTGCTGCCCGATTTGAAGACGCCGTCCCATTTCATGCTGGCCAAAGACAAAGTCCGCCATGTGGGCGACGGTGTAGCCATTGTGATCGCGGAGAATCGCTACGTCGCCCAGGATGCGCTGGAAGCGATCTGGGTGGAATATGAGCCGCTGTCCGCCGTGGCTGATCCCAAGAAGGCGGCCCAGCCTGGCGCGCCGCTTGTCCACGACGAGCTGACCAATAACATCGCCTTCGACTGGGAGATCGGCGACAAGGCCAAGACCGACGCCGCTTTTGCGTCCGCTGCCCACGTCGGCAAGCTGGATCTGGTCAACAACCGGTTGATCCCCAACGCCATGGAGCCACGCGCCGCCATGGCCGACTTCAACAACATCACCGGTGAATTGACGCTCTACCTGACGACGCAGAACCCGCACATCCACCGTCTGCTCATGTCGCTGGCGTCGCTGGGCCTGCCAGAGAACAAGATCCGCGTCATTGCACCGGAAGTGGGCGGCGGCTTCGGCAGCAAGATCCATCATTATGCCGACGAGGCGATTGTCTCGTGGTGCGCCATGCAGCTCGGTCGCCCTGTCAAGTGGACGGCCACACGCTCCGAGACGATCCAGACCGACGCGCATGGACGTGATCACGTTTCCCATGCCGAAATCGCGCTGGACGCCAACGGCAAGATCCTGGGTCTGCGTGTGGAAACCTACGCCGGCATGGGCGCCTACCTGTCCACTTTTGCGCCTGCCGTGCCCACCTACCTCTACGGCACCCTGCTCTCCGGCGAATATGATATCCCGGCCATCCACGCGCACGTGCTGGGCGTCTTCACCCACACCACGCCTGTAGACGCTTACCGCGGCGCCGGTCGCCCCGAAGCCACCTTCGTGGTCGAGCGCTTGATGGATCAGGCAGCCCGCGTCACCGGCCTCGATCCCACCGAAATCCGCCGCCGCAACTTTGTGCAGCCGGATCAGTTCCCCTTCCAGACGCAGGTGGCGCTGGCCTACGACAGCGGCAACTACGAAGGCGCATTGGACAAGGCGCTGGAACTAATCGATTACCAAAACTTCCGCCAGGAACAGGCCGCCGCCCGCGCCGGTGGACGTTACATCGGCATTGGCTTCTCGGCCTACATCGAAGCGTGTGGGCTTGCGCCGTCGGCGGTGGTCGGCTCTTTAGGCGCACAGGCCGGCCAATGGGAAAGCTCCATCGTGCGTGTGCTGCCCACGGGCAAAGTGCTGGTCTACAGCGGCTCTAGCGGCCACGGCCAGGGACACGGCACCACCTTCGCCCAGATTGTGTCGACGGAACTGGGCATCCCCTACGAAGACATTGAAATCGTGGAAGGCGACACCGCCCAAATTCCTCACGGTTGGGGGACCTACGGCAGCCGCTCGGCAGCCGTGGGCGGCAGTTCCATTGCCGTGGGTGCGAAGAAAGTCGTTGAGAAGGCCAAGAAGATCGCCGCCCACCTGCTCGAAGCCGCCGAAGAAGACCTCGACTTCAGCAACGGCAAATTCTCGGTGAAGGGATCGCCCGACCAGTTCAAAACGATCCAGGAAGTCTCGTTGCAGGCATATCTGGCCCATAACCTGCCCAAAGGCATCGAACCGGCGCTGGAAGCCACCACCTTCTACGATCCGTCGAACTTCGTCTATCCTTTCGGCACGCATGTGGCCATCGTCGAAGTCAACGCCGAAACCGGGCAGGTGAAGCTGTTGCGCTACCTGGCTGTAGACGACGTGGGCAACGTCATCAACCCGCTGATTGTGGAAGGGCAGATCCACGGCGGCATTGCGCAGGGTGTGGGCCAGGCGCTCTTCGAGACTGCGGTCTACGACGACGGCGCCAACCTGCTCAGCGGCTCGTTCATGGATTACGCCATGCCCAAGGCGCATTTCCTGCCCTCGTTCGAGACGGATCGCACCGTCACCCCCTGCCCGCACAACCCGTTGGGCGTCAAGGGTGTGGGCGAAGCCGGCTCAATTGCGTCCCCTGCGGCGGTGGTCAACGCCGTGGTCGACGCCCTGTCGCCGTTCGGCATCGAACACATCGACATGCCTGTCACGCCTGAAAAGGTGTGGAAGGCCATCAAGGCTGGAGGTTGATCATGTTTCCACCTAAATTCGACTATCACCGCCCGGCCTCGGTGCAGGAAGCGGTGTCGCTGCTGCAACAGAACCCCGACGCCAAGGTGTTGGCCGGCGGGCACAGCCTGCTGCCGGTGATGAAGCTGCGGCTGGCCAATCCTGCCGCCCTCATCGACATTGGCCGTATTGCCGATCTCAAGGCCATTCGCCACCACAACGGCAGCCTTGTCGTGGGCGCCACTGCCACCCACTACGAGATCAGCCACTCCGCCGACGTGCTGTCGGCGGCGCCGATGCTGGCCGAAGCCGCCGGTCATGTAGGCGACCGCCAGGTGCGCTACCGTGGCACCATCGGCGGCAACATCGCCCACGCCGACCCGGCCTCGGATCTGCCGGCGGTGGTGCTGGCGCTGAATGCCAGGCTGCACATCAGCGGCCCCAGCGGCCATCGCGTCGTCGCCGCATCCGATTTCTTCGTGGACCTGATGACAACGTCACTGGGCAGCGGAGAGATCCTCACAGCGGTGGAGATCCCGGCGGCGGCGGCCAACACCGGCTCTGCCTATCTCAAATTCGAGCACCCGGCCTCCGGCTACGCCCTGTGCGGGGCGGCGGCAGTGGTCACCCGCGCCGCGGACGGTTCCTGTGCGGCGGCGCGGCTCTGCTTCAACGGCGTCTCCGTCAAGCCCGTGGACGCCTCCGCCGTGGCCGGCGCGCTGGTCGGCTCTGATTTGAGCGATAGCGCCATCGACGCCGCCGTGGACGCCAACCTGTCGATCCCTGATCCAATGGGCGACGTCTTTGCGTCTGCCGAATACCGCGCCGAACTGGCCAAGAGCTACGCCAAGCAGGCGCTCAAGGCAGCGCGGGATCGGGCGTAAGAACCACTCCCCTTCTGTTGTCGCGTTCTGTTGTCGTTTTGAGATACGGGGAGGGGTGGCGAGTTGCGGAACCCCTCCCCACCCCTCCCCGCGATGGTTAAGTCTACGGTTTCGTTGACTTTGTGAGGCGGGGAGGGAGCCGTTGATGTGAAGAGGGGGTGAACGTCCATTGGGCATACCCACCATGCGACTGACATCGCGTGCGCGTCAACAGTTCTCCCCCCGTTGCGGGGGGAGTTAGAGGGGGGTAATTCTCCATCCCCACAAGAGCCATCCTGACAACGGGATGGCTCTTGTCTATCCGTTCAAATCCACCCAATCCGCTGCATCCGCGTTCTATCATTCCCCCTTTCGCCGCCTAATTGCCACGCCCCGATCACAGCGTATATAATGGACATAAGGTGAGTGGAGATTTGTGATTGGCGATTAGGCGATTGAGCGATTGGGTGATTTCACAAACTCGACGCCCCCCAATCCCTTAATCTCTCAATCCCCCAATCGCTTCTCCTCAGTCATCTATCACCAATCACAACTATGACGACAGATCAACCATCCCTCGACCGCGTCGTCGTCGTCGGCACCAGTGGATCGGGGAAGACGACCCTGGCGCGCAACATTGCTCAGAGATTCGGCATCCTCCACATTGAACTGGACGCTATCCATTGGGGACCAAATTGGACGCCGATCGAGACGCCGGTTTTTCAGGAGCGGGTGCGCGCAGTGGTAAGCGCCGAAAGGTGGACGGCTGACGGAAACTACCATCATGTACGCGATATAGTGTGGAAGCGGGCCACCACACTGATCTGGCTGGACTATCCCTTCTGGCTGGTGATGTGGCGCGTCGTCAGCCGCACGCTGGTACGTTCCTTGCGCCGCCAGGAACTGTGGAACGGCAACCGGGAGAGCATTCGCATGAGCTTCTTCAGCCGAAAATCGATCATTCTGTGGTCGTTCAACACCTACCACCGCCGCCGCAAGAAATTCCCGATCTTGTTCGCTCAGCCTGAGTACGGACACCTCAACGTCATCGTCCACCATTCCCCCGCCGAGACGCAGCGTTGGTTGTCCTCGTTGAAGAGGTGACTTCCCGCGTTGTGGACACGGATAGAGAAGAACATGGATAAGAAATCGAAAAATCCGTGTTCTCTCCAATCCGTGTCCACAACGCTGAGCCTGACCCATATCCTTTACCAATTACGCATCACGCATTACGCATTCGGAGATCCATCTTGAGCGTCGAACTCCACTCCATCGATCAGGTCACCGCCGCCCTGCACGATCAGCACTATGTGGCTGACCGTAGCCTGGCCACGGCTATTTTCTTGGCGTTGAAGCTGAAACGTCCGCTTTTTTTGGAAGGCGAGGCCGGTGTGGGGAAGACTGAGATCGCCAAGGTGCTTGCGCAGTTGCTGGATCGTCCGTTGATCCGGCTGCAATGCTACGAAGGACTCGACGTGAGCACCGCCGTCTACGAGTGGAACTACACGCGCCAGATGCTCCAGATCCGCTTGATGGAAGCGGGCGGCCAGGTGGCCCAGGAGCACGCCGTGAGCGAACTCTTTGGCGAGGAATTCCTGCTCAAGCGCCCGCTGTTGCAAGCCATCGAACGCAAAAATGGACGCCCCGCCCTGCTTCTCATCGACGAGTTAGACCGCGCCGACGAGGAATTTGAAGCCTTCCTGTTGGAGGTGCTTTCGGACTTTCAGATCTCGATCCCAGAGATCGGCACCATCCGCGCCGCCGAGCCGCCGGTGGTGATCATCACCTCTAACCGCACCCGTGAGATCCACGATGCGCTCAAACGCCGCTGCCTCTACCACTGGATCGACTACCCAACTGTGGAAAAGGAATATGGCATCGTCCTCGCCAAAGTGCCACAAGCGCCGGCGCGGCTGGCGCAGCAGGTGGTCGAGTTTGTGCAGACGCTGCGTCAAGAAGATCTATACAAATTGCCCGGCGTGGCCGAAACATTAGATTGGGTTGCGGCATTGGTTGCCCTCGATCAAGAGGAACTGACCGAAAGCATGGTGGACGAAACATTGGGCGTGCTGCTCAAGTACCGCGACGACATCCAAAAGGTGCAAGGACAGACCGTGCGCCAGATCCTGGAACGCACGAAACGCGAGTTGGCAGCATGACCGAGGCAACACAGGACGAAGGACAGGGCCAACTGCTCTACAACATCGTCCTCTTCGGGCGGCTGCTGCGTGGGCTGGGCTTCGACGTGACGCCCACGCAGATCCTCGATCTGGTGGAGGCGCTACACTGGATCGACATGGGCCGCAAAGACGACGTCAAAGAAGGCGCCCGCGCTGTGCTTGTCAACCACCCAGAGCAGTTGCGTCTCTTCGACGAAGCATTTGAACTGTTCTGGCAGGTGCGCAAAGACAAATTCCCGCGCATCGACCTGGGCATGTTGCTCCAACGCAAGCCGCAGGTGCAAGAACAGGTGCGTCTTTTTGGCAAGGGCGACGGCGACGAGAACATCCGCGAGCGCGAGGAACCGGAGATCGAACAGATCCGCACCTACAGCAACGTCGAAGCGCTGCGCCAAAAAGATTTCGCGCAGATGACCGACTACGAGCTGGCCCAGGTGAAGGATTGGATGCAGCGCATGCCCTGGCAACCGGCGCAGCGCCGCACCCGCCGCCGTCAGGCTGCCACCCGCGGCGATGGGCTGGACATGCGGCGCACTTTCCGTCACAATATGCGGTATGGGGGCGAAATGCTGCGCCTGGCCGAGCGGCGGCGCAAGTGGAAACGCCGCCCAATTGTGCTCATTTGCGATATCAGCGGCTCGATGGAACGCTACGCCCGCGTGCTTTTGCAGTTCATGTACGCCATTTCCAACAGCATGGATCGGGTGGAAGCCTTCGCCTTCAGCACACGGCTCACCCACCTCACCCGCCAGCTTAAGCGGCGTAACATCGACCAAGCCCTGCGCCAGGCCGCCGCCATCGTCCACGATTGGGGCGGCGGCACCCGCATCGGCGAAGCGATCCACGCCTTCAACTACGATTGGGCGCGCCGTGTGCTAGGACAAGGCGCCGTCGTCATCATTATCAGCGACGGCTGGGATCGGGGCGACCCCGCCGAACTGGCCCACGAAATGGATCGGCTGCACCGGAGCTGTCACCGGCTGATCTGGCTCAACCCGTTGCTGGGATCGCCCACCTACGAACCGCTGACCCGTGGCATCCGGGCCGCCCTGCCCCACGTGGACGACTTCTTGCCCGTCCACAATCTGGCGAGTCTGGAGCAATTGGCGGAGAAACTAGGCAGGCTCAACGTATAGGACAGCAGAAAAGCATTGATCCACGAAGGCATACGAAGATACACGAAGATACACGAAGAGGAGAAAAAGAAACAAGACAACGGAGAACAGAAGTTGTCCACAGATTTAAGGATTCAGAAGGGGAACGAGGCAAATCCTTCTAGAAATCCTTTGAATCTGTGTAATCTGTGGATCTAAATTCTGCCTTCGTGTTTCTTTGTGTGACTTCGTGGATCAATTTCTGGTCTGCTTTGTTGTGAAAGGATCGTTTTCCATGCGCGAAATCCTCCCCGATCTAGAACGCTGGCGAGCACAGGGCAAAGAAGTGGCCCTCGCCACCGTGGTAAAGGTCTACGGTTCGGCGCCGCGTCCGCTGGGATCGAAGATGGCCGTCACCGCCGGCGGTGAGATGATCGGCTCGGTGAGCGGCGGTTGTGTGGAAGGCGCCGTGATCCAGGAAGCGCTGGAAGTGCTCTCCCGGCGCACGCCCAAGCTGATCCCCTTTGGCATCAGCGACGAATCAGCATGGGAAGTCGGCCTGGCCTGTGGCGGCATTATCGAAGTCTACGTCGAGCCGCTTGAATGGGATTAACCGCAACATCTCTGGCGTGCGTAATGCGTCATCCGTAATGCGTGACCCAGAGCAGAACGTTTCGCCAATGGCAATATTTCTTTTACCAATTACGCATTACGAATAACGCATTATTCCTACAGGAAGGACCCCCAATCATGTCGAAACCGAAGAAATCCGACGACAAACCTGCCGGCCACCGCCGCACCAGCAAGCCCATTGATAAGGCCGGCAAGGGCGACAAAGACGCTCCCCCTAAACCCATGAGCCGCCTGGAGATGGAAAAACAGATGGCCGACTTGGGCAAGCTGCTCAACGAACAGCAATTCGAGTCGATTGATCAGGTTAACGATTTCCTGAGCAACCTCCTGGCCGAAGAAAGCGGTGTGCTGCCCAAGAGCAAGCCCGAAACGCCGCTGGACAAGGCCCAGGAAATTATCTGGGAAGCGATGGAGACCGAAGACCCGCGCAAAGCGTTGCGGCTGGCCCAAAAAGCGCTCAAGACCTCTCCTGATTGCGTCGATGCGTACCTCCTGTTGGCCGATTTGAAAGCCGAATCGCTGCAAGAGGCGTACGAATTTACCCAACAGGCCGTCGCCGCCGGCGAACGATCATTGGGCAAAGAGATGTTTGCAGAGAACAAAGGACATTTCTGGCTCATCATCGAGACGCGGCCTTACATGCGCGCCCGCATGCAACTGGGCAATATGCTCTGGCAGTTAGGACAACCTGACGCCGCCATCGCGCATTACAAAGAACTGCTCGAACTCAACCCGCACGACAACCAGGGCGTGCGCTATGTTCTGCTCAACGCCCTGCTCCAAATGCGCCGTGACGAAGAAGCCACCGCCCTCCTCGCCCAATTTGAGGACGACGCCTTCGCCGCCTGGAATTACAACCGTGCCCTGCTTGCCTTCCGCCAACATGGGCGCAGCAAAGAAGCCGAAAGTGCCCTCAAGGCCGCTTTCGGCATCAACGAATATGTGCCCGAATATCTGCTCGGCTACGCCGACATGCCCTTCGACGAAGAGATGCCCGAAATGCACGGCTGGGGCGACGAAGCAGAGGCAATCCTCTACACGGCGCAGGCTATGATCATTTGGGCGCAGACCCCCGGTGCGCAGATGTGGATGGCTGAACACTTCGAGGAGCTTGACGAGGAGTAAGCCTACCCATGTCGTCGATTTACGCACCGCTGGCGCAGGCCATCGAATCAGATGAATTGGTCGCCGTGGCGACTGTGCTGCGTGGCCCTGCCATCGGGCAGAAGATCCTCGTACGCCCTAACGGCAACGCCGAAGGCAGCCTGGGCGCTCCAGCGCTAGACGAAGAAGTGATCGAGCGCACCCGGCAGGCGTTACAGCGACAGCAGTGTGATCGCTTCACACCAGCCCAATCGACGGCGGAAGCGCCCATTGAGGTTTTCATTGACGTGCACGTACCGGCGCCCACATTGATTATTGTGGGCGCCGTGCACATCGCCATTCCGCTGGTTACCTTTGCCAAGACGTTGGGATTCCGCACACTGGTGCTGGACGCTCGCACAGCCTTCGCCACCCCCGATCGCTTTGGTCACGCCGACGAACTGATCATCGGCTGGCCCGCCGACCGTCTGGCCGAACGCCGGCTCACCGAAACCACTTACGTTGTCACCCTGACCCACGACGACAAATTGGACAACCCTGCCCTCGTGGTTGCCCTGAACCATCCCGTCCGCTATGTCGGCGCCCTGGGATCGAGCCGCACCCATGCCAAACGCGTGGCTGCGCTCAAAGAAGACGGCCTCAGCGACGCCCAAATCGCCCGCATCCACGCCCCCATCGGCCTCAACATCGGTGGCCGCAGCCCGGAGGAGATTGCGCTGGCGATTATGGCGGAGATTGTTACGGTTAAGAATGGAGAGACGCTGAAGCGATGATGCGAAGAGGCGATGATGCGGTCTGCAATTCACATCATCGCCTCCTCGCATCATCGCCTCACCTGCTCACCAACCTACTCTGGAAGAGACAACACCCATGCCCACCCATCCCATCCTCCCTGCCCTCCAATCGATCTTTCCCGCCGCACGGCTGTTGACCAACACCGCGCAGATGACGGCGTATGAGTCCGACGCGTTGACGGCCTTTCGGCAGCGCCCAGCCGCCGTGGTCATCCCCGAAAGCCAGGACGAGGTAATCCGCACGGTGTGCCTCTGCCACGAATACGGCGTCCCTTTTGTGGCGCGGGGCAGCGGCACCAGCCTTTCGGGCGGGTCGCTGCCGGTGGCCGAGGGCGTGGTCATCGCGCTCAACCGGCTCAACCGCATCTTGCGCCTCGATCCCAATGAACGAATCGCCGTGGTCGAACCGGGTGTGATCAACCTGGCCGTCTCGCAGGCCGCCGCGCCGTATGGACTCTACTATGCGCCTGATCCGTCGAGCCAGCCCATCTGCACGATTGGCGGCAATGTGGCCTTCAACTCCGGCGGGGCGCACTGCTTAAAATATGGCATGACCAGCAACCACGTCCTGGGGATCAAGGCGGTGCTGGCCGACGGCGAAGTCGTCCACATGGGCGGCGACAGTTTAGACGGCGTTGGCCCGGATCTGGCCGGCCTTTTCGTAGGCAGCGAAGGTCTTTTCGGCGTAGCGTTGGAGATCACCCTGCGCCTGCTGCCCATCCCTGCCGTCTACCGTACCGTGCTGGCGTCGTACGATAGCCTGCAAGCCGCCGGCGATGCCGTCTCCGCTGTGGTGGCCTCTGGGTTGCTGCCCGGCGCCATGGAGATCATGGACAAGCTGGCGATCAAAGCCGCCGAAGTGGGGGCCAAAGCCAACTACCCACAGGACGCCGAAGCGCTTGTCATTGTGGAATTGGAAGGCGAAACCGAAGCGGTCGAAGCCGAATTCGCCCAACTGCTCCAGATCATCGAGACCACCGACGCCGGCGAAGTGCGGATCGCCCAAAACATGGACGAGCGCGCCCGAATCTGGAAAGGACGCAAAGCCGCCTTCTCCGCCGTAGGCCGCCTCGCCCCCGACTACATTGTGCAGGACGGTGTGGTGCCGCGCAGCAAATTAGGCGAAGCGCTGGCCGAAATTGGCCGCCTGAGCCAGAAGTATGGCATCCAGGTCGCCAATGTCTTCCATGCCGGCGACGGCAACCTGCACCCGCTGATCCTCTTCGATGGGCGTGTAAACGGCGCGCTGGAGCAGGCCGAGGAACTGGCCGGCGAAATCATCAACCTCTGCATCGACCTGGGCGGCTCTATCACTGGCGAACACGGCGTGGGCATGGAAAAGCGCAACTACATGCGCAACCAGTTCGGCCCCCTCGAAATGGCAATGATGGAAAATCTGCGCCTGGCTATTGATCCAAAACAGATTGCCAATCGGGGCAAAATGCTGCCCATTGGCGAAGCGCCGGCGCTGCACCAGCGTGGCCCGCATCCCCTGGAAAGTGCAGGGGTGATCTACCGTGAATAGCTGTCTGAAATGAAAAAGGGGTTGCTGATCAGGGCTGATGCCGCATTCCAGCCCGCTGCCAGCCATGTTGTCGTCCCACCAAACAAAGGGAGCAGTGATTTGTAATGGGTGACTGGGGGGAGCTGCCTCAGTCGACCATGATGGATCACCAATCACCAAACATCGACGAAAAACTATGACGACACTCGAAAACTCTGTAATCCATGTACAAAGTGTAGCCGAGATCCAGGACGCAGTACACAGCCAAACCCGTGTCGCCGTGCGTGGCGGCGGCAGCAAAGCTGTCCTCTCGACGCCGGCGCAAGGGGCAACCCTGCTCGATCTCTCCGCTCTGCGCGGGGTGACTGTCTACGATCCCTTCGAATTCACCTTCACCGCCCGCGCCGGGACGCCACTCGGTGAAGTGCAGGCGATGCTGGCCGAGAAAGGACAGTATTTGCCTTTCGACCCACCCCTGGCCGAAGAGGGCGCCACCCTGGGCGGCACCGTAGCCGCCGGGTTGAGTGGGCCGGGCCGCTTCCGCTACGGCAGCGTGCGCGACTTCCTCATTGGCATCCGCTTTGTCGACGGACGCGGCGAAGAGGTGCGCGGCGGCGGCAACGTGGTAAAAAATGCCGCCGGCTTCGACTTCCCCAAACTCATGGTAGGCAGTCTGGGCAAACTGGGCATCCTCACCGAGTTGACCTTCAAAGTCTTTCCAGCGCCGCCGGCCACCGCCACACTTTGCGCCGTCTACGCCGACCTCAACCCGGCGTTGGACGCCCTGATCCACCTTAGCAAAAGCAAATTCGACATCGACGCCCTTGACCTCGCCCCCCTGGCCGACGGCATCGTGCTGTGGGTGCGGCTGGGCGGCCTGGCCAATACCCTGCCCGACAGGCTGGAACGGCTGGCAGCGCTGCTCAACCAAAGCAGCGCGCCGCAGACTATCGAACTTCACCATACAGAAAACCCTGCGCCGCATTGGCTCGAAATGGTTCGCCTGAACTGGCGCCACCCCAACGCCGTGCTGCTCAAAATTCCGGTGACGCCCGAACGCATCCGCACGTTCGACGCCGAACTGGCGCGGCAGGGCGGTGTCCGCCGCTACAGCGCCGGCGGTAACACGGCCTGGGTAGCGTGGACAGCCCCTCTCGACGCTCTGGACAGTCTGCTCCAGCGCCGCCAGTTGGCCGGCCTTTGCCTGCTTGGGCCGGCACAGCGCCCGTGGTTGGGTCACCTGCCCGGCCGCGCCCTGGTGCAGCGCATCGCTTCTACGCTGGACCCGCACAACAAGTTCGCCGTGCTCGACGCCTATCCTGTGAAGGCCAACGCAAACGAGGGAGACTGAGTTGCGACACGAAATTCCGCTTGAAACTTTAGGCCCGCAAGGACACGCCATGGCCGAAGCCGTAGAATCGTGTGTCCACTGCGGTTTTTGCCTGCCCGCCTGCCCCACCTACCTGGTGCTGGGCGAAGAGATGGATTCGCCACGCGGGCGCATTGTGCTTATGAAGGGCGTGCTGGAAGGCAACCTCTCGCTGGACGAAGTGCTGCCCCACATCGACCGCTGCCTGGGCTGCCTGGGCTGCGTCACAGCCTGCCCGTCGGGGGTGCAATACGGCGAGTTGATCACCCCCTTCCGCGCCATGAGCGAGGAAAAGCGCAGCCGCGATCCCGTGGAGCGTCTGACGCGCCTGATGACGACGCAGACGCTGCCCTACCCGGGCCGCTTCCGCGCCGCCGCCACACTGGGCAAGTTGGGCAAACCGCTGCGCAACCTGCTCCCTTCCAGCATGGGGACAATGCTCGATCTGCTGCCCCAGGAAATGCAGCCCAGCCGCCCGCTCCCCGCCATCTTCCATGCCCAGGGGACACGCCGGGCGCGGGTTGCCCTGCTGGCAGGCTGTGTGCAGCAGGTCCTTTCGCCGGGGATCAACTGGGCGACGCTGCGCGTGCTGGCGCGCAACGGCGTCGAGGTGATCATCCCACCGGATCAGGGCTGTTGCGGCGCACTTTCGATGCATGTGGGCGAATCGGCGCAGGCACGTGCTTTGGCTACACGCAATCTACAGGCGTTCGATCTGCAAAGTGTAGACGCGATTGTCACCAACGCTGCCGGCTGCGGATCGGGGATGCACGAATACCCGCTCCTCTTCGCCGGCACACCGCACGAGGAGGCTGCCCGCCGTTTTGCCGAAAAGGTGCAAGATGTGAGCGTCTTCCTGGCCAAACTGGGCATTGAGACGCCGCCGCCTCTCTCCACGCCCATGACCGTGGCCTACCATGACGCCTGTCACCTGGCCCACGCGCAGGGGGTGCGCGATGCACCGCGCCAGATCCTGAGCGCCATCCCCAACCTGAAGCTCGCGCCCATCCCCGAAGGTGACATCTGCTGCGGCTCGGCGGGAACCTACAACATCGAACAGCCCGACATTGCCCGTCAACTGGGTGAACGCAAGGCTGCCGCCATCCTCAGCACTGGCGCAGACATCATCGCCACCGGCAACATCGGCTGCATGACACAGATCAGCAACCACCTGGCCCGCCAGGGCGCCAACCTGCCCATTATGCACACGATTGAACTGCTCGATTGGGTTTACGAGAAGAAAGGGTGAGGGGGTTTACTGCAAAGGCGCAAAGGGCGCAATTGGCGTTCGTAGCGCCACGTTTAGACGTACACCAGCGGTGCCTGTGCCGCCGACCTGCCTGATGAACAACTTTCCCCAAAGGACAGAGAGCCATGCAATCACGCCTGGGACATATTCAGTTTAACGTGAAGGCGGAGAATCTTTCTTTCTACAAGGATCTTTTCGCCTTTTTGGGCTGGCAGACGATCTTCGAGGCTGAGGGTATGTTCGGCGCCGCCGACGCCAACCGGACGAGCGTCTGGTTTGTAGGGTATGCCAAAGCGGTGCAGAACGACTACGACGGGCCGGGGATGAACCACCTGGCCATTCACCCGCAGCATCAGGCCGACGTAGACGCCGCCGTGGCCTACCTGGCCGAGCACAGCGTAGCGGCTCTCTTCGAGACGCCGCGGCATCGTCCTGAATTTAGCGGCGGCGACAACACCTACTACCAGGTGATGTTCACCTCACCCGACAACATTCTGCTGGAAGTGGTGTACACAGGGCCAATGGGTGGGTGAAGTGGGGATTGGTGATTGGGGACTGGGGATTGGTGATTGGGGTTGAGAACTACGAAAGAGCCATATTCTGCCCCAATCCCCAGTCCCCAATCACCAATCACCAATCCCCAATCACCAATCACCAATCCCCAGTCCCCAATCACCAATCACCAATCACCAATCCCCAGTCCCCAATCCCCAGTCCCCAATCCCCAGTCCCCAATCCCCAGTCCCCAATCCCCAGTCCCCAATCCCCAGTCCCCAATCCCCAGTCCCCAGTCCCCACTCTCACCACCCTTGTGCTACGGCGTACCAGTGGGCTTCCGTCATCAGGTGGGAGGGTGTCACCCATACGTCTTTGATGCCGCCGGCGATGGCTTGGCGCACCGAATCGCCCAGATCTTCGGGTGAAATGAGCCGACCGTTTTGCCCCCACAGGCCGGGTGAGAGGATGAAACGTTCCGACTCAGGACGGACGACCAGATAGGCGGCGATCTCGGCCAGATATTCAGGCGGATAGCCGGCCAGTTCGGCGTAGGCCCACACCACCAGCCGGTCGGCGTGTTGCAGCATAATCGGGTAGTAATGCCCGTGTTCCAACCCTTCGTTGGCCAGATCGCCCCAGCTTACTTTCACATCCATGATCAATTCTTTGCCATGTGGCCGCACCCGTGCTGCGGCTTCAGAGAGGAATTGCCCAATCGCAACCGAACGCCACTCGCCGATGGACGGGTGATTGTGGTCGATGTCGCCGTTGCTCAGGCGCGGCCAATCGTCGCGTCCGCTGTGTGTGCGGAAAAGCGCCAGGTCGGCGGCGCCATAGCCGTAGTCGTGATAGGCCAGTTCGGTGATCGAAATTGAGTCGACGTCGTAATGGATAGCGATATACTCGATCATGTCGAGCAGCAGTTCATGGTAAGGCCCTTCGAGCAAGGCGGCGGTGCTGACGAGCAGATCACTCGGTTCACCCCAGTGGCTCACAGCAGCCGCCGCCGGGTTTTCGGTGATGTAGTTGGGTGCGTAGACATCGACGACAGCGTCGATGTGACGCACGCCCAACCCCTCCTGGCGGAAGTTGCGGATATCCTCGGCCAGTAGATCCAGCCCGGTGGATTTGACGGCGCTGGACCAATACTCTTCACGGCCTGCCCACTCGAAAAAGGTCCACTCGGGGCGGCCTGCGCCCAATGCCACAGTGTTGGCGCGGCTTTCCACCACCAATGCTTGCAGTTCAGGAATCTGCGGACGGCTCTCGCGCACGCTCTCGAAGTCGATGCGCACAGCGCGCATCGGCTCAGGCGTAGGCGTGGGCGACGGCGCTGCAGTTGCAGCCGCAGTTGCACCAATCACCATCGGCAAGGCGATGCTTTCGGGCGTAGACGTTGCCGGGATGGTGGGCTGTACGCTGATGCTCAGCGTAACGCAACCAGAAAGCAACAAGGCCAACAGGGCAAGCACAAGAATCTTCATCACAAAAGGTCTCCTCAACATTATCCGCAACATGATCTGCGGCGTTATCTGCGGCGTTATCTGCGGCGTTATCTGCGGCTGACGACGCCGGTGCGTGTCAGCTTATTCCAATGGGCCTGGGCGCGGGTGAGTTCGAGAATCAGGGCGCGCAGGGAAACGAAGTTCATAAAAAGCGAGTAGGGGATCCACAAAGGTAGCACGTAGAGATATTTGAGATCGCGCCAACTGCGGTCGATGACGATGGCGATTAGCGTCGTCGTCACTGTGACGGTATAGCCGAGCCAGCCCAAAAGCGAGGTCCACTGCGCCGAGACAGGGCTGTTGCCCGTCAACGCCAGCACCAGGAGCAAGCAGAGCACCACCAGTTGCACCACCGGCATCACCGCTGTACTCAGCACGTTGAGCGGCAGGTAGAACGAAAACGGCCCATACTTTGGGTTGAAGAAGAGGTCGGTGTGCAGGCGCACCGTCTGCCAAAGACCACGCCCCCAGCGCACCCGTTGCTTCCACAGCGCCATCAGCGTCGACGGCGACTCGGCGTAGACAAGGGCGTCTGGGCAGAATTCCACACGGTAGCCGGCGCGATGGACACGCCACGTCAATTCCAGATCCTCGCCGATGCAGCCTTCGAGGAAAGGTCCTGTACGCGCCAGCACATCGCGGCGGAAAGCGCCGATGTTGCCGGAAACGATGGGCAGGCAGTTGACCAGCGCCAGCGCCCGGCGCACAAAGCTGGTGGTGACGTGGGTCTGCACCGCCAGCAACTGGGTCTGTAACCGATCCAGATTCACAGGCGCATCGTTGCCACAGACAGCGCCTACCTCGTGCGAGGTGAAAGCCGCCAGCATTTGCTCGATGGTATCCGGCTGAAAGATGCCGTCGGCGTCGACGAAGAAGAGCACCTCGCCTTTGGCCTTTTCGATGCCCAGGTTGAGCGCCGACGCCTTGCCACCGTTGACCTTGTTCACCAATTGCACACGCGTCTCTTGGGCAAAGTGCTGCATTACGCCCCAGGTGTCGTCGGTGGAGCCGTCGTTGACGATGATCACTTCGAGATTGGCATAGGACGAAGACAGGATCGAGCGCACACAGTTGTCCAACACCTTTTCCTCGTTGTAGGCAGGGATCACCACCGACACCAGCGGCTGCCGCCCGGCATAGATGCCCGGGCGGCGCCGTCGCAGCAGCGAGAAGCCCACCAGCGGATAAAGCAGCCACGTATGCAGCCCCAGAAAAAAGGTGAGCAGCGACAGGGCGACGAAGGCGCTGAAGATTGAATCGAGCATGGCGGACCTCCTGGTCGCACATCACATTCTCAGCGCGGCAGCGAACACCTCGGCTGCGTGTGCAATGTTGGCGCCGAAACGGGCGTTGATTTCAAGGACAGCCGGTTTGCCTGCGGTGTTGCGGCGGATGTCCATGTCCATGGGGCCGTGGAGATCGATGGCACGGGCGGCGGCGACGGCCAGCGCAGCCACGTCAGGCGCATCGACGACGACCACGGCTTCGGCGTTGCCGGTGCGTCCCTGGCGGAGACGCAGTTTTTCAAGCACAACGACCGTCGGCTCGGCCTCTTCATTGGCGGGGACGAAGAGGTTAACCGAATACTCGACGCCGGGCATGAAGGACTGCACCAGATAGGCGTCGGTCAGGGCTTCGGGGTGGAAGTCGGCAGGTGAATCGTAGACGATGACATCGCGCCCACCACGCCCCTGGCGCGGCTTCACCACCCGCGGCCACCCAAGTTCGTTTGGGTCGAAGAAGACCAATCTAGAAGGCAGGTAGGTGGTTGGCACACGCACACCATTCTGCGCCAAGAGGTAGGCCGTCAGATACTTATCGTGGGCAAGCGCCACCGCCTCTTGCCCCCCAATCAACGCCGGGCAGTGTAGATGGTGACACATGAGCGCCAACGTAGGCAGTTCCTCTTGCACGGTGGGGATGAGCAGATCAACGTTCTTCGACAGTTCAATCAAGCTGTTGTAGTAATCAATGACATTTGCCGCCGGTGTTTGGTGAAAGGCGTGCAGGCAGGGTAATGCCACTTCACACATGTCTACGCCGACAACAGTGTGTTGCGCCGCCGCCAACAGCCGGCTGACGTTACGCCCCGCTGGTCCGCCCACCCCCGTCACAAGGACTTTCATAGCGTGCCCCCTTCCATCACCAGGGCGCGCCCGATCTCGAAGCCTTCGGCATAGCTTGTCTTGGCCTGGCCGCCACGGAAGCGGGCCTGGGCGCGCACGTGCTCGGCGTCGACGTAGGCTTTGGCCGCCTGATCGCAGTGCTCGCGGATGCTCTCGATTTTCACGTCGACGTAGTCGCCGATTTCCACGTAGAGGCCGGGCCTAAAGTCGGGCGTCACCGAGGGGCTTTCGTAGCAGAGGATCGTCTTCACCCGCCGCCCGGCGCGCATGGTGGCGGCATGGACAGCGAGGTGATCCTGGTGCTGATCGTGGCTGGAGTGGGTGAGCACAATATCGGGTTGGAAGGCGCGGATCTCGTTTTCGATGGCATTGCGCACGCTATCTGCCGTCTCGGCAAGGCGTGTATCGGGGAAGTCGAGCAGCGTCACTTTTTCCATGCCCAGGAAGTCGGCGCCTCGCTGCACTTCCTGTACACGCCGTGCAGCGTTGCCCCCCTCTTCACCGTGGGTGAGGACGAGGCCGCGCACGGTGTGTCCTTCGTCGCGCAGACGGGCCAGGGTGCCGCCGGCGGCGATCTCAAAATCGTCGGGGTGGGCGCCGATGGCGAGGATGCGCCGTGGCGCCGGGCGCGGCGCCGCCAGAATTTGATAGCGCAACAGCACCACGATCAACGCCGTTTGCGCCACAAAGCCGACAAGGGTGAAGAGTGAACGCAATGCCGGCCACGATACACCGTCGGCGTCGTCGCCCATACCGAGCAAGATCAACAAATATCCCAGGTTGACGACGCCCGCCACTGCCGCAACCGCCAGCATCACCTGCGCCAGGAGCCGCGCCCGGCGCGTGTTGCGGCGCAGCCGGTCACGGTGTGCAATCACACCGACAGCCAGAATCCCGAACATCGCCAGCACCAAAACATGTTCTAAGACAATCAGCCAGTTTTCCATCTCCCATTTCCTCCGTGGTTATGAAAGTTCTCCAAGTTGCGTACAGCTTCTGTCGTACTTATGTAGCGGAGCGTAGATGGAAATACACCAAATTTGTAGGCGTACTACGTTATTGCCATAGGTTTGCTATAGGAGCGCGGACTCACCGGCTTTTCTTTTGTTTGGGAGGAAGGACATTGTGTGCAGAGATTGAAAAGCAGCTATTGCGCGCCTTCCGTAAATACGCGCAAAGAGACAGCGTTGAACATGACCCAATCTGGCACTGGCTGGCTCTTGCACAACCTCATGGGCTGCCAACCCGTCTACTGGATTGGACGTTTTCGCCCTTCGTTGCCATGCACTTTCTTAGCGCGAACGCGGATGAGTGTGATCAAGATGGCGTGATCTGGGCCGTCAACTACAGCAAAGTCCATGAACATGTTCCGGACAGGCTTCAGGATCTACTTAGAAAAGAAGGAGCCAGCGTTTTCACTGCCGAGATGCTGATCCAGGTTGCAGACTCACTTGAAGCATTGGAGAGACTCTCTCAATCCAACTTTGTCCTCTTTTTTGAGCCGCCTTCGCTTGATGAACGGATTGTCAACCAATTTGCACTCTTCTCTAAGCTGAAATTACAGTGCGCAGCCACGCCTCTGCTCTACGTTGGCATGATTCGTCGGGCTGCTGTGAATTTCAGGATAGAATCTAAGCCAGTGGCTGACGCGCTACTACCGATCACAAAGGTAGCGTACTGCGCATAGGCAGCCTGGCATTTTTTCAAGCAAATCGTGTCGCAGTTCACAAAAATGTTGTGTATTTCTTGAGGTTGTGCGATGCACCTTTCTTATATAGTTCACAAGGAGATTTTTGAACAACCACCCGCTTAATGGGAGACCTTGTAGATGGAAGCAATCTACCGTTTGTTCACGCTGCGCCCGTATGCTTGCTGGGATCAACTTGCTCCGACCAGGCAGCAATCTCTACTCAACGAGATCCAGCTTTGCTGGCAGCGGATGGGGGGACAACTCATTGTTGAGCATCCGCTGGCTCGGCACAACGCCGATTTGACTTGGCTAGCCTTTGGCATTGCAGGTGAACTCAACCTACAAGCGCTGCAATCGCTCGTGGCGGAGATGACGGAGCGTGGATGGGATAGATACATTTCTTGTGAAGTACCGGCGTTTCTTCACATCAGCAGTTCAGTAGATCTATATCCAAACTAAAGTGAATGTCCACACCAACCGGCTGGCGTACCTCAAATTCCTGATCTTGTTTAAAGCGGCAACAGTTCACAGTGAAATACAGTTCACAGTGAAATACAGTTCACAGTGAAATACAGTTCACAGTGAAATAACGGGTGTGACACATTGCGTTGGCAAGCGTGTCACACCCGTTTACTTTCACAGCACTTTGCCCACACCTGCAACCTATTGTAGAATCTGTGCAGGCACTCCTGACAGTTGGACAAAAAAGCAGGAGAGCCGCCCTTGGAGGGAAGGATGGCTCTCCTGCTTTTGAGGAGGGAAACAGAGGCAGTTGCTTCTGGTACACCAGCAAATGGAATGTGCTACCGGGTGGGTAGTTTCAACTTACCGTTCTTCTGCTTGGTAGGCGGCGGCGTCAGCACAGGATCGGAGAGTTCAAAGGCATCTACCAGGGAATTTCCTAACATTTTCAGCGCTTCATCTAACAACTCCCTTGGGATGCCACGCACGACCATCACCACTCGACGCTGTCCTGCGCCATGTGCGATTGTTCCCAATGCAGCCAGGTGCCCCCCACGCTGGTAGACAGCCTCAACAAATTCAGAAGAGAGTGCCTGAGTCTCAGGCAGATCGACCGTCAACCGCACCCCTTCTTTACCGTCCATCATCTCGACGAACACTTTGAAGATATCAGTTTCTGTGATCATGCCCACGACGTGATCATTTTCATCCACCACCGGCAGGCCGCCAATCTTGTTAGCAACCATGAGGCTGGCGGCATGCTCAATGGGTGTATCAGGCGAGGTGATAATAATCGCCCGTGTCATGATCTGCTGCACCGTTAACTTTGCCAGCAGGTAGTTCATCTCCCACACCGAGAGTGAACTGGCCGGCGACGGAGACGCGTGGAGAAGATCTCGCTCAGAGACGATACCGGCCAGGCGACCGTTCTTGTCCACCACCGGCAGGCGGCGGAACTTGTGATCGTGCATGGCCTTGAGCGCTATTTGGAAAGGTGTATCCGGCGTAATCGTCACCGCCGGTGAACTCATGCAATCTCGAACAAACATAGGCCTCTCTTCTCCTCCACGGCCAACCCGTGTCAGGCTTTGCACTTTCCCGGCAGCCGTGCTGCAAGCTGAGGTCTACTAATCGCCTGAAACAACGTCTGACTCTACAACTCCGGTGCTATTTTCGGATGACAACAGTCCGCGTACCAGAAGCACAGGACACTCTACGGTACGCACAATCTTTTCAGCAACACTGCCAAAGACCCACCGGCTCAAACCCGAACGTCCGTGCGTGCTCATGACGATGGTGTCGATGGCTTCAGCGGCGGCAACCGAGGCAATCACCGAAGCAGGGTGCCCTGTTTCGATGTGAATCCGTACAACTCGCCCGGCGCAGCGCAGTGAAGTGGCTACTTGATCGAGATAAGACCGAGCCAGTGATTCCTGCTCTTCAATCGAAGGCAAGGACGCAACCGTCTCGGCGCTGACAAACTCTTCCCCCCACAGTTCAGGCAATTCGACAGCTTGGACAAGCCAAAGTTCGGCTTTGTGTTTGTCTACTAGTTCCAAGGCCGGCGTCAGGGCAGCCTCAGCCAACACAGAACCATCCAACGGCACCATGATTTTCTGAGGTACCTTGCCGCCTATCTCTTTGCCTGGGCGCACAAGATAAACAGGGATCTGGGATGTGCGAATAATGCGATCAGCCACGCTGCCCATGATCCAGCGCTGCAAGCCAGATCGGCCGTGGGTAGTCATCGCGATCATATCGGCATCCTGTGCACCGGCGACTTCACAAATCGATGTCGCCACGTCGCCGTCTACTACGGTGGTGTAAACGCGATAGCCGAGTTCACGCAGTTCACCGGATACACGTTTCAGATAATTTTCGGCTTCCTGTCTCCATTTGGTGAAGTCGAAAATATGAACTGCATCAGGCGCCACATAGCTGTAGTAACGGGTTGTTTCTATGACACGAATTAACAGTAACTCGATCTCGTCAACGCCGCCTAAGCGTGGAACATGAGCCAGCACTCGCTCTGCGAACGACGAGCCGTCCAAAGGGATTGCAATTTTGCGGATCATGGCGGCCTCCTACTCCATTGTGGGATTGCACCATTCGAATTTATCCGTCAAGAGACGGCTTCTCTCGGCGGCTGATTGCCGCGTGCGTACCCACAGAGATAAATATACTGAAAATACGCCCACGGGTTCGTCTCTACTCTAATCAACTCAGTAAAATGTACTATCCTCTGATTGGTGAGTCGCCCCCCTGGTCAAGTGACCGGTTTATGAAGCAAGAATCGAGCTTCAGGGCAAAGAGTTGACGTAACCGCAGAAGCAGGTGCCCTAGTTTGGTCGGAACATTCGCTTGTCTGTAAAATAGATTCAGATGTTGCGAAAGCAAAACTCGTTCAGGGAGAGTTAAGATTGGAACTCACGCATCAGAAGTACGATGAAACGAACCTGGCCTACTTGGAATCTGCTCCAATCGGTGTGGTCGTCGTCGAAGAAAATGGTGAGATCGAACGAATCAACGCCCGCGCCGAAGAGATTTTTGGCTATTCGCGCCAGGAACTCATCGGGCAGCCAATGGAAGTGCTTCTGCCGCGCCGGTTTCGCCACATTCACCACATGCACCGCGGCGACTATTTTGAGACGCCCCGCTCGCGCCCGATGGGCCTTGGGTTGGAACTGTCAGGCGTTCGCAAAGACGGCACCGAGTTTCCCCTTGAGGTTGGTTTAAGCCACGTTGAAATCAGCGGACGTCGACTGGCGCTGGCCTTTATCACCGACATCACCGTGCGTGTACAGGCTGCCGAAGCGCTACGCCGCCACGCCAGTGAACTGGAGCAGCGAGTTGCCGAGCGCACACGCGAAATTGAACGACGCCGCCAGGTTGCCGAAGGGCTTCACGACATCCTGACCATTCTCAATACGGCGCGACCGCTTGAAGAGATCCTGGACTATATCGTCGAGCAAGCCCACCGGCTGCTTGTCACCGACGCCGTAGCCATCTACCGGCAGAACGAAAAGGGAGGCGCGCCCCAGGTGGTGGCCGCCCGCCAACTCGATGATATGCCGCCAGGGCGTGAAAACAGCCCAATGGGCGCCGGCAGTGGTGGGCGTCCTCCACGCGAGAGCAGTGTGCAGCCCATGGTCGGAGCCATCGAAGACGAAAGCGGCGGCATGACTCGCTCTGGCCGCTATCGCTCTGTGTTGGCCGTGCCACTCAATGTCAAAGGCGAAGTCTACGGTAGCATCTGTCTCTACTACCGCAGCCCGCGCAGCTTCAGCCTTGAAGAACGGGAACTGGCGGTTGCCTTCGCCGACCAGGCTGCCCTTGCCATCGAAAATGCGCGTCTACGCGAACAGGTGGAACGCAGCGCCGTTGCGGCTGAACGCAATCGCCTGGCCCGCGACCTGCATGATGCCGTCACGCAAACGCTTTTTTCCACGAGCCTGATTGCTGAGGTGTTGCCTCGAATCTGGCATCGCAACCAGGAAGAAGGCGAGCGCCGCCTCTCGGAACTACGCGAGTTGACCCGCGGCGCACTGGCCGAAATGCGGGCTTTGCTACTCGAATTGCGCCCATCGGCCCTGGTCGATTCGAACCTGGCCGATCTGCTCCAACAATTGGCCGAAGCGGTCACAGGACGCGCCCGCCTGCCTGTCTCCGTCTCGGTTTCGGGTGAAGGCTCGCTGCCCGCCGAAACCAAAGTTGCCTTCTACCGCATTGCACAGGAAGCACTCAACAATGTGGCGAAGCACTCACACGCCACCCAGTCCAACGTGGCGTTGATCTACCGCGATCACGAAGTGACGCTTGTAATTGAAGACGACGGACGTGGCTTTGACGTACTCAAAGCGCCGACCTCTCACCTGGGGTTGGGCATTATGAAAGAAAGAGCAGAAGCAGTCGGCGCGAGGCTCAACATCGACAGCAAGGCAGCCAAGGGGACACGTGTAGAGGTAGTCTGGTCGCAACACTGAGATCTAACGGCGGTACTGGGGACAGTGATTCATTGCGTCGAAGTTAAGCACCTTCAAAGCGCCAGACGCCCTCAAAAACGCCAAGACACTTTCAAGATGAATAGACAGCCGGGCCTGTCAATCTGCTGAAATCTGTCGGCCCGGCCAAAACGACGTTGCTACTTCTGTGCACCGACAATGTTGACTTCGGGGCGGCTGGTTTCACGAGCGTCGACAATGTGATCGCCGAGCCGTTCGCTGATTTCCACCAACTGTCCTTTGCTCAGCCCCTGCACCTTGACCAGCAGCCGGCGCAGCCCCGGCGTAGGGCTGTCGTAGGTGCCTACGCTTATGACATGACCGCCCGCTTCGGCAATGGCAATTGCCAGATCTGCCAGCATGCCCATGCGGTCGGCCACTTCAAGCGTGAGGCGCAGGCCGCTTTTGTCGACAGCCATCATCTCGACGAAGGCGTTGAAAATGTCTGTTTCGGTGATAACGCCAAGCACATAGTTGTTTTCATCGACCACAGGCATACCGCCGATTTTGCGATTGGCCAACACCTCGGCGGCGTCTTCAATCGGCGTGTCGGCGGTGGTGGTGATCACACCTTTTGTCATGATGTTCTGTACTTGCAGTTGCGAAAGCAAGTACTGTAATTCCCACACAGAGAGGGAACTGGCGGGCGACGGCGTTGCGTAAAGTAAATCCCGCTCAGAGACGATGCCGATCAATTCACCGCTCCGGTTGACGACAGGCAGACGCCGGAAACGCTGCTCACGCATCAGCTTTAGCGCATCTTGAAATGGCGTTTCTGGCGTAATGGTCACCGGGGGTGTGCTCATTTTATCGCGAACCAACATGGGAATGGCTCCTTTTGCCGAATCAAATGATGATTTGCCTGCCGTAACGTCGGCGGCAGGACGAATTCAGGTGAAAGATGAAAGCTGGCAGCACAAGCGCCAGTGATGCAGGCAAGAAGGTGTGGTTTTCACTCTACTTGTCTTCGCAGGACACTTCACTAGACCAGCGGTGAGTCCACTGTCGCGACGGTTGGTGAGTTGGCAACCTAGCCAGGTGGATGGGCATAAAAATCAATTGGACCGTTCCAGGCGTTGTTTGTTGATCGACCTGGTTACCATTAGAATAGAGAGAATATGTTAACAAAAGAGAATCCTAGAGGTTCTTCTGTCTCCATGAGGAGTCATGGCATGAGCGATTCAGGCCCAATTCGAGTCATGTTGGTTGACGATCACGCCGTTGTTCGGAGTGGGCTGATGGCGTTTTTGATGGTCTTCGACGATCTGGAGTTGGTGGGCGAAGCCGGCAGCGGCGAGGAAGCCCTGGCTCAGGTGGAAAAACTGCGCCCCGAAGTCATCCTGATGGATCTGGTGATGTCGGGCATCGACGGCGCCGAGACGACGCGCCTGATCCGCCAGCGTTACCCCGATGTACAAGTTGTGGTGTTGACAAGCTTCCCCGAAGAAGATCTGGTGACCAAAGCCCTTAAGGCCGGCGCCATTAGCTACCTGCTCAAGAACGTCTCTGCCGACGAACTGGCCAACGCCATTCGTAAAGCCCATGCAGGCCGTTCTACGCTGGCGCCGGAGGCGGCGCAAGCCTTGATCCATTCCACCACCCAGCCGCCCAAACCCGGCCACGATCTCACCGATCGTGAACGTGAAGTGCTGGTGCTCATGGCGCAGGGTTTCAACAACGTCGAAATCGCCGAGGATCTCATCGTCAGCCGCTCCACGGTGAAGTTTCACGTCAGCAACATCCTGTCGAAGCTACACGCCGCCAGCCGCACCGAAGCCGTCGCCATCGCCATGGAAAACGGCATCATCGAGCGATCGTAGTTGGGGACTGGGGATTGGGGACTGGCGATTGGGGACTGGCGATTGGGTAGAGTTTGTTCTGGCGTAGATATGTAAACACGGATAGGGGAAACACGGATAGATTCTGTGTTTCCCCTTTTTCGTTGCATACGCGCGTCCCCCAATCCCCAATCCCCGATCCCCAGTCCCCAGTCCCCAATCCCCAGTCCCCAATCCCCAATCCCCAATCCCCCTCTACACCAATTGTTGTACCTTCACTGTCACTTCGACCGAACTAAACTGTAAACAAAGGGATGATGCTGTGTCCTTTGACTTCGGTTAGGATGAAGGCGCAACTTTCGTTTGCTTTCTGCGTAGTACTTCCACAGTATCAGCTACAGAAACCGCAGCCGGCCCCTGTTTGGCCGGCACCCGCGTTTACGCCAAGGAGAGATTGACATGGCCGATCCAATTATCGTGGCCAACACCATCCACAAAACCTACCGCACCGGCGAGGTGGAAGTGCACGCGCTGCGCGGCGTAAGCCTGCGCATTGAGCCTGGCGAGATGGTCGCCATTATGGGGCCTTCGGGCTGCGGCAAAACGACGCTGATCAACTGTCTTTCGGGGCTGGATCAGATCGATTCGGGCGAGGTGTTGATCGAGGGCACAACGCTGCACAAGATGAAAGACAAGGTGCGCACCACCTACCGTGCCCAGCGTATGGGCTTCGTCTTTCAGACCTTCAACCTGTTGCCTGTGCTCAACGCCGTGGAAAATGTAGAAATGCCGCTGTTGGTCAGCGGTGTGCGCCCCAAGGAAGCACGCCAACGCTCGCTGGCCGCGCTGGATCAGGTGGGCCTCTCGAATCGGGCCTTTCACCGGCCTGCCGAACTTTCCGGCGGGCAGCGCCAGCGCGTGACGATTGCCCGCGCCCTGGTGAACAACCCGGCCATCGTTTGGGCCGACGAACCCACCGGCAACCTCGACAGCCAGACCGCCGATGACGTCCTCGCGTTGATGCAACGCCTGAACCGTGAACACAACCAGACCTTCGTCCTCGTCACCCACGACGCCAAGATCGGCGCGCTGTGTAACCGCATCGTCCACATGAAGGACGGCGAGATCATCGACGACGGCATCCCCGATAACGGGATTGGCTACGATACGGCGCGGACAGAGGACGGAGGACGAACGACGGAAGACGAACGTATAGTGGCTGTCTGATCTATAGGACCGTTTCTGCGTCTGCGCTCCAATAGCACCTTCAATGCCTTAACGTTCGTCCATCTTCGTCCGCTGTCTCCAGCGGCGTCGTCCGTCCTCTGCCAAGGAGTTTCCCATGAACTTCGACTTTCTCCCACCCTGGCTCAGCCCTGTCAGCTTTGTGCTGCTGGTGGTTGTGCTGATCATGTTGTTGGCGGTGGCGTTGCTCTACTTCCGCAACCCGACAGCGACGAAGTTAGGTGTGCGCAACATGCCCCGCCGCCCCACCCAGACGGCGCTGATTGTGGCCGGGTTGACACTGAGCACGGTGATCATTGTGGCCGCGCTCAGCACCGGCGATACATTGGACTATTCGGTGCAGCGCTACGCCGTGAGCGCCTACGGCGAGATCGACGAGGTGATCGCGCCGCCGCTGTTGACGACGCTGGCCGACTTCGCCGGTGAAATGGACGAAGAGGACGGCACCACAAGCGCCGACGGCACAGAAACGCCTGCCCTCGATCTCAGCGGCACCGGCTATGACACGCTGCTCAGCCTGCTCAACGAAGGGCTGCCCGGCATTAGCAACGAGCAGTTCGAGATCCTGCGCGCCAAGACCGAAGCGGAACCGCTGATCGACGGCGTGGCGCCGGCCATTGTCTTCCCCACGATTATTCGCAACACCAGCACGGGGCAGGGCGAACCGCTGGGCTTCATCTTTGCCGTGGACAGTTACTACGATCAGGAGTTTGGCCTCACTTCGGTGGACGGCCAGCCGGTGACGATGGACGCACTTCAACCCGGCGTGGGCAACATTTTCCAGTCGGCCACCAACATCTTTGCCATGGCCGGTGAAGCCGCCAACAATTTGGGGCTGGATCTGCAACTTTCCGACGCGGCTGTGGCCATTGCGGCCGTAGGCGCGTTGGCGTCGGGCGATTTGACCGAGGCACAGGCCAACGAATTCCTCACTTCGTTGTTGGGCGAAGATGCACCCCAATTGCCCGAAGGCTCGCTGGAACAGATCCAAGGGCTACTTCCTCAAACTGAAACAGCGCCTCAAACTGAAACAGCGCCTCAAACTGAAACAGCGCCTCAAACTGAAACAGCGCCCCAAACTGAAACAGCGCCTCAGGCTGAAACAGCGCCCCAGGCTGAAACAAACGGTGAAAGTGCAACCGGCGGCGCTGAAACAGCTACGCCCGAAGAGAGCGCCGGCGACGCTGCCGCCACCGCCCCAGATACCGGCGCAGAGGCGGCAGCGCCCACGATTCCACTGCTCGAATCGCTCAACATCCCCGACGCCACCGAGTTGGCCAGTGCGCTGAATTTGAACACGCTGCGCAGTGAAATCGACCGGGTGCTGGGGCAGTTCGGCTTGCAGTTGCGCCAGGGCGATGTCTATCTCAACCGGCTGGGGGCGCAACAGCTCGACGCCGAGGTCGGCGACGTGCTGGAAGTCTTCTTGGGGCCGATTCCGCTGCCCTATCGCGTCAAGGGCATCATCGACGAGGCGGGGCCAATGGGCACGCTGACGCCTGTGGTGATGATGTCGCTGGACGAGGCGCAGCAGTTGCTCTCGCCGATTATGCCGGATCGTGTGAACTTCATCCTTGTATCGAACCAGGGCGACGCCGTGGAAGGGCTACAGTACACCGACGAGGTGAGCGAACGGCTGCGGGTGTTGTCGCTGGATGATGCAGGGCTGGCCCAGGTGTTTGCCGTGTTGCAGCGCCCGTCTGTGCTGCGGGTGATCGAAGCCGAAGCGGGCAACGCCGAGCAGATGATCCCCAGCGACGGCGAGGCCTTCTTCCTTTCGCTGATTGGTGGCATTGCCGACGCAGCCATGCCCCGCGGCGAACAGTTGATGGCGCTGCCGGCTGTCATCGAAAACGCGGAGATGGACGCGCTGCGCTCGACGCTGGGCAACATGGCCAACCGCGCCTGGCTGTTAAGCCGTCCTTTCAGCGCCGAAGACAGCGCCGATCTAAGCGCAGCGGTTGAAGCAATGGCGCCCATGGATGTGCTCGATCCGCTCAACAAACAGACGGTGGTGGCGGTGTCGGGCATTGCCGGCACCACCTTCAGCACAGTCTTCTCGATTTTCGGCATCTTCTCGATCATGGCGGGCGTGCTGCTGATCTTCATGATCTTTGTGATGTTGGCCGCCGAACGGCGCAGCGAAATGGGCATTGCCCGCGCCATCGGTATGCAGCGCAGTCACCTGGTGCAGATGTTCCTCACCGAAGGCGTGCTCTATGACCTGGTGGCGGCGCTGGTGGGTGTGGTGTTGGGGTTGGGCGTCTCTTATTTGATGATCGACTTCCTGAGCACACTCTTTAACGACGTGAGTAGCCAGTTCAGCGGTCAGGAGCTTTTCTTCCGCTTCCAGTTCAACGTGACGACGCCGTCGATTATCATCGCCTACTGTCTGGGTGTGCTCTTTACCTTTGTGGTGGTCACCTTCTCGTCGCTGCGGGTGAGCCGGCTCAATATCGTGGCCGCCATTCGCGACATTCCCGATGCCGAGAATGCGGCGCGGCGACCGCTGTGGCAACGCATTGTGCGCGGCGTGGTGGGTCCGCTTTTGCTGGCAGGCGGCGGCTACGTGATCTGGTGGGGCATGGACAGCCAGGGGTTGACGGCGATCCTTACCGGCGTGACGCTGGCGCTCATCGGCGTGGCCTTCACGGCGGAATGGCTGCTGGGCTTCAGCAAGCTGCGCAGTGACACCCGCCGCCGCCTGATCTTCACCGTGGTCGGCCTGGGCATGATCGCGATCTGGGCGGTGCCGTGGTCAAGCATCGTCAGCGACGGCGACGCCTTCGCCTTCTTCCAGGGGAACCCCATCTGGGTGCCGTTGAATTTTGCACTGGGCGGGCCGATGTTGATCCTGGGCGGCATTCTGGTGGTGATGTTCAACGCCGATACGTGGGTGTGGGCCATCAACCGGGTGCTGGGCGGCATCGGCGCATTGACGCCTGTCCTGCGCACCGCCATCGCCTACCCGTTGAGCAGTCGCTTCCGCACCGGCATGGCGATGACAATGTTTGCGATGGTGATCACCACGGTGGTGATCATGAGCATCGTGATCCAGGCGACGCAGACGCTGGTGGAGCCGGACGCCGAACGCAGCGCTGGTTTCGACATCCAACTGAACACGACGCTGCTCAGTTTCTTCGATCCGATTGAGGATCTTGCCGAGCGCTTGGATCGCGCCGCCGACTTCCCACGCGATCAGGTAACCGCGGTGGGAACCTACCTGGACGAGTTCGAGGCGCTACAGGAACCTGGCAACGAGATGTGGTATCGCTCGCCGGTGATCGGCATCGATCCTGGCTTTGTCGAGAGCGCGTCGCAAGTCTACCCGTTCAAGCTGCGCGCCCCCGGCTTCGCAGACGATGCCGCCGTGTGGCAGGCTATGGCCGAGCGGGATGACGTGGTCATTTTTACCTCCGACGTCATCGCCCGCTTCCCCATGGAGTTTGATGAAGAGGAGCAAAACGCCGGCGACGGCACTGTGGTCATCGAAACGGGAGAAGAATTCGACGAAGAAGAATTTGGTCCCCGCGGCCGTGATGACGAGAGCTGGGAGCGTTTCATCCTGGCGCAGGTGCCCGAAGACGCCACCACAATGCCGGCCAACGTCACCGTGTCGCTGCGCAACGAAGCCGGCGAGATCAGCGAGTTCCAGGTGATTGGCATCCTCGACACCATGAACACGTTGGCGGGCAGCGGCATGTTCATGAGCAAGGCCGGCTATCAGCGTTCCATCAACGCCGAATATGCGCCGGAGCAGTGGTATGTGAAGGTGGCTGAAGGCGCGGATGTACACGAAGTGGCGCTGGCGCTGGAACGTGCCTTCTTAAGCAGTGGACTCAATGCTACGATCCTGGCCGAGAGTTTCGCCCAGGGGCAGCAGATCACCCGCGGCGTGTTGCAGCTCTTCCAGGGCTTCATGGCGCTGGGCCTCTTTGTGGGCATTGCGGCGCTGGGTGTGATCAGCAGCCGCACCGTGGTAGAACGGCGGCAGCAGGTGGGCATGCTGCGTGCCATCGGCTACCAGCCCGGCATGGTGGCGCTCTCGTTTGTGCTCGAAGCGAGTTTCATCGCCTTTGTGGGCATCGCCATCGGCACCGCCACCGGCGTGATCCTGGGGCGCAACATGCTGGGCGAGTTCTTTGATCTGATCAACCCCGGCGCTTTCACCATGCCCTGGCTCGAAATCGGCGGCATCCTGTTGCTGGCCTACGCTTTCTCTCTGTTGACGACGATTCTGCCCGCCATTCAGGCATCGCGAATCTACCCGGCAGAGGCGTTGAGATATGAATAGGGCTGGGGATCAGGGACTGGGGACTGGGATCGCTACGATAGTACGATTCAACATTGGGTAGTCTAGCTTCGCCGCAAGTGCGCGAATCGCCCAATTACCTGTCCCCAGTCCCTGATCCCTAGTCCCCAGTCCCCCATCTACGAAAGGACCATTCCCCCAATGGACGACCGACCCGGCTGTTTAGGTGGACTTTTCCGCCTGTTTGCACTGAATTGGATCTTCGACTGGTTGCAGGACAACTTCGGCTATGGGCGCGGTGGCTGTAGCGGCTGTGGCTGTGGCACGATCTTGTTCATTGTCTTCGTGATGATGCTCTTCGGTATCCTCTTCAACACGAATTGGTTCGATTTCAGCTTTTAATTTGCTTGACCAGAGAGCGCAGGTGGGGATCGGTTGATTCTTCACCTGCGCTTTTTTGTCGGTCAAATGACGCACAACGGCTTCCACAGAATGTTGGCAAGCTTCAAGACAATCCCAAGAGGCCGGGGGCCGGCATCTGTCCTAAACTCGTACAGGGCGCACTGTTCCACCCCTTTTACCACCCTTTGCCGCGCAGAAAGGGTGGTGTGCCTTGCAATCAAATACGCTAACTTTACACATAGCGCTTTTTGCGCCTGTGCAACCAACATTTCACATTTGGAGGAGTTACCCCCCGATGAACATCAAACGCATTTTGTTTTCACTGCTGGTTATTTCTCTATTGGCCGGCTGTGCGCTGCCGGTGCAGATGCCCGTCGCCCCGGCTGCACCAGGACAGGCGACACCACAGGCCGTCGATGCCGAGCGCACGGATCTGCCGGGAAGCTGGCAGGGCAGCATTTCGGTGATGAACGTTGAACTGGAGATCATCGTCGAGTTCAGCCGCGACGGCGACACGCTGACCGGCACCATCGACATTCCTCAGCAGGGCGCAGCGGACCTGCCCCTGAATGCCATCCGCTTTGAAGCGCCCAATGTCCACTTTGAGATGCTCGAAGGGCCACAACTGGCCACCTTCGAAGGCACACTCGAAGCAGGCGTGATCAGCGGCATCTTCAGCCAGTCGGGCATTGAGGGCAGTTTCACGTTGACGGCCACCGTAGCCGGCGCCGAAGCTGCTGCGCCCACGCCTGCCGCCGAGGAAACCTACACCGATCCCGCCGCTCTCTTCAGCGTGCCGGTGCCCACCAATTGGACATTGGAAGCCCAGGACGACTACGCCATGTTGACTGCACCGGACGGTGATTTGCGCGTCTACGTGCTGGCTGTGGCTGCCGAGAGCGCCGAGGCGGGCATCGAAGCCGCCTGGCAGATCATCGACCCGTCCTTTGCGCTGGAACGCCAGGAGACCACCAGCGTGCCGCCCACCCGCGGCATCGAAGAGACCGTCAGCATCGTCTACGAAACCGAAGACGACAATCGCCTTGTCACCGCAGGCGCGGATCTATACGAAGGGATCGCCTACGTGCTGCTGCTCGAAGGTGACATCGCCACGATTCAACGACGTGCCTCGCAGATTCAGATCATCGGCACCGGCTACGATATTGCGGCGCTGGTAGACGAGGATCTCACCAGCGTTGAGCCTGTCGCCTTCGACGCGGAACTGCTGGCCGAATTAGAAGCCTACATCGTCGCGAAGATGGAACAACTCAAAGTCCCCGGCGCCGCCATCTCCATCGTGCGCGATGGCGAAGTTGTCTACAGCGAAGGCTTCGGCGTGCGTGGGCCAGAGAGCGACGAACCGATTACGCCGCAGACCCACTTTATGATCGGCTCCACCGGCAAAACCATGACCACCATGCTGATGGCGGCGCTGGTTGACGCGGGTTTAATGGATTGGGATACGCCGGTGGTGGAAATCCTGCCCGAATTCGCGGTGGCCGATCCTGAGTTGACACAGGAGTTGACGGTGCGCAATCTCGTCTGCGCCTGCACCGGCGTGCCGCGCCGCGATCTGGAGTTGATCTTCAACGCCGGCAGCCAGAGCGCCGAAGATGTGGTGGAAGAACTAGAGACCTACGAGTTCTTCACCGACTTTGGCGAAGCCTTCCAATACAGCAACCAAATGGTGGCCACCGGTGGGTACGTCGCCGGCGCAGCCGAAGGTGGCCAGTGGGGCAATCTCTTCGACGCTTACGCACAGGCGTTGGAAGAGCGCATCCTGGCGCCGATAGGCATGCCGAACACCACCCTTTCCTTCGCCGCAGTGGAGGAGCGCGACAACTACGCCCAGCCTTTCGGGCTGAACCTGGCCGGCGAGTTCTATCCTATTCCACTGGAGATGGAGACGTTACTCCTACCCGTCGCCCCGGCCGGCGCGCACTGGTCCACTTCGGAGGACATGGCGCAATATCTGATCACCGAGCTGAATCGCGGCGTTGCACCCAACGGCGAACGGGTTGTGTCTGAAGAAAATCTGCTGGAAACATGGCAACCGCAGGTCGATATCTCAGCGGAAATGAGCTACGGCCTGGGCTGGATGATCGGCGAGTACAAGGGTGTGCAGACCATCACCCACGGCGGCAACACCTTTGGCTTCACCTCCGAGTTGCTCTTTGTGCCTTCAGCCAACTTCGGCATTACCGTGTTAACCAACGGGCGCGGCACAAACCTCTTCAACGAGGCCGTTGTTACCCGTCTAATCGAGCTTGCCTACGCGCAGGAAAGCGAGATCGACGAACAGGTCAACTTTGCAGATGAATACCAGCGCAACACCATTGCAGGCCTTCTCGAAGACCTGGGCGATGTGGACGCGGCGGCGGTGGAACCCTTCCTGGGCCGCTACACCAATGCAGCGCTCAACGAGATCGAACTGCGCCTCGAAGAAGACGTCTTGCGCCTGGATGCAGGCGACTTTGTTTCGACGCTGCGCGCCAACCTGGCTGAGGACGCCGACGAGAACGAATATCTGGTCTTCGACATGCCGCTGGCCGGCCTCAACGTTGACCTGAAAATGAATGAAGAGGGTGCGCCCATTGTCGTCATCGGCGTGGGCGCGGTGGAATATACCTTTGAGCGGCTAGAGTAACGGGGAATTGCTGATTGCGGGTTGTGGGTGTTAGATGGCAGATTCAGTATGCATATTTTCAGGCATACAAATTTGCAGGCGCCGGCGTCTGCAACTCGCCGTCGGCAATTTTGCCGTCAGGCAAATGTCCGGCGGCTTACGGGATGCAGCCACGCTGATCCTGTAAGCTACACAGGTGACGTATCGTACGGGTTTGCGTGGGGCGGAAGCAGAGATCGGTTCATGAGTCGGCCTTCCACCCCACGCAAACCCCTACAGGAGTTAACAGCGTGCACAAATATACCCTTGCAGAAACAGCGGACTATCCACAGGTCAGCCATCGGTCGTCTGTCGCCTGCTCCGGTCAATCAACAAGGAATCAAATCCATGCTCGATCAAAAATCCCCTACCGTCTCTGTGGCTGGTCTTCAAAAACGCTTTGGCCGTGTGGAAGCTGTCAGCGATGTCTCGTTCGACGTCTACCCCGGCGAGATTTTCGGCCTGCTCGGCCCTAACGGCGCGGGGAAGACCACCAGCATCCGCATGATGATGGACATCTTCAAGCCCGATGCCGGCAAGATTGCGCTGTGGGGTGGCCCGCTCACCGAAGAGAAGAAGCAGCGCATCGGCTACATGCCCGAAGAGCGTGGGCTTTACAAAGACGAAAAACTGGAGCCGACGCTGATCTTCCTGGCTACGCTGAAAGGGTTGAGCAGCGCCGAGGCGCGCAAACGGCTGCAACCCTGGCTGGAACGCCTTGATCTGGCGGCACACCGCAACAAGAAGATTCAAGAATTGAGCAAGGGCATGCAGCAGAAGGCGCAGATCATCTCCACCCTGATCCATGATCCGGATCTGATTGTCGTCGACGAACCCTTTTCTGGGCTGGACCCGGTGAACACACGCCTGGTGAAAGATATCATCGAAGAGGAACGGGATCGGGGCAAGACAATCATCATGTCTAATCACCAGATGCATCAGGTGGAAGAGTTGTGTACACGCATCGTCCTCATCAACCGCGGGCGCAGCGTCCTCTACGGCAGGGTGCGCGACATTAAGCGCAACTTTGCCGGCAACGCCGTCACCGTGAGTGGACATGGCAACTTTGAGCAGATCCCCGGCGTGTTGCACGTGCACCGCGAAAATGGCTCGTGGCAGATCGGCCTGAAACCCGGCACCAGCCCACAGGATGTCCTCCGCGATATGGCTTTGCGCCAAGACTTCAGCCTGGAACGCTTCGAGATCTCGGAACCCTCGCTCGAAGACATCTTCGTACAGACAGTCCAGGATCAAGGCATGGTGGTGGAACGCCAGGCGCTCACGGCGGGTGAGGAGATTGTCCATGCGTAACCTCTGGTTGGTGGCCAAACACGAATACATGCGGTTGGGGCGACGGCGCAGCTTTCTGCTCAGCACCCTGGGCTTTCCGCTGTTGATTGCGCTGGCGATGGGGCTGGGCTTTGTGCTTGGAGCACGCTCCGAAGCAGCAACACTGGGCTATGTGGATCAGGCGCAGATCCTCGACACAGCAGTGTTGCCTGAAGACGATTTTCAGGCGCCGATGCTGCCGTTTCCCTCGGCAGAGGCAGCGCGCGCCGCGCTGAAGGCTGGCGAGATCGACGCCTACTTTGTGATCCCGGCGGATTATCTGGGCGGGGGACAGGTGCAGCTTGTCTACGAAGACGAAGCGCCCAGCGGCTCGGCCCAACGGGACCTCCGTCAATGGTTGCGTGCCAGCCTCGTCCAGGATCTGTCACCAGCGGCGCAGGAACGGCTCGTCAACGGCGTCGATCTTATGATCCGCAGCGCCGACGGCAGCCGCGCCCTGGGCACGAACACCGTTATCGCCTTCCTGCTCCCCTTTATGACGGCCCTGCTCTTCATTGTGGCGGTGATGAGTTCGGCGGGTTATCTGCTCCAGGTGGTAGCCGAAGAGAAAGAAAACCGCACCATGGAGATCCTGGTGACCACCGTGCGCCCGATTCAGCTGATTGCGGGCAAATCGTTGGGGCTGATGGGGCTGGCGATTACGCAACTTGCCATCTGGGGCGGCGCCATTGTGGTCGCCGTCATCGTGGGAAGCAGCTTCTGGCCCTTTTTGCAGGGGATCGCCGTGCCCTGGCAGTTGATGGTGCTGGTGTTGATCTTCTTCCTGCCCTCCTACGCATTGGTGGCAGGCATCATGACCGCCATCGGCGCGGCTGTCACCGAGATGCGGCAGGGGCAGCAGATAGCCGGTGTCCTCAACCTGCTTTTCGTGCTGCCGCTTTTTGTGTTGCCCGTGCTGATCCGTGCGCCTGAAAGCGCCGTGGCCACAGCGCTGACGCTCTTTCCAACCACGGCGTTTATCACCGTTACATTGCGTTGGGCGCTGGGCACCGTGCCCGTGTGGCAGTTGCTCGCCAGTTGGAGCATCCTGGTGGCAAGTGCGGCGCTGATGATCTGGCTGGCAACCCGCATCTTCCGCGCCGGCATGTTGAGCTACGGCCAGCCGCTCTCGCTGAAGAGTATCGCCATCGTCCTGCAAGGAAGGTAGTCTGCTATGGTCAACATATTCACAGTCGCCAAATTCGAAATTCGCACCTTGCTGGCAAAGCCGTCGTTCTGGATTGTCACCGTTGTTCTGCCCCTTTTTGTGTTGGGGTTGACCTTCGGCAGCCAATTCCTGGCCGACGATGAGATGGCGGAGACAATGGAAGTGGAGGTAGTTCCCTCCGCGGCTGCCTACGTCGACCTGTCGGGGATGATCAAGGCGTTGCCGCCGGATATCCCGGCGGAACAGGTGCAGGCTTACCCATCGGAAGACGCGGCGATGGCTGCGCTGACAGCGGGCGAAATCAATGATTATTACGTCATCGCAGAGGATTACGTAGAGAGCGGGGTAGTTACACTGGTGCAGCGCAACTATCAGCCTATGGCGATTACCAGCGAAGCGCTGTTGCAGACGATCCTCAACTACAACCTGCTCGGCGCCGACGGCAATCGCTGGGCGCTGGTCAACAACCCACTGGGCGATATGCAGGTGGAACAGATGACGCCGCCAGCCGATGAGACGGCGGCGCCTACCAATGCAGCGGCTGCCTCGGTTGTGCCGACGGCGGCTGTGATGTTGCTCTTTTTTGTGCTGGTGATGAGCAGTGGCTACATGCTGCGTAGTGTTTCGCGCGAAAAAGAGAATCGCACCGTCGAAGTGCTGCTGCTCAGTCTACGTCCTCGTGAACTGATGCTGGGCAAGATCCTGGGGTTAAGCGTGGTGGCGATGGTACAAATTGGGTTGTGGCTGGCGACAAGTCTGATCTTTCTTGATCAGAACAACCCGATGTTCAGCGCGGTGTCGGCGCTGCAATTGCCGCCCAGTTTTGTGGCGTGGACATTGCTCTACGTGCTGTTGGGCTATTTCCTCTACGCGTCCTTGATGGGCGCACTGGGCGCACTGGCGCCTACGGCACGGGAAGCCAATCAATTTTCTTTTGCCGTATTGCTGCCCCTGGTCGTTCCTGTTTGGCTCAATGGCTTCATCATCTACGAACCCAACGGGCCGATGGCGGTGGCGCTCAGCCTCTTCCCGTTGACCTCGCCGCCGTCGATGATTGCGCGGCTGGCTGCAACCGACGTCCCCTTCTGGCAGCCGGCGATCGGTGTTGTCGGCCTGGCGATTACCACCTATCTGGCCGTGCTGCTATCGGCGCGCTTCTTCCGCGCCGACACCCTGCTTTCCACTTCAGCCCTGAGCTGGCGCAGTCTTTTCCGCGCTGTACGGGGCTAGGGGGTGCCCCCAGTCGCCAATCTCGTCGTTTCCTGCTATAGTGAAAGAAACAACAATCGGTTCCAGTATCCACCTTTCACTTGAGGAAACCCCATGAAATTGGCATCGCAGTTGAATAAATTGGGCACAGAGACAGCCTTTGCCGTCTCGGCGGCGGCGGCGGAGTGGGCGTCTAAGGGGAACAGAGTCTATCCGTTCCATTTGGGCGATATCAACATTCCGACGCCGGCCAACATTGTGGAAGCGACGATGAAGGCCATTGCCGACGGCTACACCGGCTACTGCGCCGGCGCCGGGATCGCCGAACTGCGCGCCGAATTGGCCGCCGACGTGGGCAGCAAGCGCGGCGTCCACTACAGCGCCGAAAACGTGTCGATTCAGCCCGGCGGCAAACCGGTGATCGGCAAGTTCCTGGCGGCAGTGATGGACCCAGGCGACGAGGTGCTTTACCCCAACCCCGGCTATCCCATCTATGAATCGCAGATCGAGTATCTGGGGGGTGTGGCTGTGCCCTACGGCTACATCGAAACCGCCAGCGGCTTTGATCTGGACATGGAGGCCATCCGCCGCTCGATTACGCCACGCACCAGGGTGTTGATTTACAACAACTATCAGAATCCCACCGGGGCGCAGTCTTCGCGCGAGGAGGTGGAGGCGCTGGCGCAGATTGCGATTGAGCACAATCTGTGGGTGATGAGCGACGACGCCTACTACGAAATGCGCTACAGCGGCGAACCGCTTTCTATCGTCAACCTGCCTGGTATGTACGAACGCACGGTGATCCTCTACACCTGCTCCAAACGCTTCGCCATGACGGGCTGGCGCTGTGGCGCCGCCATCGGGCCGAAAGCCGTGATCGACATGATCAACAAGTTGAACACCAACGCCGAAAGCTGCACCACCCACTTCATCCAACGCGCCATGGTGGGCGCCATTCAGGGCGATAGCAGCGGCCCCGACGCCATTTTGGCCGAACTGCAACGCCGCCGCGACGCTGCTGTGGCCGGTCTCAATGCCATCGACGGGATCTCGATTGCAGCGCCGCAGAGCACCTTCTATCTCTTCCCCAACGTCACCAAGATCATGGAGCGCAAGGGGTTGACCGACGTCAACGACTTGATGCGAGGCGCATTGACCGAGGCCAATGTCTCTTTCTGCACCCGCAAGCACTTTGGCCGTCCTGTGGCGGGGGAGACGCAACACTATATTCGCCTGGCCTACTCAGGCATCGATGTGCCTTCGATCCATCAGGGGTTGGCGGCGTTGAAAAGCTATTTTGAGGCATAGGGCGAGCAGCCGTTTACAGCGTACACTGACTTACGACAATTGACGTGAGGCCCCTGTCTTTTTGCCTGGGCTGAAGATCCGCAGATGCATGATGCGTCGGCGGATCTTTTTTTGTTGAATAGGGGAGAAACGTTTTGCAGGGTTGGTGCGTAGAGAGGACGGAGGACGGAAGACGAACGTCCAGAGCGCCGACCTATCATCGCATCACCCCGTCACCGCGTCATCGCACCTATTCCCCAAGGAGATTATGATGGATTACAGTCGGATTTTGCAGCGCGCGTTTGAGATCATCACCCGCTATCCGTTTTTGATTCTGGTAGGTGTGTTGGCCGCGTTGAGCGGCGGGATCGGCGGCGGCGGCGGAGGAGGAGGCAATTCCAACTGGCAGATGAACGAAGATGATGTTTCACAGTTTGAAGGACAGATGCCCGATTTCGGCCAGGTACGCCCACCTGATGTCGATTTGGGGCCTGCTGCCGGGATTGCGCTGGCTGTGATTCCCTTTGTTCTTTGCTTTGCGTTGATCCTTGGTATTGCGCTATGGGCGGTGGGCACGATTGCCCGTGGCGGCCTGGTGGCCAGCGTCAACGACATTGAAAACGGGCTGTCGTCGTCCTTTGGGGCGGCGTGGCAGGCGGGCATGGCGCGTGCAGGGCGACTGCTGGGCATCAGCCTGATCCCGGCTATCCCAGGGTTGATTTTGTTTGTAGCAGGGCTGGGCGCCTTCCTTACCAGCGGGAGCATGGCGGCCATCTTTGGCGGTGAGGTGGGTATGCCTTTCGGCGCGGGCGCGCTGGGCGTCATTGGCACACTGGCCTGTGTGGCTCTCCCCTTCGCCTTGATTCTGGGGCTGCTGCGGACCTTCGCTGAACGGGCGTGTATGTTGGAAGGCACCGGCGTAGTCGATTCCTATCGCCGTGGCATGGAGGTGCTGACCGCGAATCTCGGCGCCGCCGCCATTCTTTTCGTGATCCAGATTGTGATCAACATTCTGTTGGGCGTCCTGTTGCTCTTGCCCGGGCTGATTGCAGCGCTCTGTTTCTTGTTCTGGCCGCTCATCTGGTTGGTAAACGGCGCAATTGCCGCCTACTTCTCTACGCTGTGGACGCTGGCCTGGCGCATATGGACAGCGCCGGCCCTGCCTGGTGCTGAGAGCAGCGCCGCCTAGCTGCATCGAGAAACCCAATATCAAAACAGAGGGGATGTCCTGACCAGCCGTCAGGACATCCCCTTTTTGTAGATAGCTGCTGTCGGCGTGATGGACAATCAGATTGCAACCATACCGTAAGCTAAGCGCCATCCTTTTCTAACGCTGCTGATGTAGAGTAAACACAAACGATAGACAACATAAAGATTTACGTATAAACACGCGTCGGTTCACAGGTCTATGACAAAACTTGATGTGGAAACAGTCAGGTTATCTATGTTCATTATAGGATACAACGCATGATTTCTGCTGAAGTACCGCATCACTTTCATGATCAGTTTAGCAAGCGCTTTTCCTTCCTACGCTGGTGGGTGCGCTTGGCGCGATTGGTGACAGGGCAATCACTGCTTTCGCGTTTTGGTTCAGGCTGGACCACCGTCATTCACACGGCGCTACTTTTTTTGGTCATTGTGAGTATGGTGGTGCGGGTGGCGACCCTCTATCAACTCCCCATTATGCCCGGCGTGCTTTTGACGGTGATCATTCACCTGCTGCTGGCGCCCTTCATCCTCTTCAATTTTCAGGTGATCGAAGAACTCCGGCGTTCACAGAGCGAGTTGTACCGGCTCTCTATCGTTGATGCGATGACGCAGACCTTCAATCGCCGTCATTTCATCGAGCGGCTGGAGCAAATCTTCAACGACGCCATGCGCTTTGATCTCTCTTTCGCCGTAATCATCTTTGATCTGGATAATTTCAAGCGCGTCAACGACCAGCATGGGCATCATGTCGGCGATGCTGTTCTCACCCACGTCAGCCAATTGTGTAAAACCAACTGCCGGAGCACCGACATCTTTGCCCGCTACGGCGGCGAAGAATTTGCCTACATTCTGCCCACGGCCACGGCAGCCAGCGCCGTCGAGTTTGCCGAGCGTATTCGCCTTTGCATTGCCGAAAACCCATTGATCCTAAACGGTCAACCTATCCCCGTTACTATGAGCGCCGGGGTGCGTGTCTTCAGTCGCTCGCTGCCCAATATTTCGGCAATGCTGGGCCAGGCTGATAAAGCCCTTTACATGGCCAAAGAGACCAAAAACTGTGTGCGGCTGTTTAGTTGACAACTGCCGCCGGACGCAGATCTATCGACGACGGCGACAAAGTGCAAGCCTGTCACCTGCAACTCCCGCTTGTTGCAAACGCGCTTTTCTGTCAGAATGAACGACAATGTGACGTTCTCTTTCCGATCAGCGAGGGTATTTTGACCAATTCGCCTGTTTCTCTGCCGTGGTCGCAGCCAGAATGGATCGAAGACGCCAAGGCGTGGATCGATGAGACGGTGGCGTCTTTGGGCCTGCACCTGGTGGCCGCGGTGACACAGCCCCATGTGCGTCCCTGGTCGACGGTGCTCCAGGCGCCTACCAGCGAGGGGATGCTTTTTTTCAAGGCGACGGCGCCGATGTTGGGCCACGAAGCAGCGCTCACCCAAGCATTGGCGCGCTGGAGGCCGGATTGTATGCCGGCGGTGCTGGCCGCTGATCCAGCGCGAGGATGGTTCTTGATGCGGGGCAGCGGCGTCTCATTGCGCAGCCTTGTGCAGCGTGAAGGACAGCTTGAGCGCTGGCAGCGCTGCTTAACGCTCTATGCCGAACTCCAGATCGACATGATCCCGCGCCGTGGGCAGTTGCTGGAACTCAATCTGCTGGATCGACGGCTGGCGATGCTCCCTGATCAATTCGCTCGCCTGCTCGAAGATGTGGACGCGCTCTGTATTGAACACGAAGACGGTCTCTCTGCCGACGAGTACACCGAGTTACGCGCCCACCTGCCCCGCTTCCGCCGGCACTGCGCCGAACTGGCTGCCTATGGCATCCCCGAAACGCTCCATCACGACGATTTCCACGACGGCAATATCTTCTTCAAGGATAGAGGCCAGATCACCTTCGCCGATTGGGGCGAAAGCTGTGTGGCGCATCCTTTCTTCTCGTTGGTGGTGGGCCTGCGCAGCGCCGCCTACACCATGCAGCTCCGCCCTGGCGACGCTGCACTCGATCAATTGCGCGATGCCTATTTGCGTCCTTGGGCCGGCTACGCCGCCTGGGACGATCTACAAAGAGCTTTTGCCCTGGCCAACCGCATCGGCATGGTCAACCGCGCCCTCACCTGGTACCTCGTCGTTTCCCATCTGCAAGAACCCTACCGCAGCGAACAGGCCGACGCCGTCCCCGGCTGGCTGCACGAGTATTTAACAGAGGAAAGGGGATTGGGGACTGGGGATTAGAGACTGGATTTACCCTGGTACAATCTCTACTCGATCCCCAATCCCCAGTCCCCAATCACCGCCCGCGCCACCAATCTTTACGCGCGCGCGGATCCATGAAATCGCCGCGATCGCGAATGGCGGCGAGGACTTCGTTCACTTTCACCGTGCCCACTACTTCACCGTTGCGCAGGGCGGGCAGATTGCCACGCCCGGCCTGGTTGGCCTGCCGGTAAAGCGCCAGCAGGTTGGGATCGACACAGACTCCTTCCAAATGGACAGCATAGCCAGGCGCGACACTGTCGTCGCGGGTGTAGCCGAGGGTAATCCGCTCTTCCGACGCATAGAGGACAAGCACACGGAAGCCGCCGACGTAGATCTCGGCGTTGCGGCTGGGAAAGGCAATCGCTTCGCCCTGTGCCGCGCCCATCCCCAACAGCGTCACTTCGCGCGCTGTCAGGTTGTCACCACGGCAACCGTGCGGACCACAGGCCCAATTCCAATCGTAGACACGGTGCGTTGACGTGAAGGCAGGCGTGCGCGCATCCCCAAAAATGGCAGGGAAGAAGGGCGCATCGCTGTCCGCCGGGCCGCTGATGTCGACGATGGTGGGCGCTGCCGAAACCGTCACATAAGCGCGCAGCGCCAGGTTCAGGTCACCGTGCAATTCGTCGGGGTGATCTGCGGGCGGTGGCAGCACGGGGATCAGCGTATACTGCCGATTCGATGTTGTCGGGCAGGTCGGCAAAGGAATGTCGGTGGGCGTTGGTTCCGGCGTCGCCGTTGGCTGCGGAGTAGATGTGGGTGTGGGGGTGGGGGTGGCGGTGGGTTCAATGTCGTAAACCGATGGCAGGTAGACCAACGCAGTAGCTACCGGAATGGTCTGCCCAGGCGACGACGGCTGCGCCAGCGCCAACTGGGCTGAGTACAAGATGGCTACCCCGACAAATACAAAACCTAACAGAGAGAGAAGAATATGCCTGGAATCATTTGGTGTGTTCATTTTGAGTTCCTGTTACGGCAGGCGAAATTCAGGACCAGGGCGGCTGTCGAGTGCGCCGCCGAGATTAACCAATGTCGATGCAATCTGGCGTAGACAGCCAGGGAGATCGGTGCGAATCTGCTCCGTATTGAGGTTGAGCAACGTCCACCGCGCCGGGAGGACGGCGAATTGAGCTTCGGCGGCGCTGTTGTCGTCGACACAACGGATGCCGAGGTAGCCGCCGCGCACACGCAGGGCAATGTCCACCGGCCACTCGCCGGCCAGCCGGTTCGCCAGTGGACGCAGCCGGTTGGCATGCAGCGCCTGCCAGAGCGTGTCGAAGCTGTCATCCTGAACGAAGAGATCGGTTACGTCTTCGGCGGCAAGGAGACGCGCAAAGGTGGTGTGGATGAAGGTGATGCGCCGCAACTTTGTCGCCGCGATAGGATGATCTAAGCGCAGCAAGGGGCCGACATCAATGCGGAAGTAGTAATCTTCGGCGCGGGGATGGTTCACTTCTTGGGGCAGCAATTGGGCGCGGGTTGCTAATTGGTAGCGGCGCACCGGTGCATAGTAGCTCACCGTGTGCGCTTCCGGCGCGTCGGCAAACGCGCCTGTCTGATAAAAGGCCAGATAGTCGGCGCCGATCCGTCGCGGCGCCCGGCGTTGCGGAATGCGGTACCAGCCTTCCGAAGCCGCCCGCCGCAGATCCGCCGCGTTGTTGACCACCACCACCAACACCGTCCGCCGCCGAATGTAGGGATCCGAATAATCTTGGGTCATGCTGTTGCTCACAATCGATTGTGCTGATTGGTTGGGAAAACAAATGAGAGAAGTACCGTACGGGTTTGCGTGGGGCGGAAGGCGTCTTCGCCAATGAAGCAGAATTCGCTTCCGCCTCACGCAAACCCCTACATGACGTACCGCGCATTACGCCTCACCCCACAACGAGTCGCAATTTCGGCGCAAAGCGCTGGATCTGATCACGCAGACGCAGCAGGGCGACATCTTTGGCTTTGGCTTCGAGCATCACGTCGAAAGGACGCAGGTGAAGCCGGGTGGCGTGGGTGAGCAGATCGATGACTTCGAAGGGGTTGACGAAGTCGCTGTGCTGGTTGGGCAGCGGCGGTTGCAGGATCACCGCGCCGTTGCGCGTGAGGGTGCGCACTTCGGTGCGCGGGCTGCTCACGTGGATTTTGGGCCGCTGCCCCGCCGGCCACGTGGCAAGAGCCAGCCGCAATGCGTCTACCAGCGGCATGCCCAGCGGATCGTGGCAGCGGTGGTGCAACGTGTCGAAGACAATCCGCACGCCGGTGCGCTGGTAGATCCACAGCGCGTCTTGCAGGTGATAGCGGCGGTCGTCATGCTCCAAGGCAAGGCGACTTTTCACCGCATCGGGCAGCAGATTCACCTGACGCACAAAGCGTTCGCGCCCCGTCTCCAGGTTGCCATGCACGCCGCCCACGTGGACGACGATCACCGATTCGTCGCCCAGGCCCATACGCGCCATCAAGTCGGCGGCGGCGGTCAACTCGGTTATCGACCGCTGCACCCAGCCGTCGTCGGGGCTGTTGAGTTGCACAAAGAAGCCGGGATGTAAGGTCAGCCGCAAGCCGTCGGCGCGCGCCAGATCGCCCAGTGCGGCCAGTTCCAGATCACATTCGTCCAGTTGGCGGTGAAAGGAAGGCAGGCCAGGGTGGGTGAGATAGGGCGCAAGCTGACCGGCCAGGCGGTAGAATTTGATGCCGCGTTGGCGTAGATAGACAAAAATGTCACGCAGATAGGCCAGGCTGACGCTAAGGTGGGGGTGGTTGTGCCAGCGGCGGCTGTCGTGCGAGGGTAAATTGGGCGCGCCCATCACTTTCACCGGGAAACCCAGTCGAAACCGCGGTTCGGTCGATGGCGCTGATACGACCGCAGCATCATTTGTCATACTTATCCATTCTCAACCGGTTGAATCGCCCAGGCTACAATATGGATGCGCCGGGCAAAATGAAGCAGTGGGGGAAGATCCGGCAAAGACAGCCCGGCGGCCTGCGCCATTGAGTTGACGCTGATGTCGGCCTCGGCACTCTGGATGGGCCAGGGCTGGTGATGAATCTCGCCGCGATAGATACGTCCGCGGCGATCGGCGCTGTAGAGTGCGTAACGTTCGATTAACCAGTGTTCAAAGGTGCCTGGGGTAGCCTGGCGTATTTCACTCACGGGGCGGTAGCTTCCTTCAAAACGGGCAGGGAACGCGCCGCCGTGTGTGCGCAGGCTGTGATAATGGACAGTCTGCCCTCCCGGCGGGATGGAGAGGCCCATACGCGCCCGGAAGTAGGGCAGGTGAAAGAAGGTGCGCGCCAGGCTCACCGCGACGGGATTGGCTGCATCCAGGCTGAAGAAGAAGACGCCGGGTTTGTCCCCCACCCGCACATAGGTGCGTACATTCAATTCGGGGAAGTGCGAAAGCCAGGGCACCGCTGTCACATAGCGCGGGCGCACGTGACTCATGCGGAAGGGCACCACCCCCAGCCACGCCTCGCCGTCGTAAGTCTCCAGGGTCAGCCCAGGCGGCAGCAGCGCCGCCACTTTCTGCGCCGGCACAGGCCAGTGGGCAAAGAGCAGATCATGCCAGCGTTGCGCCATCACCCAGGGCTGCGACGGCAACGGCCACGGGCGGTGCTCGATCACGGCGAAGGGATCGTATTGATTTCGCACTGTCGTATCATCTGAGTTGCTCATGTGCCTGGCTGCGCCTCAGCGGATCAAAGTTGTGACTCTACTGCAAAAAGCCTTTTTCACCGCAAAGAACACAAAGATCACAAAGAATATCAGGCGGAAATTTTTGTGTTCTCTGTGTTCTTTGTGTTCTTTGTGGTTGATTTTCTGCTTTTGGCAGTGGAGTCAAGTTGTGGACACAGATTGACAGAAACACCGTTTTTTTCGGATTGATCCGTGTTTCCCCGCATCCGTGTCCACCACAATTCGATACGATTAGCGGAAGCCGCGCCGTCCGCCGCCGCCGCTGCGCCGGGAACTGCTGGAACGGCTGCTGAACGACGATCGCCGGCTCGACGATCGGCTCGATCCCCAACTTGAGGACGAACTGCTTCGCCCGCCGCGGTAGCTGCTGCTGCCGCCGCCCGAAGACGAGGACTTCAGAATTTCGCCCAACACGTCAAAGGTCGAGGCTGTCCCTTTTTGGAGGCTGCCAAAGGGTGTACCGGCCTGCTGAGAACCGGCAGCCGTGGCCAGGACGGAACCCAGGTTTTCGCTGCTGCGGCTGAGGCGCGATCCCAGGCTTTCGCTGGCCTTGCTCAAGGATCGCCCAATCGACTTGCTGTCGGGCAGCGTCAACGTGGGGCGGTCGGCCAGGGGCGGCAGCGAAAGCGGCGCGCCAGACGGCTGCGACGGCATGGTTGATGGGGTCGATGGGGTCGATCCTTCGGCGACGGGGCGCCCGGCCCAACGCCGGCGCATGGTCGGCCCGTACGACCAGGTGGGAATGCGCGTGCCCATCTCCGCCGCACTTTCCAGGACAACCTCTTCCTGGTCAAAAGCCACGGCGTAGGCGAAGTAGCGATCCAGGATCTTCTGTGCGTCTTCCACCGAAGCATATTGCTTCAGATTGCCCAGGTAGCGCTTGAACGCACGCCAGCGCTGTGCTTCTTCCACACCTGCGTCTGTGCGCCGCGGCATGTGACGGCTGAGCCAGATCAGGCCGCCGCCCAGGGCAATGAAGGCGAACGCCGGTCCTAATGCCAGCCAGCCCAGGCGCGAGGCGTAGCCCACCGCCAGGAAAAGCGCCAGGATCACAGCCAGGATCACCGCCCACTGTCCCCACGCCAGCCAGCGCCGGCGCGAGTCGCCGGGCAGATCGTCGAAGTAGATTTCCACACTCTCACCCATCTTGGCGTAGGTGGAGGGCAACGCCTGCACGAAGAGAGGTTCGATCCTGGCGTATGATACATCCTGCTCAGTCGACAGGACCGGATCGAGGAGACTCAACAGGTGGCGCAGGTGCTCAGGCAACGATTCAACCGGGCTGGGCGGCGTGGCCACCTTGCGTACGCTCATGCCGCCTTCCATGTCAATTTCAAGGAAACCGAGACTGGCCAGATGGAAAAGGCCGGCCAACGCGCCCTTGGTGCTGGGTTCTTCGTCGAGCAGGTAGGCCACCAGCCCTGGCGCCAGATCCGACGGCGGCTCGGTGAGGTAGTCCGCTACTTCGGGCAGCGGTTTGTCGCGGCCCCAGGTGTACCAGACGAGGTAGAGGCCGGCAATGCCCAACGCCAGCAGCAATCCTGTTGCCGTGGCAAAGGCCACCTGCAAGCGCGCCTGTGTCTGCGCAGCGGCGGCGGCCAGGGCGATGGTGCGTTCGACATCAGCCTGCCACAGCGGCATCGACGCAGTGGTGGCGTCTTCGGGCATCTCCACCGAGACCTCCCAGCCCTGGCCGGGTTCGACAGCGCCGTTGTAGAGGACACGCACTGCGCCGTCTTCAACTTCGGTTGGCCCGCCGGTGACGCGCAGTTGGTTGGGGCGCACTCCTGGCGGCGGATAGAGATAGAGTGTCGCGGTTTCAACCGTGGCCTGCCGATCTGGATAAACGGCTGTCCAGGCGAGGCGTTGGCCGTCTTCGAGCATCTGAATAGCGCCGAGGACACGGTAGCGCAGGATGAAGATCCCCTGCTCGCCGCGCACCAGCGGCGGGTAGGCCCAGGCGATGGAGACGCCGCCGGCGGCGCGGTCGTCGAAGACGATTTCGTGGTCCGCGTCGTAGGTTACCCAGTTGGGGGAGCGGTTGCTCTCGGTGATGCGCACACAGTATTCGCAGTTGGTGCGCGCTTCCTGAAAGCGCTGGTCGCCTTCGTAGACTTCCACCTGCACAATGTCGTCGAGGAAACGGGTGGCGATGGTGCGGTTGCTCTCGTAGAGCGCGCCCGCTTCAACCGAAACCGCGTGGATCTCTTCCACCAGCAACGAACCGTCTTCCTGAATGCGGATGGTTGTTTCCAGCGCCGGCAGCGAGACTTCGAGGTTGGCTGTGTCTTCGGCAACTTGCCAGCGGCTTGGTTGCGCAGACACGATGCCATGCGGGAAGCCTACCTGCACCTGGAAACCCTGTCCATCGGGCAGCGGATTCAGCGCCTCCAGGATCACCCGATCGGCGCTGGTCAGCTCTATTCCAGGGCTAGAAATGCCCGAAGAGGCGTAGCGTGTCTCAAAGTCGGGGCCGTAGGCCATCACCGGCAACGACTCGACTTCCACAGCTTCGGGCAGCGTCACCGTCACCGTGGACGATTCAATGGGCACCCCGCTGCGGTCACCGGGAACGGCGCGCCACTCCAGAATGTCACCTTCAGGATAGATCCAAAGCCCACCGAAGACCTCGTACTCGACGATGAAAGTGCGGGTTTCACCGGCAGCGGTGGGGCTGTACGCCCAATCCACGTAGACGAAGTTCCCCTCGCGTGAGGTGGAGAAGGTGTAGGGGAGCAGAGAGTCGGCGCTCATTCCCGCAGCGTAGACGTATTCCACCTCGGAACCCGCCAGGATCTCGTAGACCTGGACACTGCCGATAGAGTCGGTGAGATCGGTAGGAATCTCGGCGAACGCGGTCTGGAACTCTTCGTTGAAGAGGACTTCCTGGATCTCGCGCACGTGGAAGGTGCCGTCGGGTTGAATTTCGATGTCAACGTCGTAGCGCTGGTAGACGACGGGCGCTTCCTGTGCCAGCGCCGTGCTCGAAATTAGCGGCAGACAAATGGCGCAGATCAGCGCCAGCAACGCGATTCGGCGTAGTCGCAATAAGTTCATGCCGTGCATACTCCTTTGGTTACGGTTTCTCAACGAGGATCGTCCACGGGCCGTCGGTGATCACACTGACGAAGTAAGTGCCATTGCTGTCGATGTTCACCGTCTTGTCGACGGTGGCGGCGCCGTTGCCGCTGGCGAGGATGTCGATATTGCGTCCGATGCTGCTCAGCAGTTGCAAACTGTAGGCGCCCTGCCCGTTAAGGCTGATACGGAAGCGCGCCTCGCCTGCTTGCAGCGCAAAGGGATCGGTAAAGGCCTGTCCGTCGCCCTGAAAGCGGAAAAGCTCATTGGGCGAAGGCGCCAGGGTTGGCGCAGGCGGGGGAATCTGCTTTCCGCTTTCGTCAAAGTAGCGGTTGTCTTGGAAGGTGATGCCTGTACACTGTGCGCTCTCGCCGACGGTGTAGGTCCACACCGGCGATACCGGCGCCAGTGGACCGAAGCCGGTGGAGGCATCCTGGCCGCTGCCGGTCATGCCCTTTTCTGGGCAGGGCACCACATAAATACGCACGGTCGAACCACTGCGGCCTGGGAAGCCCCATTTGGCTTTCACGTCGCCATCGCAACCGGTACACTTGGTCTGGCGTGGACCGTCATAGGCGATGTGGACACAGGCGCCGATGAGCGGCGTGCCGTCGCGGTTGAGCACCTGGCCTTCAAAGTAGGTCATGGACTGCTTCTGTTCGCAGATCCCCACGCTGGAGAGCAGGAAAGGGAAGTAAGGCGTCGGCGCAGGGGTAGGCGGCGCAGGCGTAGCCGTGGGGACTGCCGTGGGCAGCGGCGGCGGCAGAGGTGGGATCACCTGGGCCACGCTGACGCCGTCAACGGCCACAGGTTCCACCAGCGGCGCGTAGACCCAGCCAATCAGCCCCTGATAGTCGATCTGCCACCATGTGCGGGTGCTGTCTGCAGCGGTGACGGCGTAGACATCGTCTTTGCCGGCGGCGCCGACAAGGGAATAGGCCGTCCCCGGCCCACTGCGGACGTTGATGGCCTCTTTCACCCGCACCTGGGGAAAGGGCGTGGGCGTAATCGTGGCGGGCGGCGGTGTCGGCGTGACCGTCGCAAAGGCGGCAGCGTCGGTCAGTGCGTAGCGAAAGAGTTGAATCGGCGTACCCTCGGCCAGGAGAGAAAGCCGGAACTCCAGTCCGTTGTACTCTTCAGGCTCGGCAAAGCGGTGACGGCCACATTCCGGCCCACTGCCCGGCAACTCATAATACTGGCTGTCGGCCAACCCACGCAGTTCCTTGAGCGGCAGCGGCCCGTAACGCTCAAAGACAAAGTCGCCGTCGTAGATCACCAGTTCAGCATCCACCTGATCGAGCAGGGCGAGATTGGCGGCGTCGGGGCCGGTGAGGCGGAAAGAAAAATAAGCACAACCCAACCCTGCTCCCCGTGCAGCATCGGGGTAGGCGATCTGCCAGCGCGGCAGATCGGCGGTTTCGTCCAGCGCAACGGACAGCGCAAGCGCCGGGTGGGGCGTGGGTGTGGCCGTCACCAGCGTTTCGGTCAGCGGCGCTGTTAGCGGCGCTGACGGTGGCTGTGACGCGGTCAACAGATCACGGTTGCCTTCCGGCGCGGGGATGGTGATCCCCTGCGTTGTGGTGTCCGTCTCTCGATCCAGCCAATTCGCCACACCGCTGCGCCAACCCGGCAAGAGCGCGATGAGGAAGAGCCACAGCAGCACAGCCAGGATCAGACCCGCCAACACAAAACGCAGCCACGGACGGCGCGCCGGCGCTTCTTGCAGTGTATAGACCCCTGCGGGTTGCGGCTCTACGCCGGTCGGTTCAACTGGAGGTACAGCGCTGGGTGGTGGAAACGAGGCCATAGTTCACCGATATGTGGAAAGGACCAGACTGCGCGGTGACATTGTAACATGAATCTGCCATGTGGCGATATGTGCGATGCCGTCGGGGTGTATTAAGTTGGGGCGCGTTCGCTACAGTGCCAGGCACTGTTGGCTCCGAGGTTGAAGTAGACGATGGTCGGCTGTAGCAGTTCAGGATGTTGCGTCGGCCTCTTCTTTGAGGAAATTCCGCCAGAAACCGGCGTCAAGGATCGAATGGTGCAGCAGTCGTTCCAGTTTCGGATCGGCGACATTGAGACGAGCGCGATCGTACATCGCCGTCCACAACGCCTCGGCCAGGTAGCGGCGCGCATCCTGCCGGCCGGCTTCGGAAAGGCCGTAGCCAAGTGGAAAGAGGAGAGCGATCTGGCTGCCGATGTGCTGCCAGCGAGGCGAGCGGCCGTGGCCGTCCGAAAGCCAGCCGCCCGACGCTTCACCGTCGCTGCCCAGCAGGTGATCGAGGACATGCAGTGAGCAGATGGCAGCCACATCGGCTTGCAACACCACTTGATGGATTGGCACCAGCGCGGTTGCGGTCAACGAATGTTCGCCCACCACACGCTCACCGGCGCAGTAACCTGCTGCTTCCGCCGTCAACAGGAGATGTCCACGCGGGCGATGCGCCCACCAGAGCAGCGCTTCATCTGGCAGAGCGTGCAGCAGGTCGACCAGACGCAACGCCGCCGACCATGCCGACGGCAGGCGCCGGCGCACAGCGGCGTCGCTCTGTGCCCACGCCCCAGGATCAACGTGAATCTTGTGTTGGAGCAGAGCGCGCTGTCCTGCGCTGAGTGCAGCGGGCGGCGGGCTGCGACGGTTGACATTCATAAATTTCGGTGGGCGTTGGTCTGCAAAATTTTGAAACTTTCCGGCGTCGGCTGCGTATTGTTCATTGAAGGTTGCCACAGTACGGCACAACAGCCTGACACAACAGCCTGTGCAACCAGGTGAAACCCAAAGGCACACTTTTGAGTGTACAGTGAGGACAGAAAATGAGCAACGAGGATCGCACCCAGCAAGCAACCCAAACCGAAGGTTTGGTCGAACCATTCACCGTGAATGAGCAAAATACCGTCGCCGCGCCGGAAGCTGCGGCAACGCAGAGACAAGAACCGCTGAACAAGGAGACGACAATGCAAGAGGAAGGTGTTCCTGTGCAGAGTGTACAAACTGAAAGTGAAGAAGCGCAACGCCCAACCGCCGCGCAAAACGTGCGCACGCCGCTCTACCGCCACCCCACACACCAAGTCCTGGGCGGCGTCTGTGGCGGCCTGGCCGAGTATTTGAACATCGATCCAGTGTTGGTGCGTCTGCTCTGGGTGGTGATGAGCATCCCGACGGCGGGCGCCGGCATCCTGGCCTACATCGTCCTTTGGCTGCTGCTGCCGGTGGGCACTGCCGGCGGTGGACAGCGACAGCCGGCGGCGATCAACATCAGCGAAAGCAGCCTGCGCCGCGCCGGCAGCGTGCTGGTGATCATCGGCGGCCTCTGGTTCCTGGCCAATGTGGGCATCCTGCCCTGGATCTGGAACGCCTTTTGGTCGGTGGCGTCGATTGTCTTCTGGCCGGCTCTGTTGATCGGCGCCGGCTTGCTACTCCTGAAGAATCAAAAGGAGTGGCGCGTGAGCTTCCAGGATTGGCGCAATCGCACCCGCATGTCGATGCCGAAGGTCTCGAATAACCTGCGCGTCGACCGCAGCACAATCAAGAGTGGCCTGAGCAGCGCTCGCCAGCGCATCCCCCTGAAGCGCAGCCGCACTGATCGCCTGTGGCTGGGTGTCTCCGGCGGCATGGCCGAGAGCCTGCGCCTCGATGCCAACCTGATCCGTCTCTTCTGGATTCTCTTCTCGCTGGGGACGATGGGTTTCGGTGTGCTGCTCTATGCCGTCCTCGGCGCGGTGTTGCCTGTGCAGAACAGCAGCGTAGCCGCTCTCAACTATCAGGCCGATTATGATGGCGAACCGAAGCAGGTTCAGATCATCGACGCCGGCGCCAAGTAAGCATTTGTTGTAAAGACAGATGAAAAGGAACACGGATCTCGTCCGATCCGTGTTCCTTTTTTATTGGTGTTTATTAAGGTTTTGGGGTGTCCAGCGAACAGGCGTAAATTGCACTTGAATCCTTGCAGCCAGTTTGCCAGCCGTCTGCATCTACGCGACAATAGGCGCATTGCGTGAACGCACACCACCGTGAGCAGGTGTAACGAGGACAACCATGAGCAAAAGCGTTAACTTTTTCCTGGGGACAGTCTTGGGGATCGCCGCTGGGTTGGCGGTTGGGCACATTCTGGCGCCGGCGCGCAGCACCTCTTTCGACAAGCACTACCAATCCCGCTTGGATAAGGCGCTGGACGAAGGCCGCAAAGCCGCCGCCGCCCGTGAAGCAGAACTGCGCGCAGAGTTCGAGAAGTCGAAGCGACTGCGCAAACCGGGGCAGACCGGCGTTTAGGATTGGATCTTCAACGCTGGCAAGATGGGCAGAAGTGGGTGCTACGTTGCGCCAGCACCACCCGTTCCACCGGCGCGCCGCACAGTGGGCAGGGCAGTCCTGTGCGGCGAAAGACCTGATGCGATTCCTGGGCTGCACCGGGCAAACCATCGGGAGGCGTGTAGTTTTGTGCGCCTTGCCCCAATGAACTGCCGCGAAGATCGATCCCCATTTGTAGAACCTCACGCACAGCCAGCCAGAGTCGTTGCACTTCCAGCGCAGTGAGATCGCCGCCGGCGCGACGTGGATCGATCCTGGCGCGAAAGAGCGCTTCGTCGGCGTAAATGTTCCCCACACCCGCCACAATCCACTGATCCAGCAGCAGCGCTTTGATGGCGGCAGTGCGCCCAGTCAGGGCAGTTGCCAACCCTGCGGGTGTAAATTCCTCGCTGAACGGTTCCGGGCCGAGCTTTGCCAACACCCGGCCCACATCCTCCACCAGCCAGACGCGGCCAAACTTGCGCTGGTCGCGGTAGTGCAGGCTTTCTCCACTATCCAGATCAAGGACAAAGTGAGTGTGTTTGTCCGGCGCCAGGTCGGCAGGCTGGACGCGCAGTTCACCCGTCATGCGCAGATGGACGATGAGTGTCTCGCCGCTGTCGAGGCCGAACAGCATGTACTTGCCACGTCGATCAAAGGTGACAAAGCTGCGTTGGCGAATCAGATGGGTGAAGGCGTCAACTGCGGGCGCGGCCACAATGCGCGGCCAATAGACACGTGCGCCGGCGATCCGTTTGCCTTGTAGCAACGGCGCCAGCGCACGGACATAGGTTTCAACTTCGGGCAGTTCGGGCACGGTCAATTCACTTTGTGATGGCTTCACTTTGCCGACGAACGACGGGCACGGCTCAGCAGCCACAACACGAGAAAGAGCAAAGTCAGCCCTAGTGTCGTCCACTGCACGATGGCCCAGAAGCTCCACACATCTGCCGCGGTCGACGATACAGGCAGCACACCTTCACTGCTCTGTATCTGTGCAGTTGAAGCATCCCCCTCACCTTCGGCATCGGACAACGCAACGGCAACCGCCGTCGGCGTCGACACAGCGACAGTGGGTTCAGCGGTAGGAGTCTGCGTCGGTGCAGGTGTTGCCGTCGACGTGGGTGTGGCGGTTGCTGTTGATGTGACGGTCGGCGTTGGCGTAGGCGTCTCGGTCGGTGTGGATAGCGGGCTAACGAGCGCTGCCGGCGCCGATTCTTCCACAGCAAAGGGAGTGGCGGCCGAATCAGCCGCAGATGATGCGGACGCCGGGGCTTCCTCTGCAGCGGGGGCAGCCGCGGCAGCCTCAGCAGCCTCGGAAGACGCAACAGGGGCGCTGGTGGCAGGCAACAAGGGCCTGAACCACAGGAAAGGATTCAGCAGGGCCGGCAGCGAGATGGTAGGCAACGTTGGCGTCACTGCCGTGGCCGACTCCTCGGCAGGCGCAGCCGCCGCGCTGAATTCTGCCGCTGCGCTGTCTGGCGCAGCCGAAGACGCGGCAGCATTGTCATCGGCGAGGGCTGTATCGGCGGCGGCAGCAGGCGCGCTTTCGGGGCCGGGCGCCGTCATTGTCAGCGCAGCAGTGTCCGCGTTTTCGGCTGTCTCCACTGTTTCTGTGCCGGCCGGTGCGGCAGCGGCCGGTGCGGCACCCGTGGCTGCATCCTCAGGTTCCACAGTTTTCATGGCCGCGCCTGCGTCCGGCTCCACCATCAGGGTGGCGGTCTCGGCGACGGCGCTACTGTCTTCGGCAGGCTCTTCAGCCGGTGCAGATTCCATTGTCATGGCGCGTGCTTCTGCTGCCGGTTCGGTGGCTTGTTCTTGTGTAGTTGCGCTTTCTGCCGGCGCGCTTTCGGCTGCACTACTCTCTTGCGCGGCGCTTGGGGCGGGTGCGCTACCGAACAACGGCTCGTTGCTGAGCGTTGAAGCGGCAGGCGCGCTTTCAAAGGCCGGCGCGCTCTCAGAGGCAGGCGCCGCCTCTTGCATTGAGACCATTTCGGGCGCGGAGGCCATCGGCGCCATGGCCGGGCCAACCAGGGCCACCCGTCCAAGCGTCACTGCCAGGAAAAGCATAGCGGCCAACGCAGAAACATTGCGCAGGACGAGATTGCCGCTGTTGAGGAAACGCTGCAAGCGTCGCCACAGCGTGTCGCCAGTTGATTTGGGCAGCGCGCTGATACTTCGATTGCGGCGCATGGCCAACACGTCGGCCACCTGTTCTTCTTGGATGACAAACGAGCGTGTGAGCGGCACCGCAGGCAGGTCGCGCAACAACGCCACCGTCTGGCGCAGCGTTTCCACCTGCCACGCCACATCAGGATCATTGGCGATTGCATATTCAACCTGCTGCTTCTCGACCTCACTGACATCGCCGTCGATGTAAGCAGAGAGCAGCTCGTCTGTAATTGGGTTGTGAGGCAGTTCGTTCATATGGCTTCAAGATTGCAGGTGCTGCGTGAGTGGTTACAGCAGATGCACCTGCCGGTTGGCGTGGTTACTCGAAACAGTCTCCGAGTGACGCTGGCTGGTTACTCTTCACTATGACGAAAGGCCGCCGGTAAAAGTTCCGGATGCAAGATCAGGTAGTCGCGTACTTTGGTACGTGCACGGCTGATGCGCGACTTCACTGTTCCAATAGCCACACCGGTGATCTCGGCAATCTCTTCGTAGCTATAGCCTTCCACATCACAAAGGACAATGCTGATCTGCTGGTCCTCGGGCAGACTGCCGATGGCAACAGAAATGAGGCCGGCCAACTCTTGACGCTCCACGTACTGTTGGGGGGATTCGCGGGTGTCGGTGAGGGCAGGGACGTACTCATTCTCGACTGGAATGTCTTCAATGCTATCGGTTTTGTGTCTCTTGCGGGCGCGCAATACATCGTAACAGGTATTGGTCACAATTCGCATGAGCCAGCTTTTGAAACTGCCGCCGCGGAAAGTATCCAGTGCCCGAAACGCTTTAATAAAGCTATCTTGAACAGCATCGCCGGCAGAGTCGGTATCGTTCAGCAACCGAAAGGCAACGCTGTAGGCAAGCCCCTGATATTCAACTACGATGCGATTGAACGCGCTCAAGTCGCCGTTGAGCGACCTTTCGAGCAGCGCCTGTTCATCCATAGGTAATGATCTCGTTTATGTTTCGATACGATCTACAAAAATCCAGCCTACAAAAATCCAGCCTACAAAAATCTAGTCTACAAAAATTTAGCGTACAAAGCGGTGCATACTTGACGAACCCGTTCACCCCGAATTATACTTGAACTACGCCGAAGTGGCGGAACAGGCAGACGCGCACGACTCAAAATCGTGTGGGGTAACCCGTGTGGGTTCGACTCCCACCTTCGGCATCTTAGATTAACAGGCGGTCTGTCCATTGCGACAGACCGCTGCTGTGTCTGGCACAGTCCATTCTACGGCGAAAGGATCTCGTGCATTATAGCAAATGAAAGGTGAGGCGGAAACTCTTCCTCCACAGATTTCCGTCGGCGAGGCCGGTCCTCGTTCACCCATTCACTCTGGATTGCGTATGATACGAAAATTGATAGACCATTCCGCAAGGCATTCCTCACCCCTACGCTCGCCTGTCGCTCCCCCACCAAGCCAAGTTCAAGAATGCATCTCATGGTTGGGCGCTCTGCGCGCCCTGCAACCGCTGGTGTTGGTTGTGTTGATGGCGGCTTTGCTCTTGGCAGGCTGCGGCCCCGCTGAAGAAGCAGCCAATGGTGAAGACCTGACTGAAGTGACCAAAGAGATTGCCCACAGCTACGCCGGCAGCCGTGATCTGGCTACGGCACAGTCTGCATTAAGCTCGCTGGCCGTGGCCAATGCCAATCAATGGCTGGTTCTGGTAGCGGAACAGTCGATCAGTGAAGGGCCGAACGGCGATGCCGACGCCCTCACCATGCTGGCCACAGATCTTGGTCTGAAATCGGCCATTGTTGAACGATACGCGACACAACGTGGTTTCACCCCGTCTACGGCGGCGGCGCCGGCGAATCCGCCCGCGGAATCTTCCGCTCCCATGACACAAAACGTGGCGCAAGCTGTGCCCACAACTGCCCCCGCTGTAGAGGAACCGACCAACACGCCTGAAGCCGCCGACGAAGCGACGCCTACGCCGGCAGCAGCCGACGCCACACCTGCCCCAACAGCCACCGAGACGCCGGCGCCGGTGGAAGAAGCCCAGGTGCAAGCCACTTCGCCTATGAATGTGCGCGCCGGCCCCAGCACCGAGCACCCGATCATTGCCGCACTTCAGACAGGCAGCACGGCGACCATCGTTGCCAAGAACGGCGCCGGTGATTGGTGGCAGGTGAGCCTCGCCGACGGCGCAGTGGGCTGGATCTATGCGCCTCTGGTAGAAACAGTGGGCAATGTTGGCGGCGTGTCGGTGGCGGCAGCCATCCCAACTGCGCCTCCGCTGCCACCCACGGCCACACCTGCCCCGGCACAGGCCGCGGCACCTGCCACAGCAACGACAGCGGCGGAACAGCCCCAAGCGCCAACCGCAGAACCTACCGCCCCACCTCCAGCCGCCGGTGGACCCGATTTTCGCTTGGTGGAACAGAGACTTTGGGGCGTTGAAGAGAATGGTGGTTTCCTCGCCGGCACTTCCGTCAACTGCGGCGAGAAGCAGGTGTTGGAGATCATTGTCGAAGACGCCGCCGGGGCGCGCCTGAACGGTGTCACCGTGCAGGGTGTCTACCGCAATGAGCTGCACGTCACCGGTTCCAAGGGCGAAGGCCGCGCCCAGATGGATATCAACAAGGACGGCGATGATGTGATTGTCCTGCGCGATGTGGACGGTCGTGAGGTAAGCAGCGACCGCGCCGTGGGCAATACCGCCCGAACGTACGACATTCCGCACCAACAGTTGATCCAGGGCCGTTTCTGTAGTGACACAGCTAGTTGTCAGGCCTTTGTCAACACCAATGGCTGTTTCGGTCACTTCAGTTGGACAGTACGGTTCCGCCGCAGCTATTAGCAGCGGAATTATAGAGCAGATTCGAGTTGATCCTACCTAGATCGTCAGCATGTTGTCGGCTTAGCGATTAGTTCGCTGCCCGTTGATGCAGTACAATGTCGAGGTATGTGCGTGTATCTTTCTCTATATTTGCCTCCTCGCTTGACCGAAAGGAGATAGCGTGAACGATGAGTTGATCCGTCAGGTACCTCTGTTTGCCGATTTGACGGAAGCCGATCAACGACTGATCGGCGATGCATTTCGCTCGGAGAGCCGACCGCGTGGCGCGGTGATCTTTAACAGCGGTGAACGAGCGAACACGCTGTTCCTGGTCGAGAGTGGTTATGTCCGTCTAATGAGCGATCAGGGGCTGGCCCTGGCGACGTTGGGGCCGGGTAGTTTGCTCAGCGAAGCGGAGTTTCTGCGCGGTGATGAACATCACATGGGCGCGGTGACTGCTTCTGAAGTCAAACTCCTGGCGCTTCCCGACGAAAGCCTGCGCCGGCTGATTCAGAAAAGCCCTCAGGTGGGCGTCGCCCTTTCGCTTGTATTCGGCGAACAAATCGTGCAGATGGAGGATTACCTTACCGACCGCCTGGCCAAGACAGAGTTGCTGGGCGATCTGCCTGCCAGCGTGCTGCGTCCATTGGCAGCGCGGTTGCGGCCTTTCCAGTTGGATGCCGGAGAACCGCTCTATCAGGCAGGCGAGAGACCGCAAGGCTTTTTCCTGTTAGAGCGAGGAGAACTTGCTGTTCGCAGTCAAGGCTCCAGCGAAGAGAGTTACACTGTTGCCGAGGGTGAAATCCTGGGTGCATTGCCCCTCCTCACGCACAAGCCGTACGACGAAGTTGCCTGGGCGGTGGCGCCGGCGCTGGTGTGGGTGGTGCCGCTCAATGAGTTTTACCAGATCAGCAGCCTCTACCCTGCACTGCGGCGGACGATGGGGCGGCGGCTGCGCGGCAGCCTTAGCCCAGCCGATCAGACACAGGCGGTGATCCGCCTGGCGCAGACGCCTATCTTTGCCACAATGGGCGCGCAGAACTTGCATGCCATCGCCCAACGGCTTGTCTTACAACATGTCCCCGGCGGCGAGACGATCTACCATGCCGGCGCTGCCGGCGATGCGCTCTTTCTCGTTGATGACGGCGAAGTAGAGCTGAGCACCGAGACTGCCACCGGCGTGATTCAAGAAGTGGACCGGATCGGGCCAGGACGCTATTTTGGCGAAATGAGCCTGCTCACAGGGCGCAATCGCACCAACGATGCCACCGCCGTCCACGACTCCAATCTTTGGGTGCTCTACAAAGCTGATCTGGATGAACTGGTATCGCTCTACCCAAGCATCGGCGCGGCGCTCAACCAGGTGGTGGCGTCGCAACTGGCGGCCCAGGAAGAAGTCATCGACGAAGGGCGCTATCGCCGCTTCCCACTCCTCACAAATCTGAGCGGACGTGATCTACGCGAAGTTGTCCGCTATCTGCGCCCCACCCGCTACCGCTCCGGCGAGCAGATTTTCCGCGCCGGCGCGCCTGGCGATGTCCTCTATCTGGTGGAACGAGGTTATGTCCGCATGCAGCCGCTGGGAAGCGGGCCTGGATGGACGCTGGCCGAAGGTGAGATTTTCGGTGAACGCGCCATTCTTAGCAATCAACTTCACGGTCAATCAGCCTACGCCGACACCGAAGTTGACCTGCTTACCCTCGATCGCGAGGACCTGGAGGCGCTGATGATGCGCGTCCCCTCGCTGGCCATGAGCATGAGCCGCCTGATTTCTCAACGCAGTGGTGGAGAGACGGTGCGGAGCGAGGCAACCGAGGAAGGCGCCACACCAAGCGCCGTAACCCTTTCTTCGCAGCGGCGACGCACGGCAGCCGCGGCACGCCAGCCCCTCGAAGAACGACGGCGCCAGAGCGTTGGCGAGTGGTTTTCGGGGTTGAGCACCGGCGCCAAGTTGCGGCTGGTGTTGCTTGTGATCATCCTCACCTACTTGTTTACCGTGGCGGCGTGGGCGTCGCTCAATGCCCTCATGAGTGGCTCAACTGTAGCTGCCGGCGACTCCACGGTAGTATCGGCCAGCGTCTTCAATGCATTTGCAGGCAGTAATGTGGTAGACAGCGCTTTGGCATCAAACGAAAGCGCCGCCGCACAGGTGGCTATGGTCGGGCAGACGGACCCATTCGCCACGCCGACCTATACACCCTATCCCACCGAGACGCCGATTCCCACGTTGACGCCGACACCAACGGCCACGCCGACGGAAACACCTGTCCCGCCGACGCCGACCTTTACACCGGTGCCGCCGACACCAATTCCTGTGGTCGTCCAGGCGGTTGCCCAGGTGGAGACGCAACCTGAACCCGAACCGGCACCCGAGGTACGCCAGGCGCCTGCTGCTCCTCCGCGAGGATGGGATGGACGGATGGATCAGCTCGGTATCTCGGTGGCAGATGCCGGCGTGCCATCTGGACAGCCTTATTGGCGTCTGATTGATGCTCGCTGGGAAAATGAACAGGAAGCCGGCGGCAAGCATCACGTTTACGTCGAAGTGCTCGACGAGAGCGGGCAGCGCATTGTAGGCCAGCCGGTGACGATTTTCTGGGCGGGTGGCGGTGATACGGTCCAGACCGAGAACAAGCCGGCGCCGGAGTATGCGTCGAACTATCCCATGTTCAAGGCCGGCAACTCCTACAACGTGAAGGTGGAAGGACTGCCCAGCGACGTGGTACAAGGTCTGGGGCTTGGGACGCCTGATCTACGCTTCCACACGATTCACACCAACTTCTTGTTGACCTTCCAGCGCACCGTCGCACCTTAACCCTGGCATCTTCTCAACAAAAAACGGCCCGCACTTGTGACAAGTGCGGGCCGTTTCTTTTGTGACGCACTCAGGTGAGCAGGCCGCGCGCCGCCACCGGCCAGATGACCTCCACTTCACCGCGCCGGATGCCGACGATCTGATTGAACAGGTTGTTGACGACGCAACAGTGGTTGACCAACACCGTCACCCGCTCACCGATTTCGGGCTTGCTCTCACAGCCGGAGAGGTCGACCCAACCATGTTCTTCAGACAGGTTGTGGATCAGCGCGTCAGGATACTCAAGAATCAGGCCGAAACCCTCGGCGCCGCGCGCCTTGTCACTGGTTAAGGACTTGCTGCCGGCATCCAAAATCGCCCGGTCCGGCGTGGGCCGACTCACCACGGTGGCGATGACATGAAACGACACTTCGTCCTGCTTGAGCGCGCCGCTGTTGACCATTGACCTGTCGCCGTAAACATAGGTGCCGGCGCGATGCTCGGTGACTTCTTTGTGATGATGAGCCTGCCACATCGTGGGCGAGCCGCCGCCGCTGACTGTTTCCACAGCGATGCCAGCGCCGGCAAGCAGTCGCTTCGTCTCGACCACAAATGGATCGGTGTTCTGGTTCGAGGGGTAGGTCATCAGGCCGGCAAAATGCAGGCTGTCCTGTGCGGCGATGGACCGGGCCAGATCGGCTGCCTCTTGCGGTGTTTGCACGCCACAGCGGCCCGTACCGGTGTCGAACTCGACCAGCACGGGTAGGACCGTTCCCTCTCTTCTGGCTGCCAACGCCAGCCCCGCCACCGTGATCTCAGAGTCCGCCGAGACACTGATGCTGGCCCGCCGGGTAAGGTGCATCAGCCGCTCCAACTTGGCCTGCCCCAGAATGTTGTAAGGCAGGAAGAGGTCACGGATGCCTGCATCGGCCATCACCTCGGCCTCGCCCAGTTTCTGCACTGTGATGCCAACTGCACCGGCATTGACCTGCATGTGTGCAATCGCAGGGATCTTGTGCGTCTTGATATGTGGGCGATTGAGGATCTGATGCTGATCCAGGTAGGCTTGCAGCCGTTCAATATTGGCTTGCAGTCGCTCAATGTCAACCACGGCCACGGGCGTCTCTAAATCGTCAATGCGCATTCGAATCTCCTAGTTTGGTGAGAACAGAAAGGTCTGTGGTGCTGCACGCCGAAGCGCCCTCACGTTAGCGCACCAAGTCCGGCGCCAATGCTTCACCAGCAGCCCCGGCGATGGAAAAGGTGAGCGCTCCTTGACGGCTATCAATGCGAACCAAGGAATTATCGGGAATGCGCCCCTCTAGAATTTCCACCGCCAGCGGATCAGCCACATAGTGCTGCAACGCTCGCTTCAGTGGACGTGCGCCGTAGGCAGGATCATAACCGGCCTGGACAATTGTCTGCTTGGCCGCATCGCTGACCTGGACGCGTATGCCGCGCTCGGACAGGCGATCTTCAATCCGGCGCAATTGGATCTCCACAATCTCGATGAGGTGTTCGAGACTGAGGCTGTGGAAGATCACAATGTCGTCGACGCGGTTGAGGAACTCAGGACGAAAGTGCCCACGCAGCGCCGCCATGACACGCCGCTCAACCTCCTCGTCAACACCGGCGACGTCGAGGATGTGTTGGCTGCCGATATTGCTTGTCATAATGATGACGGTATTGCGCAGATCGACGGTCCTACCCTGGCCGTCGGTAAGCCGGCCATCGTCGAGCACTTGCAGCAGCACGTTGAAGACCTCAGGATGGGCCTTCTCGATCTCGTCGAAAAGCACAACCGAGTAGGGATGCCGACGCACCGCCTCGGTCAGTTGACCACCTTCGTCGTAGCCCACGTAGCCGGGCGGCGCTCCCACCAAGCGCGCCACGGTGTGTCGCTCTTGATATTCGCTCATGTCAATGCGCACCAGGTTGCTCTCGTCATCAAAGAGGAACTGCGCCAATGTGCGCGCCAATTCCGTCTTGCCGACGCCGGTGGGACCGAGGAAAATGAAGCTGCCGATGGGACGACCGGGGTCTTGTAAGCCGGCCCGGCTGCGGCGGATGGCAGCCGCCACCACGCGCACGGCCTTGTCCTGGCCGACCACACGGCGGTGGAGTTCCTCTTCCATGCGCACAAGTTTCTGACGCTCGGTTTCAAGCAGCTTGCTCACGGGAATACCCGTCCACTTGCTCACAACAGCGGCAATCTCTTCGGGATCGACCTCTTCCTTGAGCAGCGCGCCTTCTTTCTGAAGCTGCCGCACTCGCTCCTCAGCGGCAGCAATCTGGCGGTTCACCTCATTGAGCCGCCCGTAGCGCAGTTCCGCGGCACGTTGCAAATCGTATTCGCGCTCGGCCTGTTCGATCTGCGTGGTGACGGTGTCTGCCTGCTCCTTCAATGACTGGAGCCGTGCGATCGCTTCGCGTTCTCCTTGCCAGGAGGCTGAAAGACGCAAGCTCCGCTCTTTCAGGTCTGCCAGTTCCGCTTCGAGTGCGGCCAACCGCTGGCCCGACGCCGGATCCACCTCACGGCGCAGGGCCTCGCGCTCAATCTCAAGCTGCATGATCTGGCGGTCCACTTCGTCCAAAGCCTGCGGCTTGGAGTCAATTTGCATGCGCAACGTGCTCGCCGCCTCATCAATCAAATCAATCGCCTTATCTGGCAGGAAGCGATCGCTGATGTAGCGATGGGAGAGCCGGCTGGCCGCGATCACTGCGCCGTCGGTGATGCGCACACCGTGATGCACCTCGTAACGGGACTTCAGCCCGCGCAGAATGGAGATGGTATCCTCCACCGAAGGCTCGTCTACAATGACCGGCTGGAAGCGGCGCTCCAGCGCTGCATCTTTCTCAATGTGTTTGCGGTACTCGTCGAGCGTGGTGGCGCCGATGGCATGCAGCTCGCCGCGTGCCAACATGGGTTTGAGCATGTTCGAGGCATCCAAGGCGCCGTCAGCGGCGCCGGCCCCGACGAGGGTATGCATTTCGTCGATGAAAAGGATCACCTCGCCCTCGCTAGCCTGCACTTCCTTGAGGACGGCCTTCAACCTCTCCTCGAACTCGCCACGATACTTTGCGCCGGCCAGCAGCGAGCCGAGGTCCAGCGACACGAGCCGTTTGTGACGCAGCGAAGACGGCACGTCGCCGGCCACGATGCGCTGGGCCAGCCCTTCGACAATAGCCGTTTTGCCTACGCCCGGTTCGCCGATCAAGACGGGATTGTTCTTTGTGCGCCGCGACAGGATCTGAATCACCCGCCGGATCTCCTCATCTCGCCCGATCACAGGATCAAGTCGCCCCTTCCCGGCATCCTGCGTCAGGTCACGCCCATACTTTTCCAGCGCCTCGTACTGGGCCTCTGGATTCTGCGATGTGACGCGCTGGCTGCCGCGTACCGACGCCAACGCCCGCATGATCCGATCCTCGGTGGCACCCAGGCCCGAGAGCAGCGCCCGCAACGGACCCACGCTGGCGCTAGCCATCGCCAGCAGCACGTGCTCGGTGGATGTGAATTCGTCCTTCATGCGCGCGGCCCGTTGTTCGGCGTCCTCAAGCAGTGCCGCGGTTGTGCGAGCGATATTCACCTGAATCGAGGCGCCGGAAGCGCGCGCCTTTCGATTGAGCGCAGACTCAAGCTCACGACGCAACCGTGCGGTGTCCACATCCGCCTTGCGTAGGACAGCGGGCACCACGCCATTGTCCTGTGTGAGCAATGCCACGAGCAGGTGTTCCGGGTCTACCGCAGGATGATCATATTGTTTGGCCAGAGACTGAGCCTCAAGCACAGCGTTTTGTAGCATCTCCGTGTAGCGGTCAGGTCGCATACGCTTCCCTCCTTCATCTACCTATCAAGATTGCAGTTATCCCAAATCAAAAGACTTATTCCAAGTCCATGATCTGGGTATTGACAATAGCACAAGCGTTCTATACACTCGTTCTTGAGCAGTACTCCAGATGTACTCCTTCAGATTCCAAACTGTCGCGTGCCTCAAACTCTCGTTTCGACCTCTCTGTCTGGCCGTGATGCCTCGCATCAGCGGAGCACGGTTCAGGAGTGCATCCAAGCAAATCCTAGCACGAAGCGCTCATTTGAACCAATAGACGCAGAACAGGAAAGGAGGGATCATGGCGCGGCGGACAAGAACCCTCAACATGCAAGCTGACCGCATTGAGGCCGTGCTTGGTCGGCACAAAATCAGCGGGCGTGTCGAAGGCGGTGTGGTGACGCCGAGGCTCGTGCAGTTCCGGCTGGCCACCCAACTCGGCACCAAAGTGGCAAAAGTCGCGTCGCTTGCCGAAGAGATTGCTCAGGCTCTTGGCAGTCGTGAGGCACGCGTCTATCGCGATGGCTCCTCGATCAATGTAGAGATTCCACGATCAGACCCACAACCAGTGCTCCTCTTGCCTCTGTGTAGCCGGCTGACGACCGTCCCGCCGCTCGCAGCGGTGCTGGGCGTCGACGAATCGGGCACGCCACTGGTGTTGCGCCTTTCGTCGCCGTCGGTGTCGCACGTGCTCTTGGCCGGCACCACCGGTTCGGGCAAGACGGCGTTGGCGCGATCTCTGCTTACTTCGCTGGCAATGTTCAATCGGCAGGGCGATTTGCAGATGATTCTGATTGATCCCAAGGGGCGCGGCTTTCGTCCTTTGGAGAAGCTGCCACACGTGTTGAACGGTGTGCAGGACACCACTGAGCTGGCCGAAGCGGCACTGCGCTGGGTGGTGGGCGAAATGGAACGGCGTGATCGTGAAGCAATCTCGCGCCCTGCCATCGTCGTCGCCATCGACGAGTTGGCGGATTTGCTGCAGGTCGGCGGGCGCAACGTTGAAAACGCCATCGCACGCATCGCTCAGCGCGGACGGGAAGCGGGCATTCACCTGGTGGCATGCACGCAGAAGCCCACCGCAGCCTTAATCGGCGGCGCGGTTAAGGCCAACTTTCCGGTACGGCTGGTCGGTTTGGTGGCCAGTTCAGACGAAGCTCGCTATGCCACCGGTGTGGCCGGTTCTGGGGCCGAAAAGCTGGCAGGGAAAGGAGACTTTCTGTTAGTGGCCGGTGGTGAAGTGGTGCGCTTCCAGGCGGCATGGATGGGCCGCAGCGACCTCGAAGTGATTTCCGGGGAGCTGCTGCAAGGAAGCCGCAACAGTCGGCGTTGGAATGCCTCGGCGGCGGCGGCTCTGGAGAGTACAACCGCACGCGGGGCGGTTATCCCCGCGCCGGTTGCGCCGGAGCCGAGTGCGCCGTCTGCTCTCGCCGCACTTGGACGGCTGTTCTCTAGAACCGGCAGCCCGCAACGCCCACAAAACGCCTGACCTCACGTTGAATGTGGAGCAATAGGAACATGAAGAAACTCATCATTTTGGCTGTACTGCTGTTCTGTGCAGCGGCGGGTTGGAGCGTGGGCCAGCGCTTAAGTCCCGACGCGTTGAGCATGGCGATCGGCGTGATTTTTGGCATTATCGCCGGCATCCCTGCGGCTTTGCTGGTGTTGGCGGCCAATCGCAGATCTGAGAGACCGGTCGAGCCGCCACGCCGTAATGGACCAGAGCATCCTGGGCAAGGTTATCAGGCGCCTGTGATTGTCCTCAGCCCGCCTATGGGCGGATACCCCGGCGGCTATGGTCAGTCGGCGCCAAACAATCAGGTGCACGGATACCTTCCCGCCACGCCAACCTACGTGGACGACCAGGGCCGGCGTGAGTTTCGGGTTGTGGGCGGCGAGGAAGAGTGGGAAGACTGAATTGCATCATCTCAGGTTTGGGGCGAGGGGACATGCCGGCGGCATGTCCCCTTTTTTGTTCGGCCACGTGCCGCGTGGATTGGCTCGGCTGGTTGCCACTGGGTTTGGAGTGTGCGGTATACTTGTTCTATGGATCATTCTGAAATTGGCAACTTGGATTTGCGGGGTTCGACGCACGCTGTGCGGACGGCAGCCCTGGAGCTGGGCTTTGACCTCTGCCGGATTGTGCCGGTTGGCGCGCCGCTGCATGGTGACTTCTTTGCGCGCTGGCTGGCGCTGGGCCGTGCGGGCGAGATGCGCTATCTGGAGCGGTTCGTGGATCGGCGGCTACAGCCTGCCCTGCTCGGTGATCGGGGCATGGTTCTGCGGTCGATGGTGGTGGTGGCCGTGGACTACAGCCGAATCGAGCTTGATCCGGGGATCGTTGACGACCCAAGCCGTGGCGTCATTGCGCGCTTTGCATGGACGGCTGACTATCATGATGTGCTGCGGCCCGCGCTCTATGACCTGGACAGGCTGATCGCCGGTATCAGTGGACGGTCCGAGCGTGGCAAGGCGCTGGTAGACACCGGTCCTGTGTTGGAGCGGGATTGGGCGCTGGCGTCGGGTCTCGGTTTCACAGGCAAGAATTGCTGTACGATCCATCCGGTCCTCGGCAGTTGGCTGTTGTTGGGCACGTTGATGGTGCCTGAGATCTTCGAGTACGATCGGATGATGGCCGATCCGGTGGAGTTGGATGCGGCGGCGTTGGCGGCTGGCTGTGCGCCGGGTGTACGTGCCGGGCGCTGGGAGATTCCTCTGGCAGAGGGCAGCGCCGTGGGTACTTGCGGCGGTTGCTCGCGTTGCATCAAGGCGTGCCCGACAGACGCGTTCGTGGGTCCATTTCATCTCGACCCTGCTGCGTGCATCTCGTATTGGACGATTGAGAGCAGGCAGCCGATCCCGCGGCAGTTGCGCCCGCGCTTCGGTAATCGGATTTTCGGCTGCGACATCTGCCAGGAGGTCTGTCCTTGGAACCGAAAGCGCCGGCTGGGTGTGCCGGCGCCTGCGGTGTCGTCTGCCTGCGCGGATCAGGTGGCGCCGCCTCTGCTTGAAGGTTTCGCCTCAGCTTCTCCGTACTGGTTGGACGACGAGGCATTTCGGCATCGGTTTGCCGGTTCGCCTCTGTTGCGGCCTGGCCGGGTGGGGATGTTGCGTAACGTCTGTGTGGCGCTGGGCAATTGGGGCGATGCCGCGGTGGTTGATGCGCTGCGCCTGGCGCTGCTTGATCCTGATCCATTGCCGCGTGGGCATGCTGCCTGGGCGCTTGGACGGGTTGCTGCGGGCGGCGTTGCGGCTGCGCGTGCCCATCTTGAGTGGGCTTTGGCGCGTGAAAGCGTGGACTGGGTTCGCGATGAGATCATTTCGGCCTTGGCCGATTGAGTTCCGGCGCAGTGACTTGCGCAACCTTTTTGGCTGGGGTGCGTAGTGCTTGGTGCAGTCTTCCGCTTGCGGTTGGATCGGGTTGGCGGCTGTGCTAGAATTTTCTCACGTTGGATCGTGGGCAGGTCTTTTTTGCGTCATCACCGTTACTCAAAGGAGTGTTCGTATGGATATTGGTCGTGCGTTAACCTTCTTCACCGACGAAGAGCGTTGGATTGAGAAGACTACCATTGGCACTTTGGTTTTGCTCGTCAGTCTTCTGCTCAGTTCGATTTTGGTTGGTGTGGTGGGCTTCTTCATTTTGGCGGGCTATAGCGTGCGGCTTATGCGCAATGTGCAGAGCGGTGTGCGCCCTGTGCTGCCTGAGTGGGACCAATGGGCGGACGATTTGACGCGCGGTTTCAAGCTCTTTGTGGTTACTTTCGTGTGGACCCTGCCGGTGATCGTGATGACGCTGCCCACCATCCTCGGCGCCGCGTTGCTAGAGTCGGGCGATGAAGGCGCTGCCGTCTTTGGTTTGATGATTGTGTTGTGTGGTAGCTGCCTTACGCTGATCTACGGCCTCTTTGTGGCGCTGGTGCAGCCGGGTTTCACAATCTCGTTTGCACGAGATGAGCGCATCCGCAGCGGTCTGGCCTTTACCGAGATCTGGCGCTGGACGCGCCGCCATATTGGCGATGTGGCGATGGTGGCGATTGTCTACATTGTTGGTAGCCTGATTATCTCGTTGGTTGCTTTCCTGGTAGGTTTGGTTGCTTGTGGTATCGGCCTGCTTGTGACCATGCCCCTGGGCACGCTTGTGGTCTCCTATTTCCAGTATCACCTGTATGGACAGTTGCCTGCGAACGGGTTGGGTGGAACGGCATCGCCTTACAGTCGTAGCGGATTTGATGCGGATGTGCCGCCGGCTGCACCGTCAGCCCCGTTCACCCCGTCGTCGGTGGTGATTCGTGATCCGCTGGCGACGCCGCCGTCGGTGGTGACGCCGCCGGCTACGCCCGACGTCGAGCCACGCCGCGACGATGCCCCCGCCGATCAGGGATCAACGGCCACTGGCGGCGATGCGGAGAGCGGTCCGGCCGGTGATGAGAAGCGCGGATTGTAGATGCGGTCGGTTCGCTGCGTTTAGAATAAAAACACCCCCCGGCAGGCCGGGGGGTGTTTTTATTGCCACTCGTTTGGGCTTGAGTTTGACCTTTCCGCGCTCGGTTAGAACAACGACTCAGCCGGCGGACTCAGTGATTTCCACAAAGAGTTGATGCCAACGGTGATCGGCTGTCAGCTCCGGGTGAAAGGCTGTGGCCAGGATTGTCCCCTGTCGTGCAGCCACGGTGACCGGTTCTGCGCCGGTTGGCATTGCCAATTCCGCCAGCACGTCCACGGCAGTTCCCACTTCGGTGATGGCCGGCGCACGGATGAAGACGGCGTGAAAAGGCACGTCGCCGAACGGCGCTACGTCCAGATCGATCTCGAAGCTGTCCACCTGTCGACCGAAATAGTTGCGGTTGACTGTGACGTCGAGGCCTCCGATTAGCGCCTGTCCTCCCTGTTTTTGGCCGGTGGCGCGCTCGGCCAGCAGGATCATGCCTGCGCAGGTGCCCCAAGTGGGCTTGCCACTGTGCACCCAGGCGCGCAGCGGTTCGATCATGCCCCAGCGTTCGGCGATTAGGCCCATGCTGGTGCTTTCGCCGCCAGGGATGATGAGGCCGTCAAGGCCGTGCAGTTGTGCGGGCTTGCGCACCTCTTCGGCGGCGACGCCCAGGCGGTTGAGGATTTTCACGTGTTCGCGAAACGCGCCTTGCAGGGCAAGGACGCCGATGGTGGTCTTGGGCATCGTTTACCAACCGCGGTGGGCCATCTTTTCCGGTTCCGACAGCGTTTCCAGGTTGATGCCCACCATTGGCTCGCCCAGGTCTTCGCTCACTTCGGCCAGGATCTGGGGATCGTTGTAGTGGGTGACAGCCTGCACGATGGCGCGACCGCGCTTCACCGGGTCGCCGCTCTTGAAGATGCCCGATCCCACGAAGACGCCATCGACGCCGAGTTGCATCATCAGTGCGGCGTCGGCTGGGGTGGCCACGCCGCCGGCGGCGAAGTTGACCACAGGCAGGCGGCCCAACTCGGCTGTCTGCTTGACCAGGGCGTAGGGGGCGCGGATTTCCTTGGCGTAGGCGAAGAGTTCGTCTTCGTCCATGGTGGTAATCTGGCGGATGGCGCTGTTGACGGCGCGGGCGTGGCGCACCGCTTCCACGACGTTGCCGGTGCCGGCCTCGCCCTTGGTGCGGATCATGGCGGCGCCTTCGGCAATGCGGCGCAGCGCTTCGCCCAGGTTGCGGCAGCCACAGACGAATGGCACGGTGAACTTGTGCTTGTTGATGTGGTGTTCCTCATCCGCCGGGGTAAGGACTTCGCTCTCGTCGATGTAGTCGACGCCAATCGCTTCGAGGATCTGTGCTTCGACAAAGTGGCCGATGCGCGCCTTGGCCATCACCGGAATCGTGACCGACGCAATAATGTCTTTGATCATCTTGGGATCGCTCATGCGCGCCACGCCGCCCTGTTTGCGAATGTCGGCAGGGACGCGTTCCAGGGCCATGACGGCGCAGGCGCCGGCTTCCTCGGCGATGCGGGCTTGCTCCGGCGTCACCACATCCATGATCACGCCGCCCTTCAACATCTGCGCCATGCCCGCCTTGACGGCGAACGTCCCCTTTTCCACATGACCATTCTGGCCGTTCAGGCCGTTTTGTTGGTTGCTCATGGTTCCCTCTCCTCAATGCCTTTCCTGGGCTGTATAGAAATCACAACAAAATGTTGACACAACGCTGCGCAAGCGTGTGCGGTCCAATTTCTGCACACGTGTCTCAAGGTCTTATTTTACTCAGGTGTGGGCAAGCGACAAAGTATTCGTGATTCTGATCGGGGCGTGGGCCGTGCGCGCTCAGCGTTCGTTGCCCGTGGGCATGCGCTGTTCGATCCAGCGCACCAGGAGTGAGAGGGCGACGGTCATCACCAAATAGAGGAAGGCGACGACGTTGTAGGTTTCAAAGAATTTGAAGGTGCCGGCAGCATAGACCTTGCCCATCTGCGTGATGTCGGGCACGCCGAGGACGGAAACGAGGGCCGAGTCTTTGAGCATGGCCACGAAGTCGTTGCCCAGCGGCGGCAGCACGCGCCGAACGGCTTGGGGCAGGATCACAAAGCGCATGGCCTGCCAATAGGACATGCCCAGGCTGCGCGCCGCTTCCATCTGGCCGCGTTCGATGCTTTCGATGCCGGCGCGGAAGATTTCGGCGATGAAGGCGCTGTAGCCGATCACCAGAGCCAGGATGGCGCGTGAGGTGAAGTCTAAACGGCGGATGCTAAATTCGGCCAGCGGCGCGCCCATTTGCGGCGCGCCCAGCGCGGTGAGTTGCAGGCCGATCCAGTTGATCAGGTCCACAATCACCGGCGCGCCGACGAAGGCCACGTAGTACAGGATCACCAGCATGGGCACGCCGCGGATGATCTCAATGTAGAAGGTGCTCACCTCGCGGATTACGCGGTTGCTCGACAGGCGCATCAGCCCCAGCAGCAGCCCTAACAGCACGGCAATCGCAAACGCGACCAGACAGACGTAGATCGTCACGCCGATGCCCCGCGAAACGGCGTCGAAGATGATGCGATAGTCGGCGTCGGTGAGGATTTCCCACAGCATGACAACGCCGATCAGCACCGCCACGATCAGCCAATAGGGCAACCGGGCGAAGAGATCGGCGGGGGAACGGCGGGCGCGGGTTTGGGCAAGTGTGGTCATAACAGCGGGGGACTGGAGACTAGGGATCAGGGATTGGGGATCGGGTTGACCATGAAACTTGCTTCAGAAAAGTCGTCACGTCAACCCAATCCCCAATCCCCAGTCCCTAGTCCCCAGTCCCCAATCCCTTTCCTAATTCGGGTCGTAGAGGAAGAACCACTTGGTGTTCAGGTACTCGTTGTAACCGTCGGCCAGGATGGTCTCAATGGCGGCGTTGAAAGGTTCGACGAGGTCTGAATCAAGCTGGAAGATGTAGCCGAAGTTGTCGGTGGCAAGGGCGTCGCCCACAAGCTTCAGGGCATCGGGATTGGCGCCGATGTAGCCGCGCCCGCTGGCCGCATCGACGAGGACGAGATCCACATCGCCGGCGATAAGCGCCTGCACCATCGCACCGAAGTCGTCGAAGATGATGACACGGGGATTGGCTTCGTCGCCGTCGAGGACGTTGTAAATCGCCGTGTAGAAGCCGGTGCTACCGGTCTGCGCCGCCACCAGCAGCGATTCATCGGCGGCGAATTCCTCAGGCGTGCTGAAGCGTTCTTCGTCGGCGCGCACCAGCATGTATTGGGCGCTGGTCATATACGGGATTGAGAAATCGACCTGTTGGGCGCGTTCCTCGGTGATGGTGATGCCGTCCATGCCCACATCGAACTGACCTTCGGCCACCGCCGGGATCATGGCCGACCACGAGGAGAGGCCCCATTCCACGGTGCAATTGAGGCGGCGGCAGATCTCGTTGGTCAGGTCGTATTCCCAGCCACCCTCGATGCCGGTCTGCGGGTCCATTGTACTAAGCGGCGGGTAATCGTTGGAGGTGACGGCGGCAATCGTGCGCCCGCCCAGGTCGGGCAGTTGATCGTAGGCGTCTTCGCCGTTGGTGTTGGTGAGGAAGAACCAGCGGGTGTTCAGGTAGTCGGTGTAGCCGTCGGCTTTCATGGTGGCCAGGGCGGCGTTGAAGGGTTCCACCAGATCCGAACCCGGGGTGAAGATGAAGCCGAAATCCTCGGTGGCAAGGGCGTCGCCCACGAGCTTGAGGGCGTCGGGGTTGGCGCCGATGTAGCCGCGCCCGCTGGCCGCGTCCACGAGGACAAGGTCGATGTCGCCGGCAATGAGCGCCTGCACAATGGCGCCGAAGTCGTCGAAGAGGATTACACGCGGGTTGGCTTCGTCGCCGTCGAGGATGTCGTAGACGGCGGTGTAGAAGCTGGTGGTGCCGGTCTGCGCGCCCACCAGCAGCGCCTCGTCGGCGGCGAATTCCTCAGGCGTGCTGAAGCGTTCCTCGTCGGCGCGCACCAGCATGAACTGCTGGCTGGTCATGTAGGGATCGGAGAAGTCGATCTCTTCCTCGCGCTCGGCGGTGATGGTGATGCCGTCCATGCCCACGTCGAACTGGCCTTCCGCCACGGCGGGGATCATGGCCTCCCATGAGCTGACGCCCCATTCCACGGTGCAGTTGAGGCGGCGGCAGATTTCTTTGATGGCGTCGTATTCCCAGCCGCCGGTTTCACCCGTCAACGGATCGACGAAGTTGAGGGGCAGGTAGCTGTTGGAGGTGACAACGGCCACGCTGCGCCCGCCCAGGTCGGGCAGGTCGCGGTAGACGAAATTGCGGATGCCTTTGTCGGCCACGGTGTCGGCTTCGCCTGCGCCTGTCTCCGGCGCGGCTGTCTCTTCGGTGGGGGCAGAGGTGCCTTCTGCTGGGGCAGTGGGTGCGACAGGCGCCACACAGGCGCTGATCAACAGCCCCAACAGGAGCACGATCATAGCCAGGATCGTTGAGCGTTTGATGGTCATGGGTCTCTCCGTTGCGAGTTGCGAATTGCGAGTTACGAGTTACGACGTTGAGCAGCCAAGATCCTAGCGTAGAGCTAGGCCGTTGTGCAAAAAGTTGTCGGTATCAACCACTGGGGAAGCGCACGCCCAGTTTGATGGCATTCACCGGGTCGGCGTAGACGGCGAGGAAGGCTTCGGCGGCGTCTGCAAAGGGGACGATGGGATCGACCAATTCCGCCGAGGTGAGCACTTTGCGCTCGAACAAGGCCAAGACTGTGCGTTCCAACCGGTCTAGATTCCAGAGCGGGTGCTCGCGCGAGGGGTTGTCCCACACCGGCATGCTGCTGATGAGTTCGAGCCGGTTATGGTGCCACTCCGCGCCGAAGGGGACGTGGCTGTGATCCCCCTTGTAGTAGCCCAGGGTGACAATGCGGGCACACTGCTGCACCGAACGCATGGCGTCGTTGAGGGCGCGGTAGTTGCCGCTGGCCTCAATTGCCACGTCGGCCCCCTGCCCCAGGTGACGGCGCACCGCCAGCCCCACATCCGCGGCGGTGGGATCGAGGGTGAGGTGGGCGCCCAGTCTCTCTGCCAATGCCCGCCGTTTGGGCAGCGGGTCTACGGCGATGACGTTGAGACAGCCAGCCCGCGCCAGCATCTGCACCACAAAAAGGCCAATGGCGCCCAGTCCGGTGACCACGGCGTTGTCGCCCAGGGTGATGCGGGCGTCGCGCACGGCGGCGTAGGCGTAGAGCGCCGGATCGAGGCAGACGGCGTCTTCGGGCGACACGGCATCGGGCAGGGGATGCACCTGCGCGGCGGCGCGGGTCACTGTCTCCGCGATAGGACCGTAACAGTAGACGCGCTGGCCGACGGTGAGATTGTCTACGGCGCTGCCCACTTCGGTCACCGCGCCGACGGCCATGTTGCCCACAAACTGGCCCAACATGCCGCCGGGCTGCGCATCGGGGTTCTCTTTTTTCACAAACAGCCGCTGCTGTGGATCAAAGCGCTGATCCTGAAAGGGCGATTCGCCGCTGAACAGGTGAAAAATCGTGCCATGTTTGATGGCGGCAAACTCACTGCGAAAACGCACCTGATCGGGCTTGAGTGGGCCGTCCTCGTACTCGGCCAGGGTCACATGCTGGGGTTGGTCGACATAAAGTCCAAGGGGCATAGCTCCTCCTCACGCTTGAAAGTGGATAAAAATATTACAACAAGAATATACAATTCTAATCTAAATGTACTCGATATACTTATTTGTTATCATTTTTTCTATATGATATTCTGGACGCCGTGCCTGGGACACAACTCAACCATCTCCTTGTTTCCTCTATGGAGTCAACCATTAATGTCTAGAGCATTTTTTACACGGGCAGCGCGGGTTGGTCAAAAAGGCGCCGAGCAAAACGCTGCCGTCGCCGCCAAGACGAATTACCGGCAGGTGGTCCAGCGGACGCAGGCCGATCCTCGCTCGCTCACACAACAGGATGTCCTCACCCTGCAACGGTCGATTGGTAACCGGGCTGCGGCCCGGCTAATGCAACCTATGCTGCAGGCCAAGCTCCGACTCGGCTCGGCTGGGGACAAGTACGAGCAAGAAGCGGACCGGGTTGCGGCTCAAGTAGTGGTCGGCGCGCAGACGTCAGTTGAAGCCGGCGCAGTTCAGCGCAACGTGGAAGAAAATGAGATGATGCAGAGCAAGCAGATGCACGGCCCCGAAGGCGGCGAGCTGGATTCCGGCGTGCAGGGGCAGATCCAGGCGGCCCGGGGCGGCGGCAAGCCGCTGGACAAAGGGGTGCGTCTGCAGATGGAGCAGGGCTTTGGCACAGACTTCAGCGGCGTGCGCGTCCACACTGGGCAGAATGCCGATACCCTCAACCGCAGCCTCAATGCCCGCGCCTTCACCACCGGCAAGGACATCTTCTTCCGCCGCGGCGAGTATCAGCCCCAAACCTTCGGCGGCAAGAAGCTCCTGGCCCACGAACTCACCCATACCGTGCAGCAGGGCGGCGTCGGTCTTCAGCGCGCCCTGCTCGGCGATTCTTTTGTGACAGTCCAGAGAGATTTTGATGATGATAGATTTCTTATTTTGAAGTTTGTGAGGAAATTGTCTTATTTTATCGATAACTTCGATAACATCGAAAAGGGGCTTGCACCGGTAGATAGCCTGAATCTACAGATGCCTACTGGGATCGAAGATGATGAGTTGCGGTCAGTCATGCAAAATTGGGTTGACGAGTTTAAAAAGGTGTGTAGATTGGTCGATAACCCCTCTGCCCTTACCATGAAGCGGAACGAAGAGGAATCCGCTGCGCTAGCACAGAACGCAGAGCATGATAGGTACCACGGTAAGGCAAGCCGTAGCGCCGAGAAGTATAAGAAGGCGAAGCAAAAGCATTCTCCTATGGCGTTTTACCACAAGTCCAAAATGAAGTCTCGCAGGAAGAAAGCCAGTGCTATTCGGAACGGTGCTAGTATTCATGACTTTATGGATAACCAAGCAAGGCTGAACAACGGATACAACAATAAGGTAGAAAAGGCTGCCCAAACCATTATACAGCCTTTTGAGGACGTACATCAGCACCTGGAGCAGTTGTTAGCGCTTGATTTGGAGAATATACCCAGGTCACTGAAAAGAGAAACTGTAATGCAGATCTTTAATGTTTCGGGCACAGGTTGATCAACAAAAATGGAGTAGGGGTTATAGGCGAAGCAGACTTTTTCTCCAGACCATTGCAGCATGATGTACCGCTTACCCGGAAGAACAAAGGCGGCGGCAAGCTTCACGAGAAGGACGAGCACTCCAGTACGCACGGCGCCGATGACGCCGATGCGAAGAATTGTAGGGGTTTGCGTGGGCGGAAGCGGATGTCGCTTTATTGGCAAGCGCTGCTTCCGCCCCACGCAAACCCCTATATTTTTTCAAACAGTAGTAAAATACAGCGTACCCGATCTCAGCCACAAAGCCAATCAGATCACTGCTGTAACCGCCTCACCAAAGGAAAAAAGAATGCCTCGCGTCCTTGTTCAGCATCGGTTGCCGGGTTATTGCCTGATTTTGCTCCTTTGCTTCTTGCTACTGCCAGCCTTCTTTGTGAAGACGAGCACCGTCCACTCGGCGGAGGATGCGCCGAATGTGGCGGTGACGATCTATGTCACCACGCTGGTGGACGAGTGGGACACAAATCCGTCCACTGCGCCCAAGAGCAAGTGTTCGCTGCGTGAGGCGTTGCAGGCCACGGCCAGCAACATCAACGGCAACCAGGGCTGCGGACACCCTTCGATCTCGAATGCAGACGAGTTCACGCTCTACCTGTTGCCCGGCACCTACCTGCTCACCCGCAACGAGCAGTTGCCCAACAACAGCAAAAAGGTGAGCATCGACGGGTTGAACAGCGTCGTCATCGACGGCGGCGGCAAGAATGGCCGCCAGGAAGGGATCTTTGTCACCGGCGGCGGGGCGTTGACGTTGAGCCGGCTGAAGCTGCAGAACGGCTGGCGACCGTTTGGCGGCGCGGTGTGGATCAAAAACAGCAGCGCGGTGACGGTGAACGAAGTGGAGTTCTACCGCAATCGCGCTGATTTCAACGAGAATGGCGGCGGCGGCGCGATTGCCGTGGAAACAGGATCGCTCCAGTGCATCAAGAGCCAGTTCAACGAAAACAGCGCACGCAACGCCGGCGGCGCGATTCGGGCGGGGAGCGTTTCTGTGCTGTTGGACGGCTGCGACTTCTTCCGCAACAGCGCCCAGGTGAACGGCGGGGCGTTGGCCGTCTTCGGCGGCAGCGCGGTGACCCACACCACTGTGCGCGCAAGCAAGTTCCGCGAAAACTTTATCACACCCCAAACGGTGCCGGCGACGTGGCCCGCCCAATACAACTTCAACGACGATGTCACCGGCGGCGGGGCGATCTACAACAAAGGCTATCTCGAAATCCACCGCAGTGAGATCTTCAAAAACTATTCGCTGCGCTCCAAAGGCGGCGGCGCGATCTACAACCAGGGCGATCTTTTCGTCTACGACAGCGCCATCAGCTACAACAAGGCCAGCCCAGACGAGAAGGTGCCGATCCCGTTGGGCGGCGCCCTGCTCAACGACGGCACTGCCACGATCCTGCGCACTTCGATCCACCACAACGGCTCGAAATACGGCGGGGCGATCCTCAACCGCACGGCGGGGCGGCTCTATCTTGTGAACAGCACCGTCGCCGACAATTTTGCCATCGTCGGCGGTGGGCTGGAGAACGGCTATAACTTCACCCAGAACAGTCAAGCCTTCACCAACCCAGGTGGCGAGATGAACCTCTGGCATGTAACACTGGCGCGCAACATCGACAGCAGCCAGGATCCGGTGAACCTGAGCGCGCACGGCAACGGCGCGGTCTACCTGGCCAACTCGATTCTCGATTCGTCCTGTTTGGGCACCATCTATTCTCACGGCGGCAATGTGCTCAAAAAGCAGTGCAACCGCACGTCGGCAGACAACAACACCGATCTAACGCAAACCGACAAAGAAGTGAGCGACGCCGGCAAGATCAAGTTACAGGGGTTGAAAAGCAACGGTGGGCCGGATCTTGCCGAAGCGGGTTTCTTCTCGATCAAGTTCAAGATCGACAACGACAGCCCAGCGCTCGATGCGGCGCGCGATGCCTACTGCACCGCCGCTGCATTGGACAGCTACGAGGTGAGCAAAGACCAGATCCAGGCGGATCGACCGGTTGGCCCCAACTGTGACGCCGGTGGTCTGGAGGTGGGCACGCTGGAGCCAAAACTGGAGACCGAACCCGAAGCCGACGACGCCATGGTCTTTCCAATCACCGTCTTCAACGAGGTGCTTGCCAGCGATGCCACGCTCAAGCTCAAAAACGCGGGCGGCGGCAACATCCACTGGGAGGTGGAGATCGAGAACAACGGCAACGGCGTCTTTCATCAGATCGACGGCGACACCAAGGGCGATCTGGGCAAAGACAAGGAGACGGAGCTGACCTTCCGCTGTGGTCCTGGCGCGCCGGGCAATTACGCTGGGTCTTTGAAGATCACCACCGATCTGGATGGATCGGAAGAGATTTCGATGCCGCTGCGTTGCGCCATGCGCGACGACACCGACGATCCCTACGCCTGGGAGCCGAAAAACCCACCCGGGCCGGTGAGTGGTGGTTCGCTGCCGCTGGGTGGTAAACAGGAACGGGAGTTGACCCTCACCAATCAGGGCAAGCAACCGCTGGAAGCGCTCTTCCAACTGCAAGACAGTGCAGTTGACGCCATCAAGTTCGAGTTCTTCTTGGGCGCGGTGCCGATTGTAGACATTAGCAAGCTCGTGTCGATCCCCAGCAACGCGGCGGCGCGGGTGAAGATCACCTGCCAGCCGACAGCGCCTGGGCTGCACGCCAACACGCTTTCCGTCCAGACCAACGATCCGCTCAACCCCACGCTCAATTACAACGTGGCCTGCGAAGGCACCGAAGATCCGGCCGTGGAACGGTTGGTGGTGAGTGAAACCAACATCGACATTGCCAACCGATCCTACATGGGCCTGGCGCTCAGCCCAGACGGGACGCAGTTGTTGTCGGGCCAGTGGGAAAGCAGCCAGATCGCCGTCTACACAGTCAACCCCGTCAACGGCGTTTTGAGCAAGCAGGGCAACTTCAGCCAGAGCGACATGGGCGGCATCACCGGGATCCGCTACTCGGCAGACGGCAAGAATGTCTACTATTCGAGTATCCAGGGCGACGGCGTGGGCGTGGCCACCCGCGCCGCAGATGGCACGTTGACAGCCACCCAGGTGATCACCCGCGGCACCACCATCATCTGCGGCATCGCCCCAACCAATCCGCCCACGATTGTCACCTGCCCACTGGGCGTTATGGACGGGGCACGCGCCCTCGACATCAGCCCAGATGACCGCCATCTCTACGTCACCGGATCGGTGGACGGCACGTTGACCGTCTTTGGCCGCCAGGCTGCCGACGGCGCCTTGGCAGTAACGCAAAGGATCACGCGCACCGTCGAAGGCGTCAATCTCTTGGCCGGCGCCTTTGGCGTCGTGGTAAGCCCCGACGGGCAGAATGTCTACGTGGCGGCGCGCAGTGACAACGCCATCGTTGCCTTCAAACGCAACACCGACAACGGTCACCTGCACTACCTGACCCACTACATTGACGGCGACGGTGTCGCGGCCAACACCGCCGGCAGCATCAGGCAGCCCACCGAATTGGCGATCAGCCCGGACGGCAATTTCCTCTATGCCGCCAGTCTAGGCGACGATGCAGTGCAGATCTTCCGCCGCACCCCCGCCGATGGCTTCATCGAGCCGGTGGCCGAATTGGCGGTAGGTGTTGACCCATACCACATCGAGATCAGCCAGGACCCAGCCGGCGAACGCCTGCTCGTCGCCCTGTGGAATGGGGATGCCGTCAAAGTCTTCGCCCGCGATCGGGTGAGCGGTCTGCTGTCGCCGATTGAAGGGCAAGAGGATCTGGCGATGGATGGTCCTGTGTACATGGTTTCCAGCGCCAACGACGAGCATGTCTACGTCAACCTTTTTGAGGGCAGCGGCGTCGCCCATCTGCGCACGGTCAACGGCAACGCCACGCTCTTCGTCGTCTCGCCGGCGTCGCTGGTGGTGGGCAGCGGCGACAGCGTGATCCAACTCCAGGGCACGCCGGTCTACCCCAATTCACAGGTCCTCGTCAACGGCACGCCGGTGACGACAGACTATGTCAACCCCTACCGGCTCACCGCCACCCTGCCGCAGAATCTACTCACAGCAGCGGGCGCGCTTAACATCATGGTGCGCAATCCTGCGCCTGGCGGCGGTGACTCTAACACCGTCAGCCTCTCTGTGCTGGCAGCCAACGCCACGCCCATCCCCGCGGTGACAGGTCTCACGCCGTCTGCCATCAACGTGAGCGGTGAACCCCTCAACGTGGTGGTGACAGGAGACGGCTTTACGCCTGAAAGCCAGGCGCTGATCAACGGCGGCCCGGTGCAGACCACCTACCTCAACCCCAACAAATTGCTCGTTGAGTTGACCGCCGACGATGTCCTCGAACCGGGCCCGTTGATCATCACGGTGGTGAACGGCAACGGCGCAGTCGGGTCTGCTGAGGCCAACGCCGATCCCCGATCGGTGCCGGTCAAATTCCTGGTGGCCGAAGCGACCACGCCTGCCCAACCCTCGATTGGCGGCACCTTCCCGGCGTCACTTCAGGCGGGGAGTGGGGAACAGTGGATCACAGTGCAGGGGCACAACTTCTCACAACAGGCCGACGCCCCCACCGTCGCCCTGTGGAACGGTGACGTCCGTGAGAGCTATGTGCAGAACGGGCAGAGCCTGCAAATGCTGCTCACCGCGGCGGATCTGGGGAGCGCCGGCACAGCCGTCGTCACAGTCCGCACCGTCGGCCTTCCCGATTCAGACGCGGTTACGGTGGTAATTCGCCCCGCCAATCAAAATCCCATCGCCTCTGTGGAGACGCTCTCCAGTGAGGGCACGCGACTGCTCGTCAGCGGCAGCGACTTTGTCGACGGCGCGCAGGTGCGCCGCAACGGGCAGCCGTTGCCGACGACGTTTGTCAATGGGTTTGTGCTGGTGGCGGATCTTGGCGCAGAAGCGTTGCAGGCAGGTGGAATGATCGACGTGGTCAATCCCGGTGCAACTGCATCGGCCCAAGTTGTCCTGGCGCCGTCGGCGATCCTGTTCTTGCCATTTGTGCAGCAGTAAGCCCAATGGGTTCAATTAGGAGTTTGCGTGGGGCGAAAGCAGCTTTACGTTGAGGCCGCAGAGGAGATTGCGAAACGGAGCCGGGACAACTATGCTTGAGTGGAGCTAGACGCTTTGTCTAGTTGCGTGTAAAATTTACAAAACACATTTTGTTTGGAGGATTGCCGTGAATACAGTACAAACAATAGATCTCATTGCCATCGATCCCTACGTGCGGAGCGGTAGGCCGCATATTCTCGGGACCACTGTGACGGTCTCTGATGTTGCGATTGCGAAGCTATATCACAACCAGGACGTAGACGGAATTGCCGACTGGTATGGCCTGAGTCTGTCGCAGGTTTATGCAGCTTTGGCCTATTACTACGAACACAAAGACGCAATAGACCTGGCCATTCGCCAGCAAATCACCCGTTCTGAGCTGCTAAAGGAACAGCGCCATTGATTTGTTGTCACTCCTCACAATCCGTTTCGGCGTCACGGGTTTATTCTATTAATGCGTCTTGATAGTACGCCTTGAGCAGATTCTGAAAGTGATAGACACCCGCCTCGCGCTTCACCGAGAAGCGCCCCTGATCGTAGACCCGTGACTTTAGCCCCTGCTGCACCTGCTCGCAGATCTCCACGTCCTCTTGCTGCACCATATCGCTGTAGCGGATCTCGGCGCGGATGGCGTCCTCGTTGATCAGGACATGTTCATCGTAAAAATAGTCGAAGATCACCTTGCAGCGATCCGCCGCCAGCGGCACCACCACGTTGGTCTGCAAGCGCCCAGGGACGATGTTGAGCATGAAGTTGGGGAAGACGGTGTAGTAGAAGGCGCCGTTGCCGACGCCGCCTAATGAACTGTAAACGTTGCCCCCCTCCTGGAAGGGGCTGGTTTGTAGCGAATAGTGGGGCGCGGTTTCGGTGACGTACTGCCGATAATCGAGGATGCGGTTAAGGTCGGGGTGGACGATGGGGATGTGGTACCCCTCCAGGTAGTTGTCCATGTAGACCTTCCAGTTGCAGGCCAGTTCGTATTCGTCGCGCCGGTAGAAGCGCTTCGTCTCCAACTGCATGGGGGCGATACGTTCTTCGATCCCGGCGAAGACGGTTTCAATCGGCGTGGGGCTGGGCGACAGGTTGACGAAAATCAACCCCTGCCAGACCGCCACGTTGACCGGACGCAGGCTATAGTCTTCTTTGTTGAAGAGTTCCACCCGATCCCAGTCGGGCACGCCGCGCAACATGCCGTTGAGGAAGTAAGTCCAGCCGTGGTAGCCGCATTGGAAGACTTTGCGCCTGTCACCGCGCACGGTGAGTGGCCCGGCGCGGTGCAGGCAGACGTTGTAGAAAGCCCGAATTTCCTGGCTCGCCTCCGGATCGTAGATGACGACGATGGGATTGCCCGCCACATGGGTGTAGACGGCGTCGCCGGGCTGCTTGAACTGATCCACATGGCCGACGTACTGCCACGTCTGCGCAAAGATGACATGCTGATCGGCTTCATAATAGCCCGGATCAATGTACCAACTGGCCGGAATCGTGAAGGCGCGCGGCAACGGGTCCACGGCCAGGACATCAGGCGTGAGATCAGGCAGATCCACCAGGTAGGCAGCCGCAGGCGGGACTGCCTTCTCCGCCATGTGCACGGGTGTGCGTCCGATGAAGTCCGTGGTGGGCGTGGTGGGCGTGGTTGTCATGCAGGTACTCCTGAGGATGAATAAATGACTTTGGATGAGGGAATAGTCTATTCTTGCGGGGGATGCCAACCTACCGCTACCCAATTGCGGCGGACAGCTACTGCCAATGGATTGTTCAACCGAAAAGCATCTATCGTTGCGCGGCCGCAAGCCGTTTTGCCGACTATGATGCTACCGTCCTGGCTCCACTCGAAGTGGACTGCCCAATGATCCTGGCGTGGGTTGAACAGTCTAACACCGATACCTGTTTGTGGATCAATACCTTCCGTCTTCGTCCATTTGTACTGATTGCACAGTTCACAGGCAAGACAGAGATTCTCGAAATCACCACTTCCACCCTTCGACACAGGATGAATGTGATCAACCTCAAGCCAACCCATGATAAGATCTTGATGGCTCAGACAGTACTCACATCGATTTCCGGCTCGTTCACGTACAGCACGCCTCAGATGCTCGGATAGACTAGTCATTCTCGCTACTCAAGACAGTGGTGGACGTAGTTTTCGCCGGACAGCTTCGACCAATCCTTGAGATTTGCGCAGTTGACCCCGTTGATAAATATGCATCAACGCCAACAATTCGTAGCGTTCATCATCGGTCAATGCCGTGCTTTTGCCTTTTGACTGCAAATACCCCAAGCGTTCGTGCTGCTCCAGGTTCATTTTGAGGTCTGCAAGCGCCAGAACCTCCTCATCTGAAAGTCGAGAAACAGGAACATCCGATTTCAAGTCGGGGACGTCACCAAACGTAGGCCAAAGCAACTCCAACGTCTCCGCAAGGACGGATGCCGCGTCCTGTTCGATGTCGTCGGCGAACTGCTGCGCCTGCTCCATCAAACGCTCTGACACAGATAAAGTTACCTGAACGGTCATGCCTGCCTCCTTCCGATATAGCCAACGCGATATGCCGTCTCATTCTACAGCATATCGTCTAACGACCAGTGATTCTGCCAGCGCTGGTCGATCTCCTCGCGCACGAGTTGGTAGCGGATGTCGGTGGAGAGGCGCATGCGCCCTTCGTTGTTCTCGTTGACGGTGGCGGCGTGGATCATGTAGGCGCTGTGCACCATCATGTCGCCGGCCTCAAAGTCGGCCATGAGCCAACGGCTGCCCATGCGTTCGGCCAGCATAGGCAGATCCTTGCTTAGCCAGCCGCCCTGGGTCATGTTCTTGTTGTAGGCGCTGATGCGTTCTTCGGGGGAAAGCTCGGCGTTTTTGCGGCGGAACTCTTCTTCCGCCTCCCGGCCCCAGCGGTCGGAGCCTTCGAGGTAGACGAGGCCGCCCATCTCCACAGGGATGTCGCCGATGGGGATCCAACTGGTGCAGACGCTGTCGGTGCCGCCGCGCAGGTAGGTGAGATCGTAGTGTGCACCGGTGCAGTTGGCATCGTATGGACGGGTGTAGCGCATGATTTTGCGTTTGTGCAAATAAACCGGCCCACCCAAGAATTCTTCATAAAATTGCCAGATGCGCGGCGCAAAGCAGAACGATTCGTAGGCTGCCCAGCGCACGGCTTCCATGAGCAGTTTGCGCGATTGGTCACGATCCTCGTAACCGCTGTAGATGCCGTCCACCGGATCGGTGCCCTCGGCCAGCAGGCCGCTTTCGGCGAAGGCGGCGAAGAAGCGGCGGCGGAAGGCCAACACGTCGTCGCGGTCGAGGAGATGTTTGAGCCACAGATAGCCCTGGGCGCGGTACTGCGCCCGCAGATCCTCGATGGGGGCAGACGAATCGGATGGTTGGAGCCGTCCTAGAATTTGGGGCGGCAGGGTGAAGCCGTTGCTAATCAGAGGACGTTCCAGGGTTGTGGATGTCATGTAAGTCTCCTTGCCAAGACGAGAATCAAGAATCGACGGTCATATCCACTCATTCGCCGAAGCCAAATGTTGCCATCCAGTCAACGACCACCAGCTCCTGAAAATTGGTGAAGTTAGATAGGTTGTTCGTTACCAGTGTGAGTCCGTTCACGGCAGCAATGGCGGCGATCTGTCCATCGACAAAAGGGGGCGTTTGCCCCAATTTTTCGAGCCTTGCACGTTCTGCAGCATGCCAGCGCGCCGCCACTGCATCGTATGGCAAAAGAGGAATCGATGGCAGCACAACTTCATCCAAGTATGCTTCAATCGCTTGACGTTTTTTCGATGGCGGCAGACGGCGGCAACCGTACAGAAGTTCATGCCAGACAATCGTCGCTGTGGCGATCTCCTGTCTGTGTGCTTGTAGACGCGCCATCACACGTTCGTTTGGATTTACTTTGGTTGGAACCGAGACGACATTCGTATCGAGCAAGAACTTCAAACTCACAGATCTACCTTACGCCCTGGTGAACTATCGCGTTGAGGGGGAAAGTCATCCTCGTCGGTCAAACCATAGATTTCCGGATCATACTTCTCTCGAAAAGCCTGATAGGCCGACCAAAATGAGGTGTCTTTGGCCGTCAGCCGCCGATATTCCTCAATCGATAGCACAACAGCTACGGTTTTTCCGCGTCGTGTCACTTCAACCTGCTGCTCAGTCTCAACGTCACGGATCAGAGCGGCAAACTGGTCTCTTGCTTCTGCGATAGACAGTTGTTTCACAGCACACCTCCATTATGGCTATTTACATGGCCATCTTACCGGATGCAGATGCGCTTGTCAATCCCCATCCGCGCGATGACCAATCCGCCCCAGCGCGCCCAAGAAGCTGCGGGTGCGCTCGTCCGTCGGCGCGGTGAAGAGCTGCTCCGGCGCGCCTGTCTCGACGATGCGGCCTTCGTCCATGAACATGATACGGTGGGCGAATTTGCGGGCAAAGCTCATTTCGTGGGTGACGGTGAGCATGGTCATGCCGTCTTCCACCAACTGCTGCATCACGCTCAACACCTCGCCGATCAACTCAGGATCGAGCGCCGACGTTGGTTCGTCGAAGAGCATGACTTTGGGCTGCATAGCCAGGGCGCGAGCGATGGCCACACGCTGTTGTTGCCCGCCGGAGAGGCGTTTGGGGAATTCATCGCGCTTGTGCGCCAGCCCCACCTTTTCGAGGAAGTGCATGCCGATCTCCATCGCCTCTGTCTGCGCCATCTTTTTCACCGTCACCGGCCCTTCGATGACGTTGCCCAGCGCCGTCATGTGCGGGAAGAGGTTGAACGACTGAAAGACCATGCCCGTCTGCAAACGGAGTCTGTGGATCTTCTGCCGGTGGTTGGCTTCGTGGACGCCCGCCTTTACTTCGATGCCGTCAACCTCAATCACGCCGAAATCGGGTGTCTCTAAAAAGTTGATACAGCGCAACAGCGTGCTTTTGCCCGATCCACTGGGGCCGATGATGCAGATCACCTCCGCCGGGGCCACTGCAAACGAAACATCCTTGAGCACGTGCAAAGTGCCGAAATACTTGTTGAGTTCTGAAACGCGGACAATGCTGCTCATACGGATGTGCGCTCCCCACGCGCCAGATACTCCTCAATGCGATCTTGCACAGTCGTAAAGAGGATCGTGATGATCCAATAGAAAACGGCGGCGATGAGCAGCGCTTCCAGGCTGCGGAAGTTGGCGCGCCCCACCTTCTGCGCCCGCCAGAGGACTTCCCACACAAAGCCGGTGACGGAGATCAGCGACGTGTCTTTGAGCATGGCGATAAACTGGTTGCCAATGGGCGGGATCACCAGGCGCAACGCCTGCGGAAGCACAATACGCTGCATGATCTGCGGCTGTGTCATGCCGATGGCCAGCGCCGCTTCACGCTGCCCCTGATCCACCGACTGAATGCCGGCGCGCATAATCTCTGTCATGTAGGCGCCGTAGTTGAGTCCTAGGGCCAGCACGCCGGCCCACAGGCCGGTTAACGTAATGCCCAATTGCGGTAGCGCCAGGAAAAAGAAGACCACCTGCAAGAGCAGCGGCGTGCCGCGGATCAAGGAAATGTAGAATGTCGCCAGCGCATAAGCTGGTGGGTACTTCGAGAGACGTCCTAGCGCGCCCAGCAGCGACAGGATCGTAGCCAGCGCAATCGACAGCACCGAAAGCAGGATCGTCAGACCGATCCCCTCAAAAATGAAGTACCAATACTCGCCGATAAAGGACCAATCCAGCCGGATGGTGGTGAAACGTAGAGGACCAACCTGAAGCTGAATCCCACTGAAGGCGTAGAGGAGGAAGGCAAGCAGCACAACATACGAAATATTGACGCCAAGGCTAAAGCGGCGGCGACGGCGGCGCTGCAGATCGTAGACCTGCTGCGCCTGACTACGGTGACGATCTTCGGCTGTAGATACGCTCATTGGGACTCCTGGGAATGAAAGAGATTTACGATTTGCGATTGACGATTTACGATTGTCGTGTTGAGCGATTGAGCATTTTATTGGTTTGCAGTAGTGTAGGCACTTTGCGATAACGTGGAAACCTTGCCGCTAGCGTAGCCACTTTGCTGTAGTGTAGCCACTTTGCCGTAGCGTAGACGTGAAGTGCAGCGAATGGCGAAACAACGGTCTCGACCTTCTGCAATCGTCAATCGTCAATCGCAAATCGTAAATCTCACAATCGGTCGTGTCAAACACGTTGGCCCACCCCCGCCTTTGATGCACAGATCCTGGCCCGAAAAGGTGTGCACTTCGACGCCGGCGGCTTCGAGGCGGGATTGGGTGATGGGGTTGCCTGCGATCATGATCACCTTGCCGGGGGAGACGGCCAGCACGTTGCAGGCGAAGGAATCGTACTCTTCGTCGGGCACTTCGATCAGGCGGATGCCACGGGCGAGCAGCCATTGGCGGAAAGGCACCGGCATCAGCCGCGAATAGACGACGGCCAGATCATGGTCAACCGGGCTGATGAACGAAAGCAGGTGCAGACATTCATCGGCTCCATTCCAGTGGGGCAGCGGCACGGGGATCACCGTATCGACGGCGTCGCCCAGCAGTGCACGGAATTGGCGGATGCCCTCGGCGTTGGTGCGGTATCCTTCACCCACCGCCACGGTGCGCTCGTCGATCCAGCAGACGTCGCCGCCTTCCAGCGTGCCGGGCGCTTCAATGCGGCCCAAGATGGGCACGTCTACGCTGCGCAGGTAGGCGGCAAAGGCGTCGGCTTCGCCCAGGCGCGCCGCCTTGCCCATGGTGCACAGGATCGCCCCGCGATTGGTGATCACCACCGGATCGTGGGTGTAGATCGAATCCAGCCCCACCCCGGCGGCAGGCGGCAGCATCCCCATCTCCAGGCCGAAGCCGCTGAGCAAGCCCACAAACTCGTCGAACTCGGCCAGCACCCGCCCAAAATCAGGACGGCTCAAGTAGTTGAGCGCCTGCCACTGCCCATCCACCGTCGCCTGATCCACGTGCGAATGGCGCGGATGCTTGACGATCACATAATTTAGATTGTCCACCATCGACTGCGACCCAATCTGCCGCATAAAAAGCCTTTCTGAAACTAGAGCAGTCGTTTGGAGGCGATTAGGCGATTAAGGGATTAGGCGATTGGAGCAATCGGAAATCACCTAATCCCTTAATCGCTTAATCTCTCACCCTGACTTAATCTCATTGACTACGCACCATTCTCCCACCGCACCACTCCACCACCGTCAACGCCACCGTCTTCGCCACGGCGACAACCTCCGCCACCTCCACAAATTCGTCTACGGCGTGGGCGAGGCGCACGTCGCCAGGACCGTAGTGGACAGCGGGCATGTGGCCGTCGTTGATGAAGAGGCGCATGTCGGAGCCGAAAGGCACGCCCCGGATCGCCGGCTGCGCGCCGTGGATCTGCTGGTGTTGCGCCGCCAGCGTGCAGATCAGCGGATGATCGACGGGTGTTTCGGCAGAGGCGAACTGGCCTTCAAACCATTCCAATTTGGGTGGGTTGGCGGCCAACCAGGGATCAGCGTCGACCACGGTTTGGATCGCCGCAGCCAGCAGGCGGCGGGCGTCGTCGTTGGTTTCGCCGGGGAAGACACCGCAGCGCCCTTCTGCCACCACCGTCTCGGCCACGGTGGAATGCCATTCGCCGCCGCGCACCGTGCCCATGCTGATGGGGGCAACGTTGGCGGGGTCGGCAAAGGCGGGGTGATGGTAGCGGGCGTGGCGTTCCCGATCCAGCCGTTCGATGGCGTCGTAGAGGAGCAGGAATTTCCCGATGGCGCTGATGCCCTCGATCTTCATGGCGGCGTGGGCCGCTTTGCCGCGCACCGTGAGCCGGAAGGTCAACGCGCCTGATTGCAGCGGGCAGAGCTGCTGCTGCGTCGGCTCCAGGACAATCACCGCATCGGCGCGATAGCCCTTGACGAGGGTGGTCAGCGCGCCGACGCCGCCCGATTCCTCGCCGATGACGCTTTCGAGCAAAATGTCGTGGGCGGGTTGGTAGCCCAGGCTGCGCAGCGCGGCCAGGGCAAAGATCGCGGCGGCGACGCCCGCCTTCATGTCGCACGAACCGCGGCCATGCACTTTGCCGTCCTCAAGGGCGCCGCTCCACGGCGGCAGCCGCCACAGCGATTCATCGCCCGCGGAGACCACGTCTACATGGCCGTTGAGGATCAGCGATCCCTGCCCGCCGCCCAGTGCCGGATCCCCGCGCCAGCGACCCACCACGTTGATGCGCGCATCGGGCGAAAAGCCGTCATCGCCAAAGGACGGGTGATCCGCCAACTCGGCAAAGCGCGTGGGCACAATGTCCACGGCCAGGCCCAGTTCCTCCAACCTGGCTGCAATCAACGCCTGCACCCTATGTTCTTGATTGGGCAGGCTGGGCGACTGCACCAACTGCTGCAAAAAGCCGACAAGCGCCGGCGTCAACGCGTCTACAGCGGCGCAGATTGCGGGTGTGGCGGGGTGGGGATTGATCATGGGTGTTCCGTTTCAGAAGAGGGAGGGAAATGAGTAAGGAGTAATGAGTAAGGAGTAAGGATAGAGTACGTATCGTCGCTACTGTAGACTGCTTCGTTAACGAGACAGCAGGCATTCGCAGTGATACGTCCCCTTCCCCCTACTCATTACTCCTTACTCATTACTCCTTACTCATTTATCTTCACTGCGCCGACGGATCCTGCGTCAGATCCTCGCCAAACCACTCCATCGAGATTTCGGTGAGGGTGCCGTCGTCGTGCATTTCTTGGATGATTTGGCCGACGCGTTCCTTGAGGCTGGTGATGTCCTTGGCCGAGGATTGGTCGAAGGCGGCGGCCAGGTTTTCGGAGAAGACGGCGCCGTTGACCTTGACGATGTCGACGCCTTCACGAATGGCGGCGTCCACCACAGTGTTGGAGGTGAGGAAGGCGCTGAATTCGTTGCGACCGGCCTGGATCTGCTGGGCGCACTCGTTGTCCGTCTGCAACGGGATCACGGTGACATCGGTGGGCGGCTCGTGGTAGTAACTGCTTTCGGGCAGGCCCAATCCTTCGAGATCACCGTTGAGCCAGGTTTCGTAGGTGGTGGAGACACCGACGCAGATAGTCTGGCCGTTCAACTGCTCCAGCGAGGTGATGCCCGAAGCCGTGGTGGCGGCGAACTGGGCCGGGGTGTAGTAGTAGGGCGGGTTGGCGAAATCGAGCACTTCGTCGCGACCGGTGGTGATGGCCATTGAGCCGACGCTCATGTCCCATTGGCCGCCCCAGTTGCCGGCGGTGATGAGATCCCAGTCGGGGGTGACGAATTCCACTTCCACACCCAGGCGGCTGGCGATTTCGCGGGCCACGTCCACATCGAAGCCCACAAATTCGCCGTCGGAATTGAGGAACGATTGCGGCTCGTAGTTGGGGTCGGTGGAGATGCGGATGGTGCCGCGTTCCAAGATCTCGGCCAGCAGATCGTCGGCGGGGGCGGCAGCTTCGCCGCCTTCACTGCTGCCCGAATCGGCGGGGGCGGGGGCCGGCGCAACCTGCACACAGGCAGCCACGGCAACCACCAGGATCAACAAAGCAATCAGTCGGAACAGACCTTTCATGTGTGACTCCTATTGGTTTGATGGTTCGAGAAAGAACAGAGGACCACTGAGAAGAGAACGCTGCACCGGGGCAGACGTCCCTGAGCGGAGAATGCTCTCACCGACGACCCTGCCGGCAGGGGGCCGGCAGAGACCATCCGTTAACTCACGGTTAATAATAGGACGTTTTGGGGTGAGGATCAAATTGAGATCCGGTGCTCGTGTACTTCAACCTTGGCGCGCCACAGTGCCAGGCACTGTGGAGATCGAGCGAAATCTGAACTTACACGCTCCAGTGCTGTGCTGCGCCCCAATCCTCGACGATCGGCGTAACGGTAAGTCATTCATCGCTGTTGGGATCTTGACAGAACTACTGCAGAAAACGGTCCACGATATCGCACCACTCCTCCTCGAAGCCTGCGCCCAACGCCCAGTGTCCATAGTCGATCTCAGCGTACTGTTTGGGGCCGCCTAGTTTGTCGTAATTTCGTTTTGTCACCGCGGGGGAGACCATCTGATCGCGGGTCTGGTTGATCACCAAAACCGGTATTCTGTTCTCTTGCAGCGGGATGGCAGGCGGCGTGCTAAAGGTGCTGGCCATGTAACGTAGGCTGATACGTCGAATAGGCAAAGGATCCGCGAGCCATTGGGCGTAAAAGCTCACGGCTCGTTCATCCACCATCTTGTCGAATCTGCCCAGCAGGCGATATGGAAGCCGTAGATTGGGCAGCAGTTTGGCAAAGAAGCGGGTGATCGATGCAAAAAGCGACGCCACACCCGGCAGATCTGCCAGCGGCGCAAAACGAGATACAGCCAATGTATCGCGGACGTTCCCAAAATCATACAGGTTGTGACAGACAATTGCCGCCACAGGCGCCCCGGCGGCAGCGGCATTGTAGGTTAAGCCGCCGCCAAGGCTGCCACCAGCCATGAAGAGTTTGCCTCGATATTTGGCGCGCGCCCAGTGCGCCACATCGACGATGTTCTGCACAAACTGCGACAACGTAAAGTCGCTCCGATCCCCCTCAGACAGGCCCTGCCCTCGTTGATCAGGGCAGAGGACCGTGTAGCCTTTGTCATACAGTGTAAGTGCCAGCGGCACAAAGAGACGTGAATAGCCGCCGCCACCGTGATTGAAGATGAGGACAGGGGCGTCTGGCCTGGGCTGTTCATAGGCGTCGATGTGGATCTTGACGCCGGTGGATTGTACATGGTGGACGCGACACAAATTGTCAAAGCGCGACAAGATATCTGTTGAATGGTAGATACGCCAATAGCTTTGCGGCATCTCGGAGATCGACTCAGATCGTTGTTGAATTGTCCCAAACATTGTTTACTCCTTGCTGAGTTCGCAATAAATGTTCCAGTACAAAGACTCGTGTAATCACGGTTTTTGTGTTACACAGGTGAAAATACCGAAACAACGAGGCCCAGTCAACCAACGCAGTTACTTACTAGACAGGTGTCTACAATGACAGATCGACGCTACATGCGCACGGAAAAGATGCTCATTGAGGCGATGCTCACCCTGATTCGAGAGAAACCGTTTCACCTGGTGACGGTGGAGGAGGTGGTGAAACAGGCAGATGTCGCCAAAAAGACCTTTTACAACCACTACGAGAACAAAGAACAGCTACTCTGGCATGCACTCGAAACCCGTTTCCATGCCATTGCCGAGGAAACCGCCGAGTTGGATCCCCATTCCCTGCTCATGGACGGCAAGCCACTGAGTTACCCGGTCTTCAAGCATGTTTACGACTATGCAATTTTCTACCAGGGCATTCTCGCAGAAAAGGGGGAGATCTCGTTCATCCTTCAACTCTGGGACTATCTTTCGCAGCAGTCGATGATGAAACACGAGCCATTGCGTGCGGTGGCGCGACACGTCACCGTGCCGCCGGCGTTGACGGCACAGATGCTCACTGGCGCGCTACTCGGCGCTGTCCGCTGGTGGCTGCGCACAGGACTCGCCGACACGCCAGAGCAGATGGCCTACCGCTTTAGCCAGATTATGGCACCGGGTGTTTTACAGTCGCTGGGCATTGACGAGGGGGAATGACAAGGTGACAGGGTGAGGGGGTGTCAAGGAGTAGGTTCATGCATCTGTTCCTTGAAGTTATGGAGCATCTTCTCCGCTGTAAAAAAGATCCTCGTCGGGCAAGGGACTATCAAAATCCTCTGCCAATTCGACCAGCCCACCCGTCAACCCCAAAATCCGCGGTTCATCAGAACGACGTCCTTTGCGGAGTTGTTCGTAGGCGTGGTGATAAGCTTCAAGCTGTTTTGAAGTGAAGGAGGACGTATCAATCTGAAGAAAACGCTGGATCACGTCATTCACGGCGCCAGGCTGAATGGCCGATTCACCGGAATCGCGCACCGAAAATACAAGGATCTCGACGTCTTCACCGGCAAATTCCGCTGGCATATCCACGACGATTTTGCCGTCTTCCACCTTCTGAATTGTGTGGATAACTTGCATCGCATCCTCCTATCAACACCATCACCGAATCGCACGTACATTCTACCACAGGTAAAGATGACAAGGTGAAGGGGTGACAAGGTGACAAGGTGATCGCTTGATTGGATGATTTCGGGTTTGCGTGATGATGGGATGATGAGATGATGAGATGATGACCGTATAGCCTCATCATCCCATCATCCCATCATCGCAGTAACAAGTCATCCCACCAATCAAGCGATCACCTTGTCACCTTGTCACCCCCTCACCTTGTCATCTCACCTGCTTCACCAACGCTTCCCCCGCCTTCACAGGACGCAGGCGGATCTGGAAACGTACTTCTTCGGGCAGGAGTTGGTATTGCGGCAGCACGCCAGGGCCACAACTGCCGTTGCCCAGGCCACCTTGGGCGTAGTCCACATTAAAGAAGACTTCGTCGTGTTCGGGAATTTCGTGGGTATGCAGCGCTGCGGTTAATTCCTTGTCGCTACAGTGACGGGCACTGACGTTGAGATACGCGCCGTCGCTATCTCCGCGGCTGACGAGCAGACCATTGCCCTGTGCATCGGTAAGCGCCGCCCAGCGGACATCACTTTTGTTGCCGCTTTCTTGGGGTAGCAAATAAGGGACAAGTTGATCCGCCACAGCAGCCTGGTAGAAGCCCACTGCTGCGCTCTGTTTGCGGTCTGCATAATTCTCGTGTGGGCCGCGGCCATACCAGTGGAGTGTGTCGTATCCTTGCGGCAACACCATGGAAAGCCCAATACGGGGCAGGAAGGGTGGCTGATCCCCGCCGGGGATGAGGTGCACGTCGACGGTGATTTCCCCGTCGCCGTGGACGGTGTAGAGATACTCGGTGTCGTAACGGGCCGCACTTTTAGGACCATTCGCGGCGGCCAGTTCGGCCTGGCTCTTGTTCATGTTGTGCCGAATCTGTTCCTTGGCGTCGTGAGGAACACTTTCACTCAACGGCCCTTTGGTCAACTCGTGGATGAGCTTGAGCAGATCGGGAATACGTTCGCGCTGCGCCAACACGGTTACCAGCGAACGGGCCCGTTCGTGCTGCGTGCTGCCGGCCAGGTCCACATAGTTCAGCCCCAACTGGTGGCTCATCCCCTGTAGCTGTTCTTCGTTCATCAGGTGACCAAGCAAGCCGGCCAGTTGACCCTGCATCTCTTGCCAGCGCTGCATGGCCACGGCGTTGACGTCGATCTGTGCTGTGCTGAAGGTGCGCACGCGGAACTGTACCTTGCCCGCTTCCACCTGCACCGCTTCGACGCCGTCCACATGTTCTTCCAGTTGATCGAGGCCTACTTCGCGCCAACGGATGGCGGCGCGTTGATCGCCCCAGGTGTTTAGATCGTTGTCGGTGGGGGCGCGCCAGAGATTCAGCCGCGGGCCGGCTTCGATCAGTTGTTTGCCTTCGACCACAAGTGACGCGACGGTGCCCTTCTCTTCGTCAAAGGCAAGCTCAAAGCCATTCCCAACCACCGCCCACTGGCGACCACCGCCCGCCGGCGCGTTGATGGCCTTCAGCGAGACGGGGGCCAGTTCCCTGGTAGGCGCGGCAGGACGTGTGCCCGGGATAACGGGCAGTGCGAATTGGGCAAAGGCAACTGCATGGCCGGCGGGCGCCCAGTTTGTGGCTTCGGCCAATGCAAAATGGAAGGTGAACCAGAGATCCGCTCCCTTGCCGGCTGCGTCGGCAATCAACGCTGGGATCTGTTCAACCGTCAACTGTGTAGATTCGCCTGCCGAGACGGCGGGCAACGCCAGATCGCCGGCAGCGACGATTTCGCCGTCGGCCATCAGTTCCCAGCGCGCGGCCAGGTGGTTGAGATCCGAAAAGAAGTAGCGGTTACTCAGGCGGAAGCGCCCTGCCGCCAGATCCAACGCTTCGACACGCACAGGTTCGAGAACCTTTTTGTACTCGAAAAGCGCCGGGTGGGGCGCTCGATCCGACCCGATCAGGCCGTTGCCGCAGAAGTTGTTGTCGTTGGGCGTGTCGCCAAAGTCGCCGCCGTAGGCATACCAGATCCGCCCGTCTTCGGCAATGCGGCGCATACCCTGATCCACCCAGTCCCAAATAAAGCCGCCTTGCAACCGTGGGTAATCGTCCACCGCCTGCCAATATTCTTGCAGGTTGCCGGTGCTGTTGCCCATGCTGTGCGCATATTCGCACATGATCACAGGCCGCGTTTCGCCGGGCACCTGCGCCATGTCGATAATGCGCTGCACCGTGGGGTACATGGGGCCGAGGATGTCGATGCAAGGGTGATCCTCAGCGGGGTGGTAGTGGACAGGACGGGTGGGATCGTTGCGATGGCACCACTCGGCGCAGACTTCGTGGTTCGGCCCAAAGCCCGATTCGTTGCCCAGCGACCACGAGATGACGCACGGATGGTTTTTGTCACGTTCCACCATGCGGCTGACCCGTTCGAGGAAGGCCATTTCCCATTCAGGATCTTTGGTGAGCCGATCCCAGATGCCGTGGGATTCGATGTTGGCCTCGTCCATCACGTAGAGGCCGTACTCGTCGCACAGTTCGTACCAGCGCGTCTGGTTGGGGTAGTGCGAGGTGCGCACGGCGTTGATGTTGTGCCGCTTCATGATCAAGATGTCCTCGATCATAGATTCTTCGCTGATGGTATGGCCGGTGACGGGATCGTGCTCGTGACGATTGACGCCGCCGATGCGGATGCGCACACCGTTCACCTTGAGTTGGGCGTCGCTGATCTCCACTTTGCGGAAGCCGACCTTGCAACTCTGCACTTCGAGGACGTTCCTCGATGCGTCGCGCAGGGTGAGGAGCAGGGTGTAGAGGTTGGGATGTTCAGCGCTCCATTTGGCCGGGTTCGTCACCGCGGCGGTGAGATCCAGCATGTGCTCAATGTTGTCGAAGAGGTTGACCGATTCTGTCACCGGCGCGATGACGGCCTGACCGGCGGCGTCGAACAGTTCCATCTGCAACGAAACTTGCGCCACTTGATCCTGGAAGTTGCGGAGCTTGGCGCGCACGATCAACTTGGCGTCGCGGTAGTCGGCGTCGAGTTCGGGCCGCGCCCAGAAATCGCGCACATGGACGGGCGGCGCGCTCCACAGGTAGACGTCGCGGTAGATGCCGCTGAGCCGCCAGAAGTCTTGATCCTCGACGTAGCTGCCGTCGCTCCAGCGCAAGACACGCACCGCCAGCGTGTTTTCGCCGGGCTGCACATACTTGGTAATGTTAAATTCGGCGGGCAGGCGGCTGTCCTGGCTGTAGCCCACCATTTTGCCGTTGATCCAGAGGTAGAAGGCCGAATCGACGCCGTCAAAGGTGATAAAGAGCTGGCGGCCATCCCATTCGGCAGGCACGCTGAAGGTATGGCGGTAGGAGCCGGTGGGGTTGTCCTGTTCGGGCACACCGGGCAGCCGGTCGATGGGGAAGGGATATTGCACATTGGTGTAGATCGGCTTGTCGGGGTATTGGAGGATCCCGCGCTGGGTATCGGGGCCGACCAGTTGCCAGCAAGAGGGCACCGGGATCGCATCCCAGGTGGAGACATCGAAGGCAGGGTCCTCGAAGCCTTGCACGGCAATGGACGGGTTGGCGTCCCAGTGGAAGCGCCAATCACCGTTGAGCGACAGCCGGAAGGGCGACGCCGAGCGGTCACCGCGCAGGGCCTGTGCGGCGTCGGCGTAGGGGATGGCGGTAGCGTGGGCGGCTTCTTTGTTGCGCCCCACCACGAGAGGATTTTCCCAGTCGTTGCGTTTCTGCATCATCGTCGAAAACTCCATTTATTGATATAAGGCAGACAGAAGAGTGCCTTGGTGAGTGGACACACTGCCTTCATTTTAGGGCGAACGGGGGGGAAATTGCGAATTGTGGGAGCCGAATGGTGGATGGCCAATTGCGATGTCGCGCGATAGGGGTTTGCGTGGGGCGGAATCAAATGTCGCCTCATTGGCGATCGCGCCTTCCGCCCCACGCAAACGCCTACGCCACGTAACCTTGTTACATCGCAACCCGCAATTCGCCACCCGCAATTTGCATTCTGGCCTTTGCCTTCTATAATAATTCTTCGATTGCCCCAACAAAGCACTCACCCCGAAACGGGATACGTCCACGCCAGTGAGGATCTGCGGCAAGGCTTAACAGTTGGATAGTAGAGCACTCTACGATGACATCGTCCGGGCGGAAACGTTCGTGGCGGTGTCTTTTCTTTTTGGGCGATGCGAGGCCCACCTCACTTCCACCATCCACAACATCAAACGCAATTGGGCTGTGGGTGGCCTATCCTATTTTGGGAAAGGAAACAACATGAATCTAGTCAGCCTGCCTTGCTCTCGAAAGTCCAGCAAGTTGGAAGGCCACGTTCGCGAGGACGGCGAACGCGGCCTCTTTGCGCGACAACCTATCGCCAAAGGTGAAATTCTAACCGTCTTTGGCGGCAAATCGATGACCTATGAGGAATTGATGCAGGTTCCTCAAGAAATTCGTCGTCTTGCGATCCAGGTGGCCGACGACTGGTATCTGCTCTCGATTCAAGACAGCGAAGCCGACTGGGTGAACCATGCCTGCACACCCAACGCCGGGTTCCAGGGGCAGATCGTCCTGGTGGCGATGCGCGATATCCAGATCGGCGAAGAGATCACCTTCGACTATGCCATGAGCGACAGCTCCAATTACGACGAATTCGACTGCATGTGCGGCTCCCCCGACTGCCGCGGCTACGTCAGCGGCAACGATTGGCGACTGCCGGAATTGCAGCGACGCTACGCCGGATTCTTTACCCCACATATTCAGGCCAAGATCGAGGGAGTGGGGACTGGGGACTAGGGACTGGGGATTGGGGATTGGGTGACTGGCTTGTTGGATTTGAGTTCCGAAGATCTGCGCAGAGGATTGTAGACACGGATTGGGGGAAACACGGATCAGAAAGAGATCCGTGTTTCCCCCAATCCGTGTCTACAATCCTCTATACAGTCTCCCAAACTTAACCTCAACAAGCCAGTCACCCAGTCCCCAGTCCCTAGTCCCCTCTCTCCTGCATAAATTGCCGCTCATACAAGGTGCGATACAAGCCGTCCTGTGCCAGGAGTTCGGCGTGGGTGCCACGCTGGACGATGCGCCCGGCCTGCACGGCGCAGATCTGGTCGGCGTTGCGGATGGTGCTGAGCCGGTGCGCAATGACAATCGACGTGCGCCCCGCCAGTAGACGATCCAACGCTTCCTGGATCATGGCTTCAGTGACGGTGTCGACGCTGGCGGTGGCTTCGTCGAGGATGAGGATGCGCGGGTTGGCAAGGACAGCCCGCGCAATGCAGATCAACTGGCGCTGTCCCACCGAAAGATTGACGCCCCCTTCTTGAATCTCGGTGTCGTAGCCTTCGGGCAGTTTCATAATGAATTCGTGGGCATTGGCCAGGCGGGCCGCCTCTTCCACTTCTTCGTCCACCGCTTCGGGGTTGGGAAAACGAATGTTGTCGCGCACACTCCCCGAAAAGAGGAAGGGATCCTGCGGCACCAGCCCCATCTGCGCCCGCAACGACCGCTGCGTCACCGCGCGCACGTCGATGCCGTCGATAAGCACAGCGCCGTCGCTGACGTCGTAGAAACGGGCGATGAGGTTGGCGATGGTCGATTTCCCCGCGCCGGTGGGGCCGACGAGGGCCACGGTGCGCCCGGCAGGGATAAGCAGGTTGACATCCTCAAGCACGGGATCGTCTTCAATGTAGGCAAAGTGGACATTGCGCAGTTCCACCTCGCCCCGAATCGGCGGCATAGGACAGGCACCGGGCCGATCCGCCACATCGGGGAGGGTGTCGAGCAAGGCCACCACACGTTCACCGCCGGCCATAGCCGACTGCATGGTGGTGTAAAGCTGGCTAAGTTCCTGAATCGGCTGGAAGAAGCGGGTGACGTAGGCGAGGAAGGCCACCACCACACCCAGCGTCAACGTGTCGGCAGCCACGGCGCGGCCCCCGAACCAGAGAACGACGCCTGTCGCCAACATGCCCAGGAACTCCACCGCGGGCAGGAAGACGAACGAGAGCGTCATCGCGCCCACATTGGCGTCGCGATTGTCGGCGTTGACGCGGTCGAAGTCGGCCAGGGTGGACGCTTCCTGCGAGTACGCCTGGATCACACGCATCCCGGCGATGTTTTCGGCCAGATCCCCCACCACCGCTGCAATTTTGGCGCGGGTGAAGCGAAAGGCCAGGCGGGCGCGTTGGGCAAAGAGCAGCGTCGCCAGCAACATCAATGGCACCACCGCAAACGAGTAGAGCGCCAACTGCATGCTCATACTCACCATCACCACCACAATCCCCACCAGGATCAGCATATCGCCCACCAGCGTCACCAGCCCCTGCGAGAGGAACTGGTTGATCACCGCCACGTCGTTGATCACCCGCGAAACCGTCACCCCCAGAATGTGGCGGTTGTGATAGCCCAACGACAACTGCTGCAAATGGCGAAAAAGATCGGCGCGCAACGCCGCCAACACCCGCTGCCCCACCCACGACAGCAGATATCGCTCACCCATGTTGGAAAAATAAAGCCCGATGAACGAAGCGGCCAACAGCAACGCCGTGCGCGCCAGTCCTGCGCTGTCGGCGCCGGCGATGTTCTCGTCGATGGCAATCTTCACCAGGTAGGGCGCGGCCAGCGTCAGGCCGGTCGTCACCAACATGCAGCCGAAGGCCGCCGCCATGCGCAGCCCGTATGGTTTCAGATAGGCAAGCAAGCGCCAAAGCACATAGGCGTTGAACTCCGCTTCTTCGCTTTCCTCGCCAAAACGACGCATGGCGCCGCCGGGTCCCATACCTGGGCTGCTGGAGCCGATTGAGATGCTCATCGTGGGAAGATACTCCTTTTGAACGGCTGATTATGCGTTAATTCGAGATTAAGCGATTGGGGGATTAGGCGATTTCAGATCCTGTTGACGATCTGAAATCCCCTAATCCCCCAATCGCTTAATCTCAACCTCTTCATCCGCCCGCAACTGTCGCCGATAAATCTCCGCATACAACGCCGAAGCCTGCATCAAATCTTTGTGCTGGCCGGCGGCGGCGATGCGCCCATCTTCGAGGACGAGGATGAGATCGGCTTTGCGCACGGTGCTCAGGCGCTGGGCGATGATAAAGCTGGTGCGCCCATGCATGAGACGTTCCAACGCCTGCTGGATCAGCCCTTCGGTGTGGGTGTCGACGCTGGCGGTGGCATCGTCGAGGATGAGGATACGCGGATCCACGAGCAGGGCGCGGGCAATGGCCATGCGCTGTTTCTGGCCGCCCGAAAGCGTCGAGCCGCCCTCGCCCACACGGGTGTCGTAGCCGTCGGGCATTTCCATGATGAAGTCGTGGGCCTGGGCGGCTTTGGCGGCGGCGATGATCTCATCTTCGCCGGCGTCGGGGCGACCAAAGGCGATGTTCTCGCGAATCGAGGCAATAAACAGGATCGACTCTTGCAGCACAATGCCGATCTGCGAGCGCAACGAACGCACGGTGACGTCGCGAATGTCGTAGCCGTCGATGGTAATGCGCCCGGCCGTGGGATCGTAGAAACGTGGAATCAAGTTGGTGACAGTCGATTTGCCCGATCCAGTGGCGCCCAACAGGGCAATGACCTGCCCCGGCTTCACCTCGAAGTCGATCTCTTCGAGGACGTGGTGGCCGTCGCGGTAGCCGAACGAGACGTGCTCAAAGCGGACGTGTCCTTGCACGGGGGGGAGCGGCTGCGCCGTGGGCGCATCCTCCACGTCGATTTCGGTGTCGAGCACTTCAAAGACACGCTCTCCCGACGCCACGGCCTGCATCACGGCGGGGATGATGGTCCCCAAGCGGCGCACCGGCGTCACCAGTTGCCCAATGTAAGTGGTAAAGGCCACCAGTTCGCCCCAGGTCAACGAGCCGTTGATCACCAAAACGCCGCCATACCAGATGATCACCACTGTGCTGACATTGGCAATCAAGTCGAGCAAAGGTATGTTGACGGCTTCGAGCCGCGCGCCCTGGGCCGTCAGAGCGAACCAGTGGTCGTTCTGTTTGTCGAAACGCGTCGTCTCCGCCGTCTCCTGGGCGAAGGCTTTGACCACACGGGCGCCGCGCAGGTTCTGCTCGATGCGGGTGGTAAGCACCCCCAATTGATCCTGAATCGCCCGCGACACAGGACGGTAGATCCGCCCATAGGCAAAGGCGCGCCAGGCCAGCAACGGCATGGTGATCGTCGCCAGCAGTGCCAACTGCGGGTTCATCCACAGCAGAACAGCCACTGTGCCCAGCAGCAGCGTCGTCCCTTCGGCCAGGCGCAACACGGCGCGACCGGTGAGAAAACGAATACGGTCGACGTCGCGAATGGCCAGCGAGAGGAGTTGTCCTGTTTCGGTGCGATCGTGGTAGGCAAACGAAAGGTAGGCCAGTTTGGCGTGGATGGCATTGCGCAGATCGTAGGCCACACTCTGCGAGGCGATCTCCGTCCAGCGCCCCTGGACGAAAGTCAGCGCGCCCTTCACCGCCGTCAAGCCGAGCAAAAGCAGCACCGACCATGTGAGCAGATCCAGATCACCGCCGCGGATGCCCCTGTCCACAATCCAGCGGATGAACTGGGGGATCAAGAGTGAAAAGCCGGTGAGCACCAGCAACAAGAAATAGGCACCTGCTGTGCGCTGCCAATACGGTTTCAGGTAACCAAAGGCGCGGGCCAAAATGGCAAACGATCCCTGTTGTGGGCGCAGTGGGGCAGACCGTTTTGGCAAGGGGAGGACTCCGATCCATGAATGAAAGCAGGCAGGCGAAGGGCAGAAGGCATGTGTGCGCAAGGCGGCTTGAACCGCTTTAGATCGTCCATTATACCCGCGCGCACACACTTTGTTAAAAGTCTGTGAAAAATCAAGATTGGAGTTGACCCGCAGTCATTCTTTCTGTAAGATTAGGCTACGGATTGCACTGTCTATTGCCCCCATTGTGTACATACAATCTGATATTGCCTCTAAGTTCTCCTGGCATTCGTTTCGTCAACCAGATCCATCCACGAGGAGCCCTTCATGCAACGCCTTTTCACCGTCGATTTCGGTGCAAAGGGTGGCTTGAACAGAGTGCTGAGCAGACAGTTTGGGATCGCCCTTTTGGTGGCGCTGACCGCGCTACTGGCGATTTCGCTGGCTGTACCCGTCCTGGCTTCAGCGCCTGCACAAGAGACCGCCCCAGTACCCGATGCGCAACCGTTCGTCGTCCGCATCCCCGCCAACAGCACAATGAAGATGACCGTCTACGGTCACTGTATGATCCGTGGTATCCCCTTCCCCGGCCCGACATTGGAGCCGGTTGGGCTGGCGCCAGATGAAGTGCGGGTGGCATTGGCCCACAGTGTTGCCCAGGGCTACGTGCCCAGCAACCGCTGGGATGTGCAGTTGGCTGTGTGGACGCTGCTCGATGGCATCGAACCTGGCGCAGGGAACAAGTTGGCCCCCGCTATTATCGAATATGCCACCAGTGGAGCCGAACCCACGGATGTGGGCCTGAACACACCGTCTTTGATCGATGCGGTGAACGACGGTTCGGTGACGGCGCAGGTGGTAGGCTACCACAATCTGTCCAATCCAGCCTACTTTGGCGTGGGCACCCTGGTGATCGAAAACCTGACGGATGACGTCGTCGATGTGCACATCCCCTACGGCATGCACTTTGAAGACACGGTCAACGAAGGCGTGCAGGACATGGCGATCTTCCCTGCCGGCTCGCCTGCCGAAGCGGTTGAACTCGGCGCAGAAGGGCTGCCCATTGTCGTCGGCACCGAAGGGCCGGTTGGTCCGAAGGGTGAGCAGGGCGAACAAGGTCCGCAGGGCGAGCAGGGTGAGCAGGGCGAACAAGGTCCGCAGGGCGAACAGGGTGCGCAAGGCGAACAAGGTCCGCAGGGCGAACAGGGTGCGCAAGGCGAACAAGGTCCGCAGGGCGAACAGGGTCCGCAGGGCGAGCAGGGTCCGCAGGGCGAGCAGGGTCCGCAGGGCGAACAGGGTCCGCAGGGCGAACAGGGTCCGCAGGGCGAACAGGGTCCGCAGGGCGAACAGGGTCCGCAGGGCGAACAGGGTCCGCAGGGCGAACAGGGTCCGCAGGGCGAACAGGGTCCGCAGGGCGAACAGGGTCCGCAGGGCGAACAGGGTCCACAGGGCGAACAGGGTCCACAGGGCGAACAGGGTCCGGTCGGGCCACAAGGTGAACCTGGCCTTGCCTGTTGGGACAGCAACATGGACGGCGACGCCGGCAGAGATGAAGATGTCAACGGCGATGGCAAGCACAATATCATCGACTGCCTGCCCGACAACTTGCAGGCACAGGTGACGGAACGGCTCCAGCGCAACATCGAACAGGTCAAAGTGATGAGTGAATCGGACACCGAGACCATCAAAGAGGTCGATGCTGCCTGCCCCAACGGGCAAATGGTGATCGGCGGCGGCTTCGAGATAACAAGTGGGTCATCAAACTGGATGATCAACGTCACCCGCAGCTACCCGCTGAACGCCACCACATGGCGGGTGGTGGCCGAAGCGCCCAGCCTGGTCAGAGAGCCGTGGTCGGTGACGGCGTGGGCAATCTGTGACGTGGTTTCTGAATAGATCCGACTGAAGTTAACAAAAAAGAGACCACCTCGCCGCGGCGGGGTGGTCTTTTTTTGTTGTATGTTGTGTGGCGATTGGGTCACCGCGGTCGGCGCACTTCCACGTTGAACAACTGGTCGTCGCCCACTTGAACCACAGCCAGATCGCCGGGATCACCAGAATCGACTCGCACCAGGAGCACACGCGAACTATAAAATTCGATGGAAAACTGGCTCCCCGCCGACTGTGTCCACTCGACGCGCTGAATCCCCTGCAGCGAGACGTCGGGTGGTACATAGACAGCGAATTGACTGCCTTGAGCGGCGGAAAAGGTGGCGCCAGTCGCCGAGAATTTGTAGACAGGCATCTTCAATTCGCGGCGCAAGGCAAACAGTGGGTTACGGACGCCGTCGGATGTCTCTGCAATGCGCAAAATCAGCGAAGACGAGCCAAATGTTAAGACAACCTCGTCGCCAATCGAGCCGCTTACCCACATCAGGCGCACGTAAGGCGAGTGCTCGGCCATTTGCACCACCATGCCACGGCGGCTAATCGTGTACTGGTTGGGGATACGCGAGGGGGGCGGGGCGTAGAGTGCAAATTCCTGGCCGGCGCGGATATCGATGGCGCCGTCCTGACCGTCTAGTGTATAGACTGGTACTTGCAAGTCCGAAAAGTCCGGCGGGACGATGCGCACAGTGTAGCGGTAGCGGCGTACTTGTTCTTTGACGCGCACATTCGAGATTTCGACGGCATAGTCACGTTCCAGACGCACACCGTCAACCTTCCATTGCAGCAGGTTCGGCAACCCTACCGCCGAATTGTCTGTTCCCATATCGCGGACGGTCAACTCTCCCTCAGCGCCACGCACGCTGATTCTTGCTGCGGAAAAGTCGACATCGGCATTGCCCCAGAAATCGGCAGGATCAGCCACCACTGAAAAAGACCAATACCAATCCATTTCAAAAAGATCGAGCGGGTAATTGCCGAAGGGGTAGGCCACAAAGGCAGGTGCTTGTGCCAGCGAAACATCTGCGTCGTCGTTCTGCACTTTGAGCGTTGCGCCATGCGCAAGCATTTCAGGCTCGACGCCCAAGGGTGCTGCGTCGACGCGGCCGTAGGCAATCTCGCGCAAGAAGGGATCCAACAGCCAGCGCCGATGGCCCAAATCGGGAACACCGGGATCGATCAACCAGTTGCGCACGTCGGTGGCCGAAGGCGCCAACAGTGGACGCACCGAGGCGTCGGTGGGATAACTCCAGGCAAGATTGCTCAAGGCGGCTGCGCGCGCGCCTGCTTCGCTGTAGCAAACTGAATCAGGCGGCGGGAAATGGGTGATCTCGTTGTTGGCTGCAATGATGAGGCTGGATTCCATCACCTCGTCATCGTACTCAGGCGCATAGGTGACCGGTTCCAGCCCATGCAGGCGGCGAATTCGATTCACAATGGCAGTGACAGCCTCTTTTTCTGCTGCCGCCAGAGTGCCAGGCCGACAATTGACAACGTCGGGCAGTTCGTCGAAGACGGTATTGATGTCATCGGCCAGTGCCGGTTGAACGAGCACCACGCTCAATAACACCACTATCACAATAAGCACGTTCAAGTAACGATGCAATGAACTGTCCTTAATATATTCAACATATGTGACACGTAATGGGATTATACCTACGACAAACTTAATTGCGAATTCTGTGGTTTGCGGAATTTTTCATATATACCCACATTTGTACCCGCTTAATCGGTGAATTGCGTCTAACGCTTACAAAGGTGTGATAGAGTAAAAATACCACTCAAAAAAAAACAAACCAAGTCGTTTTACCGTTTATTGAGCCGTTGGGTTGGTGCTCACGGAAATAACGGCCTCGTTAGGAAAGGAAAATAAAAACACAGTGACTATGCAAATAACCAATCAAAGTACTTTATTGCAAGATGTAAAACGGGCACGCAAAGCCGATGATACCTTTCATATCTGGTGGTTGGGCAATCATGGATTTCTGCTCAAGTGGCAAGATCGCTGTCTGATCATGGATCCTGTCCTCAGTGCACAGACGAATCACCCGCAAGGCGCCTACCCGGCAAATGGAGAGAATTCGCCGCTTGTCGCGGCAGTCGACCTTAACTTCATTGACATTACTACTGTCACCCGACCGCAGGATGGCCTATTGGATCGCGCTACGATTCGCGGGATCTGGACGGTTAGCCCGGCGATGCGGTTGATCTTGCCCAAAGCGAGTTGTTCGTTTGCAGCCGAGCATTTGGGCATTCACCCAGCGTTGCCAATTGGCCTGACAGACGGTGAATCTGTCAAGTTGGCGGACATTGAAATCACCGCGCTGGCGCTTCACCCAGCAGACGGCGCCGAGAAAACGCAGGAACTCGCCTACATCTACCGCTTAGGACAGGGCTTTGCCTGCCTGCATACGAGCCGCATTGAGGCCACCGAGCCGTTTATCCAGCGGCTGAAAGCCTATGCCATTGATATTGCCCTGCTGCCGATTGCCACAGAGAACGGCGCCGACAACACATCGGTAATAGAATTTGCCAGACAAATCGGCGCCAAAGCGGTGATCCCGCATACGTCTGATCCTGTAGAGCAAAATCTAGAGGCGATTGATACCTTCGCCAGGCAAGCAGCGCAGAGCGATCCGAAGGTTCATCTCTTGAAACCAGGGCAACGCTGGAGCAACGCCAGGTAAACAGAGCGGGTCGGTCTATACCGATCTACAACTGCACATGATACAATGCCGCGGTCGTATCCATTTTTTTGCATGTAGGTCGCCCGCCTATGACGCGTACCCGGCATTTGGTGCACTCTTCGCTGCTTGTCATCCTTATCTTTGGCATCAACAAGTTGACCGGTTTCGGCAAACTCTTGTTGATGACTTCGATTTTCGGCACCGGACCGGCTGCCGATGCCTACGCAGCCGCCAATCAACTGCCGGAGTTGTTCCTTGCCATGCTTACCGGCGGCGCATTGGCGGCTGCGTTGATCCCCATCTACTCGGCCTACCTCGTTAAACAAGAGACAAAAGCCGCCGAAGCGTTGGCCCACACCGTCTTCACGTTGACGCTGGGGTTGGTGGGCGGCGTCTGCCTGGTTGCCGCCGCCGCCGCGCCCTGGCTGGTGCGCGTTGTGCTTGTGCCCGATTTTTCGCCCGAACAACAGGCGCTCACAGCGGATCTGATGCGCATCATCCTGCTTTCCAGCGGTTTGATCAGCATCGCCAGTTTGATGACAAGCCTGCTCCACGCGCACCAGCATTTTCTGGCGCCGGCCTGGTCGACGGTGGCCATCGACGTTGGGCAGATCGTGGGGATCGCGCTTTTCTGGCAACAGTGGGGCATCTATGGAGCGGCCATCGGCACCGTGATTGGTGCGATCCTGGCGATTGGGGTGCAGTTGCCGGCATTGCTGCGGCAAAGGATCGGCATGCGCCTGCGCCTGGCGCTCAGGCTGCGCGGTGTACACGAACTGGCGCGGCTGATGTGGCCGCGGGTGATTACGCTGGGCGTCTTTCAGGCGGTGGATCTCGTCTTCATTCGGCTGGCGTCGCAACTGCCCGACGGCAGCATTTCGGCCTATTTCTATGCCATGCTGGCGATTGTGGCCATGCCCAAGTCGCTCTTCGGCACGGCGATTTCACACGTCATCTTCCCTACGCTGGCCGAGCAATACAACAGCGGCAGCGGTGATCACCTGCGCGCCACGGTGACACACGGTCTGCGCGCCACATGGCTGCTGATCTTGCCTGCTGCTCTGGGATTGCTGGCGTTGGGCGAACCGGCGGTGGCTTTCCTTTTTCAACGCGGCGCTTTTGACGAAGAATCGACGCGGCTCGTCTACATGCTGATGGCGATTATGTCACTGCGGCTGGTAGGCGACGCTTCGCAAGATATCCTCTCGCTGATCTTTTACGCACGGCACAACACGATTACCCCTATGTGGCTGAACGTGGGCTGGATGGCGCTGAACGTGGGGTTGAGTTTTGCGCTGATCGGGCCTTTCGGTATCCTTGGGCTGGCGTGGGCCTCTTCGCTGGCCTCTTTGTCGTTGGCGCTGGCCCTCTACTTAGTCGGGCGGAGTGTCGGCGAATCGCTCGACGAGGTGATGCTGCGCACAACACTCTGGCGTCTGCTGCTGGCCTGCCTGGTTATGATCGCAGTGGTGGCGGCAATCCAGGTGATGGGATTGCCGCCGATCCTATACCTTGCTGTGGGCATCGCCGCCGGCGGCCTGGCGTTTGTGGCTACTTACATGGCGCTGGGTGGGCGCGAGATCCAGGAGATCCTCAAGACGTTGCGCCAGGGCGAAAGCGCCTAACGCCCCACCACCTCCCGATAGCGGACGTATGCCTCGTCCCACGCTGAGTCGGCCTGCGGTTCGTAGCGGCGCAGCGTTGTGATCCCCGCCACCAGTTGGCGTCCTTCGTCGATGCCGGCCAGTTCACCCAGGGCGATGAGTTGCACCAGCGCGTTGCCAATCACCGTTGCCTCCACCGGCCCCGCCAATACAGGAATCCCCGCCGCATCCGCCGTCATCTGGTTGAGCAGATCGTTCTGAGATCCACCGCCCACAATGTGAATGGCGTCGGCTTCCTTCCCCGAAAGCGACAACAACGAAGACAGCACTTCGCGGTAGCGCAACGCCAGGCTCTCGAAGACACAACGCACGATCTCGCCGTGGCTCTCCGGCACGGGCTGTCCTGTTTGGCGGCAATAGGACTGCACCAGCGCGGGGTGATCCCCCGGCGCCAGGAAGCGGTTATCGTCGGGATCGATGAATGAACGCAGACGCGGCGCGCTTTCGGCCAGGGTCACAAGTTCGGGGTAGCTATAACTTTGCCCCTGGGCTTGCCAGGCGGCGCGGCACTGCTGCACGATCCACAAACCCATCACATTCTTGAGCAGGCGATAGGTGCCGGCCACGCCTCCTTCGTTGGTGACGTTGGCGGCCAGGGCGGCTTCGTTCATCACGGCATCGCGCACTTCCAGCCCAACCAGGCTCCACGTGCCGCTGCTGATGTAGGCGAAACGCTCGGTGACGGTGGGCACGCCCGCTACGGCGCTGCCGGTGTCGTGGGTGGCCGGCGCGATGACAGGAATGCCCTGGTATTCGCCCAGGCGCGTCCCCGGCAGCACGATGGGTGGGAAAATGTGGGTGGGCACGCCCAGCGCCGCCAGTAGCTCGGTGGCCCAGGTGCCTGTCTTGGGGTTGAGGAATTGGGTGGTGGTGGCGTTGGTGAATTCGCACACCTTTTCGCCGGTGAGCCAATAGTTGAGCAGATCCGGCGCGGTGAGGAAGGTGGCCGCCGCCGCCAGTTGGGGCGACCCGGCGCGGGCCAGGGCGGCGATCTGGTAGAGCGTATTCAGTTGGATGAACTGGATGCCCGTCTGCGCGAAGACCTGGGCACGCGGCACCCGCGCGAAGACCCAATCCATCATGCCGTCGGTGCGGCTGTCGCGGTAGTGGACGGGGTTGCCCAGCAGATTGCCCTGTGCATCGAGCAGCCCGAAGTCGACACCCCAGGTGTCCACGCCCAGGCTGGCAGGCTTGAGCGCCTTGCCCTGTTCAATGCCGGCCTGGATCGAGCGCCACAGGTGCAGGAAATCCCAGTGCAGCCTCCCGCGCACGTTGACGGGTCCATTCCAAAAGCGTTGCAATTCCTCCAGCCGCAGCCCATTGCCATCGAAATGAGCGGCCATTACACGCCCAGATTCAGCGCCGAGATCAACGGCGAGGACGGTTTTTGTCGTCATGGTCTAAATCCTGTAGGTGGGAATGAAGAAGCGATTAAGCGATTAAGGGATTAGGCGATTGGGGATCTTGTAGAGGTTGCGATCTCTACAAGATCCCCAATCGCCTAATCCCCCAATCGCTTAATCTCATTTGAAAACTATCAGCGCTTCGCTAACACCGTCTCTTCGTATCCGCGGATCTCGTTCAAGTACGCGATCCCCACCGGCACTTCCTGGCGCAGGCAGTGGTAATCCCACACGGCGCCGAAGGGGAGGCCCTTGAGTTCTTCAAGCAGGGCGAGGCGGGCGGTGTAGTCGCCGTTGCGTTCGAGTTCGCACAGGTGATCGTGGGGTTCGAGCAGGGCGAGGAGCAGACCGCGCAGGGCGTTGCGGGTGCCGATGCTCCAGGCGGCGATGCGGTTGATGCTGGCGTCGAAGAAGTCGAGGCCGATGTGAACGCGCCCGATATAGCCGCCGCGCACAATCTCTTCGGTGATGGCGCGCAGATCGTCGCTCAACGTCACCACGTGGTCGCTGTCCCAGCGCACGCCGCGGCTGACATGAAGCAGAATCTCGTCGAGGAAGGTAAGCACCGCCGAGATCTTGTCTGAAATCGTCTCGGTGGGGTGGAAATGGCCGGCGTCGAGGCAGAGGATCTTCTGATTGGCCACAGCATAACCCAGGTAAAACTCGTGGGAGCCGACGGTGTAGCTTTCGGCGCCGAGGCCGAAGAGTTTGCTTTCCACGGCGTCGCGGTTGTGCGTTGGATCCAGCGGCTTCTCGAAGATCTTGTTCAGTGATTCCTTGAGCAGGCGGCGGGGCGCGCCCCGATCCACAGGCGTATCTTTGAAGCCGTCGGGGATCCAGATGTTGGTGATGCTGGGTGTGCCCAGTTCTTTGCCGAAATACGCGCCGATCTCACGGCAGGCGATGCAGTGCTCGATCCAGAACTGGCGGATGCCCGCATCGTACGAGGAGAGGGTGAAGCCGTCATCGGCGAGGGGATGGGAAAACAGAGTCGGGTTAAAGTCGATGCCGTGGTTGCCGGCTTTGGCCCACTCCACCCACCCGGCGAAGTGTTCGGGCTGAATCTCGTTGCGGGGGACCTTCTGGTCGGTGTCCAGATAAATCGCATGCAGGTTGAGGCGGTGATCGCCGGGGATGAGGCTGTAGGCCCGATCCAGGTCGGCGCGCAATTCTGCGATGGAACGCGCCTTGCCCCGATAGTTGCCCGTGGCCATGATGCCGCCGCTGAGACCGCGTTCGGGGTCCTCAAAGCCGCCTACATCGTCGCCCTGCCAACAGTGCAGGCTGATGGGGATGGTGGACAGGATGTTGATGGCGTTGTCGGTATCGACGCCGAGGGCGGCGTAGCGTTCTTGGGCGAGGGCGTAGGCGTCCTCAATCTGCTTGGTGGACGGTTGTTGGTAGGGCGAATGCGCCATGTGGATCGTCTCCAGTGGGTGCGGATGGTTGTGGGGTAAAGGCCGAGATTGGGGCGTATTTTACCCCAAAACGGGAGGGATGGCACGCGCAGAGATAGAACGCGGATTGAGCGGATTGGGCGGATCAAACGGATTCTGCTCCAATTGCTGAAAAATCCGTCTAATCCGCTCAATCCGCCCGATCCGCGTTCTATTCTGACATATCTCAGGTGAGGCGCGTTTTGATTTTTGAGGGCAGTGGATGTATACTAAACTTCGTCGTCGGGGAGTAGCGCAGCTCGGTAGCGCGCATCGTTCGGGTCGATGAGGTCGGAGGTTCGAATCCTCTCTCCCCGACCACAAAAAAAGAGAGGCAGTGGGGTCGTGTATCCCACTGCCTCTCTTTTTGTTCGATCAACATAGAGGCGGCGTTAATGGCGCCCGTTCGTAGCGCCGTTGCCGACTGAGGCGACACGTCCTTTCGGCAGGCTGGTTACTTCCGGCATGGGTTTGGCGCCAGCCACCGACCAGATCTCTTGAGATTGTGGCTCGCCAGGCGTTGGTAGATCGAGTTGTGCTTTCAACTGGAAGTGGCTTACTTCACTGTCTAATGATTCAGCCATTCTGGCAAGGCTATTGGCGGCCGCTACGGTTTGTTCAACCCGTGTACTGACTTCTTCTGCCGAGGCAGAGACTTCTTCCACAGCGGCGCTGTTCTCTTCAGACACAGCAGACACATCTTGGACGGCTGAGAGTACCTGCTCACTGCTCAAAGACAGCCGTTCGGTGGCAGCGGTATTCTCTTCGACAATCGCCACCACCTGCGTCATGGTTTCAAGGAGCGCGTCACGGCTGGCCCCCATTGTCTCTACCGCTCGGGCCAGGTCTGCCATCTGTTGGCTGACGGTGCTCACCACTGCCTGAATCTGCGCCAATCCTTGTTCAGCATCCGCCGCCAGTGTTACGCCTTCCTTAACGTCGCGCGCGCCCTGATCCATAGCCAGGGCAGCCTGGGTGGCCGTATATTGGACACCCAGGACCAGTTGGGTGATTTCCTTGGCCGAAGTAGCCGACTGTTCGGCCAGTTTGCGCACTTCGTCGGCCACTACGGCAAAGCCTTTGCCATGTTCGCCGGCACGCGCGGCTTCAATGGCGGCGTTGAGGGCCAGCAGGTTTGTACGCGAAGCAATCGCGTCGATGGTCTGCACAATCTGGCCGATCTGCTGCGAGCGCAGTTCCATATCGGTGACACGGCGCGATACCTGCTCCGTTGCAGTTGCGATGCGTTGCATCCCCTCGATGATCTTGTGGATCACGGCGGCGCCACGTTCCGCCGTGGATTCGGCATCTTGGGCTGAACGTTCACTCTGTAAGGTGGTGACGTTCACCTGTTGGATGGCATGAGCGAGCTGTTCGTGGAGCACGCGTTGGGCATCTTCCACGGCGGAGACCTGCTGCTGGGCGCCCTGGGCAATGGCGTTGATTGTCTGATTCTGCTCTTCGATGATCGAACGTGTGCGTTCAACGCTTACCGTTTGCTGGACGTTTCCTTGGGCAACGTGTCCCATCGTTAGCGCAATCTGTTGGATCGCTTGCCCTGATTGTTCGGCGGAGTGCATCAATTGCGCGCTGGCTGCTTTTACATTTTCGGCGTCTCGCCGCACTCGGCCGATCAAGTCGCTCAGGCCCTGCTCCATGCGGGCAAAGGATTGGCTTAACACATCTCGCTCAGAACGGGGCGTAATCGTGGCAGTCAAATTCCCGGCAGCAATGTCATCGGCAATGGTGGACATCTCTTTGAGATAGGCAACCAGATCCTGAAAGGCACTACTCAGTTGCCCTACCTCGTCAGACGCGGTGACTTTAGACGCGGTGACTTTAGACGCGGTGACTTTAGACGCGGTGACTTTGACATCAATATCAAGATCACCCTGACTGATCTGGCGCGCCATCACCATGATTTTGCGAATGGGCTTTGCCACCTGCCCGGCAATCAACCACAGACCAATCATCCCCAACAGGCTGAGGACAGCGCCAACGCCGGCAGTGCGCCAGGCACGGGCATTGATCGATGCCCAAACCTCTGTCAACGGCACGTTCAAATTGGCAGACCAGTAGATACCCGTATCGGCAACCCGGATGGGTAGAAATGCTTCGATCTCTTCGCCTGTATCGTTCACCTCAACCTGTGTGCGCCCCTGGTTGATGGCCTCGATTTCTCCGTCCCAATCACCGTGATAGACCCCGAAATGCTGCCCCACCAGTTCCGCTCGATCCGTGGCGCCGGCGATGGTGCCGTTCCCGGCGATTAGCAGCATGATCTCGCTGCCGTCGTAAACAAAGACGTCATCTGTTAACGCCTGCAAGAAATCTAAACCAAGATCAACCCCCACAACCCCCATAAATTGGCCATCCACCAGAATCGGCACGCTAAACGAAGTCAAAAAGATCTCTTTGCCCTGGATCATTAAGTGGTAGGGCTGGCTGGCGCAGGATTTCAGCGTCTGTTTGGGGCACAAGTAGTAGTCGCCCCGCTCTGTGTCTTCGTAGTCTGTCAGCGGTTGGAGAGCAAGGGCATTGTCGTCGTTGCGCAGCCAATGTGGGAGGAAGCGTCCTGTCTCATCGTGTCCTTGCGTATTGACAAAGGCCACGTCGTTCCCGTCAAAGGCGTTGGGTTCCCACAGGGTAAAGACGCCGAGCAGCGAGGGCGAATTGCGGAGAGTCTGTTGCAGCATGGCATTGACCTGAGCACGCGACAGGTTCGAAGCCCCCGCAACATGGGTTGAAGAGAGAACATCGCCCAGTGAACGAGCAATGCTCATCGCGCCGTTGAAAGCAGATTCAATTTGCGCAGCGCTCGCCCTGTCAGTTGCCTCAACGTACTGGAGCGCTTGTTCCACCTGGGCCTGACGTTCAAGCATCACATTCACATAGGTGAGGACAACCACCACCAACGCCAGGCAAAAGCCGGCGCCAACCACAATTTTGGCCTGAATCGAACTCAAAGCCACGAAAAGATCGCGTTTCATTAGGGTACCTCAGAAGTCTATGGGACACACATGGGACTTCTGAGAAATCGACCTATTTCGCTGGCTTAAACATCGGCGATATAGCTTACAACTCCGTCAGGCACATTTAAAATTTAAGGCGAACCGCCGGGCATCCCTAGACAAACACCTTCGACGTGTCCCCTGCGCCGGCCTGCACCTTGCGATAGGAAGCGACGACATCGGGGTTGAGCCGATGGCCCAATCCCGGCTCGTGCGAGAGGACGAGATAGCCGTCCTCGATGCGTTCCACAGGATCGAGCAGATCGGCGCGCCAATCCACTTCGCCCCAGGCATATTCCAAAATGTAAAAGTTGCTCCAGGTGGAAGCCACCTGCGCCGTCGCTGCCGTGGAAAGCGGACCGGCAGGGTTGTGCGGCGCCACGAGGATGCGGTTCATACGGGCGGCGGCGGCGATTTCCGTCAATTCCAGGATGCCGCCGCAATGTTTGACGTCGGGCATGATGGCGTCGACGGTGCGCTGTGTAAGGAAAGGACGAAAGCCTTCGATGCCGAAGATGCTTTCCGCCGATGCTGTGGGCATGGGCACGTTCTCGGTGATCATGCGCAGGTCGTCGGCCTGGCTGTGGTGGACAGGTTCCTCGAACCAGAAGAGGTTGCAGTCGGCCAGTTCTTCGGCGATTACCAGCGCTTCGGCGCGGTCCATGCGGCTGTGACAGTCCACCGCCAATTCCACGCCGTCACCGATGGCGCGGCGCACAGCGCGCACCCTTTCCACGCCGGGCCGCCAGGTGGCTTTGGGGCCGGTGCGAATGTGATCGCCGGGGCGCAACTCGTCGAAGGGCGCCAGCTTGACGGCGGTGAAGCCCTGTTCCGCCGCCTGCACGGCGGCGCGGGCGAAGCCTTCGGGCGTGCGCTCGTTGACGTGGCGGTTGATGTTGGCGTAGAGGCGGATGCGGTCGCGCATGGCGCCGCCAAAGAGCACGTGGACAGGCACTTCGAGGTATTGGCCGAGGATGTCCCACAGCGCCTGCTCAACGGCGCTTAACGCCGTGTTGTAGACACGCCCGCCGTCCGACTTGCGCAAGGACTGGCGAATGGCGGCAATGTGCAGCGGATCCTGGCCGGTCAACTGTGCGGCGAACTGTTCGAGCACGGTGAGGCAGAGAGCGTCGTTGCTGCTGTGGCTGGCTTCGCCGACGCCGGTGATACCGGCATCGGTCTCGATCTGCACAAAAACCCAATCGCCGCGGCGGTTGACCTGCACGACGATGGGCGTAAGGGCGGTGATCTTCATGGCTGATCCTTGATAAGAACGGTTTCCAAAACGGCAACAGCCTTTTATTATGACACCGTAGACGGCGATCACCCAATTCTCAATGCGCAGAAAAGCGAGAGAAAGCAGAGCAGAGATTGACCGCAAAGGCGCAAAGGACGCCAAGAGGAGAAGAAGGCACGTATGGTATAGTTGGGTGGAAAGCGTAGGCTCAAGCATGCCCCACCCTCACAAACAATTTCAAACTATCTACTTCAACTGACCATCTATTTCAACTGACCATCTATTTCAACTGACCATCTATTTCCACTGAAGGAGCAGAGTGTGAACGCGCAACAAGTCGTGGTTGCTGGGCCGCACGATGTGGCGGTGCAGACAGTGGCGCTCTCTGACGCACCGTTGGGCATCAACGAGTTGATCGTCGACACCGAGGTGACTTTCATCAGCACAGGCACCGAGCTTTCCATTTACACGGGGCGCGAGCCACGCGCCTTTCAGCCGGGCCAATGGTGTACCTTCCCCTTCCAATCTGGCTATGCGAATGTGGGGGTTGTGCGGGAGGTGGGGGCGAATGTCAGCCGCGTCAAACCAGGGGATCGGATCTTCAGCTACGGCAAGCATGGCTCGGTGATCCGCTACAACCAGGAACGCCTCGCCATTCGCCTCCCCGACGGCGTGGATTCGGTGACGGCGGCGGCCTCGCGCATGGCCGGCGTGGCCATGACCGCGCCCATTGTGGCCGATCTACACAAGGCGCAGACGGTGGCGATCTTCGGTTTGGGGTTGGTGGGCAATCTGGCGGGGCAGATGTTCGGTATTCGTGGTTGTCGCGTCATCGGCGTGGATCCGGTGGCGTCGCGGCGAGCACTGGCCGAACGCTGCGGCATTCCCATCACCGTGGGCGGCAGCGAAGAGGAAGTACAGCAGTTCATCCTCGAACAGACCGGCGGCCAGGGCGCGGAGATTACCGTCGACGCCGTCGGTCACAGCGCGGTGGTGCGGCAGGCGCTACGCGCCACCGCCCGCTACGGCCAGGTGATCATCCTGGGCACGCCGCGCACGCCGGTGCAGGGTGATCTCACCGAGATCTTGAACGACGTGCACATGCGCTTCATCACCGTGCGGGGCGCGCTGGAATGGCAGGTGCCCATGTACCCCGATGCCGGCAACCACATCTCCCAATACAGCAAACAAGAGACCATTTTCGACTGGATTCAGCGGGGTATCCTGCACGTCGATCCGCTGATCTCCCACCGGCTGCCGCCCCACGAAATCAAGACAGCCTACGAAGGTCTTTTCCGGGAACCAGAGACGTACACAGGCGTGGCGCTGATGTGGGGGTTGGGGACTGGGGATTAGGGACTGGGGATTGGGTTGAGTAAGTTGACGCTTTGTGGGTCAGTGTTTTCGTTGAGTAGCGATTAAGCGATTAGGGGATTTCAGATCCTATGCACGATCTAAAATCCCCTAATCGCTTAATCGCCTGTTTACCTCGTTTTGCACCACTCAAGAACCAACCCACTCAACCCGATCCCCAGTCCCCAGTCCCCAATCCCTATTTCTTCGCTGTACTGATCTTGAACGGCAGGTAGAGCGGGCAGAAGCGGATCAGGCCCGTGGCGATGAAGATGATGCCCAGGGCGCCCCACCAGCTCTGAAAGTAAAAGCCGAGGACGATGACGACGATGCCGAGGACGATGCGCAGCCAGCGATCTGTGGAGCCAACGTTGATTGTCATGATCACTTTCCCCTTGTGTGCGTTCAGGAATCATTTGCTGTCGATGATTGCAGAATAGCACGGGGGGCAGGGAGTGTCGGTGACTGGAGTCACGCAGGGAGCAGAATTGATCCACGAAGCCACACGAAGCCACACGAAGATGCACGAAGGCAGAAGCAGAGAGAAATCGATCCACAGATTTCACAGATTATAAGGATTAGCAGAAAGGATTCCCATTCCACTTCTGAATCCTGAAAATCCGTGCAATCCGTGGATCTTCTCTGTCTTTCTCTTCTTCGTGCATCTTCGTGTGGCTTCGTGGATCAATTCTGCTAGAGAGGCTCGGCGAAGTCACGCAGCGCAGCGCGATCCTCGATGCGGATGATGCCCCGCTCCAGGTGGACCCACCCCTGCTTTTCAAATTGTTTGAGGATGCGGCTGACCACTTCGCGCACGCTGCCCAGTTCGTTGGCGATCTGCTGGTGCGTGGTTTCGAGGACGGTGGGGCGCTCGGCCAGCAGCGCCGCCAACCGTTGATCGAGGCGACGAAAGGCGATCTCTTCAATCAGCGTCATGAGGGCTGTCATGCGTTCGCCGAAGAGGTCGAAGATGAGGTGACGGAAGTCTGCCGAACGTTCCAGCAATTCGGCGAAGATTGGGCGGCCCAGGACATAGCCCACCACGTCCTCTTCCACGATGCCGCGGGCTGGGTAGACATTGTTCCCCAACAGGCAGCTCACCGTGAGGATGCAGCTCTGTCCACGTTCCACGCTGTAAAGGTAGATCTCCCGTTCTTCCCCAGGCCGAAAAACCCGCACCGAACCACCGGTCACCAGCAAAAAGAGCGAACAGGGCGCGTCCACGTCAAAAAGGAGCGTCCCCGCCGGCGCTTCGACGCGCTGGGCATTGCGCGCCAGCGTCTCACGCAGCACAGGCGGCAGGCCGGAAAGGACAGGGTAGGCGGTATAGAGATCGTCGAGTGTGGGCATAAGTGAGATTGGGCGATTGAGAGATTGGGCGATTGAGAGATTGGGCGATTGAGAGATTGGGCGATTGAGAGATTGGGCGATTAGGGATCGCGTTGAGCATCTGTGTGAATAATGGGTAGCTTTTTGGTTCAGCGAAGGGAGTAGCCGATAGACGAAGGTGCGTCCATACACCTCTGAAAATCGCCCAATCGCCCAATCCCCCAATCGCTTCTTTACTCAACCAGCGCCTGGTAGACGGCAACACGATACTCCGTCTGAATCGGGTAGAAGTCGCTGGGCATCATCTGCATGGCGAAGAGACCGATGAGTTCTTCTTGCGGGTCGATCCAGAAACGGGTGCCGGCGGCGCCGCTCCAGCCGTAGTTGCCCAGCGAACCAGGGAGAGCCGACGCCGCCAGATCCACGAGGACGCTGACGCCCAGGCCGAAGCCAAAGCCGTGTGAGCGGTTAACGCCGATGCCGATGGGCACAAGCGACGGCGGCAGGTGGTTGACGGTCATCAACTCTACCGTCTTGCGGCCCAGGATGCGCACACCGTCGAGCACGCCGCCGTGGAGCAACATTTGGGCGAAGCGCAGGTAGTCGGCCAATGTGGACACCAGCCCGCCGCCCCCCGACAGGAGGACGGGCGGGCGCAGGTAGGGGTTGTCACTGGCCGCCTGCAACAGGTGCAGCGGCGGGTGGGCGGGCAAGCCGCTCAGGTCGGCGCCGAACTTCATTTCCTCGAAGATGCTGTACATCGAGGCGAAGCGGTGGTGTTGATCCGCAGGCACGTGGAAACCGGTTTCGTGCATCCCCAACGGCGCAAAAATGTGGCGGTGGAAGAACTCGTCCACTGCTTCGCCGGAAATCACCTCCACCAGCCGCCCCAGGACGTCGGTGGCAAAGCTGTAGCGCCAGGCCGTGCCCGGGTGGAAGAGCAACGGCAGCCGCGCCAGGTTGTCTATGGCCTGTTCCAAAGGACAACCCTGGCGTTCGGCGGCGCTGAGACGGTACATCTCCTCCACCGGCGAATCTTGGAACCATCCATAGCTCAGCCCTGCCGTGTGGCGCATGAGATCCTGGATGGTGGGGGGCCGTTCCGGCTTCACCAACAGCGGGCCGTTGACGCCTGCCCCGGCGTAGACCTGCACATCCTGGAAGGCGGGCAGGTATTTGGCTATGGGGTCGTTGAGCAGGAAAGCGCCCTCTTCCATCAGCATTAACGCCGCCACGGTGGTGATCGGTTTGGTCATGGAATAGATGCGCAGGATCGTCTCCAGCGTCATAGGCGCGCCGGCCTCGCGGTTGCGGTAACCGTGCGCCGACGCGTGGACGACATGTCCTTTGCGGTAGACGAGGCTGCTGGTGCCGGCGATGTGGCCTTGATCCACGTAGCGGCGCTGGAGCGCGTCGATGCGTTCCAGTCGTTTCGACGAAAAACCGGCCTTTTCCGGCGCGACAATCTCTGGGATGCTCATGCGTGATATCCTTCTTCCATCAATTCTTTGGCGCGACGGATAGCGGCCTGGTAGTTGTGTTCGCCCTGCGCCAGATGCGCCAGGGCCTGACGCAGCGTTTAGCCGCCACTGGCGGGGATGACGTCGAGGTCTTCGTCGCTGAGGTTGACAGTGGCGGCCAGCAGCTTGCCCCAGGTCAACTCAGCGTCGGCCAACACGCGCCGCGGCGGTGTAGGGGAACGTCCTAGATCAGCGCGGCTGCCCTCGATCTGGCTGGCATGTTCGCGCATGTGCTCGCCAAAGCGCAAAAGGACACGGCGCACATCATCCCAGCGCTTCATCTCGGTGGGATTGGGGAAGTCGGCTTCGGTAAGGTCGGTGCAGAGGATGAGGCTTTCTTCGCGCAGATGGCGGATCTCGACCAACAGGGAATTCACTTGATCTCGACTCATGGTGGTCCTTGCGGGTGGGGGAGGGTGACGGCAGACAGAAAGTCTATGCGGATCTAACAGGTCCACTACAAAAAGTATAGCAAAGACGCCAGTCAATCGCAAGCATTGTGCGCTAAGGCCGGGGAGTTTTAGCACCATTCAACTAGAAGTCGATTGACTTGCCCTCAAACACGTAGAGGTAGAACTTTTCCGCCTCTTCCCACTCTAGAGGACGGGGCGCGGCGACGATGCTGTTGTCGGTGATGGCGTGGGTGCAGAGCGTTTCCATTGCTTCTTCCAACTGCGCAGCGCTGATGCCCAGTTCGGCCAGGGTGACGGGTTGGCCGATGCGCTTTTGCAGGGCGCGCACCGATTCGATCAGCGTGCGCGGGTCGTCGTGTGCATCGAGGCGGAGGAAGTGGGCGATCTCGTCATAACGCCCCACGCCGCCGTTGACGTTGAATTCCATGACGTAGGGCAAAAAGAGACTCACCGCGCGGCCATGTGGAATGTGGAAAGCCGCGCCCAGGCTGTGTCCTAAGGCGTGGGCCAGCCCCACCAACGAGTTGCCGAAGCCGAGACCGGCGATGGTGGCGGCATTGGCCATCTTTTCGCGTGCCTCCGGATCGGCGGCGCCGTTTTCCACGGCGCGGGGCAGGTAGGCAAAGACGAGTTCCGCAGCCTTCAAACAGAGCGGATCGGTGAAGTCGCTGTGGAAGGTGGCGCTGTACCCTTCAATGGCGTGGGTGAGGGCGTCGAGGCCGGTGTCGGCGGTGATGCGGGGGGGCAGGTCGGCGGTGAGCGACGGATCGACGATGGCGATGGTCGGGGTCAGTTCACGGTTGCCCAACCCCAACTTGCGCTTCTCTGCCACATCGGTGAGGACGGTGGCCCACGTTGCTTCGCTGCCGGTGCCGCTGGTGGTAGGAATGGCGATCATCTTCAGCTTGTGCAGCCCCAGCGCGTAGACGGGCGAAATTTCTTCAGGCGTGAGATCGGGGCGTTCGTAGAGCGCCCACATGGCCTTGGCCGCGTCCATGGCGCTGCCGCCGCCCAGCCCAATGATCCAATCCGGCTCCAGCCGCTTCAACACCTCGACGCCGCGGTAGACGGTCTGCACACTCGGTTCCGGCTCCACCTCGGCGAAGACTTCGCAGCCCACACCCGCCATTTTCAGCCGAGTGCTGATGCGGTCGCTAAAACCAAGTCTGTGCAGCGTGGGATCGGTGACAATCAACGCGCAGCGCCCTGGCAACTCCTCCAGATAGCTGAGCGCGTCCTCACCAAAGACGATTGAGGGCGAGGAAAAGAACCACATAGACACTCCTTTGGAGTGGGGGGAGTGGGGATTAGGGATTGGGGATTAGGGATTAGGGATTGGGGATTGGGGATTGGGGATTGGGTTGAGTGTGTATCGGCAAATCTATATGTTCAACCCAATCCCCAGTCCCCAGTCCCCAGTCCCCGATCCCCACTCCCCTAAAAAACGGTATCAACCTTCGCCGCACAGCGCACCAGTTCCTGCGCAGCCTTGACATTCTTCATAATCTGCACCAGATTGCCGTCGAGTTTAAGCTGGCGGGTGACCATGCCCTGCACGGGGTCGAGTTTGCCGTCGAGCACCTTTTTCCAGTTGTCCACCTTGGCGGTGATTTTGTAGGCGGGGCTTTTGTAATTGGGATCGGTGGTGAAGGTGGCTTCGCGGCACGCGCCATGCCACAGATCCATGTAGACGATCTCGTTCGTCTCCTGAATCACGAAGTAGAAATCGCCTTCCCAATCTGCCGCCGCCTTGGCGTAGGATTCGCTGCTGTTGATCTGGGCGCGTATGGCGTCCGCCCACTCCTGGCTGGGAAATTTCGCGGCCATGGTGTGTCCTTTTGGGTGATTGGGGCTTGGTGATTGGTGATTGGTGCAGAAGATTGGCGTAATGTGAGATGATGATGGGATGATGGGATGATGGGATGATGGGATGATGGGATAATTGTGAATCATTCACATGGATCACCATCCCATCCTCCAGGATCGAGCGATCCTCTCCCCCAGTCACCAATCCACTGTCACCAATCCCCAATCACCAATCCCGATTTCACAACACTACGCTGCTCAGGTGTTCACTCAGTTTCCGCCGTGTGATCGACCTCCTTGCCTGCGAGCTTGGCCTGGAGACGGTGGAGGCGGTGGGTGAGGGCGTCGATGGCCTGCCGGGAGCGCTGGTAGGCGGGAGCTTTTTGTTGGTTGTGCAGCGCCCAGCCTGTCCACATAGCGGCCTGTGCGAGATCGCCGGTCTGCCATTCGCAATACTTGGCCAGTTCTTCGTAGGGGCGCACATCTGGGCCGGGGATGGTGGTGATCCACTCCTGCCAGAGGTCGGTGGCTTCTTGCCAGCGGGCGTGGCGCTTGAGCATCCGCCCCAAGGACGCGTAGACCTCGGCACGCGCCGCCCCATCGAGCAGGGGGAGCGCCCGGCGCAGGGCACGCTCGGCCAGATCACCATGCCCCATCTGCTCGTGGAGTTGCCCCAGCGATAGCAGATCGTGGCCGTGCAGGTCGTCGTCGATATCGTCGAAGAGATCGGCGAAGTGACGGCAGACGCGTTCGGCCAGGTAGGTCATCGAAACAATGTCTTCGAGGTTGTGGTAGAAGACCTGCGCCATGCTGCGGGCGTCGCCGGTCTGCAGATATTGCTGGTAGAGCAGTGGGATCAGGCTGCCGGGTACATCGTCTGCGCTGCGTTCGTGGGCCAGGATCGCCCGTTCCAGCGAACCCAGCGAGCAACTGTCGAGGCGTCCTTTCCACAGGCGGCGGGCCGGGTGCAAGAGATCAAGGTGGGGCGCGGCGTCGTTCCACAGCGCGTGGGGCGCTTCCACATTCAAATAATGACGGTTCATCTTGTAGCGTCCGCGCAACAGCGGCACATCGAAAGAGCGCCCGTTGAAGGTCACCACGCCGCTGCGGTCGCCCAGCAACTCGGCCAGCGCCGTGAGCAGCGCCAGTTCCTCGCCGGGGTGGCGCATGAAAAATTGGCGGACGACAAATTGGGAAGATAGTTGCGGATTGTAAGTTGCGAATGGCATGAGATCATCGTCGCCACCACTTTTGCCTTTTGCCCTTTGCCTTTTGCCTTCTTCTTGCCTTTTGCCTTCTTCAAACGTCCCCACCCCCACCATGAAGGCATAGACGCCTGCGCCGCCGCCCAGGCCGGTGGTTTCGGTGTCAATGAAGGCGACGCGCTGAAAGTCGGTGTTGGTGAGGCAGGCCGCGGGGTAGAGCGGGGCAAGGCTATCAGGTGTGCGGATGAGCAGATCGGCCAGGGCGCGGCGGCCACGGACGGTATCCAGCGCATATTGGTTGGTCACCACATAGCAAGGACCATGCTCAGTTTCGATCTCATCGCCGGGCGCGAGGATTTCCAGCCGGTGAGTGCGGGCAGTTGGCCGGGGCGGTTCCGGCAGATCAGGATCGGTCCTTGTTTGTGGGCGCAGGCCGTGGAGGCGGCGCAATCGATCCAGGGTAGAGGACACAAGCAGGCTCCATGCACAGTGGGCGTTCCCAGCGGTCGGATACGCAAATTGTAACGCAAGAGTTGCCTACAATGGAAACGCTGTCGTAGGGGTTTGCGTGGGGCGGAAGGCTCGCCCGCCAATGAAGCGGCGGACGCTGCGTCTGCATCTGCTTCCGCCCCACGCAAACCCCTAGGTAGCATTCGCTTTGATGGCGATCTTGGCCTGTGTTACACTCACTGCCGTCTGCGCTCAGTCCCCACCTTTCCCAAATGAGAGAAACCTATGCAGATCCATCATCGCATCGTTTTGTTTGTCGTCATGGCTTTGGTACTGTCCGCCTGTTCCATCTCGCTGCCCGGTCGCAATCGCACAGCGGAACAATTGCCCGATCTCAACGGCTACCGCCAATACGAAGGCGCCGATCTGGCTGATAAGCTGGCTGCAAACGAGATCATCGACATGCTCTTGCTAGGCCGTCCTGAACTGGCGGTGGTGGCGGAAGTGATTGGCCAAGCCGGCAACTGCGCCCAGGATCAAGGAGTGATCAACTGGCGCGCCTACGTGTCCGAGACGGATCCATCGGCGGCAGGGGTGGTGGTGGTTGCTTCACAGAAACAGGCCACCAATCCGCAAGTGCTCTTGCAGTGTGGGCTTTCGCTGGTGTCGCCGCGCAGCCTGGGCAACATTTCACCGTGTACAGCGAACTTTCAATACACCACGGCAGACGACACTTACTACGTCTACTACGCCGCCAGCCAACAACAGGTGTGCACAGCCTTTGATCAGGCCATGCCGGATGGCGAATGAGCATGGAAGCGCTACGTAAGGATCTCATTCGCCGGTTTAACGGCCCAGATGTGGCAGCGTTGGTGTTGATGGGCAGCCACGCCCGCGGGGATGCCGCTCCATTCAGCGATGTGGATTTGATCCGCTTTGTGTGGGGCGACAGCGAGGTGAAGGCGCAGACGATCTTCCTGAACGATCATCTGGTGGTGGCAAGCAGTGTGCTCCCTGCGCAGATTGATCCCTGGTTTTGTGATCCAAACGAAGCGGTGAACACGATCCGCGGCCTGCGCCAGGCGAAGATCCTGCTGGATCGAGAGGGCTATTTCGCTGCCATTCAGGCCCGCGCCCATGCCTTTGTGTGGGACGCAGCGATGCAGGCGAAGGCGGATCAATGGGCGAGCGCAGAGTTGGTTGGGCTAATCGAAGAGGTACACAAAGGGCTGAACGGGCTAGTGGGCGGAGGACGGGGCCGCTTGCTCAACGCGCGTTTTGGGCTTTCCTGGCTGCTGTCACGTGTCATCGCCGTGCAGCGCGGCATCCTCTTGTGTGGGGACAACGGCATCTACGACGATCTGATTGACGGGTTAGGCGCAAACAGCCGCTGGGTCCATCTACGCCGCATTGCCTGGGGAATCGAAAGCGACGATGGAAGGGCGCCACTCCTGGCGCAGCAGGTGGCTGCCGGTCTACAGCTTTACGAAGAGACGGCGCGGCTGGTTGCGCCGTCTCTTCAACTGGGAGATGCCCCCAAAATCGAGTACACCATCAGCCGGATCAGGCATGTACTGGCTGCACATGGTTTAGCGAGCGCCCAGTCGGGGTGAATAGCAATCTTTGCCGTTGCGTTTGGCGCGATAGAGTTCCTGATCAGACTCATGCAGCAAGCGTTCATAGTCGTTTTGGTCGGTAAGCTGTGCCACTCCTGCGCTAAGCGTAACCGAGAGATCGGGATGCAGCGTGCGCCAGGGGAAATCGCGGACGGCATCGAGCAGTCGTTCGGTAAGTACTGCCGCCGCCTCGATGCCAATGCCGGGGAAGATAACCACAAACTCTTCACCACCATAGCGGGCAAGCGTATCTATCGGGCGCAGCGTTTCTTGAAAAATACGCGCAACCGTGCGCAACACCTCGTCGCCGATGACATGCGAACAGCGATCGTTGATCTCTTTGAAGTTGTCGACATCGCAGAGCATGAGGCTAAACACCCCTTGATGCTGCTTGGCGTCGGAGAACTGCTGAGATAAGGTCTGATTGAGGTAGCGTCGGTTGTAGACTTCGGTGAGAGGATCAAGTTTGCTAAGACGCTCCAACTCGCGGTTGCGTGCTTCGAGTTGGGCTTTGGCAGAAGCCAGTGCATCTTCGACGGTACGGCGTTCAGCGATTTGGTGTTCCAATTCGGCGCTGCGCAGGTAGAGCGTTTCCCGATCTTTAATCGCACGTTCGGTTTCGAACTTCACCATCAATTCGAGGATCTGCTGGGTTGATGTCTGCTCCAGATGTTCTTGGTTCATGCGGTGGTAGATCTCGTGGTGGCGTAATGCATACTCAAAATTGCCAACCGCTTTATAAGCCAGGTAGAGGTTGCGGTGCAGCCACGAAAACGATCCCACGGATCGCCTTGTGGTCTGGTGTAGCTGTTCAACTTGCTTGAAGCAGTTAATCGCTGCACTGTAGTCGCCTGTGCGCAGGTGAATCTCGCCAAGCGCATGCAGGGCATCCGCATAGAATGAAGAGTTCGTGCCGTCGTTAGCCAAACCCTCTGAGGCGCGCAGCAGGGCTGTCCGCGCGGCGCCGAAGATTTCCATGGCCAGGTAGACACGTCCTATGCCAATCAAAGTGACATAGATTTGGGTTTGGTCATCGTGTTCTTCTTGTATGTTGAGCGCTTCGTGATAAGTATCCAGTGCACCTGGATAGTTTCCTAGCGCCTCAAAGCCAACGCCCATGTTGTAGAGCGCTTTGGCCGCTATTTCAGGATGGGCTTTGCGCGCCTTTCGCACCACCATGCGATAGAGTTGAATCGCCTTGGTAAACTCGTTCATGTTGGTGTAGACGGCTGCGAGGGTGTTCAACAGCAGGCAATGTTCGAAATGACCATCGGTGTGAAAAAAGCGATCAAGGCGATTGAAGCCCAGGCTCTCGGCGAGTTCAAGCGATTCAATCAATCTCCGCATGGCCTCGCCATAGTTGCCCAGCCCAATGTGGCTGCGACCGATGAGGCGACAAGTGCGGACTTCCCACTCCGGTAGGGCCAATTGTTTATGCAGGGCCAAGGAACTTTCCAGGGCTGTTAAGGCAAGGTTGTACTCGTGAGTAGATTCGAGTGCATCGCCCAGTTCCGTCAACGCCTCACCTAACAGGAGATTGTCTTCGGCGACCTCACACAGGGTGACGGCCTCACGCAGCCGGGCGATGGACTCCGCATAATCCTGACGCAGTTGATTGTTGCACGCCCCAATCGTCACCAGGCTACGCCGCAGGACGGCGCTATTGTTGTGTTGGCGACCATACTCCTCTGCTTCCCTTGCCAACGCCAATGCCTGTTCAGGACGACGATAACGTTGCGTCCAGGCAAGTTGATTGTGTTCTGTCATTCGGTCCGTAGAGCTATCTTCCGTCGATGCTGTACCGTGTGATGTATGGTAGTAGAAGATCATAGGACGGTATAGAGGGTTGTTGGTGGTTTGAAAGACAGTATCAGCCTTCAACCTTGCGGCTGAAGTAAGAAACACATGCGGTTTGCTACAAAATGGCATTCACTACTATTGCAGAAAAACGACTGTTAGCAATCGTGACAATTTCGTATGAATTTCCTTAGGTTAGCTTTTCTAGTCTACTTCTCTACCAACCAAAACCATAATTTACGACTCAGAAAGGAAGTTTACGTGAATAAACGTAAGGTGTTAGTTTCAGGTGGATCAGGTTTGATCGCCAGCCTGCTCTTGCCCTCATTACGCGAACGCTACGATCTGACGCTGCTTGATGTCAAAACAACCGATCGCAACGGTGTTGAAGTCGAAGGGGTTCAGGTTGCAAATCTGGCCGATCCTCACCGCGATAGCTACCGTCACCACTTTCGCAATATCGACGCTGTAGTACATCTGGGGTTTGTGGCTACACACGAAAAGGACAACGGCGATCTCTACTTCCAGAACGAAATGGTCAACGTGCAGATGGCATACAACGTCTATCAAGTCGCCTGGGAAGAACGAGTGCGCCGTGTGGTGATGGCAAGTTCAAACCACGCCGCCGACTACTACGAGCCGCTGATTCTGGAGCACCGCTGGGATTTTGTGACGCCTGACATGCGCGCCCTTTCAGACAACTATTACGGCTGGGCAAAAGAGGTCTACGAGCATTTGGGCTTTGTCTTCGCCGTAGGCAAGGTGAATGGCAGCCCGCTGGAGAATGTACAGATCCGCATCGGCGGGCCGCGCGAAACGGATCTCGACAACATTGAGTTGGGCGATCTGGTGTGGATGCGCCGGGCCTTGGCCGTTTACATCAGCCAACGGGATCTGGCACAGTTGGTCATCAAAAGCATCGAAACCGAAGACATTCGCAACGAACAGGGCGTGCCGTTTCAAGTGGTCTACGGCATCAGCAACAACAACCAGGCTTTCTGGGGATTGGCCAATGCACGGCGTGTGCTTGGCTACGAGCCACAAGACAATAGCGAACTCCGCTTCATCGACAAGATCCAGCAACACATTGCCGCAGCACAGGCAAAATCTGCCTAAACACTTGCCCACAGGCGCCGGCCAACAAAAAACCAGGGGACGTTCCCCTGGTTTTTGTTTTGGCTTACTTCAACTACACATCCGCTTTGGCGTTGTCCGCCTTATCAGGATCGGCTGCCGTGGGCTTTGCTTCAGAATCAGCAGCTACCGGTGCGGTGGGCGCCGGGGTGGTGGGCACCGGGGTGGTGGGCGCCGGGGCCGGTGATTCATCTTTGTTCAGCTCTTCGTTAAAACGTTGAATGGCCTGATGAACTTCCCGCCGGCGTGTACCGAGTTTCCGCCCCAGCCCCTTCATAAAATTATCGAGCATACTATCTTTCTGCGCCACGGCCACACTCCGTTTCGGCATTGGACAATCGACACTGGTAGCTCAGTTTCATACAGATACCCTGAAAACGCAAGTAAAGGTAAAAAGGTTGTTTGCTGATCCAATAAAAAAAAGCCCTCCGGATCTGAGATCCGGAGGGTTTGGTACGCCCGGTAGGATTTGAACCTACGACCCTTAGCTCCGCAAGCTAATGCTCTATCCACTGAGCTACGGGCGCTTAATGGCGGGGAGGGAGGGATTTGAACCCTCGAGGGACATTGCTGCCCCTACCCACTTAGCAGGCGGGCGCACTCGACCGGGCTATGCGACCTCCCCTCACGCGCAATTTGCAGTTGTGTGTCAGACTACGAACTGGCGGAGGGAGAGGGATTCGAACCCCCGGTGACTTGCGCCACAGTTGTTTTCAAGACAACCGCCTTCGTCCACTCGGCCATCCCTCCAGGCCGAAAGACTTCGCTCGCTCTGACTTAAGCAGTATACATGGGCGCAGGCAGACTGTCAAATTCATCACTCCTAGGGGTACATCTCTTTTCATTCCCTCTGCACCTGCGGCAAAAAGAGTTGGTGGCTCTCTGCGGCGGCAGCCAGCAACATCAGCTTCTGAAAGCGGTTGACGTTGCGTAATGCAGCAAAGACACGATGCCCGAAGGTGTCGACGGCCAGCCCAAAAGGATCAATGCCCACTGCCACGGCTGCAATCACCCGGTCTGTGCTGCTGTTGATGATACTCACTGTGCCGTCAACGCTGTTGGCCACGTAGACACGACTTGCAATCGAGCTGACAGCCATCCCCATGCCGCCCACCTGCGCATTCGAGGACGTGCCACTGTTGCCCACTTTCACCTGCGCCACACGTTCAATGTCAAAACGATCCACGTCAGAGATCGTGTAAACGTCGACAAACCAGCGGCCGTCGGCCACCACATAGTGGACATAAAGTTTGCGCTCTGTGGTCTGGTAGGCCGCCGTGAATGGGATCACCCGATCCATCCCCATCCCCGGCGTAATGGACGGTCCATCGTTCTGCCATCCGGCACCGTTTTGGTAGAGGACGCGTGCATTGCCTGTGTCGCGGTTGACCACCACGAAGAAATTGTGGTCTGTGTCCGCCGTGATGCCGTAGGCGCCGCTGCCTGTTGTGCCGAGGATGGCAATCACCCGCAAATTCTGCACAATCACCACGCTGTTGGTGCTGCTCACCACCACTGCCGCAGTGTCCAGGCCCGGCAGCAAGGCTACTCCTGAGGCACCATTCCCCACGCCAATCCGCTCTAGGACATTAAGCGTCGCTGCGTCGTAGATCCAGAGATCACCGCTGCTGTGGTTGGCGACATAAATGCGGTTGCGTTCCTCATCAATTGCCACCGGCCAAGGACCATCACCAGCCGGCGCCCGTGCCAGCACTTGATTCGTGTCGGCGTCGATCTTGAAGAGTTCGTCGCTGTCGTAGCTGGTAATGTAAAGCGCATTCTGCCCGCTGTGATAAGCCACCTGCATCGGCCGCGCCAGACCCGCTACCTTACAGCCTTCGTCAGGACAGGCAACATCCCCTTGAGGCGGCGTTGGCGTCTGTGTGGGGGTGGCTGTGGGCGTTGGGAGCTGTAAGGCCAAAATCGGCAAGTAGACGTTAGAGTCATCCACCCCAGTTACATCTGTAGGCGTCGGCGTGACGAACGGCTTGACAGTAGACGTCGGCGTCTGTGTTGGCCTGGGTGTGGGCGACATTGTTGCAGTGGATGTGCTTGTAGACGTCGCCGTGGCGGACGCAGTCGCCGTGGCGGACGCAGTCGCCGTGGGCGATGTTGTCGGCGTCGGCGTCGCCGTGGCGGACGCAGTCGCCGCGGGCAATGTTGTCGGCGTCGGCGTCGCTGTGGCGGACGCAGTCGCCGCGGCGGACGCAGTCGCCGTGGGCAATGTTGTCGGCGTCGCCGCACGGGTTGAGGCGACAGTCACCGTTGGTGTGGCGCTAGCGGTGAGGGTGGGCGACGGCGTTGCCAACTTGGTGGCCGTCGGCGTGGATGTGCTGGTTTTGGTCGATGTGGCTGTCGGCGTCGGCATGCTGGTTTCGGTCGGTGTCGCCGTCGGTGTGGACGTGCTGGTTTCGGTCGGCGTGGCTGTCGGCGTCGGCATGCTGGTTTCGGTTGATGTCGCCGTCGGCGTCGGCATGCTGGTTTCGGTCGGCGTGGCTGTCGGCGTCGGCATGCTGGTTTCGGTTGATGTCGCCGTCGGCGTCGGCATGCTGGTTTCGGTCGGCGTGGCTGTCGGCGTCGGCATGCTGGTTTCGGTTGATGTCGCCGTCGGCGTGGACGTGCCGGTTTCGGTCGGCGTGGCCGTCGGCGTCGGCATGCTGGTTTCGGTCGGTGTCGCCGTCGGCGTGGACGTGCCGGTTTCGGTCGGCGTGGCCGTCGGCGTCGGCATGCTGGTTTCGGTCGGTGTCGCCGTCGATGTGGACGTGCTGGTTTCGGTCGGCGTTGGCGTTTCGGTTTCAGTCGCCGTCGGCGTGGACGTGCTGGTTTCGGTCGGCGTTGGTGTCTCGGTTTCAGTCGGTGTCGCCGTGGGCGTTGGCGTCTCGGTTTCGGTCGGTGTAGCCGTCGGCGTGCTGGTTTCGGTCGGCGTCGGCGTGGGTGTATGGGTGGGTGTAGGCGTCGGTGTGGGCAACATCGAAAGCCCTACATCCAGCGTCAGGATCTCCTGCCCTGCCCCCACCAAGATAGGACCGGCAGCGCCGTTGGCATCGGCGTCGCTGTCCATGCTGTCGTCGCTCCCCATGTTTGCCGGCGACACCTGATAGCCTGCCGGCACGTCGATTTGAAGGGCGTAGGTGCCGCTGATCAGCCCGGTGAAGGTGTAGTAACCGGACGCATCGGTCACTGTGCTCTGGCCGTTGTTCAGCGTCACCTGCACGCCGGCCATGCCGCTTTCGTCCGCGTCTTGCACGCCGTCGCGGTTAATGTCTTCCCAGATGAAGTCGCCCAACGTGGCGACGATCACCAGATCAGTGTCGCTCGCTTCGTTGTTGGCAGGCGTGAGATCAACGCCGCGCAGGCCGTCGTCGGCCACCGCCGCAGCGTTGGTGACGGTGATGTGCAGGGCCGGGTTGTCTACCGTCACGGCAAAAAAGAGATCCACGGCGGCAGACGCTGTCAACGCGCCGAGGTTGTAGAGGCAGAGCGTCCCCGCCGCCGCGCCGTCGGCGCAGCTCCAGCCCGCACTGCTCAGATTCCCCGCAAAGGTGACGCCCACCGGCACGCTCTCGCTGACGACCACGCCGGCGGCGGCATAGTCGCCCACGTTGCCCACGGTGAGCGTGTAGACGATGCTCTGCCCAGGGTCGAGGACACTGACGCCGTTGGTCTTAATCAGCGTCAGATCGGGGGCGACGACGGTGAGGCTGTCTGCGGCGGCAAGGGCCGCCAGGAAACGTTCGCCGGCACTGTCGCCAGGAAGCGTGGTGGTGCGGCTCACCGTCGCCGTGTTGGTCAGCACATCCCCACGGCGGACGGCGTCGGTCAACTGCGCGGTGAAGGTGAAGATTTCGCCCTGCCCCACGGCCAGATCGCCGTCAAAAAACACCAATGTTTCGCCGTCACCCGTGCGCGTGGACATGACAAAGCCGCCGGCGTCCACCAGGCTGATGGCGGTGTAGCTGATCGGCGAGAGCGCGTCGACCACCTGCACGTCGAAGGCGTCCGCCGTGCCGGTGTTGGTGATCTGCAATGTCACGCTGACGATGTCGTTGGCCGCCGCCGATGTCGGCGTCACCGTTTTCGAGAAGACAATCTGCGGTTCCACCACTGTCACCGCCACCGGGGACGCGCTCACCGGCAACCCATTGCCCAGGTGCAGCGTGGCGCTGTTTTGCAGCGCAGTCGTGGCCAGGTTGCCCGCCACGTCTTCCACCACTGCCTGGTAGCGGATGGCGAAAGTGTTGTTGGCGTTCAGGTTGTCGCCCGTCACCGTAATCGGCGCGGGGAAGGTGAAGATCACGTCGCCGCTGCTGTCGACGACGGGGACCGGCAGCACGCCGCCGAAGCCACTTAGATCCACCGACGTCGAACCGTCCACAAAGGCCAGCCCGGCGGAGAGGACGTCGGTGACAACCAATGTGGGGTGCGTTCCTTCCGGCAGTGTCACGGCGAGGAGGTAGGTGATCACTTCGCCCACGGCCACATCGCTGCCCACCGTATGTAGCGCCGACGTGTCGGCCAGCGCCTTCGCCAGCGCCACCGTGGCGTCAACGGTGAAGCTGTCGGCGACGGCGGCCACAGCGTAGTCGTCAACGCCGCCGCCGCTGCCGCGTTCATGCGGGGAAAGGCCGTCCACGCTGGTCCACAACGCCTGGGCGCTGTTGGCAATCGTCGCCCCCGCCGCCGCCGCAGCGGCGATTTTGGCGGTGAGGGTCACCGTCACGATGCCACCCACCGGCAGATCCAGGCTGCCGCTGCTGGGAAGGATGAGATCGTTGCCGCTGAAAAGTGCGGTGGGCGCACTCACCCCGCTGCTCTCTACAGCCAGCACGGCAGGATCGACGAGATCGCCCGGCAGGCTCTCTTCGAGGAGAACATCGAACGCGGTGGCGTTGCTGCCGGCGGCGTGGCGGAGCACCAAGGTATAGGTGACGGCGTCCCCGGCATCGACGCCGGGCGGCGCATTCAACGTCAGCGAAAGCGCCAGCGCCGGTTCGATCAGGGTGAGGTTGTCGCTGTCGGTGAGGGGCGACTGCAACGTCCCCGCGGCGTTGCGATAGGTCAACGCCGCGCTATTGGCAAGGACGCCGCCGCGCTGGTTGCCGGCAACATTCGCCGCCGTAGCGGTGTAGGTGATCACCGCCGGGTTGGCGCGGATCTCGGCATCGCCGAAGTTCCAGAAAAGCACCACGGGCGCGCTGCCGTCGTTCACGGCGCTGCTGCTGAAGGTGACGCTGCCGCCAATCATCGAGACCGACTGATCGCCGTTGTAGATGAGACCGGCGGAGAGTGTGTCGCTGATGAGCAGGCTGCGCAGGGTGCCCAGTGGGCCGGCGACGGTGAGGGTGTAGACGATCACTTCGCCCACGGCGGCGGTGGCGTGATCGTCCTCTTTGGCGAAGGTGGGCGCGCCGACGTTGAACGAGGCCGAAGCGGTGTCCTGCGAGCCGTCGGCGATGCGGCTGACGGCGTCAACGTAGGTGCGCTCGTTGGCATCGACGCCGTCGAGGCTGCTCCAATCGGCGTCGATGCTATTGGTTTTCACGCCGTTGAGCGTCATGGATAGCTGCGCCGTGGCTGTGTAGACACATTCGATAAAGCTGCCCACGGCAATGTCCCAACCGGCGGTGAAGTCGACGGTGGCGCCGTTGTCGGTGGTGCTGGTAGGTTGGGCAACACCGAGATTGTTGACACACGACGTCACCGCGCCAAAGGCGGTGCCTTGCGCCAGTGTGTCCCTGGCTGTCACCTCGAAGCCGGTGGCGGTGCCGCTGTTGCTAAAGCGCACCGTGTAGGTGACGGTGCTGCCCGCCTGCACGCCGGCGGCAGGGGTGACGCTCTTGCTGGCGACAATACGCGGCTCTACCACCTTCACGTCCACCGTGGAGCTGACGACGCTGCTGCTGCCTACACGCACGCTGGCGCTGTTGCTGCGTGTAATCTGCAAGGGGACAATGCCCACGTTGACGGCGTTGTCCATCACCCGCGCTTGCAGGCGCGCCACAAAACTGTTGTTGGCCGCGTTGTTGTCCGCCGTGACGGTGATGGGGCCATTCCAGGTGAAGATGACGTCGCTGCCGCTGGCGCCGCCGCCGCTGACGACCGGGGCGGCCAACGTGCCGGCGAAGGCGGTGGTGTCCACAACGGCGCTGCCGGCCACGTAGATCAGGCCGGTGGGCAGATCATCGGTGATCACAAGGCTGGGCGATTGCCCTTCGGGCAGCGTAACCGCCAGCGCGTAGGTGATGATCTCGCCCACGGCAACATCACTGCCGCTGGTGAAGGCGGCGGATGTGCCGTCCACTGTTTTGGTGACGGTGTAGCCTGTTGTGGTCACCATTTCGGTGTCGGTGGCGGCGTAGGTGTTGGCCGATCCGCCAGGATCAGTGGTGTTGCCGGTACGTTCCACCCCCAGCGACGAATAGATCGTCTGGCTGGTGGTGACGTCACCGGGCAGGCTGCTCCAGCGCAGGCGGGCCATGTTGGTGAGCGTTGTGTTAGGCGCAATGTTGGCGTTTGCCGTGGCTTGATACTGAATGGTGCTGCCGTTGCCCGGCGCGAGGCTGTCCCAGGTGGCGGTGATGACGCTGCCGGCGGCGTGCAAGGTGGCGGCGGGTGTACCAGTCACATCGGCTAACGACGCGGCGACGTAGGTCATGCCCACGGGCAGCACGTCGGTGAGGATCAACGTCTGCGCGGCGGCATTACTCTGGGCGGTGTGGGTGACGGTCAGCGTGTAGGTGAAAACATCAGCGGCGTCGCCGGCGGTGGGATTGACGCTCTTGACCACATTCAGCGACGGCTCCACCACCGTCACATTCGGCCCGACGGCAGAGAGGTTGCCGCCGTCCCAGCTCAAACCAACGCTACTGCCGAGGACAACGCCGCGCTGATTGGCGACGGTGTTGAGCACAACCGCGCGGTAGGTCACTGTGAGTATTTCGACGGCGGCGGGATCGGGGTTGTTGTTTTCCAACGTCCCTAAAGAAAGCGACAGGTTGCGCCCACTGTTGGCGAAGACGGGCGTCACCGGCGTTGTCCACGTGACGTTGGATGAGGCGCTGATGCTGTCAACGTTTACAAAAACTAGCCCGCTGGCAAGCAGGTCGCTCATGGCGACGTTGAGGGTTGTCCCCTGCGGCACACGAAATTGGAGGGTGAAGGTGATCTGTTCGCCGATGGCGACCTGATTGCCGCTGGTATGGGGCTGGCTGGTGCCGGTGACTGCTTTGGTCAGATCCGTTGGCACAGAACTCATGGCCTGGATGCTGTCGGCGCGGTAGGCAGCGGAGCGAACCCCGCCGGCGCCTGTATTGCCCGCCCAATCTGGACGATCCAGTGGGCGACTTGCCCACAACGGCGATGCAGGAAAGAAAACGCTGCCGGCAATTGCCAGCAGCACAACGGTTAGAAAAACTGCCTTCAGGGCGCGTCCCCAAGGGTGAAGTGGTGTTGACTGTTGTGTGGGGACAGGTGCATGCTTCATCGACCGCGCTGCTTCACAGGTGGTGAACGTGCTTTGATACTGTTTTAGTGTAGTGCATCAAATAAATATAACTATCCCTCTGTATTCCTAAGCTGGCGGGGATCGCGAGAGAGTGCCAGGCACTCTCTCGCGAATCACCCCGATCAATTCGTGAAATTCGTGACAAGTGCCCATCTCTGCTACACTGGATAAGATCGCTTTCCGCCGCCGCCGTTTGGAGCTTGCACCAATGACCGCTACCTTCATCCGTGATCGTTTTACCTGGCTGGCTTACGGCATGTTGGCCTACTTCGCCTATTTGCAGGCGTCGTTGGGGCCGGCCCTGCCCTTTCTGCGCCAGGAATTGTCTTTGAGCTACACCGTGGCCGGTTTCCATGCCAGTGCGATGGCCCTGGGCATGATTGTGGCCGGCCTCAGCGCCGACCGCCTGGCGCAGCGTTGGGGGCGCGCCCGCGTCTTCTGGTTCGGCGGCGCTGGGATGGCGCTGGGCGCGCTGTCGCTCGCCCTGGCGCAGGGTGCGGTCTTCACTGTCCTCGGCGCGGGGATCATGGGAGGGCTGGGCACGCTGCTGCTGATCATGATCCAATCCACACTGGCGGCGCGCTACGGCCCACTGCGGGCGACGGCGATCACCGAAGCCAATGTGGTGGCGGCGGTGGGGTCGCTGGCCGTGCCGTCACTGCTGGGCGGCTTTCAGGCCGTCGGCTTAGGGTGGAGGATGGCGCTCATATTGGGCGCGCTGCTCTGGTTGGTCGCCTTTTGGCGTTTTCGCCACACGCCCATCCCTGAGCGGGCGGCTGTTGCCGCGGCTGTCGCCCGTGCAGGGGACGGCGCACGTGGCGCACGGCTGCCCGCCACCTACTGGATTCTGTGGAGTGTCATCTTTGCGGCGGTGGCTATGGAGTGGTGCATGGGGTTCTGGGGGGCGGAGTTTATGGAAAGCGCCACCGGCCTCTCACGTGCCGGCGCATCCAGCGCCATGAGCATCTTTTTTGGGGCGGTGGTGGTGGGGCGCTTCTTTGGCAGCCGGCTTACCCGATTTTACGAAAGCACCACGCTGCTGCTGGGTGCGCTAGTGCTGGTGGGCATCGGCTTTCCCTTCTTCTGGCTTTCGTCGTCGATCCCTATCACCTTGATTGGCCTCTTTGTGGCCGGATTGGGCATCGCCAACCTCTTCCCGTTGGCGCTGGCCGCCGCCACCGGCGTCGCCGATGAACTGGCCGACACCGCCAGCGCTCGCATCTCGTTGGGCGCGGGCATGGCCATCTTCATCGCGCCGCAGATCCTGGGCGCGCTGGCCGACCACACCGGCATCCAAACCGCCTACGGCGTGGTGATGGTCCTGTGGGCGGCGGCGGTGGTGACAACGTTGATGGCGCGGCGTTTTACGCGCCGTTGAAGACTCTCGCGCTGCCCGTTATAATGAACGTCCAACCATCCTTCCTTGCGAAAGTGGTTTGCCATGCAATCAAATGTTCTTGTCATCAATTGTGGGAGTTCGTCGCTGAAGTTTGCGCTTATCGACACTGCGACGGATACAGAGTGGGTGAGTGGGCTGGCCGAGCGGCTTGGCCAGCCCGAAGCGTCGCTGACGTGGAAAGTCGACGGCGTGAAAGAGAGCGCCGCCATTGCCGGCGCCGATCACCGCGGCGCGATGGAAGCGATCATCGCCCGGCTGCAAGGGGAGGTGCAACATCGCTACGGCGAAACGCTTACGGCGCGCCTCGCCGGCATCGGTCATCGTGTCGTGCACGGCGGGGAATCGTTCACCCACTCCACTGTGATCGACGACGGCGTGCTGGCCGAGATCAAGCGGGTGAGTCACCTGGCGCCGCTGCACAACCCGGCCAACATCCTTGGCATTGAAACGGCACAGGCGCTTTTCCCTGATCTGCCGCAGGTGGCAGTCTTCGATACGGCGTTCCACCAGAGTATGCCGCAGCACGCTTTCCTCTACGCCGTGCCCTACAATTTCTACACCGAGTTGGGTGTGCGCCGCTACGGCTTTCACGGCACCAGCCATCGCTATGTCACCCGCCGCGCCGCCGAGATGTTGGGCCGCCCCTACGAGGAACTGGCGCTGATCAGCGCGCACCTGGGCAATGGGTGCAGCGCCGCCGCCGTCCTCAACGGGCGCAGTGTGGACACGAGCATGGGCCTCACCCCGCTGGAAGGGCTGGTGATGGGCACCCGCAGCGGCGATGTGGACCCCAGTCTGCACGAGTTCCTGGCCGGGCAGTTGGGCATTGGGCTGGGCGAGGTGACGCAGATCCTCAACAAAAAGAGTGGGCTGCTCGGCCTTTCGGGCTTGAACAACGACATGCGCGCCCTCACGTCCGCCGCCGCCGAAGGACATGAACAGGCGCAGATCGCCATCGACGTCTTCTGCTATCGGCTAGCCAAATACCTAGCCGCGTTGGCAGTGCCGCTGGGCAGGCTGGATGCTATCATTTTTACCGGCGGGATCGGTGAAAATTCCGCCTTTGTGCGCGCCAAAACGCTCTCGCAGCTCGCCATTCTGGGCGTGCGCACCGACGAAGCACGCAACCAAAGTCATGGGCGCCAGAGCAACGGCCAGATTACGCAAGACGATTCCACTGTTGTCCTGGTTGTCCCCACCAACGAAGAAGCCATGATCGCCGCCGACACGATTGCGCTTGTGCGGTGACCGTAGCCGAAGGGAAATCGCATGACCACGACCAAACACGCACTTTTCGTCGCACCAACCGGCGCCGGTGTGGGCCTCACTTCGGTGAGCCTCGGCCTTGTGCGCGCCCTGGATCGAGTCGGCCTGCGCGTAGGCTTTTACAAGCCGATTGCCCAACCCACAGGACGGCAAGTAGGCCCGGAGCGTTCAACTCACTTTGTCCGCCAGACGACGCCGCTGAACCCACCCACGCCCATCGACATTCACCACGCCCAGCAGTTGATCAGCGAAGGTCAACAGGATCAACTGATGGAAGAGATCATCGGCGCTTATCAAGAAGCCGCCGCCAACGCCGATGTGGTGGTGGTGGAAGGGCTGGTGCCCACCGGCTCGGAGACCTACGCCGACCAATTGAACAGCGACATCGCCCGCACCCTCGACGCTGAAATCATCCTGGTGACGTCGGGCAACAATCTGTCGCCCAGCGATCTGACAGACCGCATCGAATTGGCGGCGCGCATTTTCGGCGGCATCAACGATCCCAAAATGCTCGGCTGCATCGTCAACAAGGTCAACGTGCCCCGGCAGACGGGCATTGCCGTCACGCCCGACGTCATGCCCGAATTGGGGCAGCGCAACGGCGCCGCGCAGGATCACCGCGCCGCGATTGCCGATTCCTGTTCCGTCTTCCAGAACAGCAACTTTCACCTGGTGGGCTGCATCCCCTGGAAGCAGGAATTGGTGGCGCCGCGCACCAGCGACATCGCCGCCTACCTCAATGCCAAAGTCATCCACCCCGGTTTGATGGAACAGCGCCGTATCACCAAGATCGCCGTCTGTGCGCGCACGGCTGCCAACATGAGCAGCGCCCTGCGCCCCGGCATCCTGATTGTGACGCCCGGCGACCGCGACGACGTGATCCTGGCGACATGTATGGCGGCGCTTAACGGTGTGCCGTTGCCCGCTTTGCTGCTGACCAGCGGCATCCGCCCCGATCCACGTGTCATGGATCTGTGTGAGCGTGCCTTTGAAACCGGCCTGCCCCTGCTCCTGGTGGAAGATGACACCTACCTCACCGCCACCAACCTGCAACAGTTCAACCCCGAAGTGCCGCTGGACGATCTGGAACGGGTGGAGTGGGTGATGGACTTTGTGGCCCGTCACCTGGACATTGAGTGGTTGCAACAGCGGATCAGCATCAGCCGTGAACCGCGCATGTCGCCGGCGGCCTTCCGCCACCGCATCACACAGCGGGCGCGCGACGTGCATCAGCGCATCGTCCTGCCCGAAGGCGACGAGCCACGCACTGTGCGCGCCGCCGCCTTCTGCCAGGAACGTGGGCTGGCCCAATGTGTGCTCATCGGCAACCCACACGAAATTCAACGGGTGGCCGAGGCCCAGGGCGTCACCTTGCCCGATTCCATCGAGATCATCGATCCTGATCCTGTGCGCCAACGCTATGTCGATCCACTGGTGGAGCTGCGCAAACACAAGGGGTTGACTGTCCCTGTGGCCGAAAAGTATCTCGAAGACAACGTCTTGTTGGCCACGATGATGCTGGCGCTGGGCGAAGTGGACGGCCTCGTCTCCGGCGCTGTCCACACAACGGCCAACACGGTGCGCCCGGCGTTGCAATTGATCAAGACCAGCCCCGACGCCAAAATCGTTTCATCGGTCTTCTTCATGTTGTTGCCCGAACAGGTCCTTGTTTACGGCGACTGCGCCATCAACCCCGACCCCAACGCCGAAGAACTGGCCGACATTGCAGTCCAAAGCGCTGATACGGCGGCGGCCTTTGGCATCACCCCGCGCATCGCCATGATCAGCTACAGCACAGGCACATCGGGCGAAGGCAGCGACGTGGACAAGGTGCGCGAAGCCACCCAGATTGCCCGCAAGTTGCGCCCTGATCTGCTTATCGACGGCCCGCTGCAATACGATGCAGCCGCCATCGAGTCGGTGGCGCAGAAAAAAGCGCCCGACAGCCCGGTTGCCGGGCGCGCCACCGTCTTCATCTTCCCTGACCTCAATACGGGGAATACCACCTACAAAGCCGTACAGCGCAGCGCCAATGTCATCAGCATTGGTCCTGTGTTGCAGGGTTTGCGCAAACCCGTCAACGATCTTTCGCGTGGAGCGTTGGTAGATGATATTATCTATACCATTGCCGTTACTGCCATTCAGGCTGAACAGGCTACACAGAAACAACGGGTGGCCCAACCGGTGGCCTAAGTACCTGGCAGGGCAGCGGGTGTTCTGAACCAGCCGCCCACTTTACAGGATGATCGGTTTCTGTGGTTAAGCCAGTGCGCTGGACGGTGTCCAGCGCACTAGCTTTGGATCAACAAAGATTTAGCTTGTAAACTAGGGAAATCCCTACTCTTTTCATACAAATCATTAGTGATAAAATAAGCGCCAATGTCAACAAACCTTATCCATCACTAATGACAATGCTAGAAGGAGGCCGCCTATGCTGGGCATGACATACGGCTCTGCCCGCATCAGCAGTCCTGTAGCAGCATTAAAGACAGTTCCCGACACAATGCTGGCGGCAGTAATCGACGCGCCGGGGCAAGTGCGGATCACAGAAGTTAAGACACCCAAACCAGCTCCTCGTGAAGTGCTGGTTCAGATCGAAGGTTGCGGCGTCAACCCCGACGACGTGATGATCTGGGAAAACAGCGAACTGCGAGATTACCCAATGGCGCCGGGCGCGCCAGGGCGCGAGGCATGGGGCTGGGTGGCAGATGTTGGCGCAGAAGTGCGTCGCGTCAAGGTAGGTGATCGCGTCGCCGTCCTTTCCCAGCATGGCTTCGCCGAGTACGACGTGGCCAACGAAGAAGATGTGGCGCGGCTGCCGATTCAGACGTTGGAAATGCCTTTCCCCAGCCTTGTCCTTGCGCAGGCGATGAACATCTTCTGTCGCAGCCGGGTCGAGGAAGGTTCTACGGTAGCCGTCGTCGGTGCGGGCATCCTGGGATCGCTTCTGGTGAATCTAGCGGCGGCGGCGGGCGCCAATGTCATGGCCCTGTCGCGACGTCAATTTGCGCTGGACATTGCCCGCGAGTTGGGCGCCAAACACAGCGTGCTCATGAACCTGAAGCGCAGCAGCACTGTGGACAAAGTAGCCAAAATCACAGGCGGACAGTTGTGTGACGTTGTCTTCGAGGTGATGGGGCGGCAGGAACCGCTCCTGGTGGCAACGGAATTGACCAGGCCCGGCGGGCAACTGATCCTGGCCGGTACACATGCCGGGGGATTACGGCAGGTCAATCTAGAAATGTGGAGTGACCGCAGCTTGGACGTTGTCAACGCCCACAGCAAAGGGCAGGATCTGCTGCGCAACGGTCTGCGCATGGCCATAGACGAAGCCGGACGTGGCCGGCTCAACCCCGGCCCAGTTTGCAGCCACATCTACGATCTGGCCGAAGTGAGCGAAGCCCTCAACACCACCAAACAGCGCCCGGATGGTTTCTTGAAGGCACTGATTATTATGTGAGGCTCTTGTCGCCAAGACGCAATAGAGGAGCGACGCAGCACATAGTCGTAGAAGAGATTAAGCGATTGGGCGATTAGGAGATTGGGAAGTGGATACAACCACCCTCAATCGCTTAATCGCCCAATCGCTTAATCTCTTCTCTACCCCAGCTACACCCGTTTTACACGAATTTATGCTCTCAATACACTTGCTGCACCACCGATTTCGTCTCCCCGATGCAACGTTGCAGCGTTTTCCCGATCACAGGGAAGAGATCGCTGGGCACCAGCGTCAGATCTCCTGAAAGCGATTCAGTGATCCCTAAACAGCGGCCCGTGGAATCCATTAAGAACGAATGAATCGCCGTCGCTTCGGTCGGCGGTTGAACCCGGATCAAGTGTTCGTAGCTATCGCTGATCATGTCGATTAAGTGGATGACGTCGGTGCGCCAGCCTTCCTCCTGTGGCCGTGGATTCTCCAGCAGTTGTGAAAGACGCCCCAGCGAGATCACCGCTGCCGAGACGTCGGGGGCGATCAGGTTGTAATAGTCGAGCACGGCGCTGGCAGGGATGGCCGGCGGCTGACTGGCTTGAAATTCGTCTTCGCTTTCTGTTTCGGCTGGCTGAGATGTGACTTGCGGTTCAGATGCCGGCGTTGCCTTGGACTTAACTGCCTGTGTTTCCATTTCGGCCAGGTCTGCGGCAGTCGCTACAACCTGGCTGGCTGTAATCTCCACGACTTGCCCGTCCACAACAAGGTTAATGCCTACGCCGCTCCAAGACGCAGCATAAAGCACGGCAACTGTGGTAGCCAGAATGCTTACCCCTGCAATTGTCCCTTGAAGGATCTGTAGCAACGTAGCCATATCTACACTTCTCCGTCGTCCCTGCACCAATGCCGGCAATCCCATCTACCATTTATATCGACAACTATATGCTGATTCTACATAGGTATTCTTGCGAGGGGATTGGGGATTGGGGATTGGGGATTGGGGACTGGGGACTGGGGACTGGGGACCGGGGATTGGGGACTGGGGATTGGGGATTGGGGACTGGGGATTGGGGATTGGGGACTGGGGATTGGGGATTGGGGATTGGGGATTGGGGACTGGGGATTGGGGACTGGGGACCGGGGACTGGGGATTGGGGATGTGAATGGGCGTGGAGTTTAGTGGCGATTCAAGGATCAGCGATCTCAATCTCCCAATCTCTCAATCGCCACTCAACACGCTCCAAACTTCACACAGGTTCACATCCTCAACACGATCCCCAATCCCCAGTCCCTAATCCCCACTCCCCACTCTCCCCCTTCTATCAACGATCAGACGCACGCCACGGCGGAAGGTGAAGTAGTTCCACGTCCACTGCAAAAAGACAATCAACCGGTTGCGGAAGCCAACCAGGTACATCAGGTGAATGAAGAGCCAGATCAGCCAGGCGATCAAACCGCTGAGTCGCACCAGTCGCAAGTCGGCCACAGCAGAGGCGCGCCCGATGGTGGCCATGATGCCCCGATCCCGGTAGCGAAAGGGCTGGCTGGGTTCCTTTTGCACAAGCCGGCGCAAAGACTGCCTGGCTGCATGGGTTCCTTGTTGCATCGCCACCGGGGCAAGCCCAGGCAATGGTTTGCCATCCTGCTCGAAGTGGACAATGTCGCCGACGACAAAGATGTCGGGGTGGTTGGGCACGCTCAGATCCGGCGCAACGTGAACCCGTCCAGCCCGATCCAATGGCACGCCGGTGCGATCTTGCAGCGCTTTGGTCAGCCCAGACGCTTTGACGCCCGCCGCCCACATGGTGGCTGCACATGGGATCGTCTCTTGAGCTTCGTCTTTGGTTTCAACCACAACGTGATCCTCGGCAATTTTGAGGACCCTTGTGTTCGTGCGCACGGTGACGCCCAACTCCTCCAACGACGACCTCGCCTCCTGCGATAGCTCCTGCGGAAAGGGCGGGAGGACCCGATCGAGCATTTCCACCAAAATCACACGGGTCTGATCGGGGTTGGCCAGGCGGAAATCTTCTTTCAGGGTGTGGCGGGCCATCTCGGCGATGGCGCCGGCCAATTCCACACCCGTTGGCCCTGCGCCGACGACGACGAAGGTCATCAACGCCTGCCGCCGCACAGGATCAGCTTCCTGCTCGGCCTGCTCATACGCCGAGAGGATGCGCCGCCGCATCTCCAAAGCGCTCTCAAGCCCGTCCATGCCCGGCGCATGGGCAGCCCAGCCATCGTTGCCAAAGTAGTGGTAGACGGCGCCCGTTGCCACAATCAGAGCATCGTACGGCAGTTCCCCCCGATCGTAGTAGACGACCTTGCGTGTGGGGTCGATGTCGGTGACGGTGCCCATGATCGTGCGGATATTTTTGTCACGTTTGAAGATTTCGCGCAGCGGCATGGCGATGTCGGCCGGCGAAAGGCCGGCAATCGCCACTTGATAGAGCAGCGGCAAAAAAAGGTGATGGTTTTCTTTGTCAATGAGTGTAACGTCGACAGGCTGTTTGCGGAATACTTTGGCGGCGTACAGTCCACCAAAGCCACCGCCCACAATGACGACTCGGCGTTGATCGGCCATTGGTTCTCTCTTTCGCTCTTCGGCTGGTGATATAGTGAAATAATTCACTAATAATTTAGCGGATAGAACTCTTTCCGTGTGTAGGGAAGATTGCATTGGGAATTGGGCAGTGCGAGCATTATCACGGCAAAGGCGCAAAGAGCGCAAAGGGCGGAAAACAGACCCCAATAACCTGGATGGCGGGAAGAAGCCAGCAATAGAACGCGGATTGGGCGGATTGAGCAGATTTTACGGATTTTTCTGAAAATCCGCTTCAATCCGCTCGATCCGCCCAATCCGCGTTCTATGCTTTTCTGATCTTTGCGCTCTTTGCGGTGAATTTATTCGCGGTGAATCTATTCGCGGTGAATCTCTCAGTTCACATCGCCATGACCGCGCCAGAAGCGGTCGACGCGGGCGCGCAGGAGTGGATGATTCGCCAATTCCGGGTCTTCGGCGAAGAGGGATTGGGCGGCCTGTTGGGCCAGCGCCAGGGTGGCGGTGTCGCCCAATTGCGCCATCTGCAGATCAGGCAGGCCGCTCTGGCGTGTCCCCAAAAAGTCGCCGGGGCCACGCAATTGCAGATCTTTTTCGGCCAGTTTGAAGCCATCGTTGGTTTCGACGAGGGCGTTGAGCCGTTCGGCGGCGCTTTCGTTGGCGGCTTTGCTGATGAGGGCGCAATAGCTCTGGTGCTCGCCGCGGCCCACACGGCCACGAAATTGGTGAAGCTGCGCCAGCCCGAAGCGTTCAGCGTCTTCGATGATCATGACTGTGGCGTTGGGCACGTCGACGCCCACTTCGACAACGCTGGTGCTGACCAGAATATCGAGATCATGGTTAGAGAAGGCGCGCATCACTTCGTCTTTTTCGCTGCCGCTCAAGCGCCCATGCAGCAGCCCCAGCCGCTGTTGGGTGAAGACCTCATTGCTGAGGCGGGCATGTTCGTCTACGGCGGCGCCGACGTCGAGTTTGTCGCTCTCTTCTACCAGGGGGTAGATGATGTAGCCCTGCCGCCCTTGTTCGATCTGCCGTTTGAGGAAGGCGTAAAGGCGTTCCCGCTCGGAGGGCTGGAAGCGTTTGGTGGTGATGGGTTGGCGGCCCGGCGGCATTTCGTCGATGACGCTGACATCGAGATCGCCGTAGATGGTGAGGGCCAGGCTGCGCGGGATAGGGGTGGCGCTCATGACAAGCATGTGCGGCACGGGTGTGCTTTCGCCGTCGGCGCCCTTGTTGCGCAGGATGGCGCGCTGTTCCACGCCGAAGCGGTGTTGTTCATCAACGACGACGAAGGCCAGGTTGTGGAAGTTGACGCCTTCCTGGATCAGCGCCGTGGTGCCGACGATCACGTCGACTTCGCCATTGGCCAGCCCGTCGAGGATCATCTCGCGGGCGGCGCCGGTGACGCGGCCGGTGAGCAATTCCACGCGCAGAGGACGCCCGTCGGCGTGGGTCAACGCGCCCAGGATTTTGCTGAGACCGCGGTGATGCTGTTCGGCCAGGATCTGCGTCGGCGCCAGCAGGGCCGACTGTGCGCCATTCGCCACAGCCACCAGCATGGCAGCGGCGGCAACCACCGTCTTGCCGCTGCCCACATCGCCCTGCACCAGCCGGCTCATGGGCACAGTGCGGGCGAGATCGTGGGCGATCTCGTCAATCACACGGCGTTGTGCGCCAGTCAACGCGAAGGGGAGGGCATCGGCGAAGCTGTCGATAAGGCCCAGAGGAGCGACCAGCGCCGGCGCTGTGGACTGTTGCAGCAGGTGACGACGTTGCTGCACGCCCAGTTGAATGTAGAAAAATTCGTCGAAGGCCAGGCGTTTCTTGGCGGCGTCGAGTTGTTCCACACTGTCGGGGTAGTGGATCTGCTCCAGCGCGGTGAGCAGGTCAACCAGATTGAAACGCTGGCGCAGCGCGGCGGGCAGCGGGTCGACAATGGCCGATTTGGCTTCGTTGAGCGCCTTCTGGATAAAGCGGCTGAGTTTTTCGCTGCTTTTTAGGCCCTCGGTGAGCGGATAAACAGGCAAGATGGCGCCCTGGGTGAGGGCTTTGGCGCGCAAAGGTTCCAGGTGGGGGCTGTTGAGCACCTTTTGGCCCATGTGCAGGTCAACTTTGCCCATGAGACGGTAGGTCTTGCCTTCCACCAATTCGCGTGTAATGTAGGGGTTCCACCAGGTGGCGCGCAGGGTGCCGGTGCCGTCGTTGAAAATGCCTTGCACCATGACACGCTTGAAGCCGAGTTTGCGCTGTTCGACCTTCCACAAATTGGCGACGATGGCCAATTGTTCGCCGGGGAGCAGGTCGGCGATCTGGCGCACTTCGCTGTAGTCGTCGTGGCGGCTGGGCAGGTGCCAGATTAGATCTTCGACAGTGTCGATGCCCAAGCGGGCGAGGACCTGCGCCGTGGCCGGGCCGATGCCGGCGACTGTTTCCACGGGCGCGTTGAGGATCTCTCCACCGGCAGGGGCAGGACGGCGCGCCGGGCGGCTGCGCGGCGTGGGTCCTGGCGGCGGTACTGCGGGGACGAGATCGTCCTCAACCGGAAACGGGCGGGGCGGGGTGGGGCGATCAATCTGATCCACATGACGCAGGGCGCTGTCGATCTCTTGCGGGCGATCGAGCATGCCCAGGATCTGGCGGGCGATGCGGGCGCGGTCTTCGCGGGTGGCGGCTTCATAGCGCTGGATGCGGTCGGCGATCTGGCGCACCCAGGCGGCTTCGTGGCCGACCTTGAGCGCGTCGGATTCCCAGATTTCCTTGAAGGCGCGGAAACCGCCGGCGACGGCAGTGGCCGCCCAGTCGTTCTTTTCTTCTAGTGCCAGCAGGTCGCGCAGCCGTTGCAACACGGATTTGGTCATCTTGGATCTTCCCTTCTAGATCATGCCTTCGTAGACGACGACGCCCATGACACTGGGGCCTAAATGGACGGCCAGGCTGGGTGGGTAGTGGAGATGACGCGGGGAGAGCTTGGGTTGGCCTTCTTTCAGCCGATCCAGGAACATCTCCTGCGTCTGTTCGTAGCGGTGTTGCACCACCCCCACCTGTTCGATGAAGGCGAACTCGGCCACGAAATCGTAGAGTTTGTCCACCACTTCTTCGCGGCTCTGCACCTTTTCGAGGGGGATGAGCTTGCCGTCTTCCATCGTCAACATGGCCTTGATCCCCAGCATCGTGCCGAGGACGCTCTGCGCCGCGCCAAGATGAGCCGAGCGCTCCAGGTAGTTGAGTGTTTCGGCGAAAAAGGTGACGTAGAGATGGGGCACGGCGCCGTTGATGATGCGGGCGATCTCGTGCAAATTAGCGCCCTCGTCGGCGGCTTTGGCAGCCAATTCCACCAAAACCCCCAGGCCGAGCGATGTGCTCAGGCTGTCGATGACGCGAATGCGGTAGCGCCCCATCATCATCTCGGCGGCTTTGCGCGACTGCCCCCACATGGGGCTAAGGTGGCTGCTCATGTGGATCGAAACGATCTCATCGGAGCGGCGGGTGACGCGCTGATAGCAATCGAGAATGGCGTTGATGTTGGGCGCTTCCAGTTCCGGCAAGACGGGTTGGCCGCTGCTCTGTTTTTCGCGCAAAAGCTGAAACAGACGGTCGACGGTCATGTCGGGCGTCTCTTCGTGGCGATCGCGGCCCATGCGGATCACATGGGGGATCACCTCAATCGGGTATTTGTCCAGGATATCCTGGGGAATGGACGCATTGCTATCGGTGACAATGCAAACTTTTCCCACGTCGATGGCTCCAGATCTACTTGGTCGGGTGTGCTGTTTTTGTAGTGCGTAGTGCGTGTGCCAGTTGACACAGGGCTTCCACGTTGGCTTTTGCCGGGTTTCCAGGTGGCAACACGGCGTTCGTCTTCGGTCTTTCGTCTGCCGTCCTGAACCGCGTTTCTTGACTTCCGCCCTTGCCTGTGATACTGTTCTACAGTTTGATTATGGACTCGTCGAAACCCATTTCCTTGTGTGTGCATTTGGGCATTCACGAACAAAGCGGGCTCGACTACGATTCTTGATTTGGGAGAGTGACTTATGGCTAAGTGCGAAAGCTGCGGCAAAGGCCCTCAGTTCGGCAACAATCGTCCCTGGTCTAAGAAGGCGACCCGCACGAAATGGTCGATTAACGTGCAAAAGGTTCAGGTCTTCGAAAATGGCCGGACGGTGTCGAAGAAGCTTTGCTCCTCTTGTGTCAAGACCTTGAGCAAGGTCTAAACGAGCAAAGTTTAAATCTGCCGAAACGGGAAGCACAGGCGTCAGCCCTACAGGGCTGGCGCTTTTGCTTTGATTGGGCCGAAACCGGTTGCTCTTCATCAGGCGGCCCGTCGCGCAGAAGTGGCCTGGCGGAGCTGTCCGCAGCCGGCGTTGATTTCGATGCCACGGCGCAGGCGCACAGTAGCAGGCACGCCATGATCGCGTAGGATTTGCACAAAGCGTTCGGTGTCTTCGTCGCTGGTGGGCTGGAATGGGCTGTCTGGAATCGGGTTGAGCGGGATCACGTTGACGTGACAGAGCAGCGGCGCCAGTTTGCGCCCCAGTTCGGCGGCCAGTTCGGGGCTGTCGTTGATGCCGCGCATAAGCGCGTACTCGAAGGTGACGCGCCGGTTTGTCTTTTCGATGTAGCGCTGCACGGCGGCGAGGAGCTCGTCTACCGCCCACCGCCGGTTGATGGGGACAAGTTGGGCGCGCAGTTCGTCGTTGGGCGCATGCAGGCTCACGGCCAGGTTGATCTGAATGCCTTCCTCGGCCATGCGGTCGATCATGGGGACCAACCCGACGGTGCTCAACGTGATGTGGCGTGCGCCCAGCCCGAAGGCGTCGTTGTCGGTGAGGCGACGTAGGGCATCCCACACATTTTTGTAGTTGTGCATCGGCTCACCCATGCCCATGAGGACGATGTTGGTCACCGCGGTGGGGCGTTCCACGTCCACGGTCGGCTCGGCGCCAGGGTCGGCCAGATAGCGCGCAAAATAGAGCACCTGTGCCACGATCTCACCTGACGTAAGGTTGCGCGCCAGCCCACCTTGGGCAGTGGCGCAAAACGTGCAACCCATAGCACAGCCGGCCTGGCTGCTGATGCAAAGAGTGCGCCGCTTGTCGTAGACCATGAGCACGGTTTCAATGGTCTGGCCGTCGGGCAGGCGGAAAAGCACCTTTTGCGTGTCGTTGGCCAGCGAGTTGATCTGTGTGACGACATTCAACGGCGACACGATGGCTTCGTCTTCGAGCCGCTGGCGCAGCGCCTTGGGCAGGTTGGTCATTTCGGCGAAGGAGAGGGCGTAGCGTTTGTAGATCCAATCCCAGATCTGGGCGGCGCGGTAGGCGGGCTGCCCTATCCCCTGCACATATTCGGTTAAGGCTTGACGGGAAAGATCGAGCAGCGCCACTTTGGGCGTCACCGTCGTTTCCGCAATTTCTAGATTGATTTCAGTCATAACCTTGATTGTAGTGCAGATGTTCGGGCGCGGTCAAAAAGTTGTGGGAAGAGGGGATGATGAAGATGAGGGGGTGACAAGGTGAGGGGGTGACAAGGTGAGGGGGTGACTGTGCGATCGCCTTTTGAGTGAGTCTTTTCGTCTTCTGATGATGGGATGATGAAGATGATGGATAACGCCGCATCGGCTCATCATCTTCATCATCCCATCATCACGAAAACAAGAGATCCCCCCAATCTCGCGATCACCTTGTCACCCAGTCACCCAGTCACCTTGTCATTCTTCATCTGCCGCGCGGAAGCATGCCAACAGTTCCGGCAGCCCGCTGAGGATGAGATCGGGCGGCGGGGAGGCTTGTTCAAAGTCGGCGCGGCTGTTGATGCCGGTGGTGACGGCGGCGGTGGCCAGGCCCAGTTCGATGGCGCCGACGATGTCGGTTTCGTAGCGGTCACCGATCATGAGCGTGGTGGCGGGTTCGCTGTGTAGCCGGTGCATGATCTGGTGGAACATGCCGGGGAAGGGTTTGCCGATAATGGTGGGTTTGACGCCGCTGGCCGCTTCGAGCAGGGCGAGGACAGAGCCGGTGCCGGGGATTTGTCCTCGCTCGGTGGGATAGGTGGGATCGATGTTGGTGCCGATGAAGCGGGCGCCGTTGCGGATGCCCAGTGTGGCGTCTTCGAGCATGCGGTAGGTGAGGCTGAAGTTGATGCCCGATACAACGAACTCGGCGTCAAAGGGATCTTCGATCAGGGTGAAACCGGCGTCGGTGAGGGCGGTGGTGAGGCCGGCTTCGCCCAGCGCGTAGACCTTGCCCCGGTTGGGGAATTCCTCGGCCATCCACATGGCGGTGACCAGCGAACTGGTGAGGATGTGCCCCGGATCGACGCGCATGCCCATCTTTTGCACCTTGTCGGCAAACATCTGCGGCGTGCGCGTGGAATTGTTGGTGACGAACGACCAGTCGCGTCCTGTGGCGTCGAGGTAGTCGAGCAGGTCCTGTACGCCGGGCAGCGGTTGATTGCCGACGTAAACAACGCCGTCCATGTCAAAGAGGACGGCGCGCGTGGTCTTGAGGCGAGAGATGTTGTTGGCTGTCAAGGTCTGTCTCCAAGGGTGGATGATGAACAGAAGTTGTGGACACGGATCAGAGGAAACACGGATTCAGCAGAAGAAGAAGTCCGTGTTTTTCCCAATCCGTGTCCACAACTCTCCATTCTGAGTCTACGAATTTACAGTCTGGGTTCGCTGCGCCGGGAAAATATCGGCCAGGGCGGCGCTGAAATTGGGGACGGCGTCGCCGCCGCTGATGTTGTCTTCGCCGTGCAGGCGTACGATCTGTTCCGTCGTGTGGATCATCACCTGGCGCAGTTCAGGATCGACGATCCAGACAGCCTTGACGCCCCACTCCAGGTAGGCGCGCGCTTTCTCTTGCAGGTAGGTGTAGGGATCGCTGGGTGAGACAATTTCCACGGCCAGATCCGGGGCCAATTCAACAAAGCCGACAGGTTCCTCTTCGTTGGGCAGGCGCCCGGCCAGGATCACCGACACATCCGGCGAAAGCACATTGCCGCCGGGCAGCCGGTAGCCGGTGCTGGAATCGAAAATGTGATCTGACGGCGTCAATGCATTCCCAAGCAGCACAATTAGACGTGTCGCGATGCCGCCATGACGGCCTCCGGCTGGTGACATAGCTCTGGCCTCCCCATTGATGTACTCGTAGCGATTTTCGTCGTCCGGTAATGCGGCAAACTCCTCCGGCGTCATCGCCTGCGTGGGGAAGGGCGCGGGGACAACCTCGTCTTGGCAGGTGGCGGTTTCGGGTAGGGTGGCGGTTTCGGTCATTCGGGCCTCCGGCGGACGGAGGAAATGAGTAAGGAGTAATGAGTAAGATCGTGTTCAGGCCGTGATGCCCACAGAGCCAGAAGCTAGCTCAACCTTTACTCATTACTCCTTACTCATTTCCAACTCATTCCCAAGTTTCGTGCAAAGTGTTCTCATAGTCTACCATACCTCAACCCACGCGCGGATCGCTCTCCTCCTCCGCAATGTCACTTTCTACGTCCACGGCGGCGGCGGCCACGGCCCACGAAACGAGGAACCAGCTCCCGCCGCCAATCAGCAGCGCCATGCCGATACTGGCCGGGTTCAACGGCACATTGCCGCGGACAATCCCCACCACAGTCAGCGCAATGCCCAATGCGGCGAAGACGAGGGCAATCTTGAGGGGCAGGGAGAGGGACTTTAATCGCATGATTGTGCTTTCTCCTGATTGTTCGATGGAGAGAAGATGAGGGGATGATGAGATGATGAGATGATGATGCGCAACGCCCATCATCACTTCCCATCCGCAATTCGCAAATCCTGTACATTCAACTGCAACGACTTGCGTCCATTCCACTCGTTGGTTTCGAGTTGATAGACGAGATCGACAAGCAGGCCGCTTTCCAGTTGATCGGCCAGGGCGCCGTGATTAAAGGAAATGGCGTCGAAGACGTACTCGCCGGGCGCGCCGATGGTGAGCTTGAGGTGGTTCTTCTCTTTGCCCACCGTGCGCACCTCACGCAGATAGCAGTGACGGGTGCAAAACAGCGGCGACGGGTTGTCTTGGCCCATGGGTTCAAGGCGCGCCAACTGCGCGTGCAACGCCCAGTTGATGTCGCCCAGAGCAATGTCGGCGTCGATCCAAAGTGTGGGGCGCAGGGTGTCGTGGCGGCCCAACTCTTCGGCGGCAATATCGCTGAGATTTTCCACAAATTCGGGCAATTTTTCGTTGCGCACGGTAAAGCCGGCGGCGCGGCTGTGTCCGCCGTGGCGCACCAACAGGTGACCCACCTGATCGAGGGCGCGGGTGATGTCAAATTCCTCGATGCTGCGGGCGCTGCCGCGCGATTCCTCGCCCCCCTGCTCCACCACCACCGAAGGACGATAAAAACGTTCCACCAGCCGCCCCGCCACCAGCCCCACAATGCCCGATTTGAACTGCTCGCTGGCGGCGAAGATCAACGGCGGCGGCGTGGCGTCGTCCTGAAAGACAAGCTGCGCTTCGGCGATTTCCTGGGCGTGATGGGTCAGGCTCTGCCGTTCGGCGTTCAACGCTTCCAGTTGACCGGCCTGATCGTATGCCTGGGCGTAGTCGCGGCTGCGCAGTAGATCATAGGCCAATTTGGCGTGCGAAAGCCGGCCCGCCGCATTGACACGCGGCGCAATGCGGAAGCTGATCGCGGTGGTGTCCACCGTGTTGGGTGAAACCGACGCCCGCTCCAGAATGGCGTACAGCCCCACACGCTCGCCTTTGCGCATCTGGCCAAGACCACGCCGCACCAACGAGCGGTTGTCGCCGGTGAGCGGCATCAGATCGGCCACCGTGCCCAGCGCCACCAGATCGAGCAAAGAGGCTTCGATTTCGGCGGCTTCGTCGGGGGTAAGTTTGTGTCTGGGCGACTGCGCCACAACGCGCAAGACAGCCTGCGCCAACCGATAGGCCACACCCACGCCGGCCAACGATTTAAAGGTGCTGCGGCAGTCGGCGCGGCGAGGGTTGATCACCGCCAACGCCGGCGGTAGATCGGCCCCCACCGAATGGTGATCGGTGACAATCACGTCAATGCCCATCTGCACCGCCGCCGCCACTTCGGCCAGGCTGCGAATGCCACAGTCCACGGTGACCAGCAATTGCGCCTTGCCCAAAATCCGATCTCGGATCGATTCAACGTTGAGGCCGTAGCCCTCGTCCACACGGTCGGGGATATAAGCGCCCACACGCCCGCCGGCGGCCTGCAACGCGTCCACCAGCAGCGTCGTCGCCGTGACGCCGTCGGCGTCAAAGTCGCCGTAGACGCAAATGACTTCGTGCTTTTCAATGGCGCGCACAATGCGCGCCACCGCCTTGTTCATATCGTGCAGGCGAAATGGATCTTCGAGCACGGCGTCGGCGCCATTGAGAAAGGCGGAAATGTCCCCGATCTCACGCACCCCCCGGTTGTAGAGGATCTGCATGAGGATGGGGTGCTCACCGCCGCCGTCAATAAATTCGGCGGGTGCGGCTGGATGGCGTTCCCAATGTTTGGACTGCAACAAAATCGTCTAACTCCTCAAATTTTCAGCCTGAAATAACACTGTAGTGACGCAAACCATTATACCCAACAACCGCCCACTTGGTTATATTGTTGTGGCAGTTTCCACCTTGAACCCAGGCTGTAGATGGAGCTTAGCAAACAGTGGCGGGCACTGTTTGCCTCAACCACGAATCATCCCCACCAATCGGGCGGCTGGACAAAACACAGGCGCACGGATACCATCTCTCCTAAGTGTCTACCGCCACACAGAAACAGGAATGTATGAGCAGAAGATCGAATAAGCCCGGCGGCAATCGCCGGCTTTCGCTGGGAACGTTGGTTGTGGTGATCATCCTGCTGGGCGTGACCTATTGGCAGACGGGCAGCCTGCCCACCGGCGTACTAGACGCGGTGCTAGGCGAAGACGCCGCGGTGACCGTCCTCGGCGACGAGACGCCCAACGACGCGCCAGAGCCGACAGCGGCGGCGCAGGTTGCCTCTCCCCAGAACAGCGCCGCCGCAGAGAGCACAACGGCCGCGTCCGCCGATATGGCTACTGCGCCCGCGTCAACACTCACCCCACAGCAGACACGCGGGCCGACGGTCAGCGGCTTGCCCACCATCGACTTCGACGATTTGCCGGTGCAGGCCAAGGAGACCATCGCGCTGATCGACGCGGGGGGCCCTTTCCCCTTCAGCCGCGACGGCCTTACTTTTCAAAACCGGGAACGGCTGCTGCCGCTACGGGAACAGGGCTACTACCGCGAGTACACGGTGATCACACCCGGTTCACCCGACCGTGGGGCGCGGCGCATTGTGGCCGGCGGCGACGGCGAACTTTATTACACCGACGATCACTACGACTCCTTCCGCGAGGTGATCCGATGAGCAGCGCGCTGGCTCAACTGCTTGCACACGGCGAGCGATCGGGCCTCTTCCGCATTTCAGACGATGCCGACCTTTCGCGCATCCTGGCGATGGCGACAGCGCAGGGCTGGCTGGCCGGTTGCCTGCACGGGCAGGAAATCGGCGACAAGGCCGCCTTCCTGGCGCAGACGGCGACGGCGCTGGGCTTTCCCGGCTATTTCGGCCAGAACTGGGACGCCTTCGAGGAGATGCTGGCCGACCCGTCCTGGCGACAGGGGCGCGGCCTGCTGCTGCTCTACAACGACCCGCAAACGCTGGCGCGCCGTGATCCCGCCGCCTGGCGCACACTCTACGCCATCCTCCGCGCGGTGACGGCGGCCCAATACGCCGACGCCCCGCTACTCGTGCTCTTTCGCAACGCCCGCCGGCTCGTCCCCGATGTGCCGTGGTTGTAGGGATTGGTGATTGGGGATTGGGGACTGGGGATTGGTGATTGGGAACTGGGGACTGGGGATTGGGGATTGGGGACTGGGGACTGGGGATTGGGGACTGGGGATTGGGGATTGGGGATTGGGGACTGGGGACTGGGGACTGGGGACTGGGGACTGGGGACTGGGGACTGGGGACTGGGGACTGGGGACTGGGGACTGGGGACTGGGGATTGGGGATTGTAACTTTTGTTTGGTGTACGCGTCGATGTTGCTGTTGAGACGTTGAACGTCCATTCGCTGACCAATCACCCATCCCAGTCCCCAGTCCCCAGTCCCCTGTCCCCAGTCCCCAAACATGAACATGACTGCCGAACTCGCTCAACGCTTTCTCGACGCTTATCACAAGTTCCTTGCTCGCTTTGTGGGCACGGCGGCGCAGACGTATGCGCAGCAGATGACACAGGCGCGGCGGGAGGCGCTCTTTGCCTACCGCGCCATTGCCGATGCCGCCGACCGTGGCGAGGATGTGACCGACGCTGTGCTGGCGCAGCTTTTGCCCCACGCCGACACAGCCGCCAACCGCGCCCGCCACGCCTGGATCCACCACAGCGCCGGCCTCAGCGGTGACGTGCGCCGGCTACACGAACAGCTTGGCTGGGCGCGCCCCGAAGATTGGCCACAGAAAGCGCAGGCTCTCCTCGATTTTGTGCGCACCTGCATCGAAGATCCGGCGGAGCTGGCCGCAGCCTGTCTGCGCTTTGGCGAAAACCCGGCGACCATCGGCTTTCAGAGCGGCACGCTGTCGCCCATCCTCAACGCGCTGCGGCCAGACGATTTTGTGCTGCTGCACAGCAAAAGCCTGCGCGTGATCAATTTCTTCGGCGGCCACAGCTTCACCCCCGATCTCAAAGATTACCCCGCCGCCAACGCTACGGCCCGTAGACTGGTGCAACGCATCGCCAATGCCGGCGGCCTGCCGCCCGACGTCGATCTGCCGCCGGTGGATCGCTTCGATCTCTTCTGCGATTGGTTGGTGACGGTGGAAAAATTCCCGTTTCGTCATCCGCGCCACTGGCTGATCCGGCTGGACGACAGCAGCCAGTGGGACGCCTGGCGCAGCGGCGGCTTCATGGCGCTGGGGCACGATGCTCTGGGCGACCTTGCCGCGGTGAGCCGGGCCGAGTTCAACCGGCTGCGCGATCAACTGGCGGCGCAGACGCCCGGCGTCACCAAACGCAGTGTGGAGACGCTCTGGCCTTTTGTCACCCAGGCACAGCCAGGGGATCGGGTGGCGGCGCTGAACGAGACAGGCGAAGTGCTGGGCGGCGGGGTGATCACCGGTTTTTACTACTTCGTGCCCGACACCGAGTACGGTCATTGCCGCCCGGTGGAATGGACAGATCGTCAACGCCGCCAGGCTGTGGATCTGCCGGGCACGTTGCGCGAGTTTCAGCCGGTAGCGCCTGAGCGCTTTGCCGCCATCATGGGTGCGCCGCCGCTGTTCGACAGACGTGATCCCGCGGCGCAGGTGAGCGCGGGCGAGTCCGTGCGCACGTTGCCGCCGGCAGAGGACGAGCTTGACGCCACTGGCGGGCGGGGCGTGGTGCGGGAAAGCCAGGAGCGTTATGCGGCGGCGAAATCACGCTCTGGTCCCCTGCCCAGGCGCACATTGGGCGAAATCGCGGCGGAAAGCGGTTTTGGCGAAAGCCAGCTTGCGTCGTGGGTGGCGGCGGTGGAGCGCAAGGGGCAGGCGATTTTTTACGGCCCGCCCGGCACAGGCAAGAGCTACGTGGCGGCGCAGTTGGCGCTGCACCTGGCCGGCGGCGACGACGGTTTTGTGGAGCGGGTGCAGTTTCACCCGGCCTACGCCTACGAAGATTTTGTGCAGGGGATTCGCCCGGTGGCCGACGCCGAGGGCAAGTTGAGCTATCGGCTGACGCCCGGCCTCTTTTCGCGCTTCTGCGCCGAGGCCGACCGCCGCCGTGGGCGCTGTGTGCTGGTGATCGACGAGATCAACCGGGCCGATCTGGCACGTGTCTTCGGCGAGGTGATGCAGTTGATCGAGTACCGCGAGCAGCCGCTGGCGCTGGCGGCGGGTGGTCATCTGCGCATCCCGGCGAATGTGCGCATTATCGGCACCATGAACACGGCGGATCGGTCGATCGCGCTGGTGGATGCGGCGCTGCGGCGGCGCTTTGCCTTCCTGGCGCTCTACCCCGAATACGACATTTTGCGCCACTTCCACGAGCGGCACGCTACCGGCTTCCCGGTGGAGCGGTTGGTGGCGGTGCTGCGCCGCCTCAACCGGCAGATCGGCGACGTGGACTATGCCCTGGGCATCACCTTCTTTTTGCGCGAAGATCTGCCGGAGACGCTGCCCGCGGTGTGGCAGACCGAGGTGGAACCTTACCTCGAAGCCTTTTTCTTTGACCGCGCCGAGCAGGTGACGCCCTTCCGCTGGGCGGCGCTGGCGGCGGAGATCCTGGGCGACGGCGCACAAGGACGGCCACGATGAGCACGATCCGCGAAGTGGTGCAGTTGACCGAGTATGTGCCGCTGCGTCTGCCGGCGGAGAAGCTGGCGCAGGAGGTGGGCGAGCGCTTCTGGCAACGCTACGGGCGTTTTGTGGCGGTGGAGTTCCCTTCGCCCAAGACGGATCAACAGTGGCAGTTGACGGCGCAGGGCTGGGTGGGCTACCTGGCGCTTTCGCCGCAGATTGGCCTTTCGTTGCAGCCGAAGATGGCGCTGGGCAACCTCTTCCGCATGATCGAAGTGGCCTACGCGCTGGACATGCTGCACCTGGGCGACGAGATCTTCCGCTGTGACACGCTGGCAGAGTTCTTTGAGCAGTTGGCGTTGTTGCTGGCGCGCCGCATTCAACAGCGCAATCGGGCAGGGCTTTATCAGGGTTACGCCACCCGTCGCCAGGATCTTTCGTTTGTGCGCGGGCAACTCCACGTGGAACGCACACTCACAGCATCGCAGCCGGGGCGCGTCCACTGCCGTTACGACGAGCAGACAGTGGATGTGGAGGAAAATCAGATCCTGTTGTGGACGCTGTGGGCGATCCTGCGCAGCGGTTTTTGCAGCGCGGCGACCTACGCGACGATCCGTCACATTTACCGGATGCTGGCGGGGAGTGTCTCGTTGCAAGTCTTCAACGTGGAAGATTGTGAACGGCGCGTCTACAACCAGCTTACCGAGGCGTACCGTCCGCTGCATGCACTCTGCCGCTTTTTCCTCGATCAGAGCGGCCCGGCGCTGACGGCAGGGGAGCACGAGATGCCCGCCTTTCTCATCGACATGGCGCGGCTCTACGAGCGTTTTGTGGCAGGTTGGCTGAAGATGAATGTGGACGCCGCCTTCCATCTGCGCACACAGGAACGGCTCCACTTTGGCGAAGACGCCGCGCACAGCTTCGTGGTGGACATGGTGCTCTACGACGCCGAAAGCGGCGCGCCGCGGGCTGTGTTGGACACAAAGTACAAGTCGCCGGGGGCGGCTCCTTCGGCGGCGGATCTGGCGCAGGTGGTGGCTTATGCCACAGCCAGGCAAGCGCCGGAGGCGATCCTGATCTATCCTGGCGCAGCAGTGCGCCCGTTCGACGAGTGGATTGGTCCTGTGCGGGTGCGGGCGCTGTCGTTTGTCCTCGACGGGGATGTGGATGAGGCAGGGCGGCGTTTCCTAGCGGGGTGGTTGGGGTAAGATCGGTCAGTGCCAGGCACAGGGCAGCAGATCTCTCGAATTCGCAAAATTTGCTGCCCCGTGCCTGGCACTGACTTACAAATCACACAAACTTCACAACCAGCAATTCTCCGCTCTCTTGCGGCACTTTGCCTTCGGGCCAGAGGGTTTGGCTGTTGTAGCGTGCACCGTTGAGGATAGCGCCGGTGAGGTTGGCACGGGTGAGGTTGGCCCACACCAGGATGGCGCCGCTGAGATTGGCGTGGGTGAGGTTGGCGCCGGTGAGATCAGCCCAACTGAGATCGGCAAACGAGAGATCGGCGTGGCTGAGGTCGGCATGGCCGAGGTTGGCGCCGTTGAGGACAGCCTGAGAGAGGTTACTGTGGCTGAGATCGGCGCGGCGCAGGTCGGCGCCCATCATGTTGGCGTGGGCCAGATTGGCGCCACGCAGTTTGCTGCTTTGCAGATTGGCCCAGCCGATGCGGGCGGCGTCGGCTGCGGCGGCAGGGTCGGCTGTTTCGGCAGGGGCGATGGTTGTGCTGCCTTGGGCGTCGAGGTAGCGCAGCACGGCAGCATCCATCACCATGGCCACACGGTCCTCGTACAGAGGATCGGCGAAACGCAGGCTGATTTCTGCCGCCCATTTGCGAATGCGATCCCAGTTGCGGTAATCGCCCTGAGGAAACGTATCGCTCTGGATGGCCAGTTTGCTTTCTCGCCCCAGCGAACCGGCGAAGAGGCCCAGCCCAATCGGTTTAACGGCGGGGGCCAGGCGCAGGACGGGATCGGTGTACGACAGGGCGATGCGGCGGCTCTCATCGTCGTCTTTGGCCAGGGTAAGGCAGGTGGTGAAATAGGCCACCGGCAAGTGGGCCAGCCGATTTTTGAAACGCTCAATAAATTGGATTGCCTCGGGCAGCCAGCGCCCACCGTGGATCGAACTCCCCACCACCACAGCGTCGTAGGGTTGCAGCGTGCTCACATCGGCGACGTTGCACACATCGACGGCAATGTCGCTTTGGCGCAACACCCCGCCAATCGCTTCGGCCACCTCTGCCGTCGAGCCGCTGCTGCTGGCAAAGGCAACTAGAATATGTGTTGCCATCAATGATTCCTTTCTAATCGTTCGACCAACTCTCAATAACCAGCCGGAAGATGTCCGATTCGGTGATGATGCCGACGATGCGATCGTGTTCCACCACGGGCAGGCCGCTCACCTGGGCGTCGAGCATCAGTTCGGCAGCTTCCTGGATCGTGGCGTTGGGGCGAATCGTCTCTGGATCCCATGACATGATCTCTTGCACGGTCATGGTCATGAGCGGGAGATCGACCTCGATCTCAGGGTCTTCGGGAAGGAAGGGGACATGCTGGTAGATATCGCTCATGGTGATGATGCCGATTAGCTCGCCGTTGTGTTTCACCACAGGCAAGCGGCGGAACTCGTTGTCCTTCATCAGGTTGTAGGCTTCGATGAGCCGTGCGTCGCCGGTGATGGTGGTGGGATTGGGGGTCATCCAATCCACTACAGCAGATTTTTGATGGAACTTCTTCTCGGCCAGCGTCATTGCTTGCCTCCTCTGGTAAGGGATTGGTGAATGGTGACTGGGGATTGGGTGTGAACATGCCTAATCCCCAGTCACCAATCACCAGTCACAAAAATGTCCTGAAAGAAAAGGCGAACGCTATCCTGTCACAGGAGAGCCTTCGCCTTTACATGTGCAAATCGTCTGTGCGTGTAACCAACCTGTGCAGCTACCTCAAGAGGACGCTGGTTGGGTCGGTGCGCCAGGATTGGAGCACCTTCATGTAGTTGGCCCGCTCAAAGGTGGCGGGTTCGGCTACATTGATCTGGCTCATGCTGCCCTGCATCTGTTCCACAGATTCATATTCGCGTTCGTCCATCCATTGCACCAGATCGGTGAGGATGTCGCCGATGCGTTCCACGCCGTTGCGCAGCAGTTCCGACGCCATCATGGTGACATTGGCGCCGGCCATCAGCCCCTTGAGCACGTCGGTGTAGGTGTGCACGCCGCTGGTGATGGCAAAGTCCACGGGCACACGCCCGTAGAGGATCGACACCCAGCGCAGGGGCAGGCGCAGTTCGTTCGAGTTGCTCAGCACAAGATGAGGCACCACTTCCAACTCTTCTAGATCGAAATCGGGCTGGTAGAAGCGGTTGAAGAGTACCAGCGCGTTGGCGCCGGCGTCGGCGAACTGCATGGCCATGTGGGCAAAGGCGCTGAAGAATGGGCCAACTTTCACAGCCACGGGGATTGTCACGCAGCGCTTTACGTCGCGCACCACGTCGAGGTACATCGCCTCTACCGAGGCGGCGTCTTGACTGGTGGAGGTGGGGATGTAGTAGAGATTCAGTTCCAGCCCGTCGGCGCCGGCTTCTTCGATTTTGCGGGCATATTCCGTCCACCCACCGGTGGAGACGCCGTTGAGGCTGCCAATGATGGGAATTTCCACACTCTGCTTGGCGCGCCAGATCAGGTTCAGGTACTCGTCGGGGCCGACGTTGTAGCGTTCGAGATCAGGGTAGTAGTCGAGCGCTTCGGCGTAGGTGTTGGTGTTATACGAAAGATAGTGATCGATCCAGTGGCTCTCGTAATTGATCTGCTCTTCAAAGAGCGAGTACATCACAATGGCGGCGGCGCCGGCATCTTCCAAACGGCGAATGCCGCTGAAAGATGTAGAAAGCGGAGACGCCGACGGCACAATCGGGTTTTTGAGCTTCAGGCCCATGTAGGTGGTTGAGAGATCCATAACATCCTCCGCTGGTTGAACTGTGCAGTTCGATTCAGGTCATTTCGGTGGTGAGGAGGGTCCGGCGTATTTGAGCACGCCGGACCGGGTTGTCGTAGCCGAAAGATCCTGGCTTATGACTCAATCGCCTTGCCGTGTGCGGCGTTGCGCTGCTCTTGCTTGGCCAATTCTTCGTACTTGTGCCACCGATCGAGGACAGTCTGCTGGGCGGCGTTGAGCAGGATCTCTGCCGCCTTGGGCTGGCTCGACTGAAGCATGCGGAAGCGGTTTTCGTTGTACATGTACGTTTCCAACGGCGTCTTGGGCGCTTTGGAATCCAGTTGGAAGGGATTCTTGCCCTCGGCCTTCAAGCGCGGATCGTAGCGGAAGAGCGGCCAGTAGCCGGTTTCGGCGGCCAGTTTCTGCTGATCCATGCCCTTGGCCATGTTAATGCCGTGGGCGATACAGTGACTGTAGGCAATGATAATCGACGGGCCGTTCCAAGATTCGGCTTCGAGGAAGGCGCGTACCGTCTGCGCATCGCTGGCGCCCATGGCGATCTGCGCCACGTAGACGTTGCCATAGTTGATCGCCATCATGCCCAGATCCTTCTTGGGGGTGGCCTTGCCGCCGGCGGCGAACTTGGCCACGGCAGCCTGCGGCGTCGCCTTTGAGGATTGCCCACCGGTGTTGGAGTAGACTTCGGTGTCCATCACCAGAATGTTGACGTTACGCCCGCTGGCCAGCACATGATCGAGACCGCCGTAGCCGATGTCGTAGGCCCAACCATCGCCGCCCACGATCCAGATTGTCTTCTTGGCCAGGGCGTCGGCCAGGCTTTGCAGATCGCGCACCTGCGCCGCGGCGATGGTGTCCAGGCTGCCCAGGGCAACCGCGGCCAGTTTGTCCTTGAGTTGGGCAATGCGCTTGCGCTGCTCCTGCAAGCCGTGCTCGTCGGCCTGGTTGGCGCTGATCAAACCGTCGGCCAGTTCTTCGCCGATGACGCTGCGCAGTTTGCCCACCAATTCGCGGGCATAATTGCCTTGCTTTTCCACCGTCAGGCTCATGCCCAGGCCAAACTCGGCGTTGTCCTCGAAGAGCGAGTTGCTCCAGGCGGGGCCGCGGCCCTCTTTGTTCATCGACCAGGGTGTGGTGGGCAGGTTGCCGCCGTAGATACTGGAACAGCCGGTGGCGTTGGCAATAATCGTATGGTCGCCGAAGAGGCGGCTCAAAAGTGACAGGTAGGGTGTTTCACCACAGCCGGCGCAGGCGCCCGAGAACTCAAAGAGCGGTTCAAGCAATTGCACGTTCTTCACATTCTTGAAGTCGAGCGAACCGTAGCCATTGGGCAGCGCATTGGGCAGCGGATCGACGACCACTTTGTCGCCGTTTTCGCTGTGACCATTGCGCGGGTATTCGGGCAGTTCCAAGAAGAAGTCCCAGTGGGCGCGTCCTTGTTCGCGCAGTGGCAGTTGGGCTTCCATGTTGATGGCCTTGCGCCCCACGGCCCGCTTGTTCTTGGCCGGGCAGATTTCGACACAGAGGGCGCAGCCGGTGCAATCTTCCACGGCGACTTGCAAGGTGTAGAGCAGGCTGTCCATTTCGCGCCAGCGTGCCGGGGTGGTGAGGAAGCCTTCAGGGGCGTTCTCAAATTCCACAGGTGCGGCAGCCTTGCTGCGGATGACGGCGTGCGGGCAGACGAGCACACACTTGCCACATTGGATACACACATCCGGATCCCAGACCGGCACTTCGAGGGCGATGTTACGCTTTTCCCAGCGCGTGGTGGCGCTTGGATAGGTACCGTCGATGGGCATCAGGCTCACGGGCAGGTCGTCGCCTTCGCCGGCGATCATCTTGGCAGTCACCCGCTGCACAAACTCAGGTGCGTCGGCAGGGACGGCGTCAGCCATACAGATCTGGCTGGTCACCACGCCGGGGAGCTTGACTTCGTAGAGGTGGGCGACGGTGGCATCGACGGCCTCGAAGTTCTTCTGCACCACCGCTTCGCCACGTTTGCCGTAGGTCTTGCGGATGGCGTATTTGATCTTGTCGATGGCCTCATCCTGGGGCAGCACGCCGCTGATGGCGAAGAAGGCGGCCTGCATAATGGTGTTCATGCGCGAACCAAGTTGCAGATCGGCGGCCAGGGCATAGGCGTCGATGACGTAGAGTTTGAGATCCTTGTCGATAATCTGCTTTTGCACCACGGAGGGGAGCTGATCCCATACTTCGTTGGGGCCGAACGGCGCGTTGAGCAAGAGCGTCGCACCAGGCTGGGCCAGGCTGAGCACGTCATAGCGCTGCAAGAAGCCGAATTGGTGGACGGCCACAAAGTTGGCTTTGCTGATAAGGTAGGTGCTGCGGATCGGGTTGGGGCCGAAGCGCAGGTGCGAAATTGTGCGGGCGCCGGATTTCTTCGAGTCGTAGACGAAGTAACCCTGGGCGAAGTTGTCGGTCTCTTCGCCGATGATCTTGATAGAATTCTTGTTGGCGCTGACAGTGCCGTCTGCACCCAGCCCCCAAAAGACGGCGCGCACCACATTCTGCGGCTCGATGTCGAAGTTGGGGTCGTAATCGAGGCTGGTGTTGGTGACGTCGTCGACGATGCCGATGGTGAAGTGATTTTTGGGGCGATCCTTGCGCAACTCGTCAAAGATGCCTTTGACCATCGCCGGTGTAAATTCCTTCGACGAGAGACCATAACGGCCACCGACGACACGGGGAGCTGCGCCCGACTGTACATCGTCCCAGCTTTCGCTGATGGCGGTGACCACATCGAGGTAGACAGGTTCGCCGGCGCTGCCGGGTTCTTTGCTGCGGTCGAGGACGGCGATCTTCTTCACCGTGCTGGGCAGCGCGCCCAGGAATTGTTCCACGGCGAACGGACGATACAGCCGGATCTTGAGGATGCCGACCTTTTCACCCTGCGCCGTGAGGTAATCCACACTTTCATGGGCCGCTTCTGCGCCGGAACCCATGAGGATGATCACACGATCGGCGTCGGGTGCGCCCACATACTCGTACAACTTGTACTGGCGACCGCTCAACGCGGCGAATTTGTCCATCAACTCCTGCACAATCGACGGCGTCTCCAGGTAGAAGCTGTTCACCGTCTCACGCGCCTGGAAGTAGACGTCGGGGTTCTGCGCTGTGCCGCGGATGAAGGGGCGATCCGGCGAAAGTGCGCGCGCCCGGTGGGCGTGGATCAACTCGTCGCTGATCATGGCGCGGATCTCTTCGTCGTCCACCTGTTCGATCTTGGCGACTTCGTGAGAGGTGCGGAAACCGTCGAAGATGTGGAGGAAGGGGACACGGCTGGCCAGCGTCGCCGCCTGCGCGATGAGGGCGAAGTCTTGCGATTCTTGCACCGAGTTGGCAAAGAGCATGGCCCAGCCGGTGGCGCGTGCCGCCATCACGTCGCTGTGATCGCCGAAGATGGAAAGCCCTTGCGCCGCCAGCGAACGCGCCGCAATGTGGAAGACGGTGCTCGTCAACTCACCGGCAATCTTGTACATGTTGGGGATCATCAACAACAGGCCCTGGCTGGCCGTGAAGGTGGTGGTCAACGATCCTGTCTGCAACGCACCGTGGACGGCACCGGCGGCGCCGCCTTCGGACTGCATTTCAATCACCAGTGGAACACTGCCCCAGATGTTTTCCACACCGTGGGCGCTCCACTCGTCGGCAAACTCGCCCATGGGCGAAGAGGGGGTGATGGGGTAAATCGCCACCACTTCGTTTGTCTTGTGTGCTACGTAGGCGGTTGCCTCGTTGGCATCAAGGGTTATTTTGGTATGCTGCTTCATGGTCTCTCCTCGTAACTTGGATCGAGGGCGAACTTCAATCATAGATGGTCACTTGAAGTTTACGGGAGTTAAGGATGCCTTTCGCCGTACGATCGGAGAGACAAGCGGCTGGTCAGTTGGTTAGGAGAGGAGGAGGGCGTTGGTGCGTGGTGCGTCTAGCAATTGAGGGTCGGGGTTTGCGTGGGGCGAGGCGGTGGGCGCTGCTTCCGCCGCCGCGCCCTACGCAAACCCCGACAGGAAAGGACAGGAGGAACACAGATCGTAAAAGTCCGTGTTCCTCCTGTCGGTGTGTACAAATCAGTTCACAAACAGAACGGCAAGGTAACGAGTGGTAGATTACGCATCCCTTAGCGAGGACGTTCACCCACGATCAAGCTCAGGAATTGTTCTTCACCGTCGCGGTAGATGCGCAACTCTACCTCTTGCCCAGGCTCGGTGGTGGTGATCAGATAGCCGATCAAGTCTTCAAAGCTGCGCACTTCCACATCGTCGATGCCGGTGATAATGTCGCCCACTTCTACACCGGCGTTGCGGGCGGGCGTCCCTGCAATCTGCGAGACGAAGACGCCCAGCAGGCCCTGGGGCACTTCTTCCTGTTCGGCGACGGTGGGGGTGATGGTGCCGCCGGCAATGCCCAGGTAGGGATAGCTGAAGAAGCCCTGCTCAATCAGCGCAGGCACCACGCGCCGCACCACCGTCACGGGGATGGCAAAGCCGACGCCCGAATTGGCGCGTACTTCTGAGCGAATGGCGAAATTGACGCCGATCACTTCGCCGTTGAGGTTGAGCAGCGGCCCACCGGAATTGCCGGGGTTGATGGCGGCATCGGTTTGGATGACTTCGGGCAGCGAATAGGAAGCGCCGCTTTCCGTCACCGAGCCGACGGAGAAGCTACGGCCCACAGCACTGATGATGCCGCGGGTCATGGTGCCGCTGAGGCCGAAGGGGCTGCCGAAAGCCAGAGAGGTGTAGCCCACCGGCGGCACGTCGGCAGCCAGCGCCAGCGGCTGCAACGGGAAGTCGTCTGGCGGCGTCACCTTGATCACAGCCAGGTCGGCCTGGGGATCGGCTGCCACCAATTCGGCGTCGGTCCACTCGCCGTTGGAGAAGTAGACGATAATGCTCTCGGCGTCCTCGACAACGTGGTTGTTGGTGACAATATGGCCGGTATCATCCCAGATCCAACCGCTGCCCTGGCCTTCGGAGGGCATATCAGGCAAGGAAAAGCCGTTACCCGCGGTGTTGGCCGTTGTCACCTGAATGTTGACGATGGAGGGCAGAATGTCCTGGTAGAGCTGCGCCAGCACTTCTTGCGACGCCTCTACTTGAAAGTCGGTCTCCTGCTCCAGGCTGACCGGCTGAATAGCGTTGGGATTGGAGAGCGTGTCCACCGCCGCCAACTGGCGCGCCGGCGTCCACGTAATGTTGCCGGCGGCAAAAACCACAAGCGCCACCACGGCGCTCAACAGGACAATTGAAAGTGCGATCCGCTTCACTGTGCGGCCCATATCAGGAAACTCCTTCTGTGCGAGAAAAATGAATCTATTTCGTAACTATACAGCCGTAGGGGTTTGCGTGGGGCGGCAGCCGACGTCGTTTCATTGGCGAGCGATCCTGCCGCCCCACGCAAACCCCTACATGACCTGTACAGTTACTCTGTTTCATTCATTAAACGTTGAATTGCCTGATTTTACTGTGAAATCTCGCACAGTGTCTTGGGAAAGTGTGAGGAATTGATTAACGTAACTTAACTCAGGCGTCAGCAGATGCGCGGCAATTGTTCGCCGCTTAGCATGTCTACAATGCGGCCGGCGCCGATGACGCTGCGCATGGTGACAAGCCCGTCACTCTCCGCCGCCACATGACCGATCAACGCCGCGCCCTCGCCCAGTGGATGTGCGCACATGACGGCAAGGCAACGCTCCGCCTCAGCCGCAGGGACGAAGGCCACAAAACGCCCTTCGTTGGCCACGTAGATGGGATCCAACCCCAGAATTTCGCAGGCGCCGCGCACATCCTGGCGCACAGGGATGCGCCGCTCGTCGATCTGAATGCGCTGTTTCGAGGTTTGGGCGATTTCCACCAGCGAACTGGCCAGCCCGCCGCGGGTCATGTCGCGCAGGCAGTGGAGGTTGACGCCGGCGGCGAGCAGTTCCATCACCAGGCCGGCGACAGAGGCTGAGTCGCTCTCAATGGCGCTTTCGAAGGCGAGTCCTTCGCGCACGGCCATGATGGCGATGCCGTGGCGCCCCAGATCACCGTTGACGATGACAGCGTCGCCGGCCTGCACAGAGGTCGGGCCGATGACGAGGTCGTGTTCGATGACGCCGACGCCGCTGGTGTTGATGTAGACGCCGTCGCCCTTGCCCCGATCCACCACCTTGGTGTCGCCGGTGATGATCTGCACGTCGGCCGCATTGGCCGCTGCCGCCATCGACTGCACAATGCGCCAGAGGTCGGTCATGGGCAGCCCTTCTTCCAGCACAAACGAGGCGCTCAGGTAACGCGGCCGCGCCCCACACATGGCCAGATCGTTGACTGTCCCATGCACGGCGAGCGAACCAATGTCGCCGCCGGGGAAGAAAAGCGGGCGCACCACAAACGAATCGGTGCTCATGGCCAGCCGTCCACTGTTAACATTGAAGACAGCGCCGTCGTGCTCCTGTGCCAGCAGTGGATTGGTAAAGAGCGGCGCAAACATCTTGCCGATGAGTTGATGCATGAGCCGTCCACCGCCGCCGTGGGCAAGTTGCACGGTAGGGTATTCAGAAATGGGGATAGGGCAGGCTAATGTGAAATCAGACATGATGGCATCCTGTTCAACAATGTGTTTTCAACAATGTGTTGAAGATAGGGCAATAGAACAAAAAAGCGCCCAGTCAGGAGTCCTAACTGGGCGTCAGGGAGCAAAGTGAATTGGCTGATTTGCGGCGTTGGTCACGCTACCACCCGACTTGGAGAGTGTGAATCAGCCGAGGATCAGACGATACCCACGTCCTCGCACGGTGGTGACGAATTGTGGGGAAGCCGGATCAGGCTCGATCTTCTGGCGCAGGCGGCTGACCAGTTTTTCGATGCGGGCGTCGTCTACAGAATCAATGTACGCTTCACCCCACACACCCGACACAATCTGATATTTGTCGACAATCTTGTCGACGTTGTCGAAGAGGAGCAACATGAGCTGGTATTCGAGGCGGGTCAGCGTTTCGGCAGGCTTGCCGTTGACCAACACCTCGCCGCTGTCACGGTCCACCCACAGGCGCTCGCTCTGGGCGGCGGGTTTGTCCACTTTTTGCTGCACGTAGACTGCGATCAGCCGCCCAAAAAGACGGGGTTCGCCGTCGACATCCAACATCAGGTGACGCAGGCGCAGCCGTTCCATAGCGATGGGATTGGTCTCTTCACCGCTGAAGAGGGCCAGCAGAGTCTCTCGTTCAGTTGGCGTTAACTCCTGCCAGATCTTGTCGCACTCGTCTACCAGCACCGGTTCACGCCGCACTTGGGGGACAAGCGAACGGTGGAAAGACCAGCGATCCGCGCTTTCTTCAGCTTCACTGCGCAGCGCGTCGGCCAGTAGATGACAGAGTCCGTCCAACATGCCGGGGTGGCCGCCTGTCCACTGGTAGACGAATTCAGCGTCGGCCCGCTGCAAGGGGACGGCATGGCGCTCGGCATAGCTGAGGACGTACTTTTCCACATCCGCCGCGGTGAGGGGGGCCAGCCGCCAGGGCTGATGCACGAACAACTCGCAAAACTCGTTGCCGTGGTCGCCCACACTTAGTTCCGCCAGAGAGCGCACAGTAGCTGTGACATAGGCGAGGCCGTCGCTGTGGCCGTCCTTTTTGGCGCGCAAGTTGATGAAAACACGCGAGTCGATCTGCTGGAAAGGCTCGTCAAACTCGTCGAACAAGAGGACAATCTTGCCCTGCCCGGCGTTGAGCGCCGCCGTCAGTCCACGGCTGAAGCTGAGCGGCACCTGAAATTCGCTGGCCGGCGCAATCAGTGTGTCGTAGGCAGAGACAAGTTCGGCATCCTCGGCCAGCACAGGGCTGCTCTCTTGCAAGCAGCGCAGCACCAGTTCGTAGAAGCCCTGATCCGTCATTTCGAGCATGCGGTTGCAGTCGATGTAGACGGGCAGAAATTGGGATCCCGCCTCACCAAGCTCGCGTACCCAAACGTCGGGCTGGGCCAGCAGGCGCATCAACGCCGACTTGCCCAGGTTGCTGAAGCCGGTGATCTCGACACAGCGCATGCCGTCCAAATAGGCCAGCACCCGCTGTACATCTGTGTGGCGCATGTAACTGCCGTCGGGCAGCCTCAGTGTAGCAGGCATCGAATTGTCCTGTTCCCGAATTTAAAGTCGACAAAAACAACAAGTACACTTTAATAAGCTTTGCGCAGCGCGTCAAGAAGCGGATTAAAGACGGGTGTCATGCAACCTTATCGAACAGTGACGTGGGCAGCCCCAACTTACAGTACACCCAGGCGGACGAAGGACGAACGTTAACCTCGTCGCCGCGCAAGAGGCAGGCGGACGGGATCAGAGAGTTCCCACAGTCATTGTCTCGATCCAGTCGCCTGTCCCCAGCCCCAAGTCGCCAATCCCCACCTGCCCAACTGCCGCCACAACCGGCAAGATGCCCAACGGCTCATGCCAGTGCACTTTCGGACGCGGCCATGCCTGTGGCCACGGCCCGCTGACAAGGCGCAACGGCGGCCAGCGATCCAGCGCGCCAGGACGTGTCGCCGGCGGCGTCATCCGCACACGGACGGCAACTTCGTCTGCTGAACTCCACACATGCATCCACTGGCGCGGGCCGCAGTAGAGCGCATGCAGATCGGCCAGGCGCTGGGTTTCGCGCCAGAAACGGGTGGCCTGGGCAAAACTCCACTGGAAGCTGCGCACCACGGCGGGCGGCGTCACCCAGGCGCTGAGTTGTTGAACTTCGGGTGTGGCCCGGCACAAGGACCAGTAGTGCTGCGACAACGCCGCCGCCAGCGAGGATGTGTGCACCATTCCTCGCGCCGGCAGCACATTGAGCACCGCCTGAGCATCTGCGCCGGGGATAGCCCGCCACATCTCCAATACGTCGGCGGCGGCCCAGCGATTGCCGGCAAAGAGCATGCGCGGCGGATGGTCCATACGCAAGAGGCGCACCGCCTGCGCCACCCAGTCGCACAAGGCCAGCACAGGACCACGGGCGGCGTCGCCCGGCACGTCGTAGCCGCCACAGACGACGATTACATCAGGCGCGGTGTGGAGCAACTCATCGCGCAGCCCGCCGGCGTCGTCATGGGCGCCGGGGCGGCAGATCGCCGCAGCCTCACAAGAGGCGGACGTCAACGCTTCCTGGGCAGCCGCCAGACTTTCACCGACACTTAACCCGGCCAACCAGACACGCAGCGGGGGCAGCGGTTCGGCTACCGCCACCACATATTCCAGGTCCAGGCCCAGCGCAGGGTCTGCGTCGGACATGGCCGGGCCATTTTCCGCCGACTGCCACAACGGGCGGCCCAGCCGTCGCCCCAATTGACGGCACGCCTGCGCCAGCCGCTCCAGGGGTGGGAAGGTTTCACCGTCGCTCAACGCCCGCGGCAGCGTGTGCCAGCCCGTGAGCCGGTGCGTCCCATCCACAGGTTCGAGGAGCAACGCCGAGACGCGCTGCACGTCTACGCCCAACGCCAATATGGCCGAAGACGCCACCCCTGCGGCCAGGCTTCGCTCGCTCATGCTCCCCCCAACAGCGCCCGCAGCCAGATCCAGACGTCACTGCTGCGTAGATCAAAGAGGAAATAGTTCAACCGGGCGATTAAGAGCGTCACCCGCGAGGTGAAAAGTTGGGCGAAGAGGAAGCCCGCCGCCAGCCACAGCGAACGTTGGCCGATCCACGACCAGGCGGCGATTATGGCGCGGTGAGGGCCAGCCGGGGCTGCGCCGGTGGTGTTACCGGTGGCGCCCTCGTCGGATCCCCAGTGCAGGTGTATCAACGCCCCGCCGGTGATCAGAATGGTCAATATGCCCAACAACAGGCCACCCAACGGTTCTTCCAAGGGCAGACCCAGCGCCGCCGCCCGCAAAAATTGCGGCCACAATGTCCCCTGGATGGCGCCGGCGACGGCTGCGCCCAGCCCCACCCCCACCACCAACCCCAGCGGCACAATCGCCAGTAGACGGACGGCGCTGCGCACACGTCGAAAACGTCCACCTGGGCTGCGCAGCGTATCGATGCCCGCCGCCCACAGGATCAAACCCAGCAACAACGGCAGCCAGTAGAGCCAGAGATCCTCGCCGCCCGGCAGCGCCCATGACGGGATTTCCAGCCGTGCGCCGGCCAGGATCGGGCCAAAAAGCCGTGGCCACAGCACACTCTGCCAGGCGATAACGGCGGCATAGCCCATGCTCAACCCCACAAGCAGATATTGCGCCAGCCGCGCCAGCCAGTTGTCGCGCAGGATGAAGCTGAAGATCATGAGCGAAAGCACAAAACCGGCGATGACGCCGATATGTTCCCAGGCCGCGGGGAGTGGACCACTAAAGGGCGTCATTGGACCTCCGCTCGAACGACAACGCCACATTGGCCGCCACCACCACGATGAGCAGCGCCACCAACGCCCAATTGTGTCCATTGATCTGCCGCCACAACTGCGCCTGTTCGGTGCGCGGCAATGCGCGCAGCAGGAGTTCACGATAGCCGATGCCGCCGTTGTAGCCGCTCACCAGGCCGATCAATTGGCCGCTATCGACGTAAGGACGCACCACCGGCCCCGCCGCCGCGCTGGTCACCGCGATTACCGGGACGCCGTTCAGCGGCTGCACCTGTTCCAGCCAGCGCTGCACCGGCTCCGCTCGCGCCGAGATGACCAACGACAAGACAGGGCCAGCGGTTGCCAGATCCGCCAGAGACGGACGGATTTCGGCGTTGCGTCCTTGCAGATCCAGCGGCAAGCCCACCTCGGGCGACTGCCCCAAGAGCGCCAGGGTGGCGGCGCCGCCGGGCAAGAACCCACCTTCGACCAGCACCGTGTCCAGTTGACGCGCCGTGGCCGCCGGCCCTGTGTCGCCTGTAGCGGCCAGCAGCCGCCGCGCCGTGGCCGAGCCTAGTGGAAGTTGGCTGATCACCACCAATTTGGCGCTACGCGCCCGCAAATGCTCAATCACAGGCCGCGCCACAAGATCCATTTCGCCGGCTGTGGCCGGATCGTAGGCCCAGTCTACCAGCACCGTCGCCCCTGCCGGCAGCGCCTCAATTGCATCGTAGGCGGGGACGATCCCCGGCCAGGGGTGGGGCAACGCTTCGATCACATCGCCGCCGAACAGGAGCGCGCCGGCCAATATTGCCGTCAAGAGCCAGTAGATCCATGTGCGCCGCAGCAGACCAACCCCATCCGCCGGGCGGGCTGCCGGCGGGACATCGGTCAACGGCACCTCGGCGGCGAACATCTGCCGCAACTGCCGGCGCAGGTCGGCGTCTACGGGGGGGACGGGCTGGGCTGTCACAGGTGGGAAGCGTTCAAGCCAGACGCTCAACTCTTCTTCCATTGCCAGATCGGCGTCGCTTTTTTCGGGGATTTCCGGTTGCGGCGGCGGCGTGAGGACGGAGCGAGGCGTCACCACTTCGCTGGGTGGGGGTGCGGAAGGCGCTTCGTCGCCAGCGTCTGCGGACGGGGCGTCCGGCGTTTCTTCGTCCGCCGGCAAAGCTGCGCTTTGCCCTTCGTCGGCATCGTCTTGAGAGGATTGGGCAGAGAGCGAGCTTTCCACGTCCTCGAAAATGGTGCCACAGAAGGCGCAGAAGCGGGCGTCAATAGGGTTGCTGCGTCCACAGTGAGGACAACCGTAGCTCGATGTCATCGCCCGTTACGCCCTCCTTGAACGAGCAGGCGCACGGCGACGAAGAGTACAGCCAGCGCCCCACCCAACAAGACGCCACGCAGCGCTGCCATCATCGGCCACACCAGCAGCCAATCGACAAAATCCACGACAATCCGCGGCGTGTAGACACGCGTCATCGGCGTCTGCACAAGCAGGGCCAGGAGTGCGCCGGCAAGGATCCAGAGCGCTTCGGGGCGGTCGATGCGCAGGTAGCGGTAGGTGGCGGCAAGGACAAAGAGACCGGTGAGTGCGAAAAGTGAAGCATGGCCTGGGGCGATGAAGGCGTCGAAGACCCATTCGATGAGGGGGCTGGTGGTGCCGCCAGGGCTGAGCAGACCCGTCACCAATACGGCCAGCAGCCCGATCAAAAGGACAAGGCTGAAGGCCCACTCCTTTTCGCCGCGCTGGATGCGTTCCACGTGCGCCCAGCCGACGCTGAGCACGCCCAGCAGCAGCGCAAATGCACCCAGCAGCAGCACCCAAGTGTAGAGGACGTTGGAGATGGGCGTCAGCCCGGGCAACAGATCAAAGCGGCTGGCCAGGATCACCCCGGCAGCGCCCAAAATCACAATTGTACTTAAGCGGTTGATCCAGCCGGCGTTGATAGAAGACATCAATAGGGAAATCCAGGGGCAAGAAGGTTAAACAAAAATGGCCGTCACCAACAACGCCAAGGCCAGCGCCAGCACCGCCCAGGCTTGCACCTGATCGATCCAGTGGGGCGATGTTGCAGCGGGTAACGAAACAGGAGCAAAAGGTGCGCCGTCCTGGGCGAAGGGAAGGGTTTCGAGATCGGCCCGTTCGCTGCCAGGCAGCGCGGTGGGCGTCAACGCCCAGGCCATCCCCGGCGGCAGGGGTGTCGGCCCTGGCGCGGTGACGGGCGAGGCGGCGATGGTCAACGCAGCGGCGTGGGTGGCAACGTCGCTGCCGCCATAGATCACACTGAATGAAGAGGGTGTCTCCTCGTCGGCCAGTGGACGCAGCAAGAGCGTCGACAGCCACAGTTCACCGTCGCCTGTCACCACCTGAGGATCGGCCAGCCCACCAGAGCGCAGCGCAAATCGTTGCACCGCCAGCAGTGCGGTCAGGCTTTCAGCGTCCACGTTGCCCAATCCTAGGCCTAAGAGTGGCCGCCGTCCGCTTTCAATATCCACTTCCGCCTGCCGCTGCCAGAGGCGGGCCAGGAGATCAGGGTTGAGCATAGCGATCCTTCTTGCTGAGCGCCGACAGGCGTGCTTCCACCTGCCGCAGCCCGTTCCAGTCGCTTAACGTTTCCGCCCACACCCGCAAGCCCAAAGAGGGAAAGAGCAATGTGAGCGGTTGGGCGGCAAAAAGGAGTTGGCCGGTGACAAAGCCCAAAGGACGATGCGCAGCCACCAACAGTAGCAACGGCAAAAGCAGGCGTCGCTGCGCCACGAAGACGAGCAGTGCGTCCACTTGCGGCGGCAGTGCGCCCGTCGCAAAGACCGAGGGGGTGGCCGGCATGGCGGCTGGTTCGTGCGCTGCGTCTGAGTCGATGGTCATAGTAGCGCATTGTACCATACAGGCAACGGCTGATACGAAGTACCGGCTACATTGCAGGCTCTTTGGCAAACAGCCCGATTCCGACGTCTCACGTGCACCCACTCTGGCATGTGGAATCTCCACTGCTATGGTATACTACGGCGCGTTTCATTCTTGATGCAGCCACGATTCTATAGCCATGATTCGACCATCAGAGAGATTGGATTTGTATGGAGAGCAATACAGTCATTCTCAGCCGAATTCGCATTGCGGTCAGCTTCTCTCTACTGCTGGGTGCGTTGCTTGTCCTCACCGCGTGTGGACCGGCGGCGCCTGCCCCCACGCCGACACCGACCAAGACGCCGGCCACGGCTGAACAGCCGGCGGCTACACAGGCCGTCGCCGAAGCGCCCACCGCCACCCCGGAACCACCCACGCCGACGCCGGAACCACCAACGCCGACGCCTATGCCGGGCAACATTTCGCCCTTCACCGGCCTGCCAGTGGACGATCCCGCCCGGCTCGACCAGCGGCCTATCTTCATCTGTATCAACAACGACAGCGCCGGGCGCAGCGCCCACTACGGGCTGAACAGCGCCGACCTCGTCTACGAATACATTGTGGACGGCTTCACCACCACACGTATGGCGGCTATGTACCAGAGCCAGGACGCCGCCCGTGTCGGCCCGGTGCGCAGCGCACGCTTCCCCAACATCTGGATCACCTACATGTACGACGGCGTGCTGGCCTGTTCCGGCGGCAGCGATGACATTCGCTACCTGCTTAAGAACGAAGTCGGTTTCCCCTACCTCGACGCCGATATCGACGATCCCAGCAACACCGTCTACTACACCAGCATCGGCAGCGACTACCGCACCCGTATGCAGGCCAGCACCGACGGCGTACGCCGCTGGTTGGCCGATGTGGCGGCGCGCTGTGTGGCAAACCCGCAGCAATTCTACTGCCAGCAGGTGATCAACAACCTGCTCACCCCTGAAGGCACGTACAAAAGTTGGGATCGCGAAGGCTTCGTCTTCAGCGAGACGCCCGCCGATTTCAACGCCGGCACCGCGTCTACGATTCAACTAACCTACCCTGGCGGCAACAGTGTCGAATGGCGCTACGACGCCGGCAGCAACGTCTACGTCCGCTTCCAGGGTGGGCAGGCCCACATCGACGACGCCACCGGCCAGCAGGTGACAGCCGACAACGTCATCGTGCTCACGGCCAATCACATCCTCACCGACATCGTCGAAGACAGCCTGGGCACCAAGGGTGTGAACGTCGAACTCTACGGCTTCGGCGACCTGCGCATCTTCCGCGATGGACGTGTCTACGAAGGCACCTGGCGCGCCAGCGACCAGACGACGCCGCGCTGGCTTGGCCCCGGCGAGCAGATCATCCCGCTTAAACCCGGCCAGAGTTGGGTGCAGGTGATTCGGGAAACGGCCAACATAACCTACCAATAGTAGACAAAGAGAGGGAAAACTGACCGGCTTGAGTCCGACACAGTTTTGCGCGATCTGGCAGGCTATCTAAAGATATCTGCAATGGAAGGCAGGTGAATGGCAGCAATGGGGCTGACCTTCACCTGTTTTTCTTTGTAGACGAAATTCCCAACGATTTGCGTAGGAAAATGGGCTAAATTGTTCTTTCAGGTTGACAAGAATGCAATTATGCTAAAGTATAGGGTTTGAATGGACTCCGGCAACAGCGGCCAGCATCCAACAGGCTGCGCAGTTATGGGGAGGATCATTCCAACCAGCACCCCCCGGACGTGCTGCCCACGTGCAGCGCGAACAGTGCGGTTGGACGAAGGAGAAGTGCAATGTCGACAGTTTATCATCAAGCAGTGGCCCGTGAGCGCTACATGCGCAATGTGCGCAAAGCACAGATGCAGGATCTACTCGGGCTGGTGACTGGAACAAATACCAACCTAGTAAACTTTGAAGAAGTTACCAAGCGGCTTAAAATTCGGCAAGAGGTGGGCAAACGCCTGGAAAACGTACCCGTGCACAAGATTGTCGGTAGCCTGGGGCGTTACCACGACTTCACACGAGAGTTTCTGCCACGCACGCGCGTCAACAGCGACCGCTGGTCGCGCTTAGATGCGGCGTTGAATGCACTGGAAACGTTGCCGCCTGTAGAGTTGTATAAGATCGGCGACGTCTACTTTGTCCAAGACGGCAACCACCGGGTTAGCGTGGCGCGGGCCAACGAGATCGACATGATCGAAGCCTATGTCACCGAGTTGGCGTCGCCTATTGCGCTTACACTCAGCGACTTTGAGCGTGATCGCTGGATCATCAAGATGGAGTACGTCGACTTTCTGGATCGGACACGTCTCGACGTGTTGCGCCCTGGCGCAGATCTGATGTTGACGGTGCCCGGCCAATACCCGTTGATTCTCAAGCACATCGAAGTGCACGGCTACCTGCAAAATTTAGAGTTGGATCGCCAGGGCGCCAACCGGCGTTTGGGTCCCAGCGATATTGTCATGAGTTGGTACGACAACATCTACCTGCCTGTGATCGACGCGATCCGTCACTACAATTTGCTGCAAGAGTTTCCAGAGCGCACCGAAGCGGACCTCTATCTCTGGATCACCAAACATCGCGAGGAACTGGCGGAACGCTATCATCTGGCGCCGCTCAGCCCCGAAACAGCCGTGGCGACTTTCGCCGAGTTGTACAGCGAGCAACCCGTCAAGCGGACGATCAAGGGGCTACGCACCGGTTTGCGTCGCACACTGGGCGATGGTCGACCACTGGGCATGAGCGCCGAAGAGTTCGCCGCCGCCAAAGCGCGGCGCGCCGCCGGCGAAATGACGCTCCTTGAGGCGGAAAAACGTTTGCGCGAAGAGACGCGCGATCCACTGGTAGCGCCGGTAGGCTGAGGCAACGGCGCTACCGGCAGATTGAGTTACCTGGATCAACGTCAACACTGAGTTCACACAACCCGACGATTCGCAACCGTCGGGTTTTCACCGTATACAACTGGCACAATTCACAAACACAATTCACAAACACAATTCACAAATAGAAGCACATATCACGGGGCAGCGTGGACGGCCTCTCCACGTTGCTATGCCAACCAAACGAAGGAATCATTATGCGACGTGTCAAAATCGTCTGTACCATCGGGCCAACCAGCCGCGACCCCGAAATTCTCACCCAGTTAATCGAGGCCGGTATGAACGTGGCGCGCATGAACATGAGCCACGGCACCTACGAGTACCACGCCGAAAACATCCGGCGTATCCGCGAGATTTCACAGGTAATCAACCGCCCTGTGGCCATCCTCGTCGATTTGCAGGGGCCGAAGCTGCGTGTGGGCAAAATGCAGGAAGGCGGGGTGCCGCTCAAAGCGGGCGAAGAGTTGATCATGACCGCCGAATCGATTGTCGGCGCACCTGGACGGGTGCCGATTCAGAATCAGGAATTGCCCAGCAGTGTGAAGCCCGGCGAGCGCATCCTGCTCGACGACGGCCTGCTCGAAGTGGAAGTGGTGCGCACCAACGGCAAAGACATTGTGACGCGTGTGATTGTGGGCGGCCAGTTGATGGACAACAAGGGCATGAACCTGCCCCACACCAAACTGACGATCCCGTCGCTCACCGAAAAGGACCGCAACGACGTTGAGTTTGCCCTGGAGCAGCAGGCCGACTGGATCGCCCTCAGCTTCGTACGCACCGCCAAAGACGTGGAAGATCTGCGCACCATCATTCGCGGGCGCGCTGCTTTTGGCCGCACCACCCCCATCATCTCCAAGATCGAAAAACCCGAAGCCGTGCGCAATATCGAAGAGATCATCGAAGCGTCGGACGGCATCATGGTGGCGCGTGGCGACCTGGGCATCGAGACAAGCCCCGAAGCGGTGCCCATGGTGCAAAAGATGATCATCGCCCGCTGTGGCCGCACCGACAAGCCGGTGATCACGGCCACGCAGATGCTCGACTCCATGATCCGCAACCCGCGCCCCACCCGCGCCGAAGCCAGCGACGTGGCCAACGCCGTCCTCGACGGCAGCGATGCGATTATGCTTTCGGGTGAAACCGCCAGTGGTTCCTATCCTGTGCGGGCGGTGCAGACGATGGTGAAGATCGCCGAAGAGGCCGAACGTGTGCGTTCGCTCAACCAATCCAACTTCCCACAGCAGTTTGAACTGGTCGATTCGATTGCCGGCGCTGTGAGCCACGCTACTGTGGTGACAGCCCACGAAGTGAGAGCGGCGGCGATCATTGCGCCTACTGTCAGCGGGGCCACGGCGAAGAAGTTGTCCCGCTTCCGCCCCTCGGTGCCCATCATCGCCGTGACGCCCAGCCCGATTGTACACCGTCAACTGGCGCTGTTCTGGGGCGTCTACACCTTGATGGGCGAACGCATGAACACCACCGACGAAGTGGTGGACGACGCCATCCGCCGCGCCCACCAGGCCGGCTACGTGGATCAGGGCGACATTGTGCTGGTCACCGGCGGCGTGGTGGGCGGTGTGCCCGGCGCCACCAACATTATGACAGTGCGCCGCATCTCGCGCATCATCATCACCGGCACTGGTTTGGGGCACCGGCGTGTCAGCGGGCGGGTCATTCGCATCAAGCCAGGACAATCGTGTCAGGGCATCACCGCCAGCATGCAAGACATTATCGTCGCCGAGCGGATCGACGCCTCGTGCGCCGATCTCGTCTACCAGGTCGGCGGCCTCATCACCCAAGAATCGGGCATGGAGAGCTACGCCGCCCTCGCCGCCATCGAACTGGGCGTCCCCGCCATTGTCGGCGCCCGCGGCCACTGGGAAGAGCTAGAAAACGGCCAGGTAATCGTCCTCGACGCCAATACGGGGAATGTCTACGACGGCGGGGCGTAGGTGGGGACTGGGGATTGGGGACTGGGGATTGGTGATTGGGTAGATACGCTGAAAATCATGATGGGATGATGAGATGATGGGCTTCGTTAAGACCCATCATCTCATCATCCCATCATCTCGTTGTAAACCCAGTCCCCAATCCCCAGTCCCCAATCCCCAGTCCCCAATCCCCAATCCCCAATCCCCACCTCAAACATGCGAGGGCGCTTCGTTGCCTGCTTCCAGGGCGGCGCGGCGGATGTCGACGAAGAAGAGGAGCGAGAGGCCGAGGATGAAGAAGATGATCACCGAGAGGATGCCCAGCCGGTAGCTGCCGGTGAATTGCAGCGCCAACCCAAAGACGAGTGGCCCGATCCAACTGGTGCCCCGTTCGCTGATTTCGTAGAGGCTGAAGTATTCGGCCTCGCGGCCTGCGGGGATCATGAGCGAGTAGGCCGAACGGCTCAACGCCTGGCTGCCGCCAAGGACCAGCGCAATCGCCGCCGCCATGCCGAAGAACTGCGCCTCGGTCTGCAAGAAGGCGTAAGCGTAGACAATCGTCCCCGTCCAGATGAAGAGGCTGCCGATCAGTGCGCGTTTGGTGCCGAAGCGCCGGGCCAGGAAGCCGAAGGCCAGCGCGCCCAGGAAGGCCACAAACTGCACCATCAAAATCACTGCCACCAGCGACGATTCCCCGATCCCCAATTCTTGATTGCCGAACTGAGAAGAGAGCGCGATCACCGTCTGGATGCCGTCGTTGTAGAGCAGGTAGGCCACCAGGAAGAGCAACGTCTGCGGGTATTTGGGCAGGTTGCGCAGTGTGTGGCCGAGCTGTCTGAACCCGACCGTGAACAGGCGCTGTCCTGGCGGCAGATGCTTAACGGCGTGGCGACGGCGCAGGTTCAACAGTGGAATCAACGTGAAGATTGCCCACCAGATCCCCGCCGACACCATGCTGATGCGCACGGCAAACCCCGAACTCAACCCAAACGATTCTGCATTTAAAAAGAGCACCAGGTTGAGCGCCAGCAGAATGCCGCCCCCCAGGTAACCCATCGCCCACCCTTCAGAAGAGACCTTGTCGCGCCGATCCGGTGAGGCGATTTCGGGCAAAAACGCGTTGTAAAAGACAATCGACGCCCCAAAGCTCAGGTTGGCCACCAAAAAGAGGGCGCCGCCCAGCAGGTAGTTGTCGCCCTGCAAAAAGTAAAACCCCATCGTCGAAAATGCGCCGATGTAGGCGAAGATGCCCAGCATCTCCTTTTTGCGGTTCGAGTAATCGGCAAACGCGCCCAGCAGCGGCAGGATCAACACCTGTAAAAAGACCGACATCGAGACCATGTAGGGGAAGAACGAATCGGCGCGAATTGGCAGCCACTCACCCAGCGGATAGACAAAGCCGGCGGCATCGGCCGCAGCTTTGGTGACATTGGTCAGGTACGGCCCCAAAAACACGGTGACCACCGTTGTGGAGAAGGCCGAGTTGGCCCAATCGTAGAAATACCACGAGATCTGTTCACGGCGATTGTCGGCGACAGGTGCAGCAGACGCGGTTTGGGACATGGACGGCGTTCCTTTGGGATGCGTCAGAGGGATGATGAGATGGTGTGATGGTGTGATGGTGAGATGGTGAGATGGTGAGATGGTGAGATGGTGAGATGGTGAAAAGACAGATGATGAGACAAAAAACGCCGATAGCAGAGACGATCCGCTATCGGCGTTTCACACTGAGCATTCCAATGTCGTACCAGTAGACTGGTACACGCACTACGTTTCTACGCAGGCACGGGGAAATCCTGCACCATTTCGAGGACCTCGAAACGCACACGCTCTTGCAGTGATTCGTCTTCGGGGTTGCGGGCGATGAGGGCGATCCAATGGCCGATCTGCTCGAACTGCGCTTCCTTCATGCCGCGGGTGGTGGCGGCGGGGCTGCCCAGGCGGATGCCGCTGGTCACCAGCGCCGGGCGCGGATCGAAGGGGATCATGTTCTTGTTGCAGTGGATGGCGGCATTGTCCAGCGCACGCTCCACCACCTTGCCCGTCGCTTTGTCTGAGCCGACGCTGTTCAGATCGACCAAAAGCAGGTGATTGTCGGTGCCGCCGCTGACAATGCGCAGCCCTTCGGTTTCCAGTGTGTTGGCCAGCGTCTTGGCGTTGCGCAGCACCTGCTGCTGATACGCCTTAAACGACGGTTCCAACGCCAGTTTGAAGCCCACCGCCTTGGCCGCAATGATGTGCATCAACGGCCCACCCTGCATACCGGGGAAGACGGCCTTATCAATGGCCTTGGCATACTGCTCACGGCACAGGATCAGCCCACCGCGTGTGCCGCGCAACGTCTTGTGTGTGGTCGTCGTCACCACATCGCAATAGGGGACGGGATCCGGGTGCAGCCCCGTGGCGATCAAACCGGCCACATGCGCCATGTCCATCATGAGCAGGCAGCCCACTTTGTCGGCAATCTGGCGCAGGCGAGGATAGTCGAAGTGACGCGGGTAGGCGCTGGCGCCCACCAACAACATCTTGGGCTTGTGCTCTAAGGCCAGGCGCTCAATTTCGTCATAATCCAGCGTTTCGGTTTCGGGGTTCAGCCCGTAGTGGACGAAGTTGTAGTAATGGCCGGAGCTGTTGAGGTGGAAGCCGTGGCTCAAGTGGCCGCCGTGATCCAGCTTCATCGCCAGCACGGTGTCGCCCGGCTGAAGCAGCGCCATGTAGACGGCGGCATTCGCCTGCGCGCCGGAGTGGGGCTGCACATTGGCGTGATCGGCGCCGAAAAGCTGCTTGGCCCGCTCAATGGCAATACGTTCGGCCACATCCACATATTGACAACCGCCGTAGTAACGACGGCCTGGATACCCTTCCGCGTATTTGTTTGTCAACACACTGCCCGCCGCCGCCAACACCGCGGGGAAGACATAGTTTTCACTGGCGATCAGTTCGATCCCATCCGACTGCCGGTGACGTTCCAACTCAATAGCTTCGTAGATTTCGGGATCGACTTCCGAGAGGATGCGCCGCGGGTCGGGTTGATCGACCCACGCAGTCCACTGCTGCGCCTCTTCGGAAGGATGGACAGGGGCAATCTGCGCCATGAAATGGTTCTCCTTGAAATAAAACGACCTGCTCACGATCGATTGCAGATGAGACGGAAACCATAGCACGGATCGGCCTGATCGTCAACGTTTTGGGCCTGATTTGTCTGCTTCAAGTGCATGTTTTGATGGGCGATTTGGCTTTCGCTTCTTTGTACGTGGTACAATCGGCGCAGAGAGTTTCGCATGCGCACCCAAAAACGACAGGGCCAATGACCATTCAAATCCCGTACACCGAAGCCATCTTCACCTTCACCGCCGGCCAGACTTTCCGCGACTATGTACTGCGCTTTGGGGTGGAGCAGCGCCTGGCCCTCAGCCGCCGCTATGACGCCGTGCGTGTCCCCGCCGATGTGCAGAGCACGCTGACCACCTATCCTGTCTGGCACTACTGGGTGTTGCTGGTGAGCGATGACACGCCCGACACGTTGATGGTGCTGCCCATCGTGCAAAGACTGGCCGAGCTTTCACCGCGCATTGATCTGCGCATCCTTTCCGACGAAGCCGATCTCTCGGCTCTCAATTCACTGGTGGATGCCGAGACCGATCTCGAAGAAGATCTGGCCGACATTGATCTGCCCCGCCTTTTCATCTTCGACGAAGAGTGGAATCAGCAGGCGCAGTGGGGTCCACGCCCCGAAGCCGCCGAGGAACGACTGGAACAGTGGCTCACGTCGCACCCAGATTACGAACAACTGCTTGCCGAAGACGACAGCGAGGACCCGGTGCGCCTGGAACAATTGATTGCGGAACTGACGGCGCAAATGCGCCTCTGGTACAACGACGATCTGACCGCCGCCTGCATCGGCGAGATCATGGCGCTGGTCAACGATCTCAACAACGACGATGCAGAGTAGCATGTGCGGAGTAGCATGTGCGGAGTAGCAGTGCAGAGTAGCATGTGCAGAGTAGCACGTAGAGAGTGATTGGAAATTGACAATGAAGACCCTGTTGACAGCGCGGCGCGCCACGCTGATGGCGCTCTTTGTGCTGACGCTTTTTGCGCTGACGCTCATCCTGGCCGCCTGTGCAAGACATGAGTACACCGGCCTGGTTTTTGAAGAAGATTCCCCCGCAGCCGATATTGTGGGCACCGATTACAACGGCGAGACCTACCGGCTCAGCGATCATCGCGGACAACTGTCGCTTGTCTTTTTTGGCTACACCTTCTGCCCCGACATCTGCCCGATGACGCTGGCCAACATGTCGCAAGTCTATAAGATCATCGTAGAGGAATCGCCTGATCTGGCGGACGAGCTGAACATGGTCTTCGTCTCTGTCGATCCTGAGCGCGATACACCGGAGCGGATTGGCGAGTATGTGCCTCTCTTCAACCCGGCCTTCCACGGCGTCTACGTGTCGGCAGAGGAACTAACGCCGATTAAGTCGGCCTACGGCATCTACGCCGAGAAAAATACAGAAGTTGCCGGAAAGACGGCTGCCGAGTACTTAATTGATCATACAGCAGGCATTTACGTCGTAGACCGGGATGGGAATCTGCGTGCACTCTTCAAGCACGACATGGACCCGGCACTGGTTGCCGCCGACGTGAAAGAATTACTCAAACTACGCTGAAAGAACGTTGCCTTCCTGTGTCGAGAATGTCATTTTCCGTCCCCGGCGTGCTGCGCCGCATCGCGTTTCTGTTCCTCTGCCTGCTGGGGCTGGGCATAGGCAGCAGCGCGGCGCTGCAAGCCGCCGTTGAGTTGCTGCGCCTGGACATTATCCCCCTGGCCGACCGCGTGCGCATTGAGTGGGAAACCTCCAGCGAATACAACGTCAGCGCCTTTCAGCTTTACTTCAAGCTCGAAAGCGAAGCCGAAGCCGAGTACAAGCCCATCGGCCAACCCATCACCGCCCAGGGTGAGTTGGCAAGCGGCGCACTCTACACGGCTGAATTCTTCCAGTTGCAGCCGAACACCAGCTATTGCTTCCGCCTGCGCGAGATCCCCAGCAACGAAGAACCCGGCGAGCAATTTGAACGCTGCGGCTACGGCCTCAACACACGCCCGACGCCCACCGCCACCAATACGCCCACCATCACACCCATCCCCAGCGAAACGCCGATCCCAACGCCAACGCCCTTCCCCACGCCGCTGCCCACCGATCCACTGCCTACCGCCACGCCCACGGAGACAGCCACCCCTGATCCAAACAGCATCAACGAGGGCGGCGTCACGGTGATCTTGACGCCGGCAGCGGCGCCTACGTTCATCGTCCTCACGGCCACGCCCACGGACACGCCGGTGGTCTTTGCGCCGACGCCTACGGCGCTGCCCATAGCCACGCCGGTCACCATCCTGCCCGGCATCGGCGTAGACGGGCTGCTGGGGTGGTCGACCACCACCGGCTTTGAAGACGTGATGGCGCTGCTCCTCTGCTTTGGCGGCATCGGCCTCGCCCTCGTGGGCATGATGGCGCTGCTGGGCACGATCTTCTACCTGAGATCACGGCTGTAGGCTATGCGCACTTTTGTGGCCATTGAACTGCCCAGCGCCGTCCAAGAGCAGATGCGCTCGCTCCAGCGACAACTTCAGAGCGATCTGCGCCCTGTGGGCGGCGACCGCCTGCTCCGCTGGACCAACCCCGACAAGGTCCACGTGACGCTGCGCTTTCTGGGCGAAACCAGCGACGAGCAGACCCGTCAGCTTGCGGCGGCCTTGCGCCGCATCGTCGCGCAGACGGCGCCCTTTGCGTTGGAGCTTGGCGGCATCGGCGTTTTTCCTAACTGGCCGCGTCTGCGTGTGTTGTGGGTAGGCGTCAACGGCGAGTTGACGGCGTTGCAGCGACTGCAACAGGCAGTTGAAGCGGCGGCACAGGCGGCAGGCTTCCCCGCCGAAGACAAATCCTTTTCGCCGCACATCACCCTGGCCAGGATGAGCACCGACGCCGGCGGCGAAAACGCCGGCGGCAAAAATGATGCCGGCGGCGAAGCAGTGCGCCGCATCGGCGAATTTCTGCGGGCGTGGTCAACGCAGGCGCGGCCTTCGACTGCTTCATGGCGCGTTGAAGAGATCGTGCACATGCAAAGTCAGCTTCGGCCACAGGGAGCTGTTTACACGCCGATTGAGCATTTCGGCCTGACAGAGAAATAAAAAAGTGCCGGGCCAGCGTGGCCCGGCACTTTTTTATTTTGTGGTAGGGGTTTACACTTCAGCACGCTGCTCGAAGAGGGCAAGGTAGTCGCCGTAGCCCTCTTCCTCTAACCGATTCACCGGGATAAAGCGCAACGCCGCGGAATTCATGCAGTAACGTTGTCCGGTTGGCGCAGGCCCGTCGTTGAAGACATGGCCCAGGTGCGAATCACCATGTTTGGAACGCACCTCCGTCCGTGTCATCCACAGCTTGCGATCCGTCTTGGTCACAATGTGGTTCGGCTCAAGCGGCCTGCTGAAGCTGGGCCAACCAGTCCCCGAATCGTACTTATCCAGCGAACTAAAAAGTGGTTCACCGGAAACGACATCCACGTAAATACCTGCTTCTTTGTTGTCCCAGTAGGCATTGCGGAAAGCAGGTTCGGTGCCCTCATGCTGTGTCACCTTGTACTGCTCCGGCGTCAACTTCTGGCGTAATTCCGCATCGCTTGGTTTGGTGTACTGTTTCATCGAATCCTCCCATGTTTTCTGACAGAAATACTGACTCGATCATAATCTCGCCAAATTCTTACGTCAGTATTGCCGATCCATTGTGGGGAGGTTAGGGATTGGGGACTAGCGACTGGGGATCGGGTTGAGGTATTGAAATCTCTAATCTCGTAATCGTGGAAAGCCGGCGATTAGGCGATTAAGAGATTACAACTTGTCCCCGATCCCCAGTCCCCAATCCCCAGTCCCCAGTCGCTAATCCCCAATCCCCAACCTCAGCGCACGGAAATGGACAGGTTGAAGTCTATGCTGCCCTGGCCGCCGTTGAGGACTTCCACAATGTAGTCGCCGGTCATGGGTAGCAGGCCGGACCACTGCTGGGTGCGGTATTCGCCGCCGATGATGCGCCGCCCGTTGGGATCAATCAGCGTGATGCTGGCGAAGACACTCTGTGCGCTCAGGTTGAGGCTCATCGACTGGCCGACCAGCGCCCGCAACACATAGCGTTTTGGCTCAAGCGCAGAAGCAGCACCACTGACCGTAGCCGAAGTTGTGCCCGGCGCAAATTGCACCCGTTCCGGCGCCGACGGTGTGGACGGCGTGGCCGTCGCCGGGATCTCCACCAGCAGTTCGTAAGTCACCGGCGCATTCGTCGACGACGCCACCTGAATCAGATAGTCCTGCGTGGTGGGCAAAACGAACTCGAAGACAGTGCCCGCCACAGCCGTCCGCTTGTAAGGAATGCCATCACTCAAGCCCACGATGCCCAACAGCGCAGAGCCGTCCGCCGAGATCAATTCCACCAACATGCGCTGTCCTTGATTGGCGCGCACCATGTATTCCTTCACCCCGCCCGGCTGCAGAGTGCCTGAACGCATGGCCATCGTCGATCCCACAGCGAATTGAATGCGCTCACGTCCGCTCGGTTGCGTCCCCGGCGCGGGGATGCGCAGCCGCTGCCCCACGTAGATCACCGTTGTGCGCAGGTTGTTGGCGCTCTGAATCGCGCTGACGGTGACGCCGTAGCGCCGCCCAATCGACGACAGCGTATCGCCACGCACGACGGTATGCACGATCTCCTGCGCTGCCATCACCTGCAAGCGCTGCCCGACATAGATGCGCGTCGACGTCAGATTGTTCAACTGCATTAGAGCATCGACGGTGGTGTTGAAGCGCCGCGCAATCGCCGACAACGTGTCCCCGCGCTGCACAGTGTAGGTAGTCGTCTGCGCTTCCTGGGCAACCGGCGCGGCTTGCGCCACCGTCGTTGTCATGGCGCCGACAAGCATCACCGCCAGGAAGAGCAGCGATACGATCCGCCTCACTTGGTTTGAAAACATACGAAGTCTCCTTTTCACATAAGGTGGCGCCGAGGTATTGGCCGATTCGAACGCACACGCGCTGTACACGTGCTAAACGATAGCACGTGTAACGTTTTGCATCCGTTTACGCCTGCGTTTCAAACGGCTACATCGGCGGTCGATTGATCTCTATGATCTGGAAGACGACTTTAGGGGAAGGAAAGTTTCACTGACTTCGTACATGCAAGTGGAGATAACTACGCAAGCGACGATCCAACTCCGCCTGCGCTTCATCGCGGCTCCATCCATAGCGGGATTGAAGCATCTCCAGGTGATACTCATGGCGATCTTCAACACACTGTAGACGTTGCACAGTGAGGGTCTTCTGGAAGGCAACCCGACGCCCGCCCATCGACTGTTGCAGTTTATTAGGTTCGGTTAGCACAGGAACCTCCTACCAAAATACCAGCTACAACAATTCCTAAAAAAACAGGTAATTGTACGGGTTTGCGTGGGGCGGAAGCAGGTGTCGCTGGATTGGCGAGCGAGCCTTCCGCCCCACGCAAACCCCTACAGTAACAACTCTGTGACACAACGAGAATACCACAAAGAGGGCCTTTTTGTCATTGAAATTGGGTATAAATTGGGATACGTAACCACCTGTCACGCTTCAGCCACCTGAACTCCTTTTGGTTCATCTTGCCCGTGTGGTAGACTTGCCCTATGCGACTCTTTGCGCCGTTTGGCGGCCAGTTGGAGGTTTATTTGTGGAAAAGCTGATCGTGGCGTGTGTTCAGCAACGCATGCGCCTGCCCGATACGCTCGACGCCTATCGTGATGATCTGCGGCGCTTTCTGCGCGCAGCCGTCAACAAACGAGCACGTCTGGTGGTTTTTCCTGAGTTGGCGGGGATGATGGTTGCCCCTTCGCTGTTGCGCGGCACACAGGCCACTCTTTTCAAACGTATGGATCGCGCCCACCGGCGCCAGGCATCGCTTTGGGACAAACTGGGGGGGCAGGTGGCTGGGGCGGCGGCGCGGCTGCTCAACGTCGATCTGCGCCGTCTCTTCCAGGGGCTTTTGGATGTTGACGCCGCCGAACTCTGGCAGGAGTATGTGGACGTCTTTGGTGGGCTGGCCAAAGAGTTCGATGTGACGCTCGTCGCCCCCAGCGCCTACCTGCCCGATCCCCTTGACGGCGTGATCCGCAACATCGCCGCCGTCTTTGGTCCTAACGGCGAATTGCTGGGCTACCAGGCCAAAGGACTGCTCCACAGCGAAGACGCCGATCTGGCGCAACCCGGCGCCGAGTGGCGTGTCATCCCCACCGACGTGGGGCGCATCGGCCTGATGCTGGGCAGCGATATGCTCTACCCCGAAGTGGGGCGCCTGCTCGCCTACCAGGGCGCCGAAATTTTCATCGGCCAGGCTGCGGCCACCGATCGGTCGCTCTACGAAAAGCTGCGCGCCGGCATCCTGGCGCGTATGCAAGAGAACCAGATCTTCGCCGCCGTCAGTTTTTTGGTCGGCCCCAACGAGTTTGGCCGCCGCCCCGAACGCGCCCCATTTGTGGGCAAGTCGGCCATCCTGGCGCCCCAGGAGTTGACGCCTGAATCCAGCGGCATCCTCGTGGAAATGTCCAATGTGCGCAGCGAAAGCGTCCTCGCTGCCGTGTGGGATTTCCCTGCGCTCCAGACGCTGTGGGAGAGCACCGACGCGCCCATGCGCAGCCTCACCTCGATGCAGCAGATGGCGCCGGTGCTGGCCGCGCTCTATCAGCAGCTCAACCGCCTGCCCAAACACCCCGAACCCCACGCCCTGCCCGACCATGCACACAACCCAAACGACAACGCCCACCTACACAGCCTGGACGATCTACCCATCCTCGCCTCGGTGACGGCGCGCTGGCCGCTTTCGGCCAATCACCACGAAACGCCGCTGCATAGTGATCTAACCAGCAATCTGGGCATAGACGAGACCCAGTTTGGGCTTTCACAACATGAAGATGAACCCAACGCCTTCCTGCGCAGCGCACGCGCCCACCCCGGCGTTCAGCCGCCCGAAGTCGAAGAGGAAACCCAGGAGATGGACGCCCTGTTCGAGCCGACGCCGAAGGAGAAAAAGGGGGAGTAGGGATTGGGGACTGGGGATTGGGGATTGGGTTAAGTAGGTGGTTGCGAGGCTTGTTTGAGAATTTGTTGATTTGGCGATTAAGCGATTGGGGGATTTCAGATCCTGTAGCGGGATCTGAAATCCCCCAATCGCTTAATCTCTCAATCGCTTCTCTACAAGTCAACCTTCGCCTATCCACTCGCCTGCTCCACCCGATCCCCAATCCCCAGTCGCCAATCCCCAATCCCTAATTTCACCGCCACTTCCGCCAACACTTGATTGGACGCAATCAGCGGCGCCGGCAGATCGCCATCGTGCAGGGCCAGGGGGATTTCGGTGCAGCCGAGGATCAGCGCCTGTGCGCCCCGCTCCAGCAGACGTTGACCTGCCGCGGCCAGTTGCTCGCGGTTCTGTGGACAGGCGCCGCACGTCTTCACGCCTGCCGGGCCGTAGATGGCATCCATGATCTGGGTGATTTCGTCCTCGCTGGGGAGGATGGGCGTCAGCCCCGCCTCGCGCAACGCATTCTGGTAAAGCCCCACCGCCAACGTCCCACTCGTCGCCAGGACACCGACTCGCTCCACTTGCGGGTGATGGCGGCGGATCGCCTGCGCCGTCTCCGTGATCATGTCCACAATGGGCAGCCCACCCTGCGCCCGTAGATCGGGCAGAAAGTAATGCGCCGTGTTGCAGGCGATCACGGCAAAGTCCGCGCCCATCTGCGCCAGCGTGCGCAGCCCGGCCACCATCACCGGGCGCGGATCGGCCCCACCGTGCAGGATCGCCTCGCTGCGGTCGGGCACCGCCGGGTTATTCACAATCACCACAGGAATGTGCTCCTGATCGCGTCGCGCCGGCGTCGATTTCACAATTCGATCAAACAGATCCACGGTGGCGGCGGGTCCCATGCCGCCGAGGATGCCGATGGTTTTCATGGGGAGCCTCCGAGGGATAATGAGGATGATGGGATGATGGGATGATGAGATGATGAGATGATGGGATGATGGGATGATGAGATGATGAGATGATGGGATGATGGGATGATGGGATGATGAGATGATGCGCATCATCCCATCATCTTCATCATCTCATCATCTTGTCTGCCAGCACCAGATGATCAATATCTGCTCGTTCCACACCCCCCACCGTGAAGCCCAAAAATCGCTCTGCAATCGAGACGAAGGCGGGCGGGATGTCGGTGAGGTAGAAGCGGACGTTGGGCGTGGCCTTTGGGGACGGCGCAGCGCTGTGGTCGAGGATGGCGCGGGCGACGTGGGCGGCGTGTTCGCCACAGTCGATCAGGTGGACCGACGGCAGCAATTCGTGCAGCAGCGGCTTGAGCAGGGGATAGTGGGTGCAGCCGAGGACAAGCGTGTCAATGTCGGGCGAACCGGCGGCGGCGCCGTGGGCGAAGAGATGATCGAGGTAGTCCTGGGCCACGAGGCGGGTGGCGGGGTGATCGGTCCAGCCTTCTTCCACCAGCGGCACAAAGAGCGGACAGGCGAAACTGTGCACCGTGGGGGCCGGATCGTGTTCGCTCAACGCCTGAATGACGGCGGGATAGGCCCCGCTGCTCACCGTGCCCCGTGTGCCGATGACGCCGATCTGTCCACTGCGCGTGGACCGCAGCGCCGCCTGCGCGGCCGGTTCGATCATGCCGATCACGGGGATGTCCACGGCGGCGCGGATCGTCTCCAACGCCACCGCCGACGCCGTGTTACACGCCACCACGATCAACTGCACGCCCTGGTCGAGCAAAAATTGAGCACATTGACCGGCGAAGAGGCGCACCGTCTCCGCCGACTTGGTGCCGTAGGGCACCCGCGCTGAGTCGCCCAGGTAGATGTAGGATTCGTCGGGCATGAGGCGCAGCAGTTCACGCAGCACACTCAGCCCACCAATCCCCGAATCGAAGACACCGATGGGTGCGGTCACGCAGCCTCTCCAAATCGTTCAAACCAGAGTTTGTGCACACGGATTTGAAGGAACACGGATTTTTCTGATCCGTGTTCCTTCAAATCCGTGTGCACAAAACATCTATCAGATACATTTACGCCCGAACGTGCATATCACCAACGGCAATCCACTTGTACGTGGTCAGTTCTTCCAACCCCATCGGGCCGCGGGCGTGGAGTTTTTGCGTGCTCACCGCCACCTCCGCGCCAAGACCAAACTGGCCGCCGTCGTTGAAGCGGGTGCTGGCGTTGACAAAGACCGCCGACGAGTTGATGGCGTTGACAAAGTGGGTGATGTTGGCCAGGTCGTTGCTGAGGATGCCGTCGGAATGATCCATGCTGTGTTCCTGGATGTGCTCGATGGCTTCGTCCAGCGTGTCTACAATTTTAACGCCGAGGATCAGCGTCATCCATTCGGTGTCGAAGTCGTCCGGCCCCGCTTCGAGGACCTGCGCGCCCTGTCCGATCAGATGGGGCAGGGCGTCGGGGGTGGCGCGCAGTTCCACCTTCTTTTCGCCCATGCGCCGGGCCAGCTTGGGCAGAAATTCGGCGGCGATGGTGCGGTTGACCAGCACCGTGTCCAGCGAATTGCAGACGCTGGGGCGCTGCACCCGCCCGTTCTCGATGACGTCGAGGGAACGTTCCTGGTCGGCGCTGATGTCCACGTAAAGGTGACAGATGCCCACGCCGCCGGTGATGACGGGGATGGTGGCCTGTTCGCGGCAGAGTTTGTGCAAGGCATTGCCGCCGCGGGGGATGATCATGTCCACGAACTGGTCCATGCGCAGCAGTTCGGTCACCAGCGCCCGGTCGGGGTTGGCGATGTATTGGATGGCGGTGGTGGGGATGCCACACTTCTCCAGCGCGGTGGCAATCACCGACACCAGCGCCATGTTGCTGCGCAGCGTCTCTTTGCCGCCGCGCAGGATCACGGCGTTGCCCGTCTTGAGGCAGAGCGTGGCAATGTCGATGGTGACGTTGGGCCGCGCTTCGTAAATGACGCCAAGCACGCCGATGGGGATGCGGCGGCGGCTGAGGCGGATGCCATTGGGCAGCAGGCGACTTTCGATCTCCGCTCCCACGGGATCAGGTAGATCGGCCACTTTGCGGGCGTCGGCAGCCAGGCCGGCGATACGCGCCGGGGTCAGCAGCAGACGATCCAACAGCGCCTCGCTCAGGCCATTGGCGCGGGCGTCGGCGATGTCCTGGGCGTTCTGCGCCATGACGTACTCCGCCTGCGCTTCCAGTTCGTCGGCAATCGCCAGCAGCGCCGCATTCTTGGCCGCGCTGGTCAACAGCGCCAACTGTCGGCTCGCCAGCCGCGCCGCCCGTCCCATTGACGGCAAATCGACGGTTTGGATGGTGGGTTCGGCATGTTCGATGGTGATCGTCACTTTGGGATCTCCTCTCCATTAGAGATGATGGGATGATGGGATGATGAGATGATGGGTGATTGTGTGGCCCATCATCTCATCATCTCATCATCATCTCATCATCATCTCCTCACTCCAACAAAATCATATCATTGCGATGAATCGCCACCGGACCATAGGCGTAGCCGAGGACTTTGTCGATTTCGGCGGATTGGCAGCCGCGGATGCGGGCCAGATCCTGGCTGTTGTAGCGGGCGATGCCGCGCGCCAGGATGGGGCCTTCGGGTTCGCGCACGAAGACGGTGTCACCGCGCTCGAAGGCGCCGGTGATGGCGGTGATGCCCGCCGGCAACAGGCTACGCCCGTTCTGGCGCAGCGCCCGCGCCGCGCCGGCGTCGACGAAGAGTGTCCCCGCCGGGGCGGGACCGGCCAGGATCCAGCGTTTGCGGTTTTCCAGCGGCGATTCCAGGGCAGGGAAGCGGGTGCCCACTGCTTCACCGGCCACGGCGCGCACGATCACATTGGGCGCGCTGCCGGCGGCGATCACCACGTCTGTACCGGCGCGGCGGGCCACGTCGGCGGCCTGGAGTTTGGTGGCCATGCCGCCCACACCCAGCCCGCTCTTGCTACCACCTGCCAGCCGCTTCAGCGACTCGTCGATGGTGCGCACTTCGGGGATGAGCGTGGCGTCGGGGTTGGTGCGCGGGTCCGCGGTGAAGAGGCCGGGCTGATCGGTGATGAGCAGAAGCAGATCGGCGTCGGCCAGCACCGCCACCAGCGCGGACAGGTTGTCGTTGTCGCCCACCTTGATCTCTTCGGTGGCGACGGCGTCGTTCTCGTTGACAATGGGCACGATCTTGTGCGCCAACAACGCGCCGATGGCGTCGCGTGCGTTGAGGAAGCGGTGACGGTCTTCGGTGTCGGCGCGGGTGAGCAAAATCTGGCCGACGTGGATGCCGTAGATGTCGAACAACTGCTCCCACACGAACATGAGCCGTCCCTGGCCGACGGCGGCCAGCATCTGCTTGCTGGCCACGGTGGGCGGCAGTTGGGGGAAGCCCAATTCGGCGCGTCCTGCTGCCACTGCGCCGGACGTGCAGATCAAAATGTCGCACCCTTGCCGGTGCAACTCGGCGCACTGGCGCGTCAACTCAACCATCTGAGGACGGTTGAGTTGGCGTGAGCCGCCGGTCAATACACTGGTGCCCAATTTTACAACAACGCGTTTGTACATGGAGGAGAGTATAGCGCAGGGGTGGATTTTTGATCCAACTTTTGGGGTGGTCAAGAGGTAATCACCTCAAGGCACATAAGCCACAGACGCATAGGTCAACCAACCCTCGATTGATGCTTGGAGTTGCCAGGGGCCTCCTTTGCTGTTGAGTTCTATTGCGCCGATCTGCCCATCGTGGGTGACGAAGGCAAGCTCTTTTTTCTACTAGTCACCTGACTAGCCGCTTAACTCATCGCTGGCACGGTGAATCACACCGGCTGCTCCGTTATAACTTAGTACCTGAACACTAGGATGACAATTGATGTCATGAGGCCACGTTTGGAGGGAAACTTGGCTGTCAGTCACGTTGAAGCGGGGACAGAATTCTCGCTGCTTCGCTCTAAATCCACGCTGATTTACATCTTGATCGCGGTGCCCGTGGTGGCGATTTTGCTCTTTGTGACGGTGCGTCCGATTTTGGTGCTGCCGCGCATGCGCCTGGCCCCTGGCTATCTGCTGGTAAACCAGGACGGTGTGCGCGTGTCGCACGAGGATCTGCGCGGTCACATTGTCCTCTACAACACGGCGTTCACCGGTTGCGGCGAGGCGTGTGCAACGTCTTGGGCGCTGATGGCCGATTTACAGCGCGAAATTGCCGCCCTCAACAGCGAGATCCCCATCGATCTGGTCACCATTTCTATCGATCCGGCGGACACGCCCGCACGGTTGCGCGCCTACGCCGACGCCAACGGCGTGGACACATCGCGCTGGCATCTGCTCACAGGCGATGCCGAGCAGATCAAGTACCTCGTGGGCGGCGGCATGAACACCTACTACACCGTCGAAGGGGACAAGGTTACGCTGGAGCCGTCAATGATCATCGTTGACGGGGTGGGGATTTTGCGGGCCGAGTATCGCCGCGGCGTGCCGTCCTTGAGCGAGGCGATGCGCGACATCGATATCCTGCTCACCGAAGCACGCAACAGCACCGGCATCACCAAATACGCATACGAGGCGGCACATTTGTTTCTTTGTTATCCATGAGAAGGGAAACGAGAAGGCAAAAGTCAAAAGGCAAAGCGCAAAAGTGACAGATCGAGCTTCTGAAATCGCCTAGTCTCTCTGCCCAAGTCAACCAGTTACTCAACCTCAAATCATTTATACTTTTTTATCAACCACGAGGAGGAAGCCATGAAAGACCCCGATACCCCGAAGGGCGCCATTGCGCTGATGATCGTCTACGCGGTCATCATCCTGGCCCTGTGGAGCAATGTTTACCTCACCTTGCTATCTAGAGGAGCGACCCAGTGATACACGTAGATCGCTATGAACAGGCATGGATCCGCATTACGATCCTGATTCTTGTTGTCTTCGTCGGCGCGGTGACGGTGGCGGGTGTGGCCAATGGCATTCAGGTGCCGGGCGCCTACCAGCGTGTCAACCCGCAGACGTTGACCGAGGCGGGCAGTCCTTGGGCGGAGCCGGGCTTGCGCGAATTGGCCCCTGGTAAGTACGAAGCCTACGTCCTCTCGCAGGTGTGGAGCTTCGTACCCAACGAAATCCGCGTACCAGCCGGCTCTGAAGTGACTTTCTACGTCACCAGCCGCGATGTTTTACACGGCTTCAAGGTTCTGGAAACCAACGTCAACATGATGGTGATTCCAGGGCAGGTGGCCAAATTGAAGACTACCTTTGATGAACCCGGCACCTACAACATCGTCTGTCATGAATATTGCGGCACACTGCATCACACGATGTACGCCAAGGTCATTGTCGAGGATCCCAACGCCGTCGCCGCCGAGAGCGAATAAAGCCAGCATCATCACATTGAGTGTGTGAGGAGAAACCATCATGTCAGTAGGGACATTACGCCAGCCCATAGGTGCTGCGCCTGTGACGGAACAGAGCAGCGCCGTTGGCTACAGCACCGAAAACAAATTGACCGGCGCCCACGTGGGCATCGGCATGACGGCGCTTTCGGTTGGCATTTTGATCGGCATTTTGCAGGGGATGGAACACGCCGGCTTCAACCTCTACCCGTTGCTGCAACCGGCGCTCAAAAGTTACTACCAGGGGCTGACCATCCACGGCGTGCTCAACGCGCTGGTGTGGACTACCTTCTTCATTGTCGGCTTCTTCACCATGACCGTCACCCGCTCGCTGGGTCGCCCGCTTACCTACCCGATAATAAACTGGATCGGCTTCTGGGTGATGACCATCGGCCTGATCCTGGCGGCGATTCCGCTGCTGGGCGACGCGGCCAGCGTGCTTTACACCTTTTACCCACCCCTGAGGGCTGATTCAAAATTCTACCTTGGGCTAACATTGGTCGTAGTTGGCTCTTGGATAGCCGGTTGGGGTTACTACTTCACCTATTGGGCCTGGAAAAAGGATAATCCCGGCGTAGCGACGCCCTTTGTAGCGCTGGCATCGTTGATCACCATGGTGCTCTGGCAGATCTGCACCATTGGCGTTGCAGCCGAAATCCTCATTCTTTTGTTGCCGACAGCCGTACTTTGGGAGATGCAGAACGATCCAACTTCGTGGTTCGCCCAACTCTTCTTCTCATTGATTCCTGGGGCCGCAACAGCCGAGCCTACGACGGATCCGCTGTTGGGGCGCACGCTCTTCTGGTTCACCGGTCACCCGTTGGTCTACTTCTGGCTGCTGCCCGCCTATCTGTCCTGGTATGGCATGATGCCCAAACAGGCCGGCGGCAAGCTTTTCAGCGGTAGCCTGGCCCGCCTCGTCTTCTGGCTCTTCTTGCTGCTGTCGACGCCACTGGGCTTTCATCACCAGTACACCGACCCCGGCATCCCCGAAGCGTGGAAGTACATTCATGCCATTTTGACCTTCGGTGTGGCCTTCCCCAGTTTGTTGACGGCCTTCACCGTGGCGGCGTCGTTAGAAACGGGTGGACGCGCCCGTGGCGGCAAGGGGTTGTTCGGCTGGATTATGAAGCTGCCGTGGAACGATCCTTCGTACACGGCGCAGAATTTCGCCATGATCCTTTTTGCCTTTGGCGGCATCAGCGGCATCACCAACGCCTCGTACAACATGAACCTGGCCGTGCACAACACCACCTGGATCCCCGGCCACTTCCATTTGACGGTTGGTTCGGCTACCACGTTGACCTTCTTCGGCATTTCGTACTGGCTGATCCCGAAAATTACGGGCAAGCAGTTGTTTGCGCCCAAGCTGGCGCTGGCGCAGGCGTGGACGTGGCTCTTCGGCATGATTCTCTTTGGCAACGGCTTCCATCTGCTGGGGCTGCACTTCGGGGCGCCGCGACGCACCATGTTGGGTTCGACGCCCTACTACGACCCGGCGTGGAACCCCATGATCATGGAGATGCTTGCGGGCGTGTTATTGCTCACCGTTAGCTCCATCCTCTTCTACGTGGTCATCGTGGGTACACTCTTTGCCACCAAGCGGCTGGAGAAGCCCGTCGAAATGCCCATCGCCGAAGCGCTAGACGATGGTCGTCCTGTGCCGGATTGGCTGAACAACTGGAAGCCGTGGCTCTATGCGTCTATCGCCCTGATCATCTTCGGCTACGGACCGATGCTCTACCGGCTGATCACCGAAATGGAACTCACGTCGCCTATGTTCCGGGTCTGGTAACTGTGTAGCGGAACGTGGATGCGGAGAAATTGACAGAAGACGAAAGACGGAGGACGAACGTGGGGCATGTGATCGTGCCCCACGTTCGTCCTCCGTCCTCCGTCCTCCGTCCTCCGTCTTTCGTCTTACTTGCCGCCACGGCGACTACTCCACGAAGATCTCCACCAGCTCTCCTTCGTCGCCTGTGACTTCGAGGATTTTGCCGCGGGCGCCGGTGCGGGCGGCTTCCTGGAGTTGGCTGATGTCGAGGTTGTTCAATTCAGGGACAAAGCGCCCGCCGATTTGAATGCCCATGCTCACCAAGCCAAGGGGAAGCTGCATGTTGACCTGTGTCTTGCCCGAAAGGGTGTTGGAGACACGCAAACGCACCCAACGCCCGTTGCCTTCCACAGGCGGCGGCGCACCGCGCGAGGATCGTCCACTGCGCTGGCGGCTTTTGTCCAGCGCGGCCAGCAGGCGAGTCCCCTCTTCAGCCGTCACCCTGCCCTCTTGAATCATTTTTAATACTTTGATGCGTTCCTCTGCCGTTGCCATAAATACTCCTTTATAATATCAAACCCGAAATGGGGGGTGCTTTAAAAAATCGAACGAAAAGTAACTGTACAGGTGACGTACCGTACGGGTTTGCGTGGGGCGGCAGCAGATGTCGCTAGATGGGCGAGCGAGCCTTCCGCCCCACGCAAACCCGTACGTGAACTCCTTACTCCTTAATACTGCCCCAGTGCGCCGTCCTGTCGCGCCTTCCGCTCACACCAGGCGAAGACGATCCAACCGGCGACGAAATAAAAGGTCGAGTGGATGGTAAGCCAGAGCAGGCTGCCTTCTTGCCAGAGTTGGGCCAGCGAAGCGCCGTCGAGGACAACCTGGCGCAGCACAATGATGCCCTGGGTGGTGGGCAGCGTGTGGGCAAAGGCTTCGAGCCAGCCCGGCAGCCTATCCACCGGCAAAAAGGCGCCGTTGAGGAAGAGCAGCGCATTTTGCACGGCGTTGGCCAGCGCTTCCACCTGTTTGAAAACCAACGTCGCCCCAGCCAAAATGAACGAAAATCCATAGAGACCGAGCAACGTCAACAAAAAGACGGGCACCCCGGCCCAGCGCATGGGCAGCGCCACCTGGAGCATCAACATGAGGACGACGGCAGTCACGGCGACCATGAGCGTGCTCACAATCAACGACGCCGCCGAGCGCCCCAGCAAAAGAACGCCGGTAGGCAGTGGGCTCATGTACATCTGCTCCATCGTGCCGGTCTGTGTCTCTTCGCGGATGCCCCAGCTCATGTCGCCAATCGCGGCCAGGGCATAGAACCAGACGAGGTAACCCAGCAGCGCAGGCCCCAACTGTTCTTGTGTGGGCGCACCGCCGGAGATGAAAAAGCTAATCCCTAGAAAGATGAAGGCGAACATTGCCATCTGGGTGAAGAAGTTGAATTTGTATGCCCAGAGCAGCATCAACCGTTTTTGCGTCTCGTTGGCGAAGATCATGGCGGTGAGTTGCATCATCCACCCCTTCCATTGTTGCGTGTGGACAGGCCGGCAGGTTGCGGCGCAGCACCGTTGTTGTTTTCCGCAGCCGCTCGATCCATCAACTCGACGAAGATCTCTTCGAGATTGGCTTCGGTCTGTGTCAGCGAGACCAGCGGCAGGTTCAGCCGCCGCAGTTGCTCAAGGACGGCGTAAAGATCCGTTCCCGCAGGCAACGCGCCCGTCAAGATCGTCTGCCCGTTCTCGTACGCCGCCGCAAAGTGCGCGAAATCCACCATCTGCTCCTCCGTCAGGTGACCTTGCACCCGGATGCGGTAAAACTCCTGGCGGAAGAGATCAAGCAGATCCTCGGTGGGTTCGTGGGCGAGCAGACGACCGTGGCTCATAATCGCCACTTCGTGGCACAGGCTTTCGGCCATGTCGAGTTGATGGGTGGTGAGCACCACTGTCTTGCCCTGTTCGCGCGACAGCGACTCGATCCAGCGCTTCACCGTGCGCGCCGCCTGCACGTCCAGCCCCAGCGTCGGCTCGTCGAGTAGCACAATCGCCGGATCGGCCACCAGCGCGCAGGCAATCGCCACCTTCTGCTGCATCCCCCGGGAGAAATCGTTGACCATGTCGTTGCGCCGCTCCCACAGTTCCAACTCGCGCAGCAGACGTTCGGCGCGCGGCTTGAGTTCGCGGTCGGGCGTCCCTTTGAGGCGGCCAAAGTAGATCAAGTTCTGCCAGGCTGTGAGCCGCCAGTAGATGTTGCGTGTCCCTTCGAGGACGGCGCCGATCTGGCGCATGGCCTGTCCGCGCTGCTGCTGCACATCAAAGCCGTTGAGGCGCACACGGCCCGCGGTCGGAGAGACCAGGCCGCACGCCATTTTGATCGTCGTGGTTTTGCCTGCGCCGTTGGCGCCCAGGAAACCGAAGACCTGCCCACGCGGCACCTTCAGGTTCAGCTCTTCCACGGCGACCACGTCGGGGCGGCCTCGCGTTGAGTAGACTTTACGCAGCCCTTCAATTTCGATGGCGTAGCTCATGCTTGATCAACTTTCGTGGTTGCCTTCGAGGGCGGCGATCAGCCGTTCGGCCTCGTCGACGGTAATTTTGCCTTCTTCCAACATACGCAACACCATCATACGTTCTTCGTCGCTGACAGGATCGTTGCTGCTTTCCTCGTAGAATGGCCCACGCGGCGGGCGTGGCGGCTGCCCTGGCTGCGGTGGAACGGGCGATTTGGGCGGCGTGGGGAAGTCGAACTCAAAGGCAAAGCCACGCTTGCCGGCCTTCGCCTGCGCCTTGATGGCTGCCTTGCGCACACTCTTTTCGAGCTTGCTGCGCAGTTTGCTGCCGATGGCCTCTGCGATGCGGTCACCCAGGCTGCCGAATTCGCGCCCCAGGTCGATACCCACCGACTCCATCTCGCGCCCCAGCCGTTCCATTTCAATGTTGAGACGCTCCATCTCCACATTCATGCCCGTCATGTCTTTGTTCACGCTGCGCAGCCCACTGACGGCGCCCTGCGCCGTCACGTTGACATCAGCGTTGGAGACCAACGAGATCGACCCTTCCCCTTCGCCGATGTTGAAGGTGTGTACACCGCGCCCATCAACGTTGTGGCTGCCGCCGCCGCCGCTGATGCGCAGATCGCTGCCGCAGATCACACGCACCTTGGCGTTGACGGCTTCGCCCAGGATACAGCGAATGTCGGCATCGGCGTTGACACGCACCTGCGGCGCAGCGGCAAGTACTTCAATCTGCACATCGCCCGACGCGTTGCCGGCCACGTCGCCATGACAGGCCATCAATTTGAGATCACCTGAGGCGTTGACAGCCACCGCCTTGCTGATCTCATGCAGCGTGGCGTCGCCCGCCACATTACACGAAACGGTGACGGCCTTACGCACTTTCAGATCGCCGGCCACATCCTTGACGTCGAAGGTATCGACTTCATCCACCGTCACGCTGCCGGCAACGTTACGTCCTGTCAGCTCAGTGGCGCGCACTACACGCAGATCACCGCCAATGTTCTTAAATTCGACGGCCAGCGCATCTTCAATGCTGGCATCCCCACCAATGGCGTTGATCTGAATCGAACTACGGCTCCCCTGCACATTTACATCGCCACCGGCGTCGAGGGATAGGTGTACGCCGATGGGGAGTTGAATGCGCATGTCGCCGCTGGTGTTGATGAAAATCTGATCGTCGGCAATGACGACATCCGGGTCTTCTTCGTCGATGTTGACGTCGATAAACTTGCGCTCTCCGCCGGTGATAAGCAGATCACCGGCGACGTTCAACGTGATGGGCGGCACTTCTGCGAAATTGCTCAGGTCGTGTTGAATTCTCATCTTTCGCTCCAAATGGGATCGTTACTGGCCTTGTAGTAGACGCATCGCTTCGTTGTACGAAATTTCGCCGGCTTCGAGCGCTTCGAGCACACCCCGTCGCGCCTGCTCGTTGAGGACGGACGCTTCTTCTCTGCCCGGTTCATGGCCCAGGGCGCGGATCACCTCGTGCAGCCGTCCTCGGATGGTGGGGTAGGAGAGGCCGAGTTCAGTCTCCATGCGGGTGAACTTGCCTTCGCAGCGCACAAATGTCTCCACGAAGGCAAGTTGTTCGGCGCTCAACCCGGCAAAGGGGCTGGTGACGTAGAAGCGCCCTTCGACCTTGGTGTCACATTCACGGCAGAAAAAGCCGGTAATGGTCAGATCCTCGTTGGCGCAGATCGGGCAACGTTTGGGCAGTGGGTTCACAGGGCACGCTCCATTTGGTTGCCGCTGCGCTGCCACTTTGCCTGCTGCTTCACTTCGCCATAGCGGTTTTCCAGAGCGGCGCCCCAGGCGATCATGCGCCGCCCCACACCAGCCAGCATGCGCTTGTGCAAAGCAGGCCTATCGTCGTACCAGATGATGCTGCGCTCAAAGTCGGCGTTGCGCCGCATTTCTTCACTGCGAATTTGAGCCAGAGAGAAGGCTTTCGGGTCGAACATAAGGTGCTCCGTTCTGTCATCTTAGGGGGAGTGGAAGCTCAACTTTCAGCTTCTGAAAGCATTCTAGCAGAAAAATTCGCTTTGTCAATATCAATTTTTGAATTTTTGAATTTAATTTCAATTTTTCTTTGATTTTTGAATTTTGATTTTAGATTTTTCGGATTTTGATTTTCAAAAATGAAGAAAAACCCAGCTCAAGGGATGCCAGAAGCGCCTGCACACAAAAAACTGCCAGGTTTCAGGAACCTGGCAGTGCTGGGAAGAACCTATCAATGAGAAATCAACGCGGTTGCCAACCGGGGGGCGGGGGGGCGCCGACGCCGCCGGGGAAGGGATCGACGTCACCAAGCGCTGATGGGGGCACGATGCCCGCCTGGATCAGCGCTGCGCTTGAAGCATACTCAATCACCAGGGTATGCAGCAGTTCGCCAACCGCAAAGGGCACCCGACGCACTTTGTGTTCAGCCTGTTTACCGAACTCTGTCCCCATGTCGTGTGTGCTGCGGGCGAAACTCGGTGCAGGGACTGGCGCGTTGGCCGCGATGGGCGGCGGTTTGGGCTTCTCGCGGAAGATGCGACAACCGATAACGCCGACGTTTTGAGGATGGCCCATCTTGGTGGCATAAGCCGCGTCAACTGCGCCGAACTTGAACTGCGCCACATTGCTGTCATCCAGCCGAAAGCCAGGAATACGCGTGGAATGGCCGCTTAAGATGTAGCCGTTGTGTTGGTTGCCGGGGCTGCCGGCAGGTTGGCCGTCCATAATCGAAAGGCCGTCCACACTGGCCACGAAAAGATAACGCTGACCATCGACGGGAGCGGTCATCTCCAGTTCGTACACCGCGCCCATGGGGGCGGCCACGTAGATCCGCTCGTTGTGGCTGTACTCTGCCAGCGGTTTACCTGCCACCAGGATCGAAAGGCTAAACCCGTCGTGTGTGCGTGTCATGCAAAGATCTCCTTTTGGAGGCCGCTGGTTGGGCGAACGACGTGGATCATCTCGCCGCGGGTGAACGCTGGCTGCGCAGCCAGAGCGTCAACTGCCCCGCCAACAAGAGGACCATGACCATCAACGCTGCAAAGTAGAGCCGGTAGGTGTCGGAACTGGAAGTGCCGATGGGATCAAAGGGATGGCGCAGCAGGCTTGCTCCCTTAATCAGGTAAAACGAAACGCCTGTGACAGCTACATTCGCCAGCGCCGTGAAAAGATGGCTACCCACCCACCACGAAAAGAGCAGGCAGATGATTGAGAAACCCAGCACCATGGCACTGGCGCGCACACGTGGTTCGTCCCAGGCGATCCACTGCCCCCAGGCCAATTTGGTGGAGACCATGCTGGAGAGCGCATAGCCGATCCAGATGATCACACCAGCCTGCTGCAGGGCGACGTTCCACTGCGCCAATCGATCTGTGCGCCAGACAATGTAAGCCAGCGCCATCAGCCCGGCCACCAGAAAAACGATCAGCCCCGCTTCAACCAGCGCGCCGTGCAGAAAGATCACTTTGATGATACTGCCCAGCGTCTGCTCCGCCGGGATCAGCCACAAATTGGCTGCACTCAACACCAGCAAACCGCCCACAACCCACGGCGAACGAAAGATGGTTAAAATCTTGTCCACAGAACGCCCCCTCCTGATGACATAAAGAGCCAATATGTCCCATCCTAGCGGGTTTTGCCGTTACAGACACCGTCCAATTGGAGAGGAGAATGGCCGCCCACGCTCTGATTTCTAGTCGCCACGCTTGAGCATCTTCAAAAACTGCTCTACTTCTTCAACCCGATAGAGGACAAAATCCGCTGCCGTGCTGCGCCCGGCCACTTCGGGATCATCGGGGCTGCCGACGAAGATACCGATCCCCTGGCCCGCCAGGGCGTGGAAAGCGTCTTCGTCGGTGATGTCGTCGCCCAGGTAGAGTGGGACGATCTGATCGCCGGTCAGGTTGAGTGCGGCCAGGAGATAATGGACGGCTTTGCCTTTGTCCCAGTCGATCTTGGGTTGGATTTCGTAGACCATCTTACCCGGCGTCTGCTTGAGTTCGTCGGGATGTTGCGCCAGGATGCGCTGCACCTCTTCGGCGACGAGACGGCGTCCTTCGTCTGAAGCCAACCGATAGTGGACGGCCACCGACGCCGATTTCGGCTCGATGATGACGCCGTCAATGGCGGACAGGGCGGCAGAAATCTCGTCTTTCACCGCGGCCATCAATTCGCCGTACTCCGCGCCCACGGCATGCTCGATCTGCCCACCGTTTGGACTCCAGATGTCGAAGCCGTGAGTGCCGGCCACGATTAGATCTTCGATGCCCATGAGTTGTTGCACCGTGCGGCGATCTCGTCCGCTCACCACGCAGACGGGGAAACGGTGCGCTACTTCCGCCACCGTCTGCCGCATCGACGGCGAAATGATGGCATCTTCAGGGCGATCGACAATGGGTGTGAGAGTACCGTCGTAGTCGAGGAAGAGCGCAGGCGTCCTGGCGGCCAGACGCTGGGCGAGAAGCTCATACTGTTGCAAGGCATGGGGCAGATCCTCGATTGCACGGTGTCTGCTTTGGGTCGGCATAATCGGTTCCTCCTGCGGATGGTTGGGGATATCACATCCTTAGGGTACCATCGATGCGCGCTCACTCCGTGGGATCTCTCCAATTCCAGAAGTGACGATGCCTGCCACTCTCGTGGAGCCACGCTTACCAAGTCGTGTTGAGCCGGTCATTGTAGACGGTGCGGTAGAGGTCAACTGTGCGGACTGCGATCTTGGACCAGTCGTAGAGGGTAACCACTTCGTTAAGCGCCGCCGCCCGCCACTTTTCGGCCTGGATTGGATCACCAAAAAGCTGATCCACAGCCCAGGCAATGCTCTGTGGATTGTTCGCCATCACCGTCAACCCGTTAACACGGTGGTGGACGACTTCGCTTAACCCACCCACATCACTGGCAATGACATTGCAGCCTGCGGCCATCGCTTCCAGCGCCACAATGCCGAAGGGTTCATAGAGGCTGGGGAAGATGGCGGCATCGACGGCGGCGTAGAGGCAATTGCGCTGCTGATCGCTGATGAAACCCAGGATCTCGACCCGCCGCGTCAATTTTAGTTCTTCAACCAGAGGTTTCATCTGTTCGCTGTTCTTGCCTGCGATCAGAAGTCGCGTCTGAGCTTGTTTACCCACAATCAAGGGCATGGCGCGCAGCAGCACTTGCAGCCCCTTTTCGGGCGTAATGCGCCCCACAAAGAAGAGCAGGCGTTCACCGTGCGGCGCATAGCGCTCGCGCAAACGTTTGACCTCTTCCGGCGCACACGTTTGTAGCGGCACAGGATCGATGCCATTGGGGATCACGCTGATCTTATCCAGCGGGATGTTGAAGTAGCCGCGCAATTCGCCCGACATGTACCCGCTACAGACGATGATGTGCCACGCTTCGTAGCAGACTTCCCACTCAAGTTGGTTGATCTGATGGCTCATGACATTGGGCAGATGCGATTGGTGACGTCCACGCTCAGTGGCATGGATGGTTACAATTAGCGGCACCTTCCATTCGTGCTTGAGCGTGATCCCGGCGCGCGCCGTCAACCAATCGTGAACGTGAATCACGTGATAGCTGTGTACCTCCGCCAGCCGGCGGGCGCGCGCTTCGAGGGTGCGGTTGCCTTCCACCACACTGTTGAAAAGATCACTTGGATCAATGGGCGGAATGTCGGTGCGGTAGATGGTCACCTGATCAGAGAGTTGCTCCAGGGTAGCGCCGCCGGCGGAACGTGTTGTGAGGACATCGATGAACAGATCTCTCTGCGCCTTGGCCAGCACCGCCAACGCCGGGAGCAACTCGGCAACATGCTTGCCCATGCCGCCCACCACAAAAGGTGGGTATTCCCAACTAATGATTAAAATGCGCATATGGGTTCAATCTATGGGGTAGAGGGGTTCGAGCATACTGGATTTATATCGGTTATACCATAGCTACAATCAGAATTCCAGCAATGCATCCTTTCGGGCACACGAGGAATCCAGAAGTCGGACTTCTAAGAAGAAGTTCAACTTCTGGACAATGCAAAAAGCACCGGCGGCACTGCCGGTGCTTTTGGAACATCCTGAAATCAGCCGTGAGGCCAAATTTGAAACAACGACTAGACGCTGATAAAGCGCTTCTCGCGCAGACGAGCGGCCTTGCCCTGGCGATCACGCAGGTAGTAGAGCTGAGCACGGCGAACCTTGGCCTTGCGCAGCACTTCGACCTTGTCAATGCTGGTGCTGTAGAGGGGGAAGGTGCGTTCTACACCTACGCCGTGGCTGCCGGTGCGGCGCACAGTGTAGGTAGCGCCGGCGCCCTTGCCGCCGCGCATCGCAATCACCACACCCTGAAAGATCTGGATGCGTTCGTTGCGGCCTTCAACAATGCGCTGGTGCACGCGCACGGTATCGCCGGGATCGATTTCCGGCATCTTCTCTGCGGTTGGCTGTAAAGAAGCCATCAAAGCGTTTGTCATAAGTCACCGCCCTTGTTCAACTCAACATAATAGATAGTTTCTTAGCGTATGCCGGCGGACAAGGGCAGCGGCTGCACATGATTCTGCATCACTACCCAAATAAGACCGGATCCGATACATGGCACAACAATGCAGTTTAGCACAGCCGCTAGACGACAGCAAATTTTCGGGGCGCTGCTTTTTGTCCTATTCTATGCGCTTGCCCATGTAGATATCGGGTTTGCCGCGCCCGTTGGCATCGGGCATTACACCGATGATGACATAGCCCAGTTTTGCGTAGAACGAGTAGGGATGTCCTTTGAAATTTTGGATGTTGCGGATCTTGTCCCAGGTGTCGGTGTAGAGATCGGCATTGGCCAGTGACGTCATCTCGTTCACATCGTCGGTGCCTAACTGAATCGTGAGGCCGCCACGCCGCCGCACCTGTTCTTCGAAGTCGTGAATCAGCAGTGTACCAATCCCCTGTCGCTGCCGTTGTGGATCAACCACGATTGGGTGCAATTCCCACACATTGCCGTCGTACTCAGGGATGCCGCCAATCCAGCCGACGACGTCGTTCCCATCCAATGCTAGGCGGGCGATACGTTCTGGGTCAACCATTTCGGCCACTTCCTGGCGTGCTTCTGCCATGGTCGCCCATGAGCCGGGCCAGTTCTGGGCAAAAGCCACGTTGAGCAGACGCGCCGCCGCTTCGCATTCAACCGTCATATCTGCGCTGAGATCCACGATGCGTATGTCAGCCACCGTTACTCCTTTGCAAAATGATCCACGTCGGCAGCAACGCAAACCCACGCGAAGGCACGAGGATTTAGTTGATCCCTGGATACCAATTTTCGGCGTTGGTGCGGTAGAACTTCACCAGGACATCGCCCGGCAGATCGATTCCACGCGCGGTGCGTCCCCGGATGGTCACCTCGTCGGGAGACTCGAAGTAGGCGAAGTGCGTTTCGTAGACGCCCTGGAGCGTCTCCAATGCCTGGGCGCGGGCGCCGGCGTCCATCTGGGCAAGCGGGGTGCGCATCACCACATCGGTGCCGAAGAGGATGCGATCGGCATAGTCGAGGAAGAATTGGCGCACTTTGTCGCTGTCTTGAAGGGCGATGTCGAGCAGGCGGGCGGAGATATCCACGGCGAAATTGGGGTAGCGATCCAGGCGCGCCGCCACGGCGTCAACGTCGTATTCCAGGCTGCCGAAGTGGGCGCCGACGACGCGCAGATCGGGGTGTTTCTCCACCATGTGATCGCGTGCATCCATCAACCGCTCGTGGGAGGGGAAATCGGGGCGATTGTACATGTGCCACTGCGGATTGCGGCTGTAGTAACCGTAGTGTGGGTTGTTCTCGTCCAGCGGTTGCCAGCAGGCCAGCGGTTCGGCAATGTGGGTGAGCAGCGTGCGTCCACGGGCGGCGATATGATCGAAGATAGGATCGAGCAGTGGATCGTCGACCATGAAAAAGTCGCCGCCGGGGGTTTTGACCTCCATGCCCACATTTTTCCACACTTTGCAGGCGACGGCGCCGGCATCGAAATCACGATCCAGTTGGGCGATAACATCGTCCACATAATCGGGATCGTCGAAACGCGGCAGGTCGAAGGTGGTACACCAGGCAAAACGCCGCCCGAATTCATCGGTCAACGCGCTGTAGCGCTCCGCCTGTGCCGGCCAGTGAGACCACTCGTTGTCGACATGGGCGACACAGATATTGAGAAGTTTGAGCGATTCCTCTGCCAGCAGCGCCAGGAAATCGGGGTGGTCGTCGCCGTAGTGGATATGGGCGTCGATGATCATGGGGTCCTCGATAATGAATGACAGTGAGAATAGACAAAGTGAGAATACACAAAGTCAGAATAGACAAAGCCAGAATAGACAAAGCCAGAATAGACAAAGTCATCGCATTATCGAAGCACCGTTGTGGATTGTCAAGCAATTTGCGCGTTCTACTATTCTCTTCCCCAGCCACGGGGTTTGCTCTGCAAGCAGTGGACAGCAGCGCACACGATGGAGACGACTTCTTCGAGCCGCGCCGGGCTGATCCAGTCGAGGTTGTCGCCACGCAGGTGATCCCAGTGGGGCGCGCCGCTGTTACTCAATACCAGACAGGGGACGCCGCGAAAGGCGAAAAAGGCGTGATCACTCTCAATCCACGGATCCACCCAGACCACGCCTGGATAGTGTTGCATCATTTCGTTAACGGCGGCGCGAAATTCATCTGAGGCGGCGAGGGTGGTGACACTGTTGGCGCCCAGCGCGCAGCCCACCCGGTCACAGTTGATCACCGCCTGAAGCTCAGACATGGCGACATCGACGCCGTCGCCCAATCGATCCATGTAAACGGTGCTGCCCACCGGCAAGTATTCTTCGTTGGTAAAGGCGACGAGTTCCAGATCATAGGCCGTCCTTTCTGCGCCAAGACGCTCCGCCGCCGCCAAAAGGACGGCCACGCCGCTGCCATTGTCGGCAGCGCCTGGGGTGTCGTATTTGGTGTCGTAGTGGGCGCAGAGCAACACCCGTCCTGGCTGTGTGCCGGGGCGCCGGGCAATCAGATTGGCCGTTTCGCTTTGCCCAATTTCGCTTTGAATACGCAAATAGGCCGCCATACCAGGCCGCTTAAGCAACGGCAGCCCCACCTGCGCCGTCACCGTAACCGAGGGGATGGGCAGATCAGCGTCTTCGATGAGCCGTTCCAATTCGCCGAAGCGAGATTGCACGGCGATAATGGCCGCCGGTTGCTTTGCTTCCAGCAGTTCGACGGCGCGGGCGTCGGCTTCGTCTTTAAAGGCCCACGCTTTGCAGGGCAGCGGACGCAGCGCCAGATGGCCGTAGATCAGCGCGATCTGTCCTTGCAACTCGGCGGCCTCCAGTTCGGCCAGGGTGCCGATTGGCACCACCGTCGCCGTCACAGCGCAGGCAGGCGAAAACGGGTTGGCGACGGCAGGCACCCATTCCCCGTTTACCTCAAGATAAGTTTCATGCCCCACCCACGTAGGGGTGACAAAAGTTTGGTGTTCCACTTCAAACCCAGAGCGGCTTAGAATGTAATCGATGTAGGTAGCTGCGGCTCGATTGCCCGGCGAGCCACCTGGGCGGGCGCCAATCTCATTGGATAAGTGGAATAGATGCGTCATCGGGGAAGACTTCATTTTTAATGTCCTTTGATGACAATACAGGTAGGTAACAATACAGGTAGGTAACAATACAGGTAGGTAACAATACAGGTACGAGAGGAGAAAACATGGATGACACGTCCACGAGAATCATGATAGCACCGCCATGAAACTCGTGGATCGGACAGAGGTATGGTTCGAGGACTATCTTTTCGACGGGGCGACGACGAGTTCGGCGATGATTGGGCAGTGATCTGAGCCGACCCGTGGATCGAGGATCGAGCGCATTTTCGTCACCTGCACGGCGCGAGAACGGCTGCGTCCTGTGTGGAAGAGGTAATCGAGGCGGAGCAGCGGGCGCACCTCCTGCCCCATAAGCAGACGTTGCCACGTCCACCCTGCGCCTTCGCCGCCTTCGTGCCAGGCGTCTACCAGTTGGGCGGACGTCCAGCGGTAGCTGTCGGCGCCCTCGGTGCTGTTCCAATCGCCGGCGACGATTACAGGCCGTTCGCGGCGTTGGATCTCCTGTAACACGGTGCGGATCTGCTGCTCACGTGTGCGCAGGAGGCGCGTCGGTCCCCAGCGCCGAATCTGGTGATTGGGTGAAATAAAGTGGATGCAGTAGATGTCCAATGGACCGCCGGGCAGCGCCGCTTCGATGCGCAGCGCGTAGGGTTCCAGCCCAATATCTTGCCAGATGCCCGTCACCGCGAAGGGGATGCGGCTGGCGATGCCCAGCCCCATGTTGCTGGGCAGGTAGGGCACCCACGCCCGGTACGCGTAGCCGTGGGCCAGGCGTTTTTCCAGTTGCTCGCAGTGGCTTTGAATACACTCTTGAAAGAGCACAATGTCGGCGTCTAAAGCGAGGATCGCCTGCGCCGTGTCGTCGAGGTTGCGTGCCTCGTTCAACAGATTGGCACTGGCGACGCGCAGGCTGTCGCCGGCAGGCGGTGCAGAGTGAGGCAGTGCAACCCAACGCGCCAACAGCGGACGGTAACGGCGCACGAAGAAGGTCCCCGCGGCCACAGCCCACAAGAGCGCCAACACCCGCGACCGGCGCCACAACGCAATCGTCCCCAGGGGGATGTTTTTCAACATCAGCCAGAACGCCCAGGCATTTGCCAGCGCCAGCCAGCCGTTGGCGTCGCCCACCAGCCGCCACACTACCAACCAGAGAGCAACTGCACCTGCAAAGAAGTCGATAAGTCGTTTCATAAATAAGATCTGCTCAACGTTCGTCTGTCGTCTTTCGTCCTCCGCCCCAAAAGATCACCCTGCCTGAGCCTCAACACGCCGGTAAATCCCACCGCTTCGTGTCAAGAAGTGGTAGTCGATGAGGTGACGGCGCAGGGTGGCGTAATCGGAGGCGTGCTTGTCAAGGATTTCGTTGACGGCGCGTTCAGGGTAGTCGACGCCGGGCTGAAATTCCTGTGCCAGCCATTCGAGCACGATCAAGAGCTTGCTGTGTTGGGCAGGCAGTTGGGTCAACCGTCCATTTTCTACGAAGCGGCTGAGCACTTCTTCCTGTTCAGATTGGGGTTTTGCCTCTGCGGGTACGGCAAACAGTTGGCGCTTTAATTCCTGAATCCGCTCCACATTCAGAACAAAGTGGTCGACACCGTCGAAGCGTTGCACCCCGATCAACTGCGCCTCTTGAAGCTGGTACAGATGACGCGCCAGCACCCCGGCCTTCATCGAAGATTTTGCTACCAAATCCGTCTGGCTAACTGGTCCTAGCGCCAACAGGCCGATTAAGCGTAGCCGGTCTTCATCCAACAAGAGTTTACACAGATCGATAAGCTTCATCGAGTCACCTCTGGAAAGCACAGCATTATTTTTATCCATCGCGATGAGGCGATTCCAGATCCCATCCCTGATCCAGAATCGCCTCATCTCCTAATCTCATCTGTTAAACCAACGTTTTGGGCGTTGAATCCTGCGCCTCAACATCCACGGGATCTTTGTCCGTCACCTGTTGAGCGGCGCCGGCAGCAAGTACGTCGGCGCGTTCGTTGAGTTCGTCGCCGGCGTGGCCTTTCGTCCACTGCCAGTTGACCTGATGACGGGCAACCGCTTCGACCAGTGCTTTCCACAGATCCTGGTTTTTCACTGGTTGTTTGGCGCTGGTGCGCCAGCCGTTGCGCTGCCAGCCATGCACCCACTTGGTGATGCCGTCGCGCAGGTAGCTGCTGTCGGTGTAAATTTCCACCCGGCAAGGGCGTTTGAGGGCGTTGAGCGCTTCCACAGCCGCACGCAACTCCATGCGATTGTTGGTAGTATCTCGAAAGCGACCACTCAGTTCCTTTTCATGCTCACCGTAGCGCAGAATCGCCGCCCAGCCGCCCGGCCCCGGATTGCCCGAACAGGCGCCGTCGGTGTAGATTGTCACCAGTGATAGCTCTGCCATTACTGTTGTGTCCGTAGCTCCACAAAGGTGGTTTTGCCGTCTTCGATGACAATGTTCTGGCCCACCTTTTCGCCGTTCACTTCGGCGGCAATGTAATATGCGCCGGCGGTCAAATTCGAAGCGGCGCCGTTTTCGCCCCAGAGCGGGTTGCCACGCAGTTGTTCTTCACTGCGGTAGGTTTCAACGGTGCGCACCCAGCGTGCGCCTTCACCTTCGTAGCGCAGCAGGCTCACACGCGCCCCGGCCCAGGATTGTCCTTGGGCGTTGACCAGCCGAATCGCCACCGAGCCGGCGCCGCTAGGCGGCTTCATCCAGAGTACCGGGTTCACCGCCGTCATGTAGCTATTCTGCCCCACACGGATCTCCACGTGCAGGTGCGGGCCGATGGCAATGCCTGTCATACCCACCGTGCCCACCGAATCGCCGGGGTTGATCCGCTGTCCACGCTCGGCGAAGACTTCGTTGAGATGTCCATAAAGCAAGAAGACTTCTTTTTCGCCCTCCGGCGTCGGCAGCGTCCGATCCAGACGGATGACGACGCTGTTGCCGTAGAAATTGTTGTACGGTCCCAACAACGTGGGGTTGTCCGGCCCGGCGTGGATCACCTCGCCGCCGGCCATGGCAATCACCGGCGTCCCCAGCGGGTTGGAAATGTCAACGCCGTGGTGAGGACGGTAACGTCCTCCCGCCGTGCTGCCGAACTGATAGCTAGGGCTGTAATATTGGTTATATCCAGGTGGGAAGGCAGGCCCCAGCCAGTAGTGGTCAATTTCATTGGCGGGCAGTGG